>OZ038384.1:3405571-4067429 GCA_964036045.1 Eutreptiella sp. 'Long Island Sound 2002' | reverse complement strand
GGTGCCAAAATGGGTCAACAAGGTCCACCGGGTGCAAAAAAAGACTTTTTTCCAAAAATGATCATGGACCACATGGAATGCCAAAACAAGTGCTTTTGGCGTGTTTTGAGCTCGTGGTGGCCTGTTGTGGTCCTCCTAAAATCCCAAAATGCCTTGAAAATGGGCTATTTTGGGACAAAAAATAGGTCAAAAATGGGTTAAAAATGTGTTTTTCCAAAAATGATGCTAGACCATTTGGGGTACCTAAACAAGTGAAATGAGCCCATTTTGAGGTCATTGCAAGCCATTTTGGCCACTCCAGAGTCACAAAATGCATTGAAAATGGGCTGCTTTGGGACCAAAAATCAGTCAAAAATGGATCAAAAATGTGTTTTTCCAAAGATACCTTTGGACTATTTGGGGGGTGCACAAACAATTGGAATGAGCCCATTGTGAGCCCATGTTGAGCAAATTTGGCCCCTCTCAAGGCCCTCTCAAGGCTGAAAGGGCCTTGAAAATGAGCCGATTTGGGACCACAAATGGCTCAAAAACGGGTCAAAACCATGGTCTTGGAAAAATGATCCAAGTCTAGTTGTGGTGCCCAAACGGATGAATAGGACTCATTTTGTGCCCCTTTTGAGCCGCTCTCATCCACTTTCTAGTGCGTACCTCATTTTTTGTGGAACTCTCATAGATGATGTTCCTTCCCCCAATATTCAATCATGGTTAGGTTTAGCTAAAACCAGAAGCAAACACGCAAACAGGAGGCAAAACACGCACGTCTCTTGCAGTACATCTCGTCGGTGTGCCGCCTCCTCGTGGGCAGTCACAAAAGCCCGCTTTGGGCAATAGAAGTCGCAAATAGCGTCATTGGGTGGGACGGGCAGGCTGCTGGCAACAAGCAAAAATGCTCTACAAGTACAAAGGCTCACGGCACACACGCACGCACACACACACACCACCCGACGAGCTAAACCAGAGCTCAGGCACGGCTGAGCTAAGATTTAGCTAAAACCAGAAGCAAACACGCAAACAGGAGGCAAAACACGCACGTCTCTTGCAGTACATCTCGTCAGTGTGCCGCCTCCTTGTGGGTCTCGTTCATGCCAAACTGCCGCATAACCCCCCCCCCCCCCTCCCATTTCCCCCCTCCCCTGCTCAACAATCGGTGCAGCTTTGAGACCGAGTTGTGCCAGCGCGCGACGCACGCCACGCCCACGAAGCATACGGTCGCCCAAGACACAAAGCGCTAGAGGCGCCCTGCACACACTGGCACGTATCGTCAGGCTTCAGGCGTCCGCAGACCAAGCCTCAACAGAGCCTAAGAGAGCGTGGACCCCGACCCCATGCCACTGCCAATGAGGAAGCGGCGAATGCACAGCGACCGTCGGGTACCACCGCCCGGGCGCAAAGCAGCCCGGCCAGTCCAGGGCAGCCCCCCAGAGTCCCGCACTAGACCCAAAATCAGTGGGCCAGTGCTCAACACAACACCAAGCCTAAGAAAGCATGGACCCCGGACCCACAGCAATGTGGAAGTGGCGTAGGCCAATGGACCATCGCCCGGCACACAACCACGCAGACGGCCTCCAACATCAGCGCAGGGCAGAGCCTCCTCTACAGACAATTGCCCGGAGGGTCCCCGCCGGCTCATACTGGATCTGCCAACGCAGAGAGAAAACGTCCCATGCACGACAATTACAACACCGGCGCGGCCATGGAACCAAAAACGCCGGCAAATGCGCAAGCTCCGCCCGGGCGCAAAGCAGCCTGGTCACCCCAGGGCAGCACTCAGAGACCCGCAATAGACCCAAAAGCAATGGGCCAGCGCTCACTCCCATCCCAGCTCCCGAAGATAGGCTTACCCCCCCCCAAAAAAAAGATCACACCAACGGCCTGTAGTGGCCAGCTATTCTCACCACCAAGGGGTAAGACCCCTACACCCACAGATACGGCACGGGGGTGCGACGACCCCCGTTCCAGTCCGTCAGTGACACAACCACCCTCTGTCCTCCCCCGGTCCCAGCCACCACGTCCCACATCCCCCCGCAAGTGTGTCTGCCCCCCGGCTTCACCCTGGGGTCCCCGACTGTGGTGGTGCGCCTTGTCGCCCGCCCCCGAACCCTCTTGGCGAGATCCATGGCCGCGGCACCCAGAAAAACTTCCCTCTCCCCGGGATCGTCAGGCACGCCATACTCGACGTACAGCCGCACCCCATTCCGTAGGAGCACCCGGTGACAGGCCCTGCGGCCCAGCAAGGCACCCAACTTCTCCCGCAGCGCAGCGCGTCGTCGCGCCGCGCGCCGCTGAACGGCCTCCTCCGAACGCTTGCGCGAGCGGCTCTTGCCCCGCCTCCGCTTGCCGCTACGCGCATGGCGATTACGGCGGCGCCGGGTCATGATCACATGGACCAAGAAAACGAGCGCTACAATCAAGCGCCGACATCACACAACATCAAGTCATCGCACCCACCGACTCCTCCAAGCGGTACTGCAAAAAGACCTCGTGGAACTCCGCCCCCCCCTCACCACCCCCCGGGGACCACAGGCCCGCTCTCCACGACTGCGGGAGCACAAAGGGTCCCATAGGCACCCCCAGGGTCCACAAAAAAACTGTGCGCCTATCGGGGAAGGCCCAGAGATCCCCCACCCTGCGCGTCGCCACCTCGCGCGCCAAACCCAGATCTCCATTGAAGTTGTCACACAACCTACTGATAGGATCAGCGGGATTATGGGAACCACGCACCCAGTGCATGTAAACCGTGAAGCCCGGGCACGAAGCCCACAGGTAGCGGAAACGCTTCAAAACTGACTGTTGGAACTTACGCCCCACCTTAGCTTTACACCTAAGGAACTGCACCAGCGCAGCCGCATTATACCCAAACAAATGGGCCTCACGTACGCCTACATTGAGTATGAGCTTCAAGCCCCAGAGCAGCGCCGCGGCCTCCGCACACTGCTGGTTGGGCGGCTGCTCCGCGGGTACAACGGACCGAGAACCCACATCCATGGAAAACAGGCCCAACCGGTATTTACCCGCGTCCATCGCCGCGTCGACGTAAATAACCAACGGCGACCGCTTCACCACTCTGGGGAGGGACACCACCGACCATTGCCGCCTGGCCATCACACACGCCACGCACATAGACTTAAGCAAACGCACAGGGGTAAGTGGCAGCCGGGGGGGGCGCCCAGAGCACATGAGCCCACACACCAGACAGATGCGGACTGTGCCCCGAACCCGGGCGACAGATCCACTGCGCCCGCCCCAAGAACTGCTGCAGCCGTTTTACCCTACAGGGCCCCACAGACAACCTCAACCAATGCGCAAACAGAGCCTCCCACGGGTTGCCAGCAGTCCGCAACCACACAAAGTATGAGCAAGAACCTCAACAGTGGCGGCCGGGAACGGGTGTCGCAAGTGCCGGACCTCCATTCAAACATCTGCAATTTAGGGCCAAAATCAACCTTTTTTTTTGGCGCCCAAAACCACCCTAGAACCTGCTGAAAATGGCCAAATGAAGGGAAATGGTGGCTACTCTACACATGTAGCTAGACTTCCCAGTGCCGAAGGGCCCTCTAGGGCCCTCCAACGCCACAATATGTCCGCGAACCGCCCCCAAAAGGCACCCAAAACCCCAAAATTTGTGCACATTGGCCGCCGACAGCCCCAAACCAAAAGCAGACCATATCTTGGGCTACGTGGCTCAAAACACGATTTCGAGCGCATCTAATCCACTCGCAACCAACCACTTTTAGTGGTTTCCACCCCTCAAAATTGCCCTAGCCGACGCCTAGGTCCCCGTACCTAGGCCCAGTGGGCCGCGGCAAGTTGCAAGAGGTCGCCCAAAGAGGTGGGTGCCAAAATGGGTCAACAAGGTCCACCGGGTGCAAAAAAATGACTTTTTTCCAAAAATGATCATGGACCACATGGAATGCCAAAACAAGTGCTTTTGGCGTGTTTTGAGCTCGTGGTGGCCTGTTGTGGTCCTCCTAAAATCCCAAAATGCCTTGAAAATGGGCTATTTTGGGACAAAAAATAGGTCAAAAATGGGTTAAAAATGTGTTTTTCCAAAAATGATGCTAGACCATTTGGGCTACCTAAACAAGTGAAATGAGCCCATTTTGAGGCCATTGCAAGCCATTTTGGCCACTCCAGAGTCACAAAATGCATTGAAAATGGGCTGCTTTGGGACCAAAAATCAGTCAAAAATGGATCAAAAATGTGTTTTTCCAAAGATACCTTTGGACTATTTGGGGGGTGCACAAACAATTGGAATGAGCCCATTGTGAGCCCATGTTGAGCAAATTTGGCCCCTCTCAAGGCCCTCTCAAGGCTGAAAGGGCCTTGAAAATGAGCCGATTTGGGACCACAAATGGCTCAAAAACGGGTCAAAACCATGGTCTTGGAAAAATGATCCAAGTCTAGTTGTGGTGCCCAAACGGATGAATAGGACTCATTTTGTGCCCCTTTTGAGCCGCTCTCATCCACTTTCTAGTGCGTACCTCATTTTTTGTGGAACTCTCATAGATGATGTTCCTTCCCCCAATATTCAATCATGGTTAGGTTTAGCTAAAACCAGAAGCAAACACGCAAACAGGAGGCAAAACACGCACGTCTCTTGCAGTACATCTCGTCGGTGTGCCGCCTCCTCGTGGGCAGTCACAAAAGCCCGCTTTGGGCAATAGAAGTCGCAAATAGCGTCATTGGGTGGGACGGGCAGGCTGCTGGCAACAAGCAAAAATGCTCTACAAGTACAAAGGCTCACGGCACACACGCACGCACACACACACACCACCCGACGAGCTAAACCAGAGCTCAGGCACGGCTGAGCTAAGATTTAGCTAAAACCAGAAGCAAACACGCAAACACGAGGCAAAACACGCACGTCTCTTGCAGTACATCTCGTCAGTGTGCCGCCTCCTCGTGGGTCTCGTTCATGCCAAACTGCCGCATAACCCCCCCCCCCCCCCCCCTCCCATTTCCCCCCTCCCCTGCTCAACAATCGGTGCACCTTTGAGACCGAGTTGTGCCAGCGCGCGACGCACGCCACGCCCACGAAGCATACGGTCGCCCAAGACACAAAGCGCTAGAGGCGCCCTGCACACACTGGCACGTATCGTCAGGCTTCAGGCGTCCGCAGACCAAGCCTCAACAGAGCCTAAGAGAGCGTGGACCCCGACCCCATGCCACTGCCAATGAGGAAGCGGCGAATGCACAGCGACCGTCGGGTACCACCGCCCGGGCGCAAAGCAGCCCGGCCAGTCCAGGGCAGCCCCCCAGAGTCCCGCACTAGACCCAAAATCAGTGGGCCAGTGCTCAACACAACACCAAGCCTAAGAAAGCATGGACCCCGGACCCACAGCAATGTGGAAGTGGCGTAGGCCAATGGACCATCGCCCGGCACACAACCACGCAGACGGCCTCCAACATCAGCGCAGGGCAGAGCCTCCTCTACAGACAATTGCCCGGAGGGTCCCCGCCGGCTCATACTGGATCTGCCAACGCAGAGAGAAAACGTCCCATGCACGACAATTACAACACCGGCGCGGCCATGGAACCAAAAACGCCGGCAAATGCGCAAGCTCCGCCCGGGCGCAAAGCAGCCTGGTCACCCCAGGGCAGCACTCAGAGACCCGCAATAGACCCAAAAGCAATGGGCCAGCGCTCACTCCCATCCCAGCTCCCGAAGATAGGCTTACCCCCCCAAAAAAAAGATCACACCAACGGCCTGTAGTGGCCGGCTATTCTCACCACCAAGGGGTAAGACCCCTACACCCACAGATACGGCACGGGGGTGCGACGACCCCCGTTCCAGTCCGTCAGTGACACAACCACCCTCTGTCCTCCCCCGGTCCCAGCCACCACGTCCCACATCCCCCCGCAAGTGTGTCTGCCCCCCGGCTTCACCCTGGGGTCCCCGACTGTGGTGGTGCGCCTTGTCGCCCGCCCCCGAACCCTCTTGGCGAGATCCATGGCCGCGGCACCCAGAAAGTCTTCCCTCTCCCCGGGATCGTCAGGCACGCCATACTCGACGTACAGCCGCACCCCATTCCGTAGGAGCACCCGGTGACAGGCCCTGCGGCCCAGTAAGGCACCCAACTTCTCCCGCAGCGCAGCGCGTCGTCGCGCCGCGCGCCGCTGAACGGCCTCCTCCGAACGCTTGCGCGAGCGGCTCTTGCCCCGCCTCCGCTTGCCGCTACGCGCATGGCGATTACGGCGGCGCCGGGTCATGATCACATGGACCAAGAAAACGAGCGCTACAATCAAGCGCCGACATCACACAACATCAAGTCATCGCACCCACCGACTCCTCCAAGCGGTACTGCAAAAAGACCTCGTGGAACTCCGCCCCCCCCTCACCACCCCCCGGGGACCACAGGCCCGCTCTCCACGACTGCGGGAGCACAAAGGGTCCCATAGGCACCCCCAGGGTCCACAAAAAAACTGTGCGCCTATCGGGGAAGGCCCAGAGATCCCCCACCCTGCGCGTCGCCACCTCGCGCGCCAAACCCAGATCTCCATTGAAGTTGTCACACAACCTACTGATAGGATCAGCGGGATTATGGGAACCACGCACCCAGTGCATGTAAACCGTGAAGCCCGGGCACGAAGCCCACAGGTAGCGGAAACGCTTCAAAACTGACTGTTGGAACTTACGCCCCACCTTAGCTTTACACCTAAGGAACTGCACCAGCGCAGCCGCATTATCCCCAAACAAATGGGCCTCACGTACGCCTACATTGAGTATGAGCTTCAAGCCCCAGAGCAGCGCCGCGGCCTCCGCACACTGCTGGTTGGGCGGCTGCTCCGCGGGTACAACCGACCGAGAACCCACATCCATGGAAAACAGGCCCAACCGGTATTTACCCGCGTCCATCGCCGCGTCGACGTAAATAACCAACGGCGACCGCTTCACCACTCTGGGGAGGGACACCACCGACCATTGCCGCCTGGCCATCACACACGCCACGCACATAGACTTAAGCAAACGCACAGGGGTAAGTGGCAGCCGGGGGGGGCGCCCAGAGCACATGAGCCCACACACCAGACAGATGCGGACTGTGCCCAGAACCCGGGCGACAGATCCACTGCGCCCGCCCCAAGAACTGCTGCAGCCGTTTTACCCTACAGGGCCCCACAGACAACCTCAACCAATGCGCAAACAGAGCCTCCCACGGGTTGCCAGCAGTCCGCAACCACACAAAGTATGAGCAAGAACCTCAACAGTGGCGGCCGGGAACGGGTGTCGCAAGTGCCGGACCTCCATTCAAACATCTGCAATTTAGGGCCAAAATCAACCTTTTTTTTTGGCGCCCAAAACCACCCTAGAACCTGCTGAAAATGGCCAAATGAAGGGAAATGGTGGCTACTCTACACATGTAGCTAGACTTCCCAGTGCCGAAGGGCCCTCTAGGGCCCTCCAACGCCACAATATGTCCGCGAACCGCCCCCAAAAGGCACCCAAAACCCCAAAATTTGTGCACATTGGCCGCCGACAGCCCCAAACCAAAAGCAGACCATATCTTGGGCTACGTGGCTCAAAACACGATTTCGAGCGCATCTAATCCACTCGCAACCAACCACTTTTAGTGGTTTCCACCCCTCAAAATTGCCCTAGCCGACGCCTAGGTCCCCGTACCTAGGCCCAGTGGGCCGCGGCAAGTTGCAAGAGGTCGCCCAAAGAGGTGGGTGCCAAAATGGGTCAACAAGGTCCACCGGGTGCAAAAAAATGACTTTTTTCCAAAAATGATCATGGACCACATGGAATGCCAAAACAAGTGCTTTTGGCGTGTTTTGAGCTCGTGGTGGCCTGTTGTGGTCCTCCTAAAATCCCAAAATGCCTTGAAAATGGGCTATTTTGGGACAAAAAATAGGTCAAAAATGGGTTAAAAATGTGTTTTTCCAAAAATGATGCTAGACCATTTGGGGTACCTAAACAAGTGAAATGAGCCCATTTTGAGGCCATTGCAAGCCATTTTGGCCACTCCAGAGTCACAAAATGCATTGAAAATGGGCTGCTTTGGGACCAAAAATCAGTCAAAAATGGATCAAAAATGTGTTTTTCCAAAGATACCTTTGGACTATTTGGGGGGTGCACAAACAATTGGAATGAGCCCATTGTGAGCCCATGTTGAGCAAATTTGGCCCCTCTCAAGGCCCTCTCAAGGCTGAAAGGGCCTTGAAAATGAGCCGATTTGGGACCACAAATGGCTCAAAAACGGGTCAAAACCATGGTCTTGGAAAAATGATCCAAGTCTAGTTGTGGTGCCCAAACGGATGAATAGGACTCATTTTGTGCCCCTTTTGAGCCGCTCTCATCCACTTTCTAGTGCGTACCTCATTTTTTGTGGAACTCTCATAGATGATGTTCCTTCCCCCAATATTCAATCATGGTTAGGTTTAGCTAAAACCAGAAGCAAACACGCAAACAGGAGGCAAAACACGCACGTCTCTTGCAGTACATCTCGTCGGTGTGCCGCCTCCTCGTGGGCAGTCACAAAAGCCCGCTTTGGGCAATAGAAGTCGCAAATAGCGTCATTGGGTGGGACGGGCAGGCTGCTGGCAACAAGCAAAAATGCTCTACAAGTACAAAGGCTCACGGCACACACGCACGCACACACACACACCACCCGACGAGCTAAACCAGAGCTCAGGCACGGCTGAGCTAAGATTTAGCTAAAACCAGAAGCAAACACGCAAACACGAGGCAAAACACGCACGTCTCTTGCAGTACATCTCGTCAGTGTGCCGCCTCCTCGTGGGTCTCGTTCATGCCAAACTGCCGCATAACCCCCCCCCCCCTCCCATTTCCCCCCTCCCCTGCTCAACAATCGGTGCAGCTTTGAGACCGAGTTGTGCCAGCGCGAGACGCACGCCACGCCCACGAAGCATACGGTCGCCCAAGACACAAAGCGCTAGAGGCGCCCTGCACACACTGGCACGTATCGTCAGGCTTCAGGCGTCCGCAGACCAAGCCTCAGCAGAGCCTAAGAGAGCGTGGACCCCGACCCCATGCCACTGCCAATGAGGAAGCGGCGAATGCACAGCGACCGTCGGGTACCACCGCCCGGGCGCAAAGCAGCCCGGCCAGTCCAGGGCAGCCCCCCAGAGTCCCGCACTAGACCCAAAATCAGTGGGCCAGTGCTCAACACAACACCAAGCCTAAGAAAGCATGGACCCCGGACCCACAGCAATGTGGAAGTGGCGTAGGCCAATGGACCATCGCCCGGCACACAACCACGCAGACGGCCTCCAACATCAGCGCAGGGCAGAGCCTCCTCTACAGACAATTGCCCGGAGGGTCCCCGCCTGCTCATACTGGATCTGCCAACGCAGAGAGAAAACGTCCCATGCACGACAATTACAACACCGGCGCGGCCATGGAACCAAAAACGCCGGCAAATGCGCAAGCTCCGCCCGGGCGCAAAGCAGCCCGGTCACCCCAGGGCAGCACTCAGAGACCCGCAATAGACCCAAAAGCAATGGGCCAGCGCTCACTCCCATCCCAGCTCCCGAAGATAGGCTTACCCCCCCCCAAAAAAAAGATCACACCAACGGCCTGTAGTGGCCAGCTATTCTCACCACCAAGGGGTAAGACCCCTGCACCCACAGATACGGCACGGGGGTGCGACGACCCCCGTTCCAGTCCGTCAGTGACACAACCACCCTCTGTCCTCCCCCGGTCCCAGCCACCACGTCCCACATCCCCCCGCAAGTGTGTCTGCCCCCCGGCTTCACCCTGGGGTCCCCGACTGTGGTGGTGCGCCTTGTCGCCCGCCCCCGAACCCTCTTGGCGAGATCCATGGCCGCGGCACCCAGAAAGTCTTCCCTCTCCCCGGGATCGTCAGGCACGCCATACTCGACGTACAGCCGCACCCCATTCCGTAGGAGCACCCGGTGACAAGCCCTGCGGCCCAGTAAGGCACCCAACTTCTCCCGCAGCGCAGCGCGTCGTCGCGCCGCGCGCCGCTGAACGGCCTCCTCCGAACGCTTGCGCGAGCGGCTCTTGCCCCGCCTCCGCTTGCCGCTACGCGCATGGCGATTACGGCGGCGCCGGGTCATGATCACATGGACCAAGAAAACGAGCGCTACAATCAAGCGCCGACATCACACAACATCAAGTCATCGCACCCACCGACTCCTCCAAGCGGTACTGCAAAAAGACCTCGTGGAACTCCGCCCCCCCCTCACCACCCCCCGGGGACCACAGGCCCGCTCTCCACGACTGCGGGAGCACAAAGGGTCCCATAGGCACCCCCAGGGTCCACAAAAAAACTGTGCGCCTATCGGGGAAGGCCCAGAGATCCCCCACCCTGCGCGTCGCCACCTCGCGCGCCAAACCCAGATCTCCATTGAAGTTGTCACACAACCTACTGATAGGATCAGCGGGATTATGGGAACCACGCACCCAGTGCATGTAAACCGTGAAGCCCGGGCACGAAGCCCACAGGTAGCGGAAACGCTTCAAAACTGACTGTTGGAACGTACGCCCCACCTTAGCTTTACACCTAAGGAACTGCACCAGCGCAGCCGCATTATCCCCAAACAAATGGGCCTCACGTACGCCTACATTGAGTATGAGCTTCAAGCCCCAGAGCAGCGCCGCGGCCTCCGCACACTGCTGGTTGGGCGGCTGCTCCGCGGGTACAACCGACCGAGAACCCACATCCATGGAAAACAGGCCCAACCGGTATTTACCCGCGTCCATCGCCGCGTCGACGTAAATAACCAACGGCGACCGCTTCACCACTCTGGGGAGGGACACCACCGACCATTGCCGCCTGGCCATCACACACGCCACGCACATAGACTTAAGCAAACGCACAGGGGTAAGTGGCAGCCGGGGGGGGCGCCCAGAGCACATGAGCCCACACACCAGACAGATGCGGACTGTGCCCAGAACCCGGGCGACAGATCCATTGCGCCCGCCCCAAGAACTGCTGCAGCCGTTTTACCCTACAGGGCCCCACAGACAACCTCAACCAATGCGCAAACAGAGCCTCCCACGGGTTGCCAGCAGTCCGCACCCCCCCCCCCTTCAAATCAATGTCCTTCCCCAGCCACACCAGCCGTTGCACAGGCTCTAACGTACTCTTCGGGCTGACCACAGCTCCTGCACGGCGCAACGCCTCCGTCGCCTTTGCCGTCTGTTCGCGCACACGCGCGCGGCCGCGCCCCACAACCAGAACATCATCCAAGTAAATTAAAACCAGCACCCCCGACAGCCCCGCGTCGGCCATCAGTCCCTCTAACGCGCGCTGGCACAAGAGGGGGCCGTACTTCCATCCAAAGGGCAAACACCGGAAAGCCAACACCCCCCCCTCCCCATCCGAGACGCGAAAAGCCCCCCAGAACTCGCGTGGCAGCTGCAGCGACCAAAAGCAATTGCTCAGGTCGATGTGCCACATGCAAAGCTCATCCTCCCCCCCCCCCCGGCAGGGACAGAACGTCCCACACCGGACTCAAGCAACGCGCCCGGGCATAAAAAGAGGGGAGGAAGAAAGAGGACCCTTGCTGCGCCACCTGCGCCAAAAGGGCCAACACCTCCACAGAGGGGAGGGAGAACTTCTCCGGCCGTGACCGCATCGCCTCATTAAGGGGCACAAGATTGACAATCAAACTGCATTTCTCCTCCGTCTTGGGAATAGCAAAAACTCCCCCATTGGGCCCAGGCGACCCCGGCGGCAGGGGGAAAAGCAAACCCTGGACCCGCAACGCCCGCATCATGACCACTGCCTCATTCGACGGGGGTACTATCCCAGAAAACTGCCTGCCCGCCAAGTCCGCGAAGCAGTCCGGCACACAACTATCCCAGACCTCACGGGGGATATCCACTCGCCCCACCACCCCCAGGCCCCGCGCCGAAACCTCCTCCCTGATACGCTGCATAAGCAAGAATCATGCAAAAAAATCCGGTTGCCTGAGATCCCGGGCAGCCTCACGGCCCCACTCAAGAAACTGTAGGAGGCGACGCTCCAACAAACCAGGCGGCGCACGGGGCAGACAAGCCCGCAGGGAACACAACCAGTCGTCCCACTCACCGGTTTGAAGGCGCTCCCGCACCCACTGACCCAGCTCCGACGCGGCGGGAAATCGCCGTTCGGGCAGCCGCACCCACAAGCCTGGCCGGGCCCGCGGCCTTCCTCTTGCCCAAGACGGACGCGACCTCACCCGTCCTGCGGGCTGCGATGCGCAGCCGCCTGATGGAGGAGCCTGCTGCAGAGGCAGGCGGGGGGTCCGCATCCACGTCAATGACTCCCCCCCCCCCGTCTCCCCGCGGCCAGCGCCCGCGACCTGAGGATCCCTCAATAGCCGGAAGGGCCGGAGGGCCCCCCGGGTCTCGTGCGCCAGCCCGGTCCTCTCCCCCAGCAGTCCCCGCAGTGGCAGAGCCCGCGGACTCCCCTGGGCACGATCCACCCTGACCCCCCGCCGACCCATCTCCATCATCCCCCCACTTGGGGGGTTCATCGGCGTCAGGGGCACAGAGCTCCAAGAGTTCCCGTGGGAAAACGTCCCGGAGGGACACGGCACGCCATACGAACTCTCTTGTCGGGTCGTCAGAGGGCCAGGGGAGGACAGCCTCGGACGTGACGACGAAGTCGTCGGGTGCGTCGGCGTAGTGGACTGCCACCGTCTCCGACAGCCACCGCCCCCACCAAGCCAGCCACTTGATGGGTAGCCCCATCCATCGCAGGGCCGCGGAGCCCCCTCGCCTCCATGCGTGCCACCTGGCGTGGGGGTCGTCGCTGCCCCCCAACGCGGCAGCCATGACCGACTGCATGAATGCTGGGCCCTGCGGACAGAATTGCGCTCCAATGACAGCGGACGTGGCCCCCTTGGCATCGAGCCAGCCCAGCCGTGCTTGGGCATATTTCCCGAGCCGCCTGCGCACGAGGCGTGGTGCCACCTTGACCGTGCGGAATGCCAAGCCCCGACACCGGGAGCCCCCCCGACGGAGGGGCGCGGCTTCACCCACCCGCAGTAGGCAGGTGAATGCCAGGACCGCCATCCCATAGACGGTCCACTGCGGTCGCTCCGTGCAAGCCAGCGCGAAGTTGCGGAGGTCGTCCAAACCAGCGTAGGGCCGTAGGGCTGGTTCCGTGGGCGCCCATTTGGCACAGCGCCAGACCCGGCGACTGACGAACGCGGGCAGCCATCCCATGTCCTCCAGCGCTCGGAATGCCGATACTGCGACCTTGAGGGAGCTCCCCGAGTACCCCAGTCCCCACAACTGGAAAATGTAGAGGCACGCGGCTTGTTCGAGTTCGGATGTGGGCGTGTAGCCCACCCATAGGGCCATTTTGCGGAAGTGGGTACAATACGTACCCATTGTGCTTTTTGCCCAGGAGGATGCCTGCAGCGCGTCCACGGAGGTGATTTCATCCTCCTTCCATATCCGTCTCCATGCTGCCCACACCAGGCGCCAGACCACGTCCTCGCCATCCCGGAAGTCCGACGGTCCAAGGACCACCAAGGCCCCCCGGGGCTCTGGAGGGATGGGCCGGATGGGGCAGCTTCCCCATCAGTCAAAGCCGGGGCACTCGTGAAACCAATGCCGTTTCACTCCCCTCCCGGCGTTCTTGCACGCCCTACACGCTGTCACCGGGGCATTGGTAACGTCCATCGGCTCGGCTCCCGGCTTGGCGGTGTACAGACGGCGGCCCCCCTCAACTCGGAACTTACCCTTCATGGCTTGCAGCCGTCGTCCCACCACCTCCTCATCCGCCGCCCCCGTACAACCTGCAGACAGCACAGGCACATCGGACGCATCCTCGGCCGCGTCCGACCCCTCACCGACCGGCCCGGGGTCCAAGCCCTTCTTGCCCCTGTACGCCGACAGGCTAGTCACCGTGAACGTCCAGACCGCTTGGACAAAACCCCTAAGGCGCGTAATTTCATCATCATCCATGGACTCCAGCTGCCATACTTCTGTGTCCGCGGAGTCCGCGTCCACCACTGGTGCCAGCTCGTCCAGGGTGGCGTCCGTGAACTTCTCCTTGTCCTTGTACTTGGAGACGTACTCGTGTTGGGGTACCTCCCTGCGCCACAATAAAGTGGACAGCGCGAGGAGGCTGGCGAAGACCCACTGGGGCTTAGAATCCAACTCCCTCACCTTCACGACTTCCGCTTTACACAGCGGCGGGACCTTCGCCATCTTCCTCTTGGACTCCGCCTCGGCCTTGGCACTGACCGCCTCCAACTGCTTGCGCAGCCCTTCCATCACGACGGCCTGCCCCTGAACCAACTGCTTCAGCTCCAAAAGTTCCGGCGACACCGCCTGCGGCTATTGGGGCGGTGTTTCCATCTTCACAAAGCCAGCGACGCCACGTCCAGGTTGCACTGGGCCATGACGCAGAACGAGGCGATCATCTTCACAAGCCCCACTTCCCCCAATTCGATTCCGTACTTGGCGACGAAATTAGCCTCCCACTCTGACCTGCGTTCCAGCAGCACTGACAGCTTCATCTCCACCTGCGAAGCAGCCCTGGCTATCTCCAGCATGGGAACACTATCAATGAACTGGGAACAAATTGTTCCCTTTGAGAAAACGGCAAAGTCGTCAACAGACATATCCACAGACCGGGTCGTTCCAAAGTGTCACGGAGCAAGCTCTACGTGTGACCACCTATGGCCTGCTGGCAACAAGCAAAAATGCTCTACAAGTACAAAGGCTCACGGCACACACGCACGCACACACACACACCACCCGACGAGCTAAACCAGAGCTCAGGCACGGCTGAGCTAAGAGTTAGGTTTAGGGCCATGGGTAGGGGGCGGTGTAGGACTAGGCTGAGGGTTGGGGTGGGCGTTAGGGGCAGGGTTGCATTTGAGGATAAAGGACAAAAAACATGGTGGTTTTGATCTCACAACGTGTGCCAGGTGATTTTGGGGCTGTCAAAGGCCCATGGCTCGAGCTACATGGTCCTAGTAGCTACTAAGTGGGTCCCCATGGGTGCCCAAATACCCAAATTGTCACCCAATGATCACCGAACCCCATCCCAAAGGCGACAGAAAGATTTTGGAAAAGGTCTAATATTCGAAAATTTTCAGCCGATGCATGCCAACCTTAAAACAGATAAGTCCTCACCAGCAATGGCCCATAGGGGGGCTGAGTGGGGGTGCCCAGAGTTCGGACTAGAGACCCCCACCATTGGTTAGGGGGTCCGTGTATCCAAAAAAAGTCCTAGGACCTGGCTCGAAATCAACATACAGCGGCCACAATACCTAAAGAAAAATTTGATCGCCCCCTCCGAATAAATGGTACCGAAGAATGGGGGGTAGAGGGGCCGAAATCAAAAATTCATTGGGGGATGATTTTGTCTCCCAGCATCATGATTTCACATCCCATATCACCCATCGGGGTATGCTACGTGAATGACCCCCCAAAGGGGGGGGGTCACCGCCACAGTGGCAGTGGCATACACGGCCAACATAGGCGTCACACGACGACCGAAGTGATCCCACACGTCGAGAGCGACCACAGAGATCCTTCAGGCAAGGCTTCCCAAGGCCGCAGACTAGGGGAAAGTCCCCACGGGTCTTCCCAAGGGTGCCGAAGTCCATATCCACTACGCGAGTTGTGAGTGGTAAAGCCGCGCGAGCTCGGTGAGCCTACCGACTTGCCTCCGCAGTTGGGTGGCGACCTCCGGTGTCCTGACTTCGGTTAGTTTGGTGAAGCTAGTGATTTGAGGAGTCAACGCCTCTGCCAAGACTGCATGGGGACTCCTGCATGCATGGCCTTTTATGGTGATGGGGCGAGGGAGAAGACGGCCTTGATGCCTGATCCCTTATGGAGTCTTTGTATTCAATCTCGCATTGTACAACGAGATGATTGTCTGTTTCTGGCCGCCTGTCGCCGCCGCTGGCGCGATCAGTTGACAAAGTTGATGACTTGACGCCTCAGGTCTGCAGCCAAGGAGGTCGAAAATGGTGTCCTCCGAATCAAGGCGGTCATTTTGGTGCGAAAAGTGCCAACTTCCGTGAGGGTCGAGATTTTAAGGTCCCTACCTTGTGGAGAGCGCGCACAAGAATATATGGCCATATTTGTCCATGATATGGCATATATGTGGCATATATGCACAGTATTGTACAAAAATTCGTTAATGCCCTTAGGGACGCTATACAAGGCTAAACAAAAGTTTGTCTAGCATTTACTATTGAAAACCTAACCTCATGTCGCTTGGGAAGCCGAAGCGACGCTATGGTCCCTATTAGTTGACGACTCGTCCCTCTGCTCCCTCATTGGAAATGTGAACAATAAGTGTTTTCACCATTATTGCAATATCTCCCTCAAAAGATCATCAATTCCCTCAAACCCAAGCATATTCGCAAGGTAGACATCAAGGGCGACATGACAGAGCCCTTGATGTCCACTCAACTCGCCATGGTTTCCGCGATCAAGCGGTGCCAAGCCATTTAACAGCTAGGGATTGGCCGCTCAACTGCTGGTCGCAGGTCAATCAGTGACCAGTTGAGGACAGGTCCACAAAGTGGTCCACAGTGTTAGACACATGGACTAGCCTAAGGCGAGCATGCCACAAATAGGCACACACCGCCTGGCACGTTGCCCCTGTTTGGCTGATGAGGGGCCAGGACAGTCTTCAATGTTATTCTTACACTCCTTTCACCTGCAGTTTTCGCTTTTTGCACCTTTGTGGGTGTGGCCCCCAAAGCACTGTGATCTAGTCACAGGTGGTTGGGGCATTGCCATTCCCCGGGCACTAATGAGTGGATCACAATGCTTTTGGCGCCAAAATTGAAGCTATTTTCACACCCCACAGCCCCCAAAACTGCTCGACTATCCGCCCCTTTCAAAACACAACAATGTGGGGTCCATATGTGAAGGGGCATGAGCTTTGGAGGGTGCTTGCCACCACTTCTGGATCACCAAGTGTTATGCAGCAGAGGTGCAATGCAAGCGCTGTGCACTTTGCCCTGGTGTTGGATGCTCGTGTTAGCTGTGGCTCGCTACTCCTGTCTGCCGTCTTGCAATTCTTCACTCTGGTTGTTGCTGCACATCCTCCTGCACCGCTACAGTGAACTTGATAATACTGCTGAAACCAGACCCTGTGGACCCTTGCCATTAAATCCCACAGATATGTTAACCTGCTCCTAAAACTCCCAAAAGGGGTGAGTGCAGCCAGAATTGCAGGGGTGCTTGGCAGCCACTTCTTCTGAATGAACACCGCATACGTGACCAGCATTACTGGCGAACCTTGCTGATAATAGCATGGGAGGAGGCGGAGATGTCGACACCACAATGCGCAGTACAAAGCACCACACACCGGTCTCCCATATTGTACATATGGGTAATCACTGCGAGCCTCTCCAGCCCTTCAGTGGGGCCACCCCTCAATGCTTTGGCAAATTTCAGCACCTGATCCGCGAGCGTGGAGTAGTCGAATCTGACGGGCAGAATCTTGAGGAAGCTCTGTGGATTCGTGCAGCAGGGCATGGTTGTCCGGGCACGCTGGAGTAACTTCAAGCATGGCTCTGTGTGCCTTCCTTCAGACACCCTGGCCCCATATCCTTGTGCCCAAATCATTTATCTGCACTGCACCCTTGTCGTGCGCCCATTCAATATCATATCGGGTGTGGATCAAATTGCATACCAAATCTAAATGGGCGTCAACGTTGTGTCATGCAACATCTGACCTTTTTGCTATGCCCTGTGTGTTATGCGCTCTTTCAATGCCTGTGGCATACACGCATGTTAAAATCTCTGCCACTGACAGAGGGCCTCTTCACTGCAAATGGGAATGCCTCTTGCACTTCTGCATTCTGGTTGCTGCTGCCCAACCCGCCTTGCACCGCTACAGTCAGTGTGTTGCTGCTCTTGTGTCAAAATACCACTGATCCCCCTAACGTGAGGTCCCTTACCATTGAATCGCGGTAGGGGTCACTACAGCTTACATTTCACGCAGCTGCCTGGGCATTGGCCTTGCTCCAACTTACAGTCCTCACAGCTCCCTGGACATCAGGGCATCTGGCCATTAACACGGCGCCGGCAGGCCTCAAATGCCCTACAACCCAGGGCCGGGAGGTGCTCGCCACCACTCCCACTCCCAATCAACAAGCGTTACGCGTCAGAGGTGCGCTGCAATCTTCAGGCACTCTGCACGTGTGTACCATAGAAAATATTTCATGAAGCGCAGCATTGAGGGAGGGTCAGCCGTGCCAGAGGGGTGCTCGCTGAGGCCTGCAGCAGCTGGGGGAGGGGTCCAGCCTTTGTGAAAACTTCTTCATCATACTTTGTGAGGGTGCAGCACTCGGCACAGGGGGGAGGGGAGGGGAGCACATCCACCTTTGCCCTTGGTCGGTACATTGAACACGAACGAGACCATATCCCAATCATTTAAACCACTGCAAGCCCTGGCTGAATCAATGGAAAAATGGGGTACTGAACAGCACTTGGTTGTTGAGTGGAAAAGTGGCCGATGCAATGCTGGCACATTGTTGGGCGGAGACTGCATTCGCCTGTGGTCGTGGTTGTGGTCGTGGTCGGTGCCTGCAGCATGCTCAACAGTGGGTTACTTGCACCAACAAGGACATTTTTAAATGGGGTATTCAACCTGCCAACAACCGGAGACCCAATTTGTCACAAATCATGAATTTTTTGTCAATTGTTGATGCGAAATTGCTGGCATGCGTGCGTGCATGCGTGTGAACCTGGAAGCAGTCAAAGTTGTGGGTGGCTCGTGAGGCCAAGGGGGTGTTCACCATGAAACGCTAACCAGCACGAGCATTCCCTGATAGGCTTCCCTGATGGTGGGGAAGGGTTTGGTGCCTGCTTGTGCTTGTTGGAACACGGCCGCTCCCTTGGTGAGGACTAACACGCACTGTTCCTGTGCAGTCCTGTGGCAGTGCTGCCTAGCCCCATGGGTGATAACAACCTCGGTGACACGCCCGGCCCCGGTACTTCGCTCCCTTATGCCGGTGCTGAAAAAAGGCGCCTATACCATGTCCTGTTGATTTTGTTCAATGGGTACCTGGTAATGAAAGACAGAAAGACAGAAAGACACTCACTCCGCTCACTTTGTGCCATCTTGTGGGATCTTGGGTCTTCATCATCCGTTGTGTGTGCGCGCACGCGCGTGCGCACGTGTGTGTGAGCGAGCGCATGCGTGCATGTGCGACGGCGGATGTGCAAAGCTTAGGTAACCAGGGATTTACGCCAGCTTGTGTGGCCACCCTCGTAGCTTCGGGACATGCCAAGGAGTCTGTACTGTAGCAATCATGAGTGCTGCACCCACTGAACATTGGCGCATCAGTCTCATTTTTGCGGCCTACTTTCCAAGGGCCTGTGCCTGGACCTGCAGGGCATGCTGATTGGCAGACAAAGCACAAAGCGTGCCAGGGACGCCCCAACAATTGATGATCAGAGCTGCAACAGGGACTGCGCGGTGGCCCGCAGCCCACAGCATCGGCGAGCTACAGGGTGAGTGATATGGTCGTCAACCAGGGAGGGTCTAAACAAGGGCAGGGGAAAATTGGCCTGCGCGCGGGGGGGGGGGGTGTCGTGCGAGCCCCTTTCCCGGACCCCCCCCCCCTTCTGGGCTCCCGTGACGGGGACCCCGACGGGCTGACGGTAACCCCCAACGGGCCTACAAGGGAGGTTGGAGGGGGAGGGTCCTGAGGTACCACAACATATATGACCCAAAATGATCCCCATGATGCGCTGATCATTTTGAGGTATGTATCATGGGGGAAATTTTTCGAACAAAAATCTTCCGGGCCGCTTTGCGGCGCAGTTGGTGAGTCGTCATTGGAGGTTTTAGACTAGCCTCTTGGGACTGGCCTGTCACGAGAGCCCCTTTCCCAGACCCCCCCCCTCCTTTGGGGGCTCGAATGCCCCCCCCCCCCCCCGGCGCAAGCCAACTTTCCCCATGCCCAACCATAAGAAGTAGGCCAGATGCCTTGATCAAGACTTACACTAGGACCGAGCTGGGTCCTAGTCTTGCTTAACGCATTGGAAATCACCATGGAAGGAAGACCGCTTGCTTTGGAGATGTGCCTCCACGGTCAGGACGATCGTCCTGAAACACGGCTCCAAAATGGCTCGTTTTCACCTCAAAATCGACCACCGCATGGCACCACGGCATGGCGCACGGCTTATTGAACACCCGTTTGCATTCCTTTGATAGCCCAACCACTACCAAAGAAGAATGGCCCTCATTGAAAACGCCCACTTGATACACCCGCGATCGTCCTGAAAACAGCCCAAAAACGGCCATTTTTGGACACTAAATCGGCCATAGAATAGGCTAGACGGCTTGAAATGGCACAAAACTTGTTGCAGGTGATGCGCATTTGCTCTGCAGTCGTTTTGAGCAACTTGGATGCCGGTTTTGAGCCACAATGCCCTCGAATAGAGTTTTCTTGCGTCTGCTTGCTGCTTGCTGCTTGCTGCTGCTGCTAAAATGTGTTGCTCACCCTGGACCCTAAGTAGGGTTGTAAAACCTCTAGAGTGGTTACCGAGCTCAGTAACCACTCTATTCACAGCAGCTGTAAATGCAGTGCACATGCAGCAAACTCACCCACGTAGGGATCAACCTCAAGCATGGCCGCGTAGATAGAAGCATGAGAATGGTCTTCCGACAGGCCATCCCTCATGGCAGTCTTGACAGCCTCCTCTACTTGGCCCTGCTCCAGCAAGAACTGAATGTATGGTGGTGAGTACTTTTTGACAGACTTGTCACCACTCTTGCGGGCCAATTCCATGAGCTTGGGCCAGTCTCCTTGGTTGTAGTAAACTGACATGGCACCATCGACATCACCGCGGTCTGCAAGGTCATCCCCATCTGACAGCACACACGATGACATAGCAGAAATGCACAAATATGCAAAGTAACAGCAACAGTGAAGGTTTGTAAAACGGCCGCAGTGGTGGGTGATCTGCAGCAGCAGCTGTGGACAATTAACAGCACGTTGGCTAATCTGAGGCAGCAGTAGAGGCTTGTCAGACAGCAGCTGTAGCGTCTCATCGAAAGCAGCAGCAGGGGTTGACCAACCGTGGGACAACTGTGCCTGATAGAAATCCAATCTTTGTGCAGAGCAATGCACACGCTCAACCTCTGGTACCTTTGATGCTGCAGTTCTGGGGACAGGCTGGGTACCTATTTGACTTTGAGTGGCGGCCATAATCTTGTTCCTCACCTCTTCTGCGAGGGCGGGCGACACTTTCTCGGCCAACGGCTGCGCCCGGTCGTACAACTCGCCTTGCATGTACATATTGACGGCCTCCTTAAACATGTCCACATCCTCGTACATTCTGCCGGCGTCTTCGTATCTGTTGAGGCCTACAAAGTGGAAGACAATGGACAAAGATCAGTAAGGATGGGGCACAAACACTCGCAGCTGTGGCAGAAGGGCATAAGGACATTAAGGGAGCACAGAACACACAGGGCATAGCAAATGAAGCACAGGGCCTCCATGATACAACTCGACCTGGAGGTCTGCACGGGAACCGAGAGCACACAGCAAACCTGGAGGCAGATGAAAGGGTGGGGCAAGAGGGTGCAGGCACGAGGGTGCCTGGAGAGGGGGGGCAGAGAAGGAGCACACCGATCAGGTACTGCTCCACTGTGGACAACGTTTCTGGAAGCCGGTCTTTGGCGTACATGTAGGACAAATCCACTGCACGCTGCCACAACTGGCACAACTGGTCTGCACGCTTCCCGTGGTTGTTCTGCTTGGTGACCTTCAAATTCAGCACGCGAGGAGTCCAGTGAGGAGAGGCATTGGGGGGTTGTACATGACCATGAGGGAGGCACACACAGAGGAGCAGGAGCCCGGAGTGGCGGACAGCACATGGGGCAATGCAAAGCAGCGCAAGCAGATGAAGAGAGAGGAGCAGAGGCAAATGCGATGCAGCAGACGTACACCTCAATGCCTGCCGCCGTAATGGTCTTCAAAAAGAACAGCCTGGCCACCAAGCAGCAGAAGACATACCAGCCAGCAGCATGTTTTGGGGGGAAGAGGTTGTCCCCGGGGGCTGGGCTGTTGTAGCATGCCCCCAAACACAGGCACAATCAGTCACGAGTTCAAAATATGCCGCACCGTGGAGGGGCACCGCTGTAGTGTTTCTGTTGCCAGAGAGGGAGTGAAGGCAGGAGGAGCGCCAAGGAGGGCACGGCGCACCTTATCGGCCCTCAGAGGGTGGGGCGCAAAGTTGCGTGGCCCACCGACCCACCCACCGCCGACAACGCTTTTCGCCCTCCAACCCCTGTTCCCTAGGGATTGACCCTGCCCTTGGGCCAAGCCCACATTGCAAGTCATCTCTGGGGTCTCATAAGCATGCCGAGAGAATTGGACCAGGGCAGCCGTTACACCGAGTCGGTGGGACACCGACAGCAATAGACGAGGGGTCATGAATGGCAGCCTTTGCAAGACAGGAAAACACGTCCTTAAATGGAGCACGCAGCATCCAAGCGGGCATCAAAGGGGGTGAGGGCGGCATGCAGACACACTCACCTTCAAGTATGCATCAATGGCCTTATTATACTCGCCACTGTCCTCCCACAATTTGCCCGCTGCCGATGGGTCTCCCGCGGACTCGTTGTGGTGCATCCACTGGGCGTAGTCCGCAGTCACTTCTGTCAGCTTCGCAGGGCAGTACTCCCGCGCGATCCTCTGGGCATCGGACCACATCCGGGCCTCTTTGTAGATCTTGACCAGCAGCTCAGGCTTGCTGGCCCTGAGCAGGTAGTGCTCTGCTTCCTCGTACAGGCCTTTGTCGAAGGCCTCCTTGGCCTGGGCCACCAAGACGTCCGTGACGGATGGGGGGTCGTGGCTGTCAGCCACCCGCAGCGCATTGGTCCAGTCCCTTTGGTGCACGTACATGTCGATAGCTTCCTTGGGTTTGCCGGCCTTCACGAAAGACACTTCCGCCTCTTGGAACCTTTGGTAAAGGCAAAAAGGGAAACGTGTGGAAGGCTGGGGGGGGGGGGGAAGGCATTGCTTTGCGAAGGAAAGGGTGGGCACAACAGCAGCAACGTTGAAGGAAGGTGACATTTGTTGTTTTGGCAGGGGTCCCGGGACATACTCTGATCCTGTGGAGGGGTCTTGCAGGCTGGATTAGGCCGTGGTTCATGGACCGTCGATTGCCGAAATGCTGCGCTTACTTCGTTGCGAGGCCATTGTCTGATACGACCTAGAGGGGCCTGGAACAGGTGATGGCTTTGATTCTCTTCTTCTGGGTTACCAAAACTTAAAACCCATAAAATCCATCAGGAGTATTCAAGAGGATAATGTTCGGTGTTTGTGGCTGTGTCTGTGTGTGCTTGTGGGGGTGTGCGTACGAGTGTGCGTGTGTGTGTCCGCACGTGTGCGTTTTCCAAAGCTTCCCGAGAGGGGTTGGAATGCACTTTTGAGGGATGGAGAGTGTTTTTGACTGGCAGGTATGAACCAGGTGTGCCGGCTACCCTCCATGGTGGAGCGTGGCAGGGGAACGGCGAGGTATGGCAAGGGTATGACAGCGGCATGGCAAGCAGGGCATGGGAGGGGAGTGGCAGAGAAATGGAACGGGCAAGGCAGGGATCGGCTGAGGCTCGGGGCTAAGAAGCTAAAAAGGTTGCAGACAATACCGGCCTTCATCCTCCAGGTACATTGCATGCTTCAGATGGACGTAGGCCAGTTTGCTCTTCAAAGAGCTGTTGGCGAGTTCAAGCGCATGGTCAAAGTGGCCGCTCTCGATGGCGTAGTCGATGGCCTGCTCCACGAGGCCGAACTTTGTGAGCAGCTTGGCACCCATGTCGCCACCCAAGTGCACGGCCCAGGCAAATACCACCTGCTTCATAGCATTCACGCCCCCGTGCAGCTTGGCCACACGGATGGCATCCTCCCAATTGCCAGCCTCACGGTACATATTGCAGGCAGCCTTCCATTCCTTGGCCTAAAGAGTGTGGGGTTTGAACATGACACAGAGGGTAAAAGGGAGATGGGCTGGGGCCCTAGGTCTTTGTCCTTCCTTTCCTCCGGACTGCTCTGCAGAGGGGACGGCGAGTACGAGAGCAACAACTGTGGCCTAAGGTGCTGTTTAAATCATGGGGCACGATGTGCAGAATCCACACTGCAAGTATTTTGAATGACATCTGTTGCACGAGGGCTGGGTGTGACCCTGGCCTGCCCAGCATCCCATGTTGTCCAACAACTGTTGAAATGGGGGGACGAGGAGATGAAGAAGCTGAATTTATTGCGCCCAAACCCCAGGGTGACGATCCATCCCCCGCACAAACACGTGTCCCTCCCGCGCCGGTGCTATTTCGGTGTTATTTGAGACCCATCCTCTTCTTCCCAAGCGTCACCAGCAGGAGTGCAGTGACACATTCTTGACTGGGGGGCTTCAGAACGCAGGTTGGAGGCAGTATCATCATCTGACAACATCGGGCATGCATCATGAGACTCATATTGTTTCTATGCGGCCAATGTCCAATAAATGCTGAGATGGGCACTGAGGTTGCATTGTACCGCCATCGATTAATGCGAGAACCCCCGCTCAACAAAACGGTCTTCGCACCCCCGCACCCTGGCAAAAAAAAGCACGGAGGGGGGTGGGTGGCGGCCAGCACACCCACCCACATAAGAACATTTTCCTCAGGATACAAATGGCGACTCAAGAGGCCCAACATTTGAGGCTCATTTTGGGACACGAAATCTTTTCTTTCTGCCTCAGACCCACCTCCAGGGCAGACGCGGAACCCTCAATAAGCAATGGCCTGGTTTGAATGTGCAAATGCACGTGCTTGTGGAGTCAACAGTCGGCAGGTGTGCAAAAATGACCATGACTGCTGGGCGGGCCAAGAAGAATGGGGGGCTGGTGGACGGGGGTGTGATTCCCTGTGCCTTTCCCCCATCCGCACACAAGCTGAAGCCAGTTCTGCCCCTCACAAGAGCACAGGTCTATAAACACCTGGGCATAATGGTACTCAGCTGCCTTCAGGTTGCCTTCCCTTTCCATTTGAGCGGCGAGGGTCTGATGGGTCTTCTGCAGCAGCTCCTTCCGGTACATGTTCACAAGGCGGATCATGTCATCAAACTTACGGGCCTGGGCAGTGGCAGTGCAGTTCGGTGATATGTGCCACGTCCACTGCGGTATGAGCGACGTGATGAAATTGTTCCAGCCTTTCGGTATCACCTTCTACCAGCTGTCAGCCCGCGTACCTGATCAAGCGTCGTCCAATCCTTGCCCTTGCCCTTTGCTCTGCCCTCCTGCCCACTGTAGGAGGGCAGGGCCCAGTGGTATTTAGGCTGACGCTGTTCAATGCCCGTGCATGCAGGTTGTAAAAAACACATGCAAAATTGAAAGCAGATGTGCTCCATCCCAGCCTACTGCATAGTAGTGAATGCGCGCAGGACGCTAGTAGGCCTCCGAAGCAGAGATCAAAGCAGGACATTGGTAGGCCTCCGAAGCAGAGATCAAAGAAGCGCGGGATGGACTGCAGATAGCTGGCCCGGTGTGCTTGTAACCCCAAACACTTTGTCAGGAAGACAGCGGAAGACAGCGATGAGGCTCCCACACCTCACCTTTGCCTAAGCAGGGCACTGTGGAAGAATGTTGTCAGGAGGCTGTGCAAGAGGCTTACAGGGCCGTGCACTTGCTCCAACTTGGCAGGGTATTTGTAATTCGTGGAATTTTTTTTTGCGGTAAATGCGTGTAACAAAAAAATCGTCATGTCATGTAATTTTCTTTTTTGGGTAAGTCGTGTAAGCCCGTCACACGCATTACCGCAAAAAAAAAAAAAACAACGTGACGATTTTTTTGTTACACGCATTTACCGCAAAAAAAAAAATACACGACTTACCGCAAAAAAAAAAATTACACAATGTGACGATTTTTTCCTACACGTGTTTACCGCAAAAAAAAAAATACACGACCTTACCGCAAAGAAAAAATTACCAATTTTACTGAAAATTCATGCCTATAGGCGATGTGCCCACCTTTGGGCCACTTCTGATTTTGTCCCCGCGCTTGGCGTTGGGGACCCCCGAGAATGTAGATGACGTAGCATTTCCGCCCTCTTCTGGGCCCCCGAGAAGGAAGGGGTGAGGTAGCCACTTCTGATTTTCTCCCCGCGCTTGGCGTTGGGGACCCCCTGAGAATGCACAGGTTGCGTAGCACTTCCGCCCTCTTCCATTTTCTATTTTGGGCTGCTATGCTCATTGGCCTTTTTGGGTGTTACCTTCAACCTCCGGCTTGGCTTTCCCCCCTCTGTTTTGTGTGACACTTCCTCTTTGCTGATGTGTAATATGTGCATGTGCACAATGGGGTGCCCGGTCATGTTTCCATCATGAATTCCCCTCATGCAAGTGCGTACGTATGGCCATAGCAACTTGAGGTGGTGGCTTTGGACCACAAAGCGCCAGGCTACAAACACCTCTCCCCGCTTACACCACATATTCAACGCACAAGCTTAACCTCCAAACTGGCATTGTTGCTTTGCAATGGAGACATATTCGCCGCAGCTCAGCCAAAAAGAGTGTTCTGCCGTGTTACCGCGTGGCGGGTGGTGCGGCCTCACACTCGGACCCAAAATTTGTCTCGTTGGAAAAATTACCACCCATACCCCCCTTGGGGGTATGATGCAGGTCAACAAAGTGTCAGGGCCACCCCCCACTAGCACACATGCACATGGGGTTGCCGAGGTGAGCTTCCGAACTACATACGTACAACACAAAACAAAAGCAGCGAAATGAATAGAATGAACGAAAAAAGTAGAAACGGCACCCCCAACCGGCAATTGTGTGTGCAACTTCAATATTCCAGCCGGAGAGGGGGAGAAAGAAAAAACTGATGACCGGAGACGCCCGGGGCTCCTCATCAGTGTGGAGTCGCAATGCCCAACTCCCTTGTGAAGCGGGCTAAGCAAAATACCATTCAAAAAGTCCATATATACATCGGGGTAACGTGCCCTTCTGCAGGTGACATGTGCATAGCCCAATAGAGCTTGTAGTCTTCCTACAGGCGTATCTTTTTTCAACCCTCAGATTGTCCAGTGGGCTGTTCCGTCCTCTCTTTCTCGTGCCCCCTTCTATCGCCATGCAAGCCTTGCAAAAGTGGATCAATGACAATGTTGATGTCACTGCGGATTATTGCGACGTGGTCCAATCAAAGCCATTGTTGGATGCAATGCGCAATGCAGTCCCGGGTCTGAAGAATGCACAATATGGTCACCATTTGCGGACCATCAGTGCCGTTCGCAATCAAATGCATATCCTTGGTGCAAGTGCTGTGGGTATATATCGCCAAATCGTGTGGAAGACACAACCTGTGGATGACACAGACCACAACAAAAGGGCAGAAATGGAGGCTTGGCTCCACAAGTTTTTTGACTATACCGGTTCAACCACAAATTGGGTGAAAAAAAACCCCACCTTGGACCATACTTTGCAACACTTCCGTGCCCGAAAAAGCGACATCATTCTCTTTTAAAAACGCCAGGGACATCGCGGTGGAGCAATGAGGTTCTTGTTCCGCTGTGGATGTGCCCCTCGTCCCAACGGGTCCCGGTTTTGTGGACTATGTGCTCAGCATTGTTAATGCTGATCGTGCTGTGCGGGTTGTTCAAGCGCCCGGTGATGATGTGGAGGGCGTGACCGAGCTTCCTTGCCCTCCTGAGTCCCCCCCCCCCCAGCACCCAGGTTGAAGTTGCCACCCCCACCCCACTCGAAGGCAAGGAGGCCTCCGCCGAGCAAAGCGTGGAAAGCCCGGAGGCCAGGACGCAACCTTCCATGGTCACCCCCACAGAGAAAAACACCTGTCCCAAGGTCCTCATCCGTGGAGAGTGGCGCAAGGTGCTGGATGGCTACCCGAGAGATGCAGCTAGAGTGTGACTAGCTCTTCATCAATGACTTGGCCAAGCAGCTTGTAGCGGAGTTGCGCGCCGCTTGTTAGCTTAACCCCAATCCTGGTGCAAAGCCCAAGTCCAGCGATACAAAAGCTGACTTGATCTACAAGCGTGCATTCTGCAACTACTTGTAGCGGGTGCATGTTTTGTGGGCTGTATTTTCCTCCGCCCGTTTGGTGTACCAATGGTGTAGTGTATATGAATGCTACTATATTGGCCCCATACCATTGCCTTGGTGGCCTATAATGGTGGCACTAGCGTTGGCCATGGCCCCGTCAGGACTCTTTTCTTGGGCCTGATTTTGTGTCTAGTGCAAATGACACCATGTGAAACAATGTTATATTGGCCGAGTCCCAACTGCCGCACAGAGCGCTATGCGCTTTGTGGACTCGGCGTCCCATCGTTGAGGTCGCTATGGGGTGCCGTACGGAACGGGCAGCTGTACATATTGCGCATGTATTGCAAAAGTTGCATTTATTTCAATTTTTCGAATTTTTTTTGTGATTCACACGACTTACCGCAAACAAAAAATTACACGCATTTACCGCAAAAAGAAATTACACCACTAGACGATTTTTTTGTACACGACTTACATGGGCTTCGTGGCATAAGAAAATTTGGCTGTAAACCACCCACAGGTCCATACCCCAACGCACCAACCACACATACAGACCTTCTTGTACATGTGGATGGCAAGGTCAGGCTCGTTGACTTTCAAGTACAGCCGCTCGGCCTCTTTGTACTTTCCAGAGACCTGCAACAATGTATTGTGGCCAAAAACCATTCCACCAATGCAGAATTGTCGCAATCCTCAACCATGCAGCACACAGTCTCGCCACCCATACAGATGCAACAAAATGCAGCATGTGGAAGGGCTGGAGAGAAAATCCTGTTGGAGGTGGACGCAAAACCACTGGCCAAAAACGACCCTCGGGTGGAATTGCAGAAAGTGGAGAATGATGAAGAGAAAGCATTCAGGAAGGTGGCGAATTAGGGTACGAGATGCTCAGTGTGAGAAACATCAGCTGCCAATCCTACTGATGCAACCACTTCTGCATGCAACAGCATCTCTCTCTCACTGCCCACAAACCTCCAGCTGCTGCGCCTGATTGATATACAATGCGGCAATCTCCTGCTCAGACATATACATTTTGGCCACTCTGTGTGCAGACTCCCACATATTGTTTCGGGTGTACATCTCCACTGCCTCCTGCCTCAACCCAGATTTGATGTAATACCTACACAGACATGGCAGGGAAATGGTATGCTTCTGGCAACCAAGGGGGAGAACCGTTCTGCCCCAAAATGGACACCGTCAACACCCATCAGCTCCACTCCACCTACCATAACCGGCCTGCGAAACGCCTCGGTTACCCGCCAACCCCTGTCAGTCAATCATTAAGCTCTGTTTATCACCCACCGACTGGCATTGGGCAGCTCCTAACAATGCCACCCCTTGCAGTCGTGGTGCATGCTCACAACCGCCGCACCTGCTCGCTGCATGCGTGTACTTTAGCACTCGGCTTGGCGTGTTGAGATGTAACCACACAGCCTCACAGAAAGGCTACCCAACAACCCAACTAACTAGTGAACTAACCAGGAATACAACATTTCATAGACTGGCTAGAACAGCTCTGACACGCACGGACACGTTTCCGAAGAAACGAGCATTGTGGCGCCAATTGGGCCGGTCACGATCGGATAATTGTGTCGCTGCAGAATGAGGTGGAGATGGGAAAACTGGCAGCGAAATGAACAGCAACGTCTGTGGGAGTCTGTGGGAGTAGCAGCAACACTAGGGTCAGGAGTTGCGGCAGTGGGAGGAGTACGAGTATGAGACGCAATGGACACAAATGGAAACAGACTTTTCTGCTTCGGCATGCTGCCGGGAGTCTTCATAATGGGAGGCAATCAATTTGTAGAACTTCTTCGTGATAGGGTCGTTGGGATCCTGCGTATCTACGATTTGCACCGCCTATGGCAATGTCAAAAGAGGTCGGACGTTCTCACCCTTCTTGCATCACCAAACTGCCTACAACCTCACCCGCACCAGATTTCACCACCAACACCACACAGCACCTACAGCACACCAGCATACAACATACACCACACAGCAACCCCACAGCATGCCACACACCACAACACAGGGTGAAATACACACCACAACAAACAGCATGCTCCACAATATACAATGGATTCAACAATATACGGCATACAGCACTCAGCATTTCGCATGACAACACATGCTGACGTATGCCAATCATGACACACACCGCAGCATGCACCACACCACGCGCCACAGCAGATATGAGATTGCCACCGCAAAAAGTGCCCTGTCCTGCTGCATGCAAAGTGTTCCCTGCACACCTTTGCCCACTGTCTTGAGGTGATGGCAGCCTCGATGGCCTTGACATACTGATTGCCCTCGATGTAATGGTTGATGGCTGTCAAATGAAGAGGCAGGGCTGTTACAATCACCAAAAACTCAATTGGTGACAACATGACCACAACTTCAAACTTGGTGCTGTTCAGCTGCTGCGTCGCGTTTGCTGCAGAACCCGACACAAAACTTAAGCCCACCCATTTGAGCAGCCTTCCAGGGCACAAAGATACCCGCTATTCATACTGACTAAGGCATTGCAGTCTCTGATCCAACCACGTCACTCACTGACAGGGTAGGGTGGGTGGGTGGGGGGGAGTGGCATCCAAAAAAAAGGGATCCTCGCCCTCCCCCACGGTTCGACGTGTGTTTGACCACACAGATGACGGCGATCGGTAAACGTACTGACACAAGCTGAAATCCCGGGAGCACACCTTGATCAATCTGCTTCTGACTCACCAGCCAATCGCCCCAGGCTTCCTCCAGAGTTACGACGTATCCGGGGAACTTCTTACGACTCAACTCCACCGCCCGCCGGAACGCATGCCCCTTCTTGTACGCCTGAACACAGGAATGCAGCACATTTATCATGGTGTGTGATCCTTCAGTACAGCTGCAACATAGATCGGCTCGAGGAAAGGGGCATAGGTGGAGTGAGTGGGGAGGCCAGGCACACCTCAATGGCTCGCTCGTCCATGTTGAGGCGCTCAAAGAAATCCCCGGCCTTCTCATACATTCCAGCCTTCATCAGTGAGCTGGCAATGGCCTCCAGCATTTGGGATCGCACCTAGACGTACACCGTAAGGTTATGCACGACAGACACATGCAGTAGAAACACAGGGCATCCAACACAAAGACACACAAGACCATCAAAGATGGGCGTGTGTACTAGAGGATGTGCCTGGTTAACAGGGACAGCCAAAAGGCTATGCTCCAATCAAGGCTCCAATGGGGAACACAAATAAAACATGACTTTTGACAATTGGAGGTGGAAATGAATGTATGATTTGGGGTGTGAAAACGTAGCAACCCAACCGCCGACTGTCAACCCAAGCCATCCTCGACAACATCCTCCCTGACGTGAGCATTTGGTCGTGACCAGTTGGGTGCATGGCCATGGGGTGTGTGAAAAATGGAGGCCGTGTACAAAAAAAATTGCCACATTGTGTAATTTTTTTTTGCTGACAGCGCATGTGATTTTTTTTTTTTTGCTGTTGGGGCGTGTGATTTTAAAAAAGAAATGAATTTTTTTTGCTGTCCTTGGGTGTAAATTCTTTTAGCAAAAAAAAAACTGTTAAATTTTGCAACATGTACACTTGCCGGTCCTGAACAGCACCCCATAGCGACCTTAACGACGGGACGCCAAGTCCACAAAGCACCAAGTACTCTCAATTAGTTGGGACCTAGCCAATATAACACAATATGACATAACATGACATAATATAAATGGGACTTGGCACCAGAAACAAAATCAGGCTCAAGAAAAGAGTCTTAACAGGGCCATTGCCAACATTAATGTGGCAGCACTGGGAAAAAAACTGGGGGTGATAAAAAAAGAAGACTCGGCAGGGCCATAGCCAACATTAGTGCCAAATAGTATGACATAAATGGAACTTGGCAGTGGAAACAAAACCAAGCTCAAGAAAATATGACAGGGCCATGGCCAACATCATTGCTGCGGCACTGGGAACAAAACCGGGCAAAATAAAAAGAGAGGACCCGGCAAGGCCATAACCAACGTCAGTGCCGGTTACTTACAAGTAGTTACAAAACACATGCTTGAGGATCACACCAGCCTTAAGTCAAAAGTAAAAAAAGATCAGCAATATTGGGCCATCTCCGATTTTCTCCGTGTGCTGAGCATTGGGGACCCCCAAGAAGGCAGGGGATATGTAGCCATCTTGCCCACATGTGGGCCCTCTCTGGTTTGCTCGCAATCTTTGCGTGTGGGTTTGCTTCCCTCTGTGGGATGCATTGTACACACCCCAAAGATACCTATTTTCAAATTTGCTTGCAGCCTTGTGCAAAAATTATTGGTCATTTTTCTATTGACAATCAGCATGTTGGGGGTATACAGGAGGCACCATATACCACTTGCGACAAATCCACACACTGGGACGGGTGTTATCAGTGATCTCAACAACTACAACACGGTTGGGGTTCTTTGGAACGGGTGTGGGGTCAATAGGCGTGTCGGTGGGAAGGGATGGGGTTGGCAAGGCAAGATTATCGACCAACACATTGCGGGAGGTGGAAAGAGGGTCAACTTCCTCAACACCCGCAAATCCTGAACGGGGGTTGAATAACCCGCAAATAGTGATCATCATTCACCACGCTCAACACGTACGGCACAAAGCCTTTTGGCATTGGGGTGACAGAAATATCAGCAAGAGGACGAGGATGGTCGGCTACTAGCATGAAAAGGTTCAAGCTTTGAAAACCCTAGGACTAAGCACCACCTTGGAAACCTAAGGCTTCGTGCTTGGTGGCCAATTTGAGGGCTTTGAGGCCCTTCAAACAAGGGTGCATGTATGAAATTGAGCACACGGGGTCCCGGACCCAAATGGCGAAAGAGCTCATTGGCTAGCGACAATCCAAGGCACAAACAAACCAATGTAGCCCCGTTTTTTTTTGTGCCGTTTTTGCTGTTGACCGCACAAATGTGGCGGCGGTGCCAAACCATTTCACGAGGAGGTGTGCCAGACTCTACATCTGCCATCCACCCAAACAAGCGCGCACCACTCCCACCACTAACTGGGCTGTTTCATCTGGTGCTTAGCATGGGAAAAATAAAAAATGGCCAAGAAATGGGGGACAAACTTCTCGGGGTCCCCATAGTGGGGAGAAATCAATATGGCTACATAACCCCTGCCTTCTTGGAGTCCCCATAGTGGGGAGAATACAATATGTGTACCCTTTGCGAACGGCCGGTAAAGGAACTTTTGAATGGGGAGCGAAAATCACGCGAATATGGTTGCACAAATGAACCATTCTGACCGGGAACAACTATTTTCACAGAGTTGGGATGGTAGCAATATTTCTATAAAAATTCTAAAAAAACAAAATCCAGGTGCCCATGAAAAGAAACGGCCCCCTTTTCACATGCCATGGTGCCATGGTGCCCGACAAAATGCCCTAATCCTACCGCATGCTTTCCCTGTGTCTGCGGCGGCAATACGAACGTGAATATATAGCAAATTGGCGCGAATATTGCGCGAAAATCACGCGATTTTCGCATTCATTTTCGCGCACGCGCGCACCTCCACCGTGTGGCGTGCACCAACTCAAGTACGTAGAGCCACACCAACCCATGGTCCCATGTCCGCATGTCCTAGGCCCGCCGCTTGCGGCGGCGTCTGAAACGATGTGAGAGGTCTTGTACATAGTTGAGGTCACTAAGTGCCCTCTTGCGGGCACGCCGCGCCAAATGCCGCACTGTCATGGGCCCTTGTCCACACATGGACCTCTTGGTAGCATCCCACCCCTCTCGACGGAGGCTTTCAACCACAACCAGCACACCTAGGCGGCCACGCAGGAGGCTTAGGCCCCCACTGTTGCGCAGCGTGCGCTTTAGCTTATGGTGGCTGCCTTCCATGGCAAAGCATGAAAATTTGGAGAGGATTCTCCACTTGCGGGCAAAGAAATACATGTGGTCAATCCACACATGTGACCACAGCAGCTTAGGCCACTGTAACACTAAGTGGGCCTTGCCCATTCGTATGCTACATTCGCGAAGCCTTCCTACGTCCCCCCCGGACATACACACACATCTTGGCAAAGTTGTCCCAGCACTCCCTACAAACATCACCCCATAGTCTGCCACCCAGCCGCTTGTTGTTCATTCCCCCCTCCTCAAGGCATATTGTAATGAGTGCTTCCCACCGCCGGGTGCGCATGAATTGCACAGCCGCGGCACACTCCAACCTAGCCTTTCCCTTCCCGTTTGCCTTGTCATTGTTCAACCTCCCCTTTGTTACCGTCTTCGCTTGAATGCGGGCAACATCTAGAATGGGCTGAAACAAATTGCTCACAACGACAGCGGTGGACCCGCCCGTTGCTGCCGCCACTGGTTCGCACATGCCCGATATACCACATATAGTGACACACAACACCCCGTGCAATCCGTAGTCCGGAATGCGGCAGTCGGCTGCAATGTGTCGATATATCGCTCCAATTGGGAGCACCACATCCCATCACCCATCTATGGTGTCTTGCAATCCGAAGTTGGCAAGACACTGTGCCCTATTGCACCCACATACCCAACACACCATGGCTTGGGGAGCCTCGGCTTTCCAATTGTTGCAATTGGCCATTAAAATTTGTGCCTTGCCATCGGTACAGAGAAAAAAAATGTTTCGTGGTCCGAACCGCTAGTATCCTGGAATACAACCTTACTTGCGTCCCACAATTGTTGGTCAAAGTCCACCTCCTGCGTGGCCGCGCACAACGTGGCCCACTCCTCGCTACGCCCTAGTAGCCACCAGCTAGCAAGTTGATCGGGGCTGCTCCTTCCCCCAAGCGTGCAATGGACGTACCACGCCTCATGGCATGATGTACCATCCACCGCAATCGGCATCCAATGTAGTCTTGCATCGCGGGATTGTTGGACGTGGACTGGTTGCACCGGTCGACAACGATATAGGTGCTGCAACCGCTTTGGTAACGGGCATACGGCACCGTAGAGCTCCACACCCTCGCCCGTCGTGGCAACGAAGCCCTTTGAAGCAGGCTGTGCGAGCTGTTGTATTGTGGCCCACGCGTCCTCCCAGGGTACACCTTCAACTAAATGAGGAGCCAGGTACTGCGCCTCGGTCCTAGATAGATGGAGTGACTGGATGCACCACACCGCCACGGTCTTCTCCCACAAGGATGGTGCTGTAGGGTTTGCACCCCCCCCCCCCCCCTGGCTACCGGCGTCAACACGATTTGGCCTATGTCCGGCAGGTGTTGCACCGTGTAGGGTGCACCTAGCTCCCGGGAGACGACGTCCTCTAACGACTGGAGTCGGCGTGCCTTGTGTTGTCTAGACTTGACGTGGGAGAAGCGGCTCCTTCCCTTGGATCCACTGCCACGGGGCATGAGAATAACACAACACTGGAAGAAAACAAGTGGCGGAACATTGCAGGTGACTTCATATTGTGCAGGGTGCAGCCTGTGGCAGTTTGCAGCGCACTCCAAGTGCAATTCACAACCATCCGGGAATGTACAACAAAATTGTTCAAAGATTGTGCGAAAATCGCGCAAAGTTTGCAAACTGAAAGCAAGGTGCGCACACAAGACGCAGTGCGCACAGAGTGCCAAATCGCGCGAAAATCGCGCCATTTTTGCAACATTGTTCACAAAGGGAATAGGTGACATTGTCCAAAGTTGCCAATCTTCGCAAAATTGTTCCAAACGGAATGCAGAAAGGTTAGAAAGATGCTACGGGGAAGCCTGGCTCCCACTACTGCCCGTGCCCGATCCCGCAGGGAGTTTGGGGATGGTGAAATCGGGGGTGCAGGCAGCCTTCACCATGGTCTCCGTGGGGTACCTGGAGGCCACATCGTCATGGGCCGTCATTGTCCTCCCATAGTTGGGGAGGACATTTTCCAGACTGGGCCCCCCGCCCGGTTGCTGCGACAGCAACAATCGCACTGTCGAACCCACCGCGGACAGTTGGCCCCTGGCGGCGTCTGCCTGCTGCCGCCATTCCTGGGCAGCACCAAAGAGGTATTGCAAGGCCTCCCCCTTCCCCCCCTCCATCCCCACCCCCTGTTGCTGCTGCTGCTGCTGCTGCACTGTTCCCTTTGGTCTGCGTGCCTCCAGCTCCTACACCCGCGCGTGAAGCTAGTCCCTCTCCTTCTCCGCGGCCTGCGCCGCATCCTGGGCCTGCTGCGCCTCCTGCTGTGCATCCTGCAACTTCCCCTGCAGCTGCAAAACCTCCCCCTCCGCCGCCACAGCCCGCTGCTGCCACTGGGGCTGGGCCTGCTGTAGCTGCAGCCAATCTGCCACTTGGGAAGAGGGGCTGGCAAAGGGGACAGTGGGGAGGGGGGTGGGGGAGCCCGTCCTTTGGGCCTTGTGGGGCCGCCCCACCCCCTTAGCCTTGGACCCCGTGGAACCTGCACTGTCTGCAGGGCTCGTCCTCCCCCCCATTGTCGTCGTCCCCCCCCCACCTCCACCACCCCCAACTCCCCCGAGTGCACCCGGGTCTCCCCCTGCACATGGGAGCGCATCATGAGCCATGCGTGGTCCATGTGCGCCTCCATGCGGTCCACCCAACCTCTCACCCCGGTGATTGGCATCACCGGTGCCAAATCAATTGTCCCTAAGCCACCCGCTGCCTCCCCCGAACCGCTGTCTCCAGTTTCCAATGCCCCCCCCGCAACTGACAGGCGTACAACCCCACAAGCTGCTCCCCATCCTTCAGCTGCACCCCCGCCATCTTGATGGCGGAGGGGAACGAAATGCGGAAGGCGGGGGTGCGCTCCCCTGCTTGCATCTCCACATCGACCTCCCAGGTCGCCGCCACGAACTCGATCCTAGCCCGCTTCCGGCCCGGAAGCTCGAGCCTCCAGGCGAACCGGGGCTGGACACGCAGCATGCTAAGCACTGTGAGGGGGGGGGGGGGTGTCGGGCGGGTAATTGGTGGCCCTGGTCTGCGCGTTGGGTTGCGCCACGGCCGCCGTGTGCGAAGGTGGCGGGGCAGCTGGGGCAGCCTGGGAGGCCGAGATATCCCGAGCGGTGCTTGAGGGAACATCCTCACGGGGAGGAGGAAAGTGGACGCAACCCGCTGTTGCACTGGGCCCCAGGGCAGGGCCGAATCGCGGCTGCGTACGACGCAGCGCACAGGGGTAAGGCTCCTTGCAGTTCCACGTCTCCTACAAACGAACAACGATCACGAAAGAGCAAACAGAACTATAACATGAAAAAATCGCTCGAAAATCGCGTGATTTTCGCGCGAAGTGCGCAAACGGGAAGCAAGTTGCGAACGGACTACACAACGCGCACGGATGGCACAATCGCGCGAAAATCGCGCGAATTTCAGGTTCAGCAACACACAACACGCACCATACCTCCACCTCGCAGGGGCTGCGGATGCTCCAGCCGCCTTTCTTCGCCTGGCGGGCGTGGCGGAACGGCGGCGCCTCGTTCAGCAGCTGCCAGCAGCTCGCAGGACGTTCCGGCGGCAAGAACCCACCAATTGCCCACTGCACTAGGGCATCCCCGTCCTTCCGCTCGGCCTTGGCCAGCTCAAGCTGGTACCGCCCCCGCCACAACACCACCTCCTCGCCATGGACGGGCACGGGGTGGAGGCCCGCCGCCGAGCGGGTGACGAAGGTGGGGTGGTATGGGCACACGGGGGGGCCTGGTGCACCCGAGCCTTCAGGGGGGTTGAAGACATCATCCCGAAGGTCCTCCACGGCCAGCCCCAAATGGGCCTCCAACACCCCCCCCCCCCCACAAAAAGGAGTTGGCCATTCGTGGGGACCTCTTGCTAGTCAAGGGTCGCCAAAAATTTCTTGAGCTGCGGGTTAGTGGGGGGGGTCGAGGTGGGTGGTGTTGGGCAGCGGTTTGACATGCTTTTTGTCGGGGGTCCACTGCGTGAACACGGCCCCTTGCATGTCTTGACCGGCGGGGGCCGGAAGACCATGGTGGCGGGCGGTGCTGACCATGACGAGAACCTCCCCTTGGTTAAGGAGGACCTCGTCCCACCTCTCCACCTCGGCCTCCCCCAAGGCCGTTCCCGCCTGAATGGCCAGGTGGTACTAGGGGGAGAGGGCCGCGAAGGTGGAAAGGTGGGAGTCCGACTTTGACCGGTCGGACGGGGAGGACGTGGGGGGCAGTGGAGGTGTCCGTGTGGGCCAGCTAATCGCCAGACTCCACACCGGACACGATGACGGAACCGGGGGGCATGGGGTAACCAGACGCAAAGGGGTCAGGCATCCTCTCCCTCAGGTTAGCAACAAGCTTTTTGAAAACGCTACCAGCAAGCTGATCTGTTTTGCCCGGTCTCGACTGGTAGCGCTGGGGCAGGGAGGGATCGGCCCGTTGTTGTTCCACATTGTGTACGTTAAGCAGAACATCGAAAAATTGTGGAACTTCACCCCCCCCCCCCCCCCGCCCTAGACTTTCCCCACCCGGTCCCAAGCCACCTTGCAGTCGGTGGAAGTGAGGGCGTCTCCGGTCACCGTATACCCAAGCTCATCAACAAAGTTGATGGGCATAGGAGGTGCGGGACGGTCGGGGTGGAGGGATGGGTTAGGGGTTGCATAGGTGGGGGGGGTCCGGCAAGGGGGCAGTTCGCAAAGGGGGTTCGGGGGTAATGAAGGAGGGGGGCCAATCCCCGATCTCAACTCAACCCACGCATCTGATGAAGCGTGGGAAGAGTGATGTCGGGGATGTGGTGGAGGGGGGGCACCTCAGGGTGAACGGGGAAGAGCCCCAAGTCATCCCACCACTAAGCAGTGGCGGTGTGCCACCGAAAGGGGAAAGAAGAATGGTCCCCCTGCGGATCAGCGGCAAGGAAGTACTCATTCAACACAATCATGTCTATGCGGGGGGGGGGGGGGGGGTAGTGGAGGAGGTTAGTGGTGGGGTAGAGGTCGCAAACACCCGACTTCAACTTCCCCGCCCCGTGCTGCGACAGGACCCCCAGGAGGGAGTCAACCGTTTTGGGGGCAGGGATAAGGCGGACGGCCCTCAACTCGGGGAGGGCCAGTTGCAGCTGGTGCCACAGGTCCATGGTCCACCCCTTCTTGCGGAGAGCACCGTCACACGCGGGTTCCCTCATGTCAATGTGGATGAGAGTGGGGGAGGGGTCCAAGCCCTTTGCCCACTCCACCACCTCCCCCACTAGCAGCCCCCCCGTGTATGTGGCCTCCTCTAGCGTGTGCGGGCGGCGGGGGAGGGCCAGGAAGTGGGCGTGGGTGTCTGCGGCTAGGTCCGGGAGGCGGCCATGTTGCGAGAGAGCCATCGCAAGAGAAATGAGAGCTGCATAGGGGAACAAAAGAATGGAAAGTAGCGGAACTTGAAAAACCTTGGACATATTCGCGTGATTTTCGGGCGAAGATCGCGCGAATAGAAATTACATGCGAATGCGAACGAGACATGCGAACGAGACATGCGAATATGCGCGATTGGTTGCGAATCTAAGCGACGTTAGCTTTTACTCGGGCTAGATTTTGTGTGCCTTTACTTTTCTTTAATTTTTGGCGAAACAAGCACGGCAAACGGGCAAATGGGCACGGAATAACGGGCAAAACAGGCCAAAAGTCAGCGACGTGCGGATGTTCATTCAAAAGTGCGGTTCGCAAAGGGTACATGGCTCCCTATTCCCTGCCGTATTGGGGCCGGGCCAATCGAAGAGCCTAGTGGCCACATATCCCCTACCATGTTGGGGCCAAGTCAAATGACCTCGTGACAACATAACCCTTGCCATAGGGGTCTCCGACATGAAGAAGAGTTAGAAGAAGATTATTCCAATTCCCTCAATAGCACCGGAAGATTGAACGAACGAACATGGGGGGTATCGTGCTGGTGATAGTATGTGGTACCAAATTGCGGATTGATGAGTCCATCACTCTAACTCAAGGGGCCACAAAAATTGTGTGGGTTTTCAGTCCATATCCCCAACTCAAGGGGCAACAAAACTTTTGTGGATTTGGAGTCCACATCCCAAACTCAAGTGGCCACATAAATTTGTGAATTGATGAGTCCATATCTGCAACTCATGGGGCACAAAATTTTGTGGATTGATGAGTCCATATCCCCAACTCAAGGGGTCACAAAAAATTTGTGGGGTTTTAGTCCATATCCCCGACTCAAGGGGCCACAAAGGTTGTGGATTCATGCATCCATATCCCCAACTCAATGGGCCATAAAAATTTGTTGGGTTTGTGGAGTCCCTCAATACTTTGCGCCACACAATTTGTGGATTGTTTGGTGGTGGTGGGGGGGTTGGGTTGGGTTGGGTTGGGTTGGGTCAAGGCCTCATCCGGACCTCCGGGACCACGGACATCGCCCTTCCCTGCGCGTCACAACTGGTCCGGCGGGTTCACGGTTGTCCGGTCTCAAGGCCTACCGGACTGATGACTGCCCCCGTACCCCGCGGTGGCACACGCGGGAGGGAGATGCCGCCGTGCCTGTGTGTGTGGGGAAGTGTGTCGCGTGGTGCTCCAGGCCCCGGTGGGGAGGCTGGGGGAGCCTGACACTGAGCCCACCGGGGGAGTTGTCGGCCTGGACACGCCACCTCCAGGTCTACCGACATGCCGCTGGTCGCCCACTACTGCCGATGGCAGGGGGTGGCCAAGCTCCACACACGACTGGGGGCGGTCCGCACTCCCTGATTGCACCGGCACGGGTGGTGCTGCTCTAGGCTGGACCTGCCTCCCACGGTGACGGGGCGGGCGGTTGGAGGGGCCCCGGGGCGCGCCAAGCGCTTCCCTGCCCCGGGGTCCACCCGGGCCAGAGGTCCGGGCGGCGGTGCAACTGTCCTCGTAAACGGGGGGGCCCGGAGGGCACACCACCCGAGTGACCGCTCCTTGTGGTGGTGGGGGGGGGGGGGGGGCAAAAAATAGTGACGGGTGGGTAATGGCCCAAAAAGTCTATTGCCTTCGGCACCTCAAAGAGAGGCTAAAAGTCAGCCAATCCGTCCGTCGCCAGGCAAGCAGTCAGTCAGGCAGTCAGCACGGCAAGCAAGCAGGGAGACAGGCAGGTAGAAACACACAATTCAGCTTTTTTCGTTGAGGGAGCCATAGCTACAACTTGAGGGGAACCAATTTTTTGGAGGAACAACTGGTGGTCGAATGGCAGAACACTCAAACCACGATCAACTGGTCGCCGGTTCGAATCCCGGCTGCTTGACGCTCGTAGTCGCCAACCAGTTACAACTTTTTTTTTTACTCGGCCTTGGTTCAAACCCTTCTAAGCACAAACTTTTGACCCCCCCCCCTGCCCCCCACCCCCCTTCCAATTTCAGGAGGATAGAGGCCTCAGAATAAAAAAATCCATTGGGAGATTGTTGTGTCGAGCAAAATAATGATTTTAGAAGGGGTTGCGCATCCAATATCATGGTATGCTACATGCACGACCCCCCAAAAGCGGGGTCCATGGCGTCCTCGCATGCACTTGATCTAACAAGCTCTCTTCCAGGTGATTTCTCGGGGGGGGGGGGGGGGGGGGATGCACGTGTTCCAAGCCCCAAGCTCTTGACCACTGTGGTCGGGAATGCATCAGCACCCGTCAAGTAACCATCGGCGTTGGCCAAACATTCACAGGAGGTACTTAAAAGAGGAGCGAAGGGGAGGAGCCTGTGAGCTGGTGAGGAAGGGTGTTCACATGAACTATGGGCACTGCACCATGCACCTACATGATGTCAAATACATGGAAATGGGGCTAAAACGAGGTGTTTTAGCTGTGGATTTGGTTTGGGAGCACTTTTTGAAACACGTCTTGTGGACACATTTTTTTCTCAGAATGGCACCATTTCCAAAAGGGTTTGAAAAATTTCGCTGACTATAGAGCACAACACGGAGTCAAGAGGGCCTGAGGGCACTTCTTTGGGCATGCTAAGAGGTCTGAGCTCACTCGTGGAAAAACGCATTTCTGACCCTGTTTGACCCTGTTTTGATCTGAAAATGACCCAAATCGAAGGGGGTCTGATACTTTCGGCTGACCAATGGAGGGCAAAACGGACCCAAACCAGGTTGAAGACAGTTATCTGAGCATCCAAAAGTCTGGGATGAATGGCATCTTTGTGACCCCTTTAAGTCCCAAATGGCTTTCTGGGATTCAACACTTTCCCGGCGCTTGAGCGGGCCAAATAGGGTCCAAAACGGCTCAAACATCCTAAACCCACTTGTTTGAGCATCCCACGTGGTGTAAAAACAACTTGCAAGAAACTCATGGTAAGCATTCCCTAGCATGTGCAAAACATACCACTCCCTGGTGCACTGGGGCATTGAAAGGTGTTGGTGTGTGCGCAATGGGCCGGCCAGCATTCCTCTCCGTCATTAATCACCACCACACGGGGAACCCACAGAGCACATGGCGCACACAGTGAGCAAAATGAGGTAATCATGAAAACTAGCCATTTCATGTTGCTTTCAGAGCCTTCTTTGGCAATTGTTGGCCAAACAAGGGGGCCCTTGAGGCAGTGGGTTGAACAAAAAAAAAGCCAATGTATTTTTTCATCGTTCAGGTTGGTTTGAATGTGTATGGCCCCACCTCATACATTACACACACCTTCAATGGTAAAAAAAGAAGCAGCGGTTTTGGCCTTTTGTTTGAATAAATTTTTCCACTTGTGGGGCATAGCCGGCCGCCAAAGCTGCTCAAACTTTGCTTGAGTCAACTTCATATCCATAGGCATCATCCATCAAAATTTGAGCAGAATCGGTGTCACTAAGGCCGAGTTATGATTTTCTCCCTTCTTGCACTTGCTTGCTGCTTGCTGCTAAAAAGCTTGCTGCTTGCTCCCAAACCTTACCAGTTACACCTGCTCAGTGAGCCCTGCCCTGATACACTCCTATGGCCAGGCCTATCCAGCTTTCCATGGCTAAAAGGACGACACCTGCACATGCTTGGTAGTCACGACCAGGGCGGCCCTGGCAGGCAGACCGCCCTGCAAGTAAAGGTTGATTGCCTCATCATAGCGCTGCTCCCTCTCGCGCATCTCCCCTGCTTTCTCCTCTTGTCCCTGCTCCACCAGCCATTCAAAATACTTGTCCTTGAGACTATCTGCCTGCACACAATGCGCAAAGGGTCGGAGTCCAGGCCACACGGCCTGTGGCGCATTTGTTGGTACCAGAGGAACAGGGGAGCACAATGTGGCTCTGTGGGAAAAGATGGATCGGGGGTATGTAAATTGACACAAACATGCCCCAATCCAAGGCGACCCCCCCAAGAAGCGGCCTACTGTGGACGCGTCTGTCAAAACCTGGCAGCGGTGGGAGAGGTCAGGGCGGGTGGGGGGGGGAAGGGGGGAACGGGTCAAAGGGGTGGAGGGCGAGTGCCGGGAATGCATTGGGGCTGCAACCGTCCGGAGGTGGCCAACCATCCCCCCCGCCCTCCCCCTCCTGGGTGAATTTTTTTGGGCACTCCCCTCCGGCACCCCAAGGGCATATTACCCCACACACCACCACACCACAATGCATGCAATGTGCAATGACACGTTGCAAACAACCAACGTGAAAACCCTTCTCAACGCAGCAACACTCATTGAGAGCAAGCAGCAACAAATCCAAACCATGGTGCCTTGCGAAATGGGACAGAGAAACTGCGGGAAAACCTAAAACCCAGCCTGCCATAGAAGCAGGTTGCTTCGGCACAGGCCCCAGTTGCTTCGTCCAATGACAATTTTTTGTCAAGTCCATGGCACTGTGTTTCATATCGTCTTCGAAAAGAAGGGGTGTCCGGGGTGTTGCACAGGCAGCCAGGCTTCATCCAACAACAACGCGCCCGGGACTCCCACATCAACCCACTTACATCCGTAAGTCTTGCTTAGGAGTGAAAGGCCTTGCAGTACTGCAGGTCATTGCCCGTGGGGTGTCGGGACTGCGTCACCACAGTGACGGCACCTCCTCTTTTTCCACGCTGCACTAGCTGCACCGAGCTGGGGAGCGACCTGTGGATGACCCTTGGCGGCGGCCAACTCAATGCTTTCGTCAAACCGGTGCAGCTCTTCCCACATAGCCATAGCCTCTTCCACCTGCACAAAAATACGTGACAGGAGGTGGCACAGCAATTGCAGACTCGAGTCATGAGGGACACAATGACAGGCAGACCCGCTGGGCACTGGGTAGGGAAACAGGAGACTCTTCAAATACAGTTTGTTTTGCAGAAAATGATTAGAAAAGTGCAAAATGCCCTACTGGAGGGTGTAAATTTTGGTACGTGCAAAGTTTGGTATAGCAGAATTCCGTGTGGTGACAATTTGGTACAAAATCTTAATACCATAGAAAAACATGGTACAAAATCGTCAGATTGTGGACACTGTACCATTGAACCAAGGACTTCTAGTGTTGAAGTATAGTACTTCCACAACTCAGCTACCTGCTTTCTCTGCTCACTTGTGAAACAGGGTTCAAAGTTGGAACATGATGTCCTCAAGAATTTTTTCTATTCTAATGCTTGCCTCAGGCTGAACCACCAATGGCTTCGGTCCTGAAATACCATGGCAAAATGTGGTACAATTTGGTTGTGCCACATTTCGCCATACCAATTTCGCCAAGACCAAATCCCCCCCCCCTCCGGTATTGGTTGCAGCGCATGCTCAGGATGCGAGCGGATTGTCCTGCTGTCTGACATAGGACGTCTGTGGGCAACATCCTGTGATTGCCCTGGGGCAGTATCGGCCATGGCACGTGGGCGCACCGTGCGAGCCACTTCTCTGGGAGTGCAGGGCACAGCTGTCAACAAGCTCCACGGCAACAGCCATCCCGAAGGGAGTTGCTGTTTTTTTCCTTCAACAGAACGACACAGCCAGCCTCTGCTTCCAGGGGCCTAACCAATTTGTGCCATCCTGTAGAGCCACCGGGTTTTTTTACGTTGCCGCTCCTTCAAGGGGTGGGGCAGTCCTTCGGTCTCTGCGCATGCGTTGTTTTCTTTTTTTTAAAGAAAGCCCTGCCCTTGCCACTGCTCAAGTCATAAGCAGGGCTGAACTTCGAACCCGCGGTTCAACATTCGCTCGAGCAGGTGGCTGGATTTGATATACGGCTCAGGGGAAACCTGCGGAGTAGACAGGTCACTATTGTGTGCTTTTCTCAATGCGACAAAGCAAGCTCAACCTCCCAGCACCACTATCCCACAAACAAGTGCTCACATGCTGCACCCAGCCCATATGCACGTCATGATACTCCTTTACACCTAGGGGCCGCACCTGGATCGGGTCCACTGCGCACCCAAAGTGACCGCCATGTTGCTGATCATATTGAGATCTTCTTGTTGGGGCAAAAAATGTTGGAGCAGGGCAAGCAATTGAGCACCAAAAAATCTCCTTGCAGGGTTTTTCTAAGCGCCACCGGCCAACTGACTTTGAAAAAAGGGGGGGCAGGGTCGCATCTGCAGACACCGGCCCATGGGCCTTTTAACACATTTTCAATGATTCATCCCCAACAAATGGTACTCAGGCTCACCCACAAACGGCCTGGCGACCCTGGCAGCCTCGTACCTTGTTCTGTTCAACAAGGATTTGCTCGGCCTTCTTGAATTCTCCGTGTAGAATGGCGAGGGCAGACCGCACGGTGTAATGCGTGTAACCGTTGTAATGCCCACCGTCGGGTTGACTCTTCTGTTCCTGCACCACAAAAGAGCGGAGGTGGCAGCGTGGGGCAAGAAACGAGGGGACTCCAACACACAATCTGCTGTGCACTTTCCTCGCAACGGGCGTGCCCGCATATGGGGGAGGTACATCAAATTGGACAGTCACCTGCCATTAGACCAACGGTCGCACTGAAGCGACTGCCAACAGGCGTCAACTGCGTCCAGTTTCTCGGTAACTGTAATCAGTTGACCGCCAACCGTCGGCAGCACCAACCGCCGACCTGGAACCTTGGCCTCTCTGAACTTCCAAGAAAAACTAAATTACCTGAGAACCTTGATGCTTGATGCGAATAATCAGCAATTGCCAAAAGCTGGAAATCACCACAGCACCAACAAAGGGGGGGGGGAAGCTGGCTATACCCGTCCCCAATCCTGCGTCCTCATACACACGCACATGTTTCTCACGCTTCTGGCCGTCAATGCGGCTGGAACAAAGAGCAGACGTGGCGTCCTGTGAGGCCAAGAGAGGGGTCAGAAACCCAGCGCAACGTGAAAGAGGGTGGTGGGTTGAAGGAACGACCTGCTCGGCCCTCGCAGCAAGGTCATTGATGGTGTTGAGGGCACGTGCTTTGGACACGTCGCCCAATGCAGCAAAGCACCGCTCGGCTATGGGCATCCGGCCTTCTTGCAAAGCGACCTGGTGGTTAGTGTTTGGTCAACAGTGCAATCAACGACGATCCATGGCGCAAGATCATTTGCACGATTTAGTTCTCAACACAAACGAGTCACTGGATGCGGATTAGATGACGACCAAAACACCTGCACCAGATAAGTCACTGTCAGGCATCGGAAATGCACCTGGGACAAATTCTGCCACATGGCCTCCGTTTCTGGGGTCAGGGTGATCTGCTCCAACAAATGGCAGGCCCTTTCGTACTCCCTTTGGTCCATAGCATTCCCGAACTCGATGAGTGCCTCATCCAATCCATACGCCACCTGCAAATGTGTAGTGTGATGGCATATTATTGCCGTGTTGAGCAGGTTATGTAGTTGGGCGTTGGTTGCCTTGTTCTAATGAATAGAAAAAAAAACGTGAGAGGAAGGATCAAGAGGAACGCAGGGGGAGGAAATCAAGCGGAGAAAAAGAGGAGGGTGTAGACAAAGGGGAATGAGAGTAAAGGAGGGAGAGAGAGAGAGAGAGAGAGAGAGAGAGAGAGAGAGAGAGAGAGAGAGAGAGAGAGAGAGAGAGAGAGAGAGAAGAGAAAGAGAGTGTGGATTTAGAAAAGAGGGGCAGACAAAGAGGAAGAAAAATGAGCTGAGGCAGAGAAAGAGTCAGAGAAATAAGAGGCAAAATTGCAGTGGAGAAAGAGGCAGGAGAGGAGGAGTAGAAGAGGAGGAGAAGGAGGACGACGACCAGGGGGTGGAAGAGTACGACCAGGATGAGAGCGAGAACTAGAATGAGAACAGGATCAGGACAAGAACAAGGATGAGAATGAAGATTCCGCTCCAACTTCCCTCCTTCGTCGTCATCGTCGCTGTCGTCCTCGCCCTTGACCTCGACCTTGTACTCATTACCCTTGTCGCCTTCGTCATCGTCATTGTCCTCGTCCTCCAAAGGGGAGGAGCAGAAGGACCAGGAGCACGACGAGGATGAGACAATAAAGACAAAGAGCAAGACAACAACAAATACGAGGAGGATGACGAGGACGAGGAGGATGAGGAGGTCAAGACAATGAGGTCGAGGATGAAGATGACGAAGAGTATGACAATGGCAAGGACGGGGACGACGAGTAGGAGGAGGACGGCGAGGACGAGGACAGAGAGAAGAAGGACAAAGAAGAGGAGGAGGAGGATGGGAATGGGGAGGAGTACAAAGACGAAAACAACGAGGAGGAGAAAGAGGAGGAGGAGTTTCCTGCCCCTTAGAGGTTTCCCCTCCCCGCACTGGGTTACCCTGCAGAGGGCTGCCTGCTTGTCGGGGGTGAGTTGCTGGATTCAGGAATGGAAATGGCCCACTTCGTCGGTTCTTCCACCCTCAGGGGAGGTACCTTTGTGCAGTGGTGTTGTATAGGTTCTCCCTGGCCTGCAGTGGTGGTTCGACCAGGGTGCAGGCATCCGTGTTGGGGCTGTGGGTTGGCTGGGGGTGGTAGCTTGGTGGGTTTTGTTCATGTGGCGGTGGTTGGTGGGGTTATGGGGGGTAGCGGGCTGCAGGATTGACGAGGGCGCCACGGCGCCCAGCACTGGGAAACCTTGGTTGCCATGTATTGCCGTGTTTGCCGTAGCAGACGGGCAGTTTGTGGGCTGGACTGTGGCTGGACACATTTGTTTGGCGTCCGCGGATTGTGTGAGGGCCCACAGGGTGGCAAAAAAATGTCAGAGGGGGCATGCCTTCAGCCGGTGTGGTGGGTTTGGGTTGAAATTTGGTGTTGGGTGTGTGCTGCTGTGCTTTGTGGGGGGTCGTTGTGGGTATGGCACGTTTTGTCGGGCTCGGGGCGGGCTAGGGGCAGTCGTTCCAGAGTATCCGGTGTTGGGTCGCGGTGATGTGTGGAGTCGTCACAGGTGTGGGTGTTCACGGGGCAGGGGCTCAGGGGTGGTGGTGGCCTGCTGGGCACGTGGAATGGTCGGGGCTGGCGGGGGGTCTGGGACGCTTCAGGAGGTGGTTTCTATGCGTTGCTCTGCTTCGGCAGGGGTGCGGCTGTGGGTGTAGTGTGGGTGTCGGTGGGCAGAGAAGGGGAAACAGCGCTTTGGCGAGGAGGAGAAGGACGGGGAGGCAAAGCAGAGGAGGAGGAGGAGGTGGTGGTGGTGGCGGTGGTGGTGGTGGTGGTGGTGGTGAAGGCCAGGCCAAGAAACGGGAGGATCAGAAGCAAGAAGACACACCGTATGGACACCTTCATCAACTACCACCTCAGTCTTACCACCAGGTGTCCGCTCAATATCCTCCACTTGCCCTTTGATTGGAACAATGGCCACACGGTCCGGCGTGTCGATGGAATACCACACGCAAAGATCCCCTGAGGAGCATTGGTGGGACACCGCAGGAGGCGCAGGCCTACATGTCTTGCACCAGCAAGTGCGTCTTCCGCACGTTTCGAGTCCCCACAACCGCAAACACGCCCATACACACACACACGCGCACGCACGCACGCACGCAAATGCATGGGCACAGAAAAGCGGACACATCGGACCTCTGTTCTGAGCCACCACCACATCTGAGTCCGGAACCCACTGCACGTAGCTGCAGAAGTTCAGCAGCGTAGACCTGTTGTGAGGTAATGGATAAGGCGAGCCTTGTTGGAGGAGAAGGTGAGCAGATTTGAAAGGTGCCAAGATCAGGACCCGTATTAGGGGAAATATCAAAACCAGACGAAAATTGGGGGTCAGATTACAGTCAAATTCCGGCACAGAACTGGACGAGTAGATGATGCAACTACATGGCACAAATGTCTGTTGAGATAGACGTAGGGGTGTCTGTGTCCTGTGCGCCCAGAGGGGCCGAGCAGAAAGAATATAAGCGTGAAAGGGGCGGGGGCACAGGGAAGGAAATCTGCTGGTGTTCCCACATCTGCACGCTTCTAGAACTGCACACTTCCAAGGTGTATTGCATCTATCTTTTGACTCCAAATACAACAGGGGCGCCATCAACAACGCACCTACAGCCCTGTGCAGCCTGTGATCCCATCAGCACCGTTAATTTGCAAACCCGAACTGTTGCACCGTTAATTTGCGGGGGAAAAAAAACTGTTGCACGGGCTTGTGCCATGAAAGGGTAGTGTTGGCTGCAAACTGACGGTTCATGCCTTTTGCGCATGCCAATTGCTGCGTGACATTGCATCACAGAGTGGAGCAAGCATGCAACCGCAGAAACAGGCTGAGCTGAGCTCACACAGGTGGGAAGACAGGAAGGCAAGGGGTGGGTTTAGGTTTAGATTTAGTGTGACCTGACGATATGAGCTTCCCATGGGAGGCACGCCCCGACGGGTGGCAGGGGTCGCCGTCAGGCACTAGAGGGGCCATTCACCCATGGGCCTCTCAACAGGCTGTGTTTCTTGCCGGCTGTTCCGCTCTTTCTCGCGCCACTTGCCGCACCCGCGCACTACGTGGTGTCTGTCTGTGCCACCTCGCAGTGGGCTGTGCGCCACCACCCAGTGGGCTTTGTGCCACCACGTGGAGGGCTTTGTGTTCTTCCAGCCAATGGTTATGGCGCTTTTCCCCCACCATGTTGGCATGGTGCCTGAGGCCGCGGGGTATGGGGCTGCTTGCCTCAGGAGGGCCACTAGGGGCTCGCTCCGTGCGCTGCGTGTTGCTGCCAGTGTGTATTTGCATAGCCTCCCTGGCCCGTTTGATGTGGGCTGTTGCGGATCCTTGCGCAATGCCGGTGAGGTGCACTCGGATTCTTCACGCAGGGAGGTTGGCCAAGTTCTAGGCAAGGGGTGGGGTGGAGGAAGGCAAGGGGGGGTTTTGGCACAAGGCCTTGGTATTAGGTTGTTTGCCTTTGGCGGCGCCTATTGGCCTCTCACCACTGCTCATTCTGACCCTCTGTGGGCCGAACGTGTTTTGGTTGTGTCAACGGAGCCCCTGGATGACTTGTCCTGTTTGACTACTCCAGAGCCGGCTGTCCTGGAGACGGGCTGTTGCCCGTGCTGTTGACCAGGTGCATCCAGATGCACACTCCGAGTCCATGCTGGGTTTGCCGACTCTAGCACTGACTAGTGCGTGCTGGGGTGTGCATCTGCAGGATAATTTTCCTGACACGGGCTTCTAACAACCACAATGCTTCTTTCCCTTTTGTCCTTTCCTTTTCCTCCTTCTGCGCTCTGCACCGTTTTCGGCGGGCGCGGTCTGCCCTGTCCTGTTATCTCCCCTTGCTCATCTCTTTCCCCATGCCCAGTTTCCTCTGGGCCCTCCCTATTCTTTCTGCCCTGGGGGGCATTGGGTGGCAGGGGAGCGTGTTGCTGTGGGCCTTAGCTGGCGCGGTGGTGGTAGACCATGCACGTAGTGCCCGCTGTCAGTCTAAGGGTTCGGGACCGGGGCTAGTTCCCCTTTATACGCGTCCCCGCAGTTGGGGCGAGGGAGGAGTCCGCAGCCTCCCTCACCGCCCCTGTCAAGTGTCTGTTGACACATCACCCAGGGCCCGCGGTGCCCTAGGCGTCTTTTCTGGGCTGTCCTGCGCTGTGCTGTGCTGGGCTGCCCTGTATTGTTGTTGCATGGGTGTGCACATTCCACCATTGTTGGTGTCGGTGTTGCTGCGGCGTTGGCGGGGTTGTAGGGGTAGCCGCTGGGGTGTGGTGTGTGTGGGGGGGGGGATTGTCCATTCCGAGTGGTGTCAGCGTTGCAGTTGGTGATGCGGTTTCGTGCAGCACTGGGAACCAAATCAGTCTCAATCTCCGAGTCTTGACGGGGCTGCGTCCGCCATTGAGGGGGGAGGGGCTTTTGGGGGGTCGCAGAGGGGAGAGGTGGGCCCCACACTCCCTCGTTGTCAAGTGGTGGGGGACCCCCGCCTCCCCCGTGTCAAGCCAAAATGAAAGGCCCAAGGCCCGGGGTTAAGGGTCAAAAATTTTTTGCGTGTTTTTCACCCATATTTGAATTCTGCTTAAAAATCTGAGCATTTGGAGCATACACACATGGGGTGAAAGAGGGCTCTTCGCCCTGGGCTCCCCTAAAATTTTTCCGGCACTTTCACTAACACATCAACCACATCATTTTGGAAACCACAGACTCCCCCCCCTCCCTTGGTGTCGGGTCCCACACACCAACGGCCCCCCATGGTGTGGTTGGGAATGAAAAAGTGGGAGGGGTGCACGACCACCAAATTCGTTCTGTGGCCAGGTTGAAGTACACAATGACGGTGAACAAGGGAAGATCAACGGTCAGGAAAAGAACCAGGACAGGGGGTCCGCCAGGGGCAGAGGGGCTGCACCTTTCCTGAGTTGCGATATTGTAGAGAAACAGCTGGCGGTTCTTGTCACGGAACAAGAGCTTGGTAGCACGCCTACAGATGACGGAGTAAAGCAGCAGCAATGACACGAAGGATGGCAAGTATCCCGCGACACACTGCGATTGAAGAGCTTTGTCTCTTGGGGCTGCTCAGCCTTAAGAAATCATTTTGGCTGCCGACATATGGATCACAATACATAATTCTTACCAATGAGCTCCAGCCCGTACATGCAGGCTCCTGTGAACATGTACGCGTACTCGTACCTGTGAATGCGTACTCGTACCTGTGAACACTCAACATGTACTTGTACATATGACATGTGAGCGCATACTCGGAAATGTGAGGGCGTACTCCCGCATGTGAGCGGGTACTTGTACGAGTGAGGGCGTACTTGCACATGTGAGGGCGTCATGCATATGAGGGCACAACCTATTCAGTTCCAGCCAATCGATCTTTGTGGTATGCCAAACAGTGGCTTCAGGAGCTTGGGTGACCAAATCCAAAATCCGGATCGTCTGGCGATCAATCAGATATGCAATCGTCTTTTTGCGCTTGTCCTGTGCCGATTCCCAAGAGGTCAGGATGAGGGCAGTCAGGGTGCTGCCTTAGGTATTGGGTAGGGCCAGCATGTGAGCCAAACCATGCGAGCATGAATAGGGCTGAGTTTGCTCAGTGACCACCTCCTGGCTCTGCCCCCTGCCCAGCTCCTGGTGGCAGCTGCGCTGGTCCCTGTCCCTGTCCGTTTCTCGCCGTCTGGATCTCCACGTTGCCTGTCTCTGTCTCGGGACGGGGGTTAGGTATGGATCACTGGCGATGCAGTGTGAGGGTCTGGATGGAGTGGGGGTTCAAAAAATGTGAAAAACAACCCTCCTTTTTTGAATCTGAAATTCGCAATATTTCGTTGTTTTTTTTTTTCCGATTTTGAGCCGAAACAGTGTTGTAGGGTCCCAACTCCATGGGGTTTGTGTGCATAGAGTGGGACGAGGGCTTATCGTTGTTTACGCAGTTTTCAGCTGGTTGTGTTGTGTCAGAAATTTTTGGCAGCTTTCGTGACCCTGTGGTACCCCCCTACAGGGGTAGGATTGGAGATGTTGCGACAGTATACCTATGCTGGGATGCAAAAGAACGTTTTTTGCAGCCTCTAGCCTTGCCTAGGGCCAGTCATAGCCTGTTTGAAAGATGCGAAATCACCATTTTCACAGACAGTGACCTACATGGGTTGGCTTAAAAATGCACTTTTTCTGGCGACCCTTGGGCAGCATTTGGTGACAATGTGAGGAGTATGTATAAACCCCTGGGGAGCCATGTAGCACCAATTTAGGCCCTTGTAGTGGTGCCCAAAGGGCCCTAAAAGCACTGTTTTGGGCCTATTTGCACTGTGGTGGGCAAAAATTGGTTGGCATGTAGCTGCGACGGTGCATCGATTCGGACTCTGGTCCCATTCCACGTTTTTTCTGCCACATGCACCCCCTAACCAATGGCAGGGGTCTCGAGGTTTGCCCCCCCCCCCCCTATGGGGCCCCGACGGTGAGGACTTAGCAGCCGATCGCTGTTGTCACGCTGGCATGGGTTGGTTCAAAAATTGCGATTTCCAAGTGACCTCTAGGTGACCCTTGGGCCAGGGTTGGGTGTTCATTTGGTGGCAATGGGAATACATATAAACTTGCATAAACCCATGGGGAGGCATGTAGCACCAATTAGGCCCTCCTAGTGGTGCCCATTGGTGCCCATTAGGGCCTAACAGCACCTTTGGGCTTCCTTGCACCATGGTGGGCAAAACTTGGTTGGCTTATAGCCGCCACTCTGCGTCGATCCAGAGCCTGGTCCCATTGCACTTGTTTCTGCTAGATGGATGGTTGGGTCCCCCCGGGCTCTATCCCAGGGTACCCATGATTGGCCCCCCCTTTGTGGCCCCACTGGTTGGGACCTAGCATTTTGCAGGTCCGCATCTCTTGGTTGGAAAAAATCACAACTTTTGGGTGACCTCCAATGATTGCTAGGTGGCCTGCGGCTAGGCTTGGGTGATCATCTGGTGGCAATGGGAGCACATGGGGAGCCATATAGCCCCAATTAGGCCCACCTATTGGGTGTCCATGGGCCCATGAGAGGGCTGTTTGTAGGCAATTCTAACCCATATCTCTCGGGGACATCCATAATATGCCAACACGGAGCAAATTCGCAATTTTTCAGGGTTTTCTCAACGTTTGGTCCAATGCACCAAAATGTCGTTACCTCGGGGGGGGGGGGGGTATGTGTATGCTTTTTGAAATCTGTGAGAGAGGGCCATTTCAGAAATGTATGGGTTGGGGGGGGGGGGGTAGGTGGTCGCAGTTTTGAGCACAGAGCTGTACAAGGGACGACGCACAGGAAGTGGCAATGCTCCAGGGATCACTCATTATTCCGAATCCGAGTCATTGTCATTCCAGGCCCTCTCCACAAGAGCTGGGACTCCATTGGGGCACGCATCCCCCTGCTTGTGACCGCATGGGAACATATTTCTTCAATTTTTCCCAAGCAGCCTGCGTTCCTTGACTGGCACCCACCCTGCGTTCAAGGGCATGGCCCACAGGCCGTCAGTTGTGAGGTTCACATTTTGCTGTTTGCTCAGTTGGACCTTGCGCCATGCAATGGCCTCGCTGTACCCTGATTTCACCCAGACAAAGCCAGGATGGCACACAAGGTTTTCAGGGTCAGGTGTCTGGCCAAAATTAGTTCACCAACTTGTCATACAAATTACAAAAAGCCCAGTTCGGAAATTCAGAGCAGCAGCCATCTGTATGGAGAAACAGGTGGCCTGCCCCTGTGGAGCACCTGTACAGGGCAGAAGCTGTCTCATTAACGCCCTTGAGAATGCTTTCTGCGCGCCGCAGGCGCGCTGCAGGGTTTGAGAAACCTGTTATATTGCAGATTGTTCCGGAAACAAACCAAACAAATGAGAAATAGCACATGTTGATCTTTTGACACCATCGCTCCATCAATGTGAAGACTACGGCCCTGGCTCAACGTGTAAAGTGTGGTAGGGAAGTCTCACCCTTCTACTGTGGTTAAGGAGGAGGGGCGGCACTCCCTTGGTAAGAAGTAGCAAAGCCCCATTACTACTTCCTTCCCCATACCCCCTACCCCATACAGGGTGCCCATTTCTGACCCTGGCCCCGGGTTGACACCCCGTAACATAACCCGTGCCTTCTCGAGGTCCCCATGGTAGGGAGAGATCAATATGGCTACATAAAAGGGCCATACTATATGGTAAAACCGGGCCCCATGCCCCCCGGGGAGCACAACAAGGTGGAATCTAAAAAGCTCCACAAATTAGGCAGGTTTCCCAAACTGCACGCCGCAGGCGCGCAGGAAAAGCCTTCTCCTTACAGGCCACATACTTTTGGCGACGTGCATGTTTCACCTTTTGCTCCAAATCAACGTCAATGCAGGTTGCCAGAAATTCATGCCGGGAAGCCTTGCTAGGGTGCTCTTTACGATCCCAAAACTGGGTTGCAAAAGCAGTGGCCTCAGCAGTGGACAGGATCTGGTGTTCCTCATGGGAGCATGCAGGTTGCTGTGAACTTGTTGCACGAGGTCTCGGCCTGCTTGGCAGGACACCGAGTCACACGCACCCACTCTGCACCCCAGAGCGAGCCCTTTTGCGCACCAAAGGTCTTTGTGGTGCATCGGGGGAAGCAATAGCACCGTATGTGAATTTGTATACAGACATGGTAGCTGCCTGTTGACAAAAAGAGGCTGACAAAAAGAGGCAGCAGGCAGCACACACACTGTCCAAAAGGGACAAAAATCTCAAACATGTTGTCAGTACAGCATGCAGACCCAGGGTGTTCTAAATAGCCCTTTTCAAGGGCTTTCCGAATATACCCCACATACCCGCTATGGGAAACAGATGCGTGAACACGACTCTGCACCAGTAGGCAAAGAGAGCGGTCACACGACAAATGCAAAGGAAGAAGAGATCTTCAGTGACATGTCATAGGCGCCTTTCACTGTAGCGAACAAGACAGCATGGAATCGTTGTTTGTCCACTACACCTACAGTCCTATGAGCTATCATCTGGTTGACACAGGGCAGCAGGAGATGCCACCAGGTGTCTGGTTACATAGTGCAACGTCACACAGTATCAGCATTGGCCCCCACGCCCCCGGTGGATTCCCCAGTCCACCCGTGGTTGTGACGAGACAATTGACGGAAGGCCTTCAAGGGCTAGCAGATCAGACGACCAGTCTGTGCAGAAATTGGTGCAGGTGTGTGCAATGTGCCAGGAGGCGTAAAAGCGACCCCGCCACACGGCACGTCTGCGTAGCCATGCCAACAGATCGGAAATATACCCACATACCCCCCCCTTTGGGACACTCCGCAGGCGCAAATGAGGCAACAAAGGCACCAACCCCTGAAAACACTCTGTGTTGGCATGAAACCTGGTGTCCCCGAGAGATATGCATACACGAATAGGCACAAGCCTTGGCCACTTGGAGGTGTATTGCGCGGGGCAAATTCTTTGCAAGGTGGACTTGCAAAAGGCAATAGAATTTTCCCTTCTTCCAATGAAAACATGGCCAAGAAGAGCTTTGTAGCAGCACACACCCATGCTAAAAAACAAGTGACTGCCATGTTTTGCAGATTACCCAAAACCGTCACGCCTTTGTGTCGCCAGTCATCTATTGACAGGTCCCCCACAGCTGGCCGGCAGGTATCCATGCCCTCCGGACAGCCCCCAGCCCCCATGAGCAGCGCAATACTTCATGAGCACCGCAATACTTTGGCTGTCAATTTGCCACCCATGCCTTGCAAACGGCCCCACAGATGGTGACTGTGCCCTCTGGACACCCTCTGTGGATCGTCCGCACCCCCAACCCTGATCCGCACCCAGCAAGCAATTAAGTCCCATTAGAGAGGCTGTGAGTAAATGGCTGAAACCCATTGAAGTGAGCTGCATCTGTACCCGTGCATGTTTGAAAAGCGTCAACAAAACAATCAACTCTGTGGTCGAACAGTGATGCAGTTTGGATCACTCATCCTTCCCTGAACCACTCATCCCACTGGAAGCAGACATTCAACCGCACAAAGTAGGCATGAGGATCCAAATGCACGCGCATGGGAGACAAATATGGCTCTGTACACCCCCTAGCCAGACCCTCTGCCCCTTTCTTTACAGAGCCGACACATGGCGTGCGCAAATACGGAAAGCTTTTGTCAACAACATTGACGGCAAACACAAGAAACCCTGTCAATTTGTGACAACAACAAACCACACCTCTTCCACAAGCGGCATCCCATCTATATCCACAGCCTGTGCATGATCTTCCTCTACACGGACACTAATCAAATGGGTGCTGATATTCTCGGTCCTGCACACCCCGAGGATGTCATTACGGCCGTACTCCACCAGAGTCAACTCCCCAGCGTGGTACACCATGCACACCTGAATGGCAGAGGATGCATCAGGGACAACAAATGTCAACCCCAGCAAAACTGCAAAGCCAAGCAATATTGATGTCAATCAAAACAACGAAACATGTGCCAAAATGGCTGGTACCGCTGTCTACGGCTGCAGGCAAGTGAAAACGGGCCAAGGAGACCCCCCCCCTTTTAGCTACAGAGGGAAGGCCTCTGCTGATGCCGCCCAAGAGGCACCGGCGGCCGTCCCAGTGGCTGTCGATGGTCACCATGGCGCCCGTTGTAGGGCCCGCTAAGGACGCCGCCGCTGCAGAGCTCCTGCAGGGCCGAACCGCTGACATCAGAGTCATTACGTCCCCCAAGGCGTATGTTTCCCCGCTCGCAATTCTTATTCCTCATATCAGTGCCTGCTTCTGGGGGCGGAAGGGCGCCAACGCTCTCGGCGACAGGCCGGCCGTGTTGATTTGACAGACAAAAGAGCAAGAACATGCAATTGGCTTTTCAACAAATGATACGCCAAACAAAAAAAACGCACACAAACAGCGCACCTGCAAAAAAAGAGGCAGCACAATGCACAAGGAGTCTGGCTTCAAAACGAAAAACGACTTGGTTTGCTGTCGTTGGCTCAAACGCTTCATCCTGAGTAATCCCTTACGATGCCCAATATCAGGGGCTGGGACACAGCTGGTGGCTTGATTGTCCAAAGACAACGGGAAACACTGCGATCAACTTGAATAGAACGACAAAAAAGCAACAACTTGATCATTTTGAGGTAAATGTTGGGGTCAACCCTTCGGACGCCAGCCTTGGCTCGAACACCCTGATTTGGAACGATATTGGGTGCGCTGCCCCTTTCGGGGTAACCTTGAGTCCCAATGGCTGCCATCATGCACAAATCGACGGATTGTGCCTTGGACACGCCAATTTCTGAGATGGGCTGTCTATCCGTTGTGATTGCCCCGTGCAAACTGGTCAACACTGTTCCCAATGGGTTTTAGTGAGTCAGGGATTGGACAGTCGTTGGTTGCCACTGAGTTGCTTACTGTGGTGCCGAGCTGAATCCTAACCAGAAGCATTCTATGCCGGGCGCTAATGGTGTGTCTCTTCCACCTCATTCTGGACCTTGGGGGCCCACAGGGGTGCTACTGTGGAGGACATTTCTGTCAACCATGTCCAAGAATATGCTTGTGTGTTTGGCAAACACAATAAGACATGCAACACATCCGCTTTCAGATCTGTCTAGAGGAAAACCCCAACGAGAAAAAAGGAAAAGGAGGTTCCAACTGTGAGGTGGGCAGGGCACAATGTACAAACCTGTGGGTTGTCAAAGAAAAACTTCTCATGACCCGCACTGGAGTTCCATTGAACTTCACTAAGCTTGCAGGTTACCAAATCTCCCATCAGGAGGGTCGTGTCGGTATGTGCCACGAGATACCTGGGAGAAATGCATGTAAGAAAGGAAGTTTGGAAAGCACCACGGCCCTGCAAATGAACAGACAATGCTGCATTCACTGCTGCAAATTGGTTGAGCACTCGAAGATGAAAGATGGGGCCTCAGCGGTAGGTGTGTGTTGTCAGCCTTCAAACTCACCTACAACCATTTCTTCGTACGGACCGCACAAACAATGGTCCCATATTAGATCGAAATCTGTGCTGCCGTCCAACGATGCCGTGCTTGCACTTGGGGGAATTTGTGCGGACCCGAAGGGTATTCGTTTGCCTGGTGCGCAAAAAGCAGGTCTTCAGTGGCAATTTTTTTATGTAAAATCGGACAACTTTTTTGAACTTCCTGAGTTGCACAAACGGGGAGTACAGCATAGAGTACAACGGCAAGCAGATGTGAGTAAATAAAGTACATTGCATTCATTTTGGCCTAGAAGTATGCGGATGGCACTACGTAATTCTTTCTCATGGTATTCCAGTCTAATAACATGGGGTAATATCTTTGTGATCTGAGGGTGTAGCATTTTGGCCAAAATTGGTGCTTTGCTATTTTCGGAAGTCGTGTCCGTCACACCATTCCAACACGATGCAGAGATAGCCAAAAGCTGGGCTCTTTTCGAAGCTTTATTGAGTGCGTTTCAGACGCTGAGGACTCTCCCTTGGTGCCTCGTCATTGGTGGGGCCAAACCCCATGCGTTCGGTAGTATTTGTTGGTCACACAGTGCATGCACAGCCCCAGGAGAGACCACATTGTAGCGAGTGCACAACCCCGAATTCTCTTTGGAGGGGGCGTGGAAGGTAGGGAATCGCTTGAAGGGAGGGAGGGATTCCCTACTCCCTCCAGTACTAGCCCCTCTACATCCAAAACAGCAGTTGCCTACACCCACAACGCCCCTTTGCCGCTTTACCGCCCGGTGGCTTTTTCAACATCCTGGCACAGTCTCTTCAGGGCCGCTTTCCCTGAGGCGATTCCCTGCCTCAAACTCTCATTTGATTCTCAGTGTTACCCTTGTTCCCAAACCATACCCTGCACCGATGCCCCTCGGCCCCCCGTCCCTGGTCCTGCATCCACTCCTGCCAGTGCAGACCTGTCTTGATACACGTTGACCTTCAAGATCTCGTACCCGAACTGCGACTTCAAAACAATGCGGGTCCCTGTGCTTAGCCTCTTTACGATCACTGTGGAGTGTGAAACGTACGTGAACTCGAACTTGCCCTTGTAGCGGTATCGGCGGATGCAGGCATCATACATATCCACGGCACCGCACAAAGAGGTGACCACCAGCCGGCTGCCATCGGCTTTCCATCCCAAAGAAGTGACGGAGTACATGTTGGGAACTGGCTTGGCGCCTGCGTCCTTAAAAGAAAGATCAAGCGGATGTGTTGCATGCTGCCTTAATCACCCTGAACAACATATGCCAAAGTCTCGACAGTCTGCACCCCCCACCCCCCCACACCCTCTCAATATGACCCCAAACGCGGCCCCCCATAACCCGGTACAACTACAAACCAACCCTACGCATCACAATCAGCCAATAAACTTTGACAACCCTTCAGAAAAAACTCCTCAACCCTTAACAACTCTCCACAACCCTCAACCACTCTTGATAACCCTTAGAGGGGTGGCAGCTGGTTGGAATCAAGACGCAACTGCAACCGGTCGTGCATCTCCGCCTGGGCAGAAAGGTGTCTGCGGACAGCGTTCCCAGGCAAATATCTGCCAGAAATTCACCAACGTGCACAAGAACGCAAGCAGGCAGAGAAGCGCACCTCCCACTTGGCTGTGCGGGGGTTGTAAGTGTACACTCGGAACTTGTTCCACGCCCCGACGATCAGACACTGTCCCGAGGGGTTAAACTGGGCACATGTGAACTCCTTCTCCTCCGTCATTGGGTAATCGAAATGCTGGAGCTGTGAGCCCATGCGGTCATAAAATACTACCTGCACAGAATCACGGCACGGCAGCATTGGCTTCTCTTGGCTGGCGGGAGTTGTTTTCTGGAGTTGTGGGCAGTGGCATGGGCATGGAATTAGGAAGGGCAAGGACAAGGGCAAGAATTAGGGGGTAAGGGTAAGGAGGTAAAGCTAAGGTTCAGGGGTCAAGGGGTAAGGGTCAGGGTAATGATGATGGTTACCGGGCTGGGTCTCTTCCAGTGGAGGTTTTACAACCCATTTTAGGGCCAGGGTGGAGCAATGTAGTATTTTGGCAGCTGCAGCAAGCAGCAAGCAGCAGACGATCCAAAATCCAAAACCCTGAAAGTTCAGCACGATCGGCAGTGTGTCAACGAGGTGTCTCCAATGAGGGCCGTTCTTCTTCCACAATGATCGGGCATTCAAATGGGTGTTCAATGAGGGGTCTCTCATGCCGTGGTGCCGTGCGGTGGTCCATTTTGAGGTGAACATGAGCCATTTTCCAGCTTGTATTCAGACAATCGTCCTGACGATCGCCAGTGTGTCATGTAGGCATCTTCAACAAGGGCCTTCTTCTTCCACAGCAATTGGGCTATCAAATGAGTGTTCAATGAGGCGTCTCTCATGCCGTGGTGCCGTGCGGCGCTCCATTTTCAGGTGAAAATGAGCCGTTTTTCAGCCAGGTTCAGGAGAACCACAAAGATCCAGCTCAGTCGTAATTCAATTCTTGATTGACCAATGTATTTTAGCAGCAGCAGCAAGCAGCAGCAAGCAACAGGCAGTCCAAAAATTTTTGTGTGGACAGCATGGCTGGACATCATGCCACCCCCCACATATGATTTGTGGACATCATGCCACCTCAAAATCATGATTGGAGTAGCTCAAAGCAACCGCAGGGCAAATGCATATCACCTGAAACAAGTTTTGTGTCCTTTCGAACCGTCTAGCCCCTTTTATGGCCAATTTAGTGTCCAAAAATGACCGTTGAGCCTCTTTTGAGGACAAGTGTCCTGAAACTGCAGGACGATTGCCAATAGGTCCAGCAGGTGTCTCCAATCAGGGCCATTCTTCTTCCACAATGATTGGACCATCAAATGCTTGCAAATGGGTATTCAATGAGGCACCTCGCCGTGGTCCATTTTGAGGTAAAAATGAGCTGTTTTTCAACCACGTTCAAGAGAACCGTAAGACCCAGCTCCGTCCTAGTAGTACAACTTGATGAGGGCAAGGGTAGATGCAGCTGCAGCAACATCTGTCTGAGTGGGATGGTGCCAGAGCTCCCACTGTTGGGCCCAACCCAAGTGATCGTGTCAGCGGAGGAGGACGTGTGGGGACATGCGACAAAGAGCAAGGCATAGCGCAAGGCACGAGAATGTGAAAAAAGGGCTTTGCAAACTCGTTTCGGTTTGCGCAAGGTTCGTACAACGCGTTGCAGAGGTTGAAGGTCTCGAGGGCCAGTGCGGGTTATTTGAGGTTGTAGAGGATTGCTGAGGGTTGTAGACCATGAGGTTGGGAGATCCAAAAGGTTTACCCTTTTGGCGGATACAGCCCCATGACCTTACTTCCGGGATTCCTATGACTGAAGTGGAAGAGAAATGATCTGCCCAGTAAGAAGGAGAAGGTGCACCACTGTCCAAGGTTGTAGAGGAGTGTAGAGGGCTGAGTGATGGTTGTAGAGGTTGAATACGGGTTGAGGGTGGCCATGCACAAGTTCAGGGCAAAGGCCAGAAACCATTGTTCAAGGCGGACACACACCTTGCAATCGTTCCCACATGCAACAATGTGCTCGCCCCATGCCAAAGCATAAGGCACGCATGGATGATGAGCCAGCTTGGCATGCGTGACCGCGGTGGTGGCGGTGCCGTCATCGTTGAAGAAGTAGCGGTACACGGATCCATCCAAATGGCCAGAGACAATACCTGCGTAGCGCCGATGCAGGGTGTATCATAATCAAGAGCAGTCTGCGTTGTTCACAGTCCCTCCCTCCTCCCTCCGAGAAACAAACTGGTTGGCAATCAGTTGCCATACGGTTAAGGGGATGCAAAATGAGCAACACACCCAAGCCATCAGCGCTCGCAGCAATTGCCACAACGTAAGAGTCGGTGCTGTACAACGTCTGAGATTTATTTGTCTTCAAAAATCCCATCTTCACCTTTCCGTCAGCCACACCAAAAATTAGGTCCGTATATCTTCCATTGGGCCAGCATAATGATGTCACAGTTGAGGTCTGCTGAAATTTGTTGCAGATACTCTTCTTGTCACCCCAATCCAAACCTAATAGCAATCAAACAAGGCACATGTGTATGTAAGGCAACAATGCACACATGTATGTAACGACAACTGGGTGTACACAAGCCGCCGGCCACGAACCGAAGTATGGACCAGCGGTGAGGAGTCAAAAACCTTTTGAACATGAATGTGTCATTGCACAAGCTTAGGCTCCGAATACGCTATAATTATGAAAAGATGCATGCCGAGTTGGAGCAACACAGTTTCTACTTCCCCCCCCCAATATCCTTCCCTCCACAAATTTTTGTGCGATGAGGCCCACAACCCCATGGCCGTGTTCGGCACAACACTTCCTTCGGTTTCTCAATTGGTGAGACGAGCTCGTGAGGCACTCTCAAGAAGGGCCCTTTGGCACCTTTCGATTGCATACCTTAGGCACTACATGGCGCTACGCGTCCTTGCCAGTTGTCACAATGGGAGGGACAAAGATGTGGCGTGGAGAAATGGGGAGACGGCGCGACGTAATCACAATGTGGTATCATGGAGTATTTGCGGTATTGATGCCGAACAGAGATGGGAGAAGCCATGGAAAGATCCACATACAAATCAAGGAATCCAAGACACAACCACGAGCAAGGCAATCCATTACCTAGCTTGTAGACGAAGACGATATTATCACTTTGGGCAATGGCCAGCTTCGTTGAGTCCGGAGAGAATTGCATGCCTCGAATGACGTACGTTTTGGCGGCTTTAGGGTCGGCTGCCTTGGTTGCGAACTTGTCTCGGCGCTCTCCATTCTCGTCAAACAAATGGACAAACCGGTTGTGGTCCGCAATGGCCAACCGCTTATTGTTTGGGGACCAAGTGCTTGCGGCTATTCTAAGATGGAAGCAATAAGCTTGTCGAAGGGGGTGTTCCAAGCCGCGGCTAGCCGTGGCTGGGTTGGTTGACCCCCCCTCCCCCCGCCCCCCCCCCCTCCCCCCCCCCCTTGGCTGGCCGCGGTTGGCCAAAAACGGCTGGGGGGGGAGTATGGCCAAAATCAAGGAAAATGAAGAAAAAACGGCCACACTTGGGGTCCCTCGGGGTGTAAGCCGTCCCCTTTTGACTTGTGACTATGTATGCTAGTGCATTTGGGGCAACTAGGTTGTGTGGCCTCTTCTGAAGTGCCAAATGACCCCCCTCCCTCCCATGCTCAACTTCACGTGCAACTGAAGACACACAATGTGGTAGGCACACTTCAACACAAAATTTTTTTCTCAACACAAATTTTTTCAACATAAAAATTTTTGTTCAACACAAAATTTTTGAACACAAAATTTTTCTACACAAAAATTGTTGTGTTGAAAAATTTTTTCAACACGAAATTGTTGTGTTGAACAAAAAGTTTTCTGTTGAAAATTTTTTTTGTGTTACATCGTCATGTGATCTTGAGAGCAGGCAAAATGCAAGGCCCAACACAATATGGTGGCTAGGTGGCTAGGTGGCTAGGTGGCTGGGCGGCTGGCTAGGTGGCTGGGCAGTTGGGTGGCTGGATGGCTCCCCCCCCACCCCCTCCCCCCCCTGTCCTGAACAGGCCTGAAATGACCGGGTGTGCTGGCACAAATCATATTGAAAATGGATGCAACGAGCGAGTCGAAATGACCTTCATGCAATCGAGCTATGAAGGAAATGAAAACGCGGGGATCATGTGTGGCACGATCGACATGAGCCCTCGATTGTTTCACCATGACGGTATGAAGCAAAGGTAGAGCGTCCTCCTCGTCATGTGTTTCACCGTGGAAGCCAAAATCGCCTACCTATGCCATACCTACGAGTTTGCTTTTTAGGTGACACATTGTGCCACAACTTGTCTTACGCGTTCTGTGGATTCAAAACCTATTTTCGGTGTCCATACCACCTCGTTGCGTGGCCAACCCGATTAAGTCTTTCCGTCAAATTGGACGAACAATTGTTGGCAACACACAACCGCTATCATAATCTAATTTCAGAAAGTAATTTCACGTGAATGTGCTTTCCCGAAGCAAATTTTTTGCCCGGCAACCATGCAGCCCGTCAACCAAACGAACAATGAGAGTGGAGGATTGCGCAACAAGTGCAATGGGCGCGGCCGCAACAACACACACCGAGCCAATGTGGGCTGTGCCGGTTGGAGGTTCTTCATACATCGTAGTTGCATTTTGAGTTACCAACGAAAGACCAACACACTCGACAAATTGGTATGATCCTCAATCACCTCATGCGGACATTAGATCTGCATTTTGCCTTGAAATGCTAACGAAGCCTAAAAGACGTAGTAGTGTCTCACTCGTATTGTATTCCCCTCCCATGAATCATTCCATCTTCGTCGCGTCCCATTGCTCAATCATTAGGCACGACGAAAGCACGAAAAGTTGTTCAACAATGCATGATCATCAAAGGCAAGAAACCCCGACACTCCTTCACTCTTTTCCAGCATTCTCAAGATGAAATCTTGTTTTGTGGGCTTGAGAAATTCCAATGGGACATGCAACACCGACATCGACGTTTTTCAACTACGAATCACCCAACATCGGCTCCAAATACGTTTGGCATCACATGAGCGTGGCGAGGCCCTCAATTGCGCTCGAGACCTCACGGGCTAAGAGTGGCACGGCCCATGCAAATACAACCGAGCGACCAAGGTTGTCTTCGGCTCTTCGGGTCCCTCAACCCGCGGAAGATCGAAAGAATTTCATATCTAGGTATGTAGGCTTGTATCTTTGTTTGCTCTCTTTTCAGGGGGTGAAAGTTGTGATGCGTGCTTGCAGGTGTAACAACCATGACTTCACTCTTTGCAACCCTAGATAGCCAAGAACTTCAATTGTTTGGAGCACCGGGAGGCTTCCGTTGCGAACTAGCAAGCTTTGGGAGCGCAGTAGAGTGATATCCGTTTCAAGGCACAAGTGAAGTTGCCAAACATCCTCAAGCACTCCCGAACGATAGGAATTTCACCAAGAATTTCATCACTTAGAGACGTTCCCCAGGGGGAGCCCTTGATTCGAAGTCTCGAGAGAAATAGTATCGGAGTTCGTCCACCTGCCTAAGTTTCACAGAATTGCGTTTGTGTTCCGTGCCGCAATCGCAGCCGGATTCAAATTGTCATCGATTCGAAGCTGAGTGTGGGTGCTTACGTCATTGGCATTTGGCACATCTGCCAAAGGCCACAAAACATTTAATCAGCTGTTTGCAGTGTTCTGTTTGTTGATCAATGATATATACAATAGAGCACGATCCATCAGTGACAACAGCCTGGTGCAATCGCTAGCTGTCGTGTCTTACCAGTCACTAGTGCAGTGGGGGGGCACAGTTGGGCGACCGAAGACTTCGGAATTGGGGGGGAAAGGGGGTTCACGGTTCCAAATTAAGTTAGCTGTCGCGCAACAGACCGGCGACCAATTTGTGGCCAAGAAGAAAGTCATCCTTTTGTTTTGGAACGACGGATGCGTTTTTTTATAATCTTTATCGAAGTGACCTTGAAACCAAGAGGGTGAGACCAAGGGCATTATTGTACCTTTTTCAACTCAGTTTTTGACTAGCTATCCAAAATTGAATACAACAACACTTTGTCTACGTTGTGAAAGTATTCGTATCTGTCCATCTTGCACTCTGCAACCCTTCATATTCTTATCTTGGTTTTCATAGTTCTCATCCTTCGACATATTTAGAGATGCTAGTTGCAAGGTCAAGCTTGGCGCAACAAGGGACCAACGTATGTATACTGTGCCAGGAAAGCTCCACATGACTTCGCTATAGTTCCGATTGCACCGATGTATTACAAAAGCAACCACGATCCCAAATAATGTAATCAACTTGGGGATTCACTTATCACAACCGATGCCGTAGAAATATACTGAAGATTTCGCATCAAAGTCCCATTACGCATTTCGAAATTGTGGGTCAAAAGGTCAGCTTGCACAATGGTCGTAACTCAGCTGTTCCTCGTACTCCCTCTAGCAATCGAGACGAGGGAGGAAGGGAAGAGGAGGGGACGGAGCACCAAGAGGTTGAAGACAGACTCTATGTTGCCGGCTTGTTAAGATTTTTGTTGCCGGTGGTTCAGGTGTCCGGAAGAAACATGTTCTTGCACCGTTGCACTCAATCATGCACAAACTGCGTGCACACCCGACCACTGGCTGTAACTGTTCGGCGCTTGGGGCGTGACTCCAAAACGGTGTCCGCCGGGCGCTTGCCCCGCGGTGGATTCTTGCGCCACCCACGCACAATGGGCATGGCGGGACGAGGCGGGTTAGAAGGGCCCGGCTCGCCCGAAGTACGCATAATGGCGGCCGGAGGTCGAATTTCACCCGAACCTACTGCAGGCTCTTGGGCTGGGGGGGTGGGTTCAACCTCTTGGTGCTCCGTCCCCTCCTCTTCCCTTCCTCCCTCGTCTCGATTGCTAGAGGGAGTACGAGAAGGGTAGGGACCGGAGCACCAAGAGCTTGAAGGACTGTGCACTGAACTTAAACGAGACTGCAGCGCCTTGGCTAAAAAGTCCTTCGCTCCTAGCCTGGAGTAATGGCTGTTAAAGGCGGTTAAGTTGGCCCAACTGCCAACTTCGGCTGACTGCTCCGCCGACAGTCCCAACTGACGCAACAAGTCGAGACCGGCGCCACGTGTGGAGTGAGCGCCGAAAAAGTCGGCGTCGACGCCGGCGTCTTGCAAAATTTCCTTAGTGAGGGAAGAAATGCGTGCTGGCGACAAGGGACTAAACGGGCGTGTGACTGCCAAAAATACAGGACCCGGTGATCCATCGGAAGAAGCACCTTCTGTGGTCATGTTAATATATGCGGTTAGCAAAGAAAAAGGGCACATATGGTCCAAACCCTGCAAATGTAATATACGGTCCCACCTTAAGGTAGACCATCCCTTGCGACGCGTGGGCATGAACCATTGATCATCAATGTTGCCCCACAAACGCACCATGTTGGCACAATCAAATGAGCGGTAAAGTTGGAACAACCGGAGCACAATGATGAGACGTGAACGTCACTGGAAACGAGAAGACCAATCCAACGGCTGGCCAAGCAGCCGTGCCACAAGCGCTTCACCCGACCAAAAAACAGTGTATTTTGGTGTGGATTGGTTCCAACGTTGATGCATAGCGCGGATGGCAGGGTCGAATTGGAGTGAATGCATGGTTGGAAATTTTTGCAGTGCTGCAAAGGCTGAGCATGCTTGTGGCGCGGAGTCGACATCTATGGTGGAAAGAATGCTCGCCACTTGTGCGGTTGAAACACCGGGGAAAGAATACCCCATCTCTAGTCCAACGGCGCAAAACAGCCTAAAGGCTGAGTCGTACCTGACTAAAGATTTCGAATGCTTTTCCAAAAGCGCGTGGAGCGCCGTGTCAGTGTATCCTTTCTCCCTGAAAACCTGCTCGATAATGCAACGCAAAGAAGGGAAGTCTTTGGTTTTGGCATGGGCTGATTGAAGCAATCTAGAAACAGCCCCTCCCGCGGCAGGACGCGCACGGGCTTGAATCGCGGATCGTAGAGCCGCATTAGACGGGGCCACCACGGGCAACCCGGCCAAAGTGGTACCACGAGCATGCACCGAAGGTTTGGGAACATTTGGAAGTGCTGGAGAAACTGCCCTATGATGGGCCACGGAGGGCATGCGTACATGAGAGGCATGCGTGCCAAATCGGTTTTTAAAACGTCCTGGGCAAAGGCTTCCGGATGCGGGTAGCGTGAGATGAAGAGAGGAAGCTGTGTGTTGGTTGCCGATGCGAAAACGTCGATCACGGGGGACAATCGCAGCATGTGTGTGAGCTGTAGAAAAACTGTCCTGTTGAGACGGCACTCTTGGGGGTCTTTCCCTCGCCTCGAAATCTCGTCGGCGGGATTGGATGCAGAGGGCACCCAGACTGGAAGAAGCTGGATTCGTCTCTCCCAACACCTCTCGAAAAACTCGCGAATCACCCGATTGAGGTGCTTGCGTCGGCCACCCTGATTGAGCAAATAATAATATGTGCATGTGTTGTCAACAAGAAGTTTGACCACATCGTTGGGTTTGCACAACGCCAACACTCCTAAAGTGGAAGCTTGTAATTCCTTTACATTGATGTGAAGGGAAGCGGAAGTGTAAGCGTGTGTGATGTCACGTGTACACAAATCAATGGCGCCAAGCTCGTGATCGCTGGCGTCGGTTGCTAAAAACCTCGTGGGTGGAGTGAGCATGGGTCGCCCTCCCCATGAAAGGAGATGGTGTTGACACGCCAACACTTGATGTTTCAAGGTGAGAGGAATGGGCAAGACTTTGTCAAAACCGTATCGATGGGCAAGCTGCACAAATTCGACCAACTCGTCGGTGAGCATGCGCAATCCCGGGAAGCATGCGAGCAAACTTCGCACTTTGCCTAAAATGGCACTTGCTGACCTCAAGGAAATGGATTCCTTAGTGATGAGTTTGCCTAAATCCTTGCGGTAGGATTTTCGTTTGCGGTCCGGAATGGAGATGACACCCAACCGGAAATCGATGTCTATCCCCAAAAATTCCACTAGTTGCGAAGGTGTGAGTTGGGACTTGTTAAAATTAACGACGAAACCTGCTTCTTGCAATGTTCGTAAAACTTCTTCGGTGGCAGAATTACATTCGCGAAAAGAATGGCCCAAAACCAATATGTCGTCGACATACACGAACACAAGAATGCCACGTGAGCGCCATATGCGCAAGGGCACCTTGATAATGGATTGCCACACTTGCGGGGAAACGTTAAGTCCAAACGGGAGTCCTAGGAAACGAAAACATTCGTCTCCTACTTGTACACCAACGTAATCGGAAAAATGTGGAGAGAGAGGACAATGGAAGTATGCATGAGACAAGTCGATCTTTGAGGCAAACATGCCTCGGCGCAACTCAGGGAAGACCACGCCCCAATGATCCAACCGAAATGGTTTGGTGTTGATGAACCGATTCACTTTCTTGAGATTGGTGATGAAGCGCCTTTTAATGTTTCCAGTTGGTTCTTGTTTGGAAATGACGAACCAAGGCACAAAATACTTTATAAGAGATGGTAGAGCGCGCTCCACGGCGCCAATGCTCTCATATTCGCACAAGGTTTCGCGGGCGAAAGCGAGCTCTTCGTCCGTACACGAAACGGGATGCCCCTTCCCAAAGACTGGGAGCTTTATATTGGGAAAAAGCCCACGAGTGAGCAAATCCAAAACACGAGGGGGGGCGTGGCGTGACCACCATTGCCACCTATTACGCAACCGGTGAGGAACCGGTTCTACCTCGGCCCCATTATCCTTGGGCGTCCCCACTACCGGAGGCTCTGGGCGCGGAAGGGCGGTATGCACCTTTTCCTCCTCCATCCTTGCCTTTGCCTTGGCTTCGGGAGTTGTTGTTTCGACGGTTACCGCGGAAATTCCGATTGAAGCGGCCTTGTCCGTTGCCCGCATCTTCCGCCATGGGCTGAGAAGAGGGTTTGGAACGCCGAAAACGGTTTAACTCCGAATTTGATTTGGCTAAGGCGAGATCCGCTTTTGAAAAAAGGGGATTCTTGTGAGGAAGGGATTCTGGAATAGACTTAGCTTTTCGGTGCTCTTGCATGCGTAATGCCAAGTCCAAAAGAATTGAAAAAAGGCGCTCACAAAGCGCTTCGGGTTCAAACGGTACCGAAGATGAATCATCTTCCATAGACAAATCCAATGACACTAAAAGCCGAATGGCTTTGTACACTTGTGACTCCCATGCGCGATGCGTGCGTTCAATTGCCACACTGGCATCCTTGCCATGATTATTCACTGGTGGATCATGAGGCAAGTCGGTGAAAAAAGGTACATCTTTGAGAAGATGTGCACGCTCGGAATCATCAAGAGAATGTGTGAGTTTCTTTATAATTTCGGAATATTGCTTAGGCAAGGGTGTTTGTTGCAACTCCCAAGGCATGCGCACGGAAGGGGCGGAGGATGGTTTGGAATCCTCATCACTTAAAACCTTACAAATTGCAAAAGCCGCTGCTTTGGCTGACCCTTCTAGCACTAATGGCATAGTGGGTAAAGTCCAATAAAGAGCAAGCGCTACGAGCACTACGTTGCGATACTCATCAAAGCTTACGGACAAAACGCATTCACCAGATAATTCATAGATAAGGCGTCCCAATGACCCTTGGCCATAACCGGCCCCATTCCATTGCATGCCCTTCTCAACCACGGCTCCTCTAACTTCTTGGGGTACCAAGCGAACGTAGGTTTTGAGGTTTCCTACGAACGCTGACCAGGCCACGTTGCGGATGTTCTCGTCATCCGAAACCAGGGTAGACCAAGAGTTGTCAACGACGAAATTCATGATGTAAAATTAAACTTCGGACCAAGCGGATTTGAGTATGCCAGTAAATCCGTAATACTTCAAAAGTGATAAAAATGTCCAAATAATTGATAAAATCCAAATAAATTGGCAGGTTGGCGGTGAAGATAATGTTTGGGACAGGACTAACCGCCAACTGCCGGCAACAAAAAGCTCTTGGTGCTCCGGTCCCTACCCTTCCTATGCGACAGACGTCTTCGCGGTAACGCAAAATTTTGTCGTTCAGCAACCATTGACAAATTTTCTCAAAGATTTTAACATCGGAGCCATAACCAGTCTAATTATTTGAAAGTATGACAAGTCAAATTCGTTGCTTCCGGTGCAATGCACGCCCCGATTCGTTTGGCAGTCAATTGCCGTGCATCTCTTCTGCCGAATATGTTTTCCCATGGGACCCTCTACTCATGCATGTAGACTTTGGATTGCACTTTTTTAACAAATTGGGCAATCCGTGTGCTTCGTGTTGTTGAGGGCTATTGTGTAGCTATTGGTGGGAGCTTGGAGGATGTATTTTATGTTGCCTTTGAGAGAAAGGGCCTAGATCGTGTTGGCATTTCAAGAGACACGATCCAGGACCTCCGAGTATTGGGACGGCATGTTGATAAGTTGCGCGACACTCTTCCTCCCATTGCCTCTCATGTGGATTTTCCCATTGAGGGGCGTACCATTGTTGAATGCTATTGTGCACTTGTGCCTCTTTTGAGACAATTCGAGCTCTCGGATGATAATGTTGATGAGGCCATCAATTTGGCCAAGAAATTGGCTACATCATTCCGGGAGATTTGGTGTTCTCCGAATGATTTGTTTCCTTATTTTCATATGTGCGAATCGGAATTGGAGCGAGAGCTCCGGTATGTACACACCACTCACCATGTTGGTGTTGGTGCATTCGTTTGCCAAGGAGTTGAAGCTCTGGGACACCAGATCAAGGTAGCTTGTCCCTCCACAGGTAAGTGTCCTAAGACATTCCTTGCTAAGCTATTTGGCATCATTGAGTTGCGCCATGCCTCCCATGAAGATGTTATTGGTATTCTATTGGATAAACCATCAGATGTGGAGGACACCTCAGGTTTGGCTCTAGAGGACTGTTGTTCTATGTTCCGGCGGCCCACAAAGAGGCAAAACGTGGATGTATGTGGGGGCCAAAGGAGGGAATAGAGCACAAGTGGTTGTATGTGGGGGCCAAAGGAGGGAATAGAGCACGCCTGCCCATTCTTTCACCCTGTCGGAAATCATGGCACTATTCCATCCTATCAGTTTCATTTTTCGATGTATATTTGTTTATATGTGAGGGTGACTCATATGTGTTTGAGGAAAAACACCAATGTGCGATCGGCCTCACGCAATCGGAAACACATGAAACAAACCCGCAAATAACGATTCATCGTTTTTGCATGAGTTCGTGTGTGGCTCTTGCAAGACATAGCCATCCCGCCATGGAAAAAGTGCTTGACCTTTACGTCCAATCTCGCATAGCGGAATGACACATTTGGGGCTCATTTAAGCAAGTGCTTTTCGTGTTGTCAAGATTGCCTATTGCATATTGATAGTGCGGTTGCTCCGCGGTTGAAGCTGCGCCTCCCGAGTCCTTTCCTAAAAAGCAACGCCTTTGCTTCCACCTTTGCTATGTCTCCTGTGTAGTAAAGAAAATGGGGCAATGTGTGGCGCGTGGTGACTTTTTGTTACGGACCGATTAGTTCACAAAACCCACGCACACGAGTTTAGCAAATCCGTCTGCACACCAGCAAGGCATTACCCATCAAACAGAACACAAGAAGCTGCTTGGTGAGCCCCAAGCCCAAACGTACTCCCACGGGCACTTTGCTTCTCCACCCTCGCATGCCAAGGCTACCAAGATGTGGCACGCGTGCTAACACTGATGCATTTCGGCGAAGGCACCTTAGCGTGGCGTTTAGTTGAGCAATGCAATGAACCTTTCGCTCAAAGGGCGAGAGGGGACAATCTTTCCGCATTGGCCAATGAGGCGAGAAGTAGTGCCCATAGCGGAGAACTTTGAACGACTTCGCAAGCCACAACCTCGAATGCATAAGCAAAAAGTGCAAGTCCTCCTTCATGTGGCTTTGATTGCAATGTAGCTTGCCTCAAACCTTGGAGATTTTGGGCTGAAGAGTAACGGTGACAACGTGAAGAACAAGTAGCATTGAGAAATGCTACGCACTGGGAACAACAAGTTCAAAGCAACGTCGCGACAATTTTGCATGACATGGTGTAAACAACACGTGTAAGCGCAGTTGTCAAATCGTAATATACAGCGATTGTCGACAGCGTAGCGTAGGCCATGAGGTATGAAGTATTCATGGTCCATTGAAGTATTCATGGTCTATTGAAGTATTCATAGTCTGGCAAGGAATCAAAGCATCAAAGTAGAGTGCCACTACCCACTGCATGCTCACGTTGTGTTTGGCATTTTGTAGAAGATGTGGTACAAAGTAGATCCGAACCTCGTCGTGGTTTGAGTTATGGGGACATGCCCACCATTACTCAAAAAAGAGTAGATCTCACGATGGATGAAGTTACGGGTGGTGTTACTCGGAGAAAAGGCGTTTGTTTACATTTGAGTGGTGGGTGTTCGTGGATGAGAGCATGGGCACACATGTACCACACATGCACAACAGAGGACAACCGAAGTGTGCGTGAGGAGAACCGAAGTGAACGACCCATAGGTGAGGCGCGTGAGAGAAAAAACGAATTGACGGACATCAACGCACCATACATGGCTTTACTTTGACAGGTTACACGTCATTTTGAGCCGTTTGCACTGCACCTTTTGTGCAACCGCACATCCATTGCCGTGTTTGCTCGTCTTGATTGCTTGACGGTGTCAGAACGGCGTAAGCGACAAGCACGAAACGTTGAAACAAACAAATTGTGCGCACCACGTCAAGGGACTATCCCCGTCTCGGCCCCATCCAAGAAAAGGAGAGGCATTTGTCTGCACTCAACTAGAACCACCGCCACGAGAAGGGCTTCACAATCTAGGAACTTTAGGTGTTGTGATCCTAGCCGCCACTCTTACCCTAAGTATCACGGTCATCTTTAGTATTGTAACTTTCCGAATGTAGTGACATGCAAAGAAAACCATGGCCATGACCGCCTGGGAAAACCTCACATGGTTGGGTTGCACGTCAACACCATTGACGCTATTAACGACGGGGGCAACGGCTAACCGAGGGTTGGCGATGATTGAAGGAGTGCGGAAGCGGCCCATGTAGTTGGCACGGTGCCCATCCACTTGAGGGCGGCCACCCGGCTTGGGTCCTAATTGATGGCGGTTGGGGGTTGGCAAGTACCCGGCGGCGGTTGCTAGTCCACCGACGCCTTTCGGGTTCGATAAGTGGTCTAGCGGCTTTCCTTCTTTTCTTGCTTGTGCACAAAAGCCCGTACAGGCCGGAGGGTTGCATTTTGTTGTTTGGCGCAGACATCTTTTGGACGCACGCATGGCGGCGCTTACACTGCTTCACGCGGCAGCATCGGGGGTGACCTTGTACTCCTTCGATTCGGACCAAAACAAGTTCACAAGTCGAGGGAGCGTCGGATGTGCCATCGGTGGTGTGTCCGCCGTGTAGGGTTGCGCCTCTTGAGCGCGGTGCGCAAAGTCTTGTCAGATTTCCAAATCGTGGGAGATCGGGGGGGCACACGAGGGATGGGGGGCGGGGGCGCTTTGGGCGGGGAGTCCCCGGGGCCAAGTGGCAGGGATGTGATAGGAGGGGGGGTCACCGCACGGGCGCGCACGTGGGGTGTGCAGGGCGGGGTGCGGGGGGGCCCCACGTCACATGTGGTGGGAGAGCCTCCAATGGGGATGAATGTGAAGCTACTCCGAGCGTACGCAGTGGAGTGGTGCCATGGGGGTAGTGATGCAGCAACGAGCATTGGGACGAACATTCCATTCTCCTACAAAACTGCATCCCCACCAGCTGCAGAGGGCCACCCTCCCGGGCGTCATGCCATACCCCCCCGGGCGCGCGCCGCATCCCCCATCCAACACATACACCATGTAAACTACACGGTGCACCACCCCACAGCACTAGGCACCGGCTCCCCAACCTGCCTTTATGGCACAACACCCTCCCCCATTCCCCCACAGCACTGGATACTGCGCGGTACTCCACCAGCCTGAAGCACACTCTCCCGGCGCTTGTGCTGGGCCCCCACATTTCAAATTGAGTGACATTTCCCGCCAAACTGCAAATGTCGTGACGCAGGGCAACAAATTCCGAGGGTCCCACGTGGCATTACGAACGTGTCGCCCAATCCCAATTCCAAGATCGGGGGCACTTGTCCGCGAATCCGCGAATCCCCCAAATCCAATGGAAGTTGGTGATCAGTGTCCCCGAAGCAGAGGCCGCACGCAGCCCCAAGTCCCATGCCGCCACATGTCTTAGGGAGCGCAGCCACCAGTCAATATCAAATGCTCTGCTATACCGACGGCAAGTCACCGATCTGCACCACCACCATTGCACCCTCCAACGAGTTTCGCTACAACGTGATGCAAGGCCCGTCATACGGGAACTTGACTGCTGACGACAGCAGGTATTCGGATGGCGATGAGAAGTTCAGGGGCATACGAAGGATCGCGCCTTTGAATAGAGACAGAGCATCAATGATGATCAATCGCTGATACCACCTTACTTCCCCCTTGTGTTCGCTTGTGTCTGTCTTGGAAAGCAACACACGAGGAGGCTTGTGATGAAGCTCGCGAGACTCCACATGGCTGGCCGTGCTTCATGAAAGCAACAACGACAACAACAAAAGCAACAAGAAGAACAGGAGCAACAACAAGAGCAACAGCAGCAGCAGCAGCAAGTACACCTGCAACAACAACAACAACAAACAACAAAACCACCAAACCACCAAACCACCAAACCACCAAACAACAAACACAGCAAACACAACAAACGAACATTTCCTACCCCTCAGACAAGTCCGATGGGCACAGGAAGGGACGGTACGTCGTTGACGTGCACGTGTATGTAGACCACGCACAGTCGTGTGTGGGGCAGGGGAGGCGGGGACCTGTGGGCTCAGGGCACGGTGAAGATGCCAAGGTACTCCACCAGCCTTTATGGAACCATCCCACAGCACCGCACGACGGGTGTACTACACGGTCAGCAACCTACCCTCTCTGCCCCTCACCCCGCACCTCGCCACCCCCTCGTCGCGCTGATTCGCCGTTAAACGAAAAGAGTTTCATTTTCCGTGACGTTCAGGGTCTGGGTGACTGGCGCAGTCTCGGCTGGGGCTTGGGGTTCAGCCCATCGAACCCCCTGTGAAAGGGGTGAAGGCCAGGAAAGTATTAGAATGGCACCATAGGAGAGGGGGTAAGCCCCTCCCCCTAGACCAAAGTGAGCATCGTGGGAAAAAACGAAGTGTACAATCGGGAAAATCTGGTCAGGCCCATTTTTGGTACCCCCCTCCCCCCCCTTTCTAATGCTTCCCTGGTGAGGGCCCAGTCAAGGGGCTTTAAGGCCCCTCGCAATTCAAAATGGCACGCCTTTTTTGGATCCGGTTCTCGTGTGTTTGCCTCGGCCTTTGCGTGTCGCACGACCAGTCACGGGACCGTGGCAGAGTGGTCCCCCCCCGCCCCCGCCCCCACACACACCCTCCGCCACAACAGCGTGTGGAGCGTGTCATTCCGGTCGGACGTGGAGGCCAACCAGTTCGCCGCGGGCATTGGCCTTGCCTTCTGGGGCTGCCAGGGCAAGCCCAACACCGTCGTCCACTACGACACCGCGCCGGGCAGTGGGGCCCAAGGTATGTCCCCAGGGCGGCCCCTTCCCCCTCCTCTTGTTCGTCCGCGGAGGACCGCGTTGCAGTGCCGTAGGCGCCAGCTGGCCAACGACCACAAGCGGTTGGTGATCAACCGCTGGCAGTCAGCGGTCACCCGCCTGCAGTCGATGTCACCAACCAACCGCCGGTTGGTGGTGGACTGACGGCGGTTGCTGGTCGACCGGCGGATTCAATCGGTTGGCCAACGGCGGTTACTTCACCTTGAATGAGCACCTGTTTGCCCGAGTGCGGCCTTGAGGTCCTGTGCCTTCGAGCGTTGAGCGTTGAATGCCTCTAGTTTTACAGCCACGCATGTAGACGTGGTGTGGCTGTACTAGCGGGGGCAAAGATGACTGCAAAGCCGACCTCCTTCAGGCCGAGTGGTGGACGCGTTGGGGGTGTTCAAGTGCGGACCAAAGTGGCCGGGACAGGCGCTGTGTGCGTGTACGCCCCAGTGCCGGTCCTGCACGACTGGGACTGCCTGGCCGCTTTTTCCCTCTTTGCCACCCGCCGCTTTTGCGACCCAGTCCCCCGGGCCTCTGTATGCGGACGTGTGTGGCGCGGCAAAATGAGGTTCGCATGATGTAATGCACATGGGACTGAGATGAGCACCGCACCTCCCGAATGGATGAGCTGCTCTCCGCTGCAGCGTCAAATCCTGGCCACAATCCCCCCTCGGCCATTGACCGACAGCGGGTGTTGGCGGGTGCTTCTGTCCGTGGCCGTGGCTTTGGCAGCAGCTGTGATCCCATTGTTGGCTGCACTCTGCCCTGTTCCCAGAATGGCCGCTTTCGTTTGCTGCTGCACTCAGGCTCTCCTTGGGTCTGACTGTGTTTCTAGCACACGTCTAAGGGTCCCTGATAACTCGCTGAGGTCTCTCCAACAGTCGCTGTTGTGCCGTGGAAAATCACGGGCACCATTGCGCATCACTGTGTACTGCGACGCTCATCCATCGTTGTGATTGTGGTTGCGGTTGCGGTTGCGGTTGCGGTGGTGTAGTTGATGTTGGCGTGGTCGTTCTCGCCGTCGTCGCTATCACAGCAGCAGCACCAGCAGCACCAACATTTCCAACCTGGTTGCACTGAAAACGGGTAGACATGAAAGACACTTTGGAAATTAACAATTGGAGTCTGTGCAACAACACTTTTTGTTCGAAAAAAGGGGGGGGGGAGGGGGGCAAAAGCCGGTCATTTTGCCCTGAAAACACCGAAAACGATAGAAAAACAGCTTTCTGGAGGCAACATGGTTTGAAATCGCGAATGTGACAGTACACCATGCGAGTTGGTGGTCTTTGCCCAGACATGCGGAAGTGGGCTATGGACTGCAATCCCAGAGTCTAACTGATCCACATTTGTGTGCCTCTGTACGAATGGACTGCAATTCCACAGTCCAAGGTACCCCAGGTCCTTTTCAGTGGCACCAAAATGAATGAAACAGAACCCCCTGACCAAACACCCAAAAAAAAACACACACAAAAATGGAAAGAAATTGACTCACTCTACCCAAAACAGCTCCGGAAAAATGAATTCTGCAGGAAAAAATCGCAAAAATAAAGTGTTTTTTCCCAATTTTGGGTGCTGTTGGCAAAATATTCCACACATCAAATTCAAAACGCCCAACGCAAACATTAGGATCCCGTGAATCATGAATATTGACACGGTATACCAATGCCAGTGCCAATGCTGCTCTGGCCCTGTGCCAGTCCGTCCGTAGTATCTTCGCGAACGCCTGCACAGCATCATCGGCGAGGGACGGAAGGGTGCCCCCTCCCGCTCTGCAGGCGTTGCGTTCGGAGACCACGTGGCTGTCAGGCTCACGGGGTGGCTGGTGAAGGACAACGACAAGGGCCTGCCCCTCCTCGGGGACGTATGCGACGGCCCCAAGGGCCTGGACAAGCTCTTCAAGTTCCAGTTGGGCCAAGTATGCGGGGGGGCTCGGGGGCTGAGGCATGGGCCAGGCGCAGTGGGCGTGGGACCGGTCCGCAAGTTGAGCGCGTTGCCGTCGAATGGGAGACCCTCCTCCGCCTCCCGAGCTGGCGCCGGCCCCCGAGCCGGCGCGAGTATCCGCTGACCCGCGGCCGGCGGGGCCGGTCGGCACGTGGGCAGCAAGAGAGCTCCGGCTGAGGGCCGCGGCGCGAGCCCAGCGGCGCAGGACCCTTGTGCGGCAGGACTGGAGCGATGGCACCGGCGCCGCGCCGGAGGGCTCGGGACAGGTGCCTCTGTGCGGCGGGCTAAACAGAGCGCAGTCGCATGCACTCTTGCCACGGTGTGCGCGCGGTGCAAACTTTGGGTGGCCACCAGGGATGAACAACAACTACCCCGAAGCCGCCGGGGTTTATTGGCAACCATGAAACAACCGCAGGAACACAGGCGGTGTGCGCGCAGCTCAGCTTTTCTACGGTTCTATGGGCTGTTTGGGTGGGTGCATCTTGGGGTGGTGCACCGGTGTTTGACCACTGATGGCTGCCACGGTGCGGACGCGGTGCACGGGCGCTGCAACAACCCCCCCTCAAAGCTGAGGTGTGGGGGGGGGGGGGCGGGGGGACAGGGCAGGGGGGGGGCAGAGTTGCCAAAGGTTGGCAAACGCCTCTTCTTTTGGCAAGAATTAATTTTTCATAATCACGCGAGCGTGAGCGATGCAAGAGTACGATCCCGCACTGACTCAGGGGATTAGACTACGAGCACGCGCCCCGTGGCTTTGTGCAGTGTGCTGTTGGTTGGTGTGCGTGTATGTTGTAATTCGTGTAATTTTTTTTTCCCGCTGTAAATGCGCGTAACAAAAAAACCGTCACGCCGTGTAATTTTTTTTTTTTTGCAGTAAGTCGTGTAAGCCGGCTTACACGACTTACCGCAAAAATTAAAAAATCACACGACGTGACGGTTTTTTTGTTATGCGCATTTACAGCGAAAAAAAAAAAATTACCCGACTTACCGCAAAAATAAAAAAATTACACGATTGGACGATTTTTTCGTACACGCGTTTACCGCAAAAATAAAAAAATTGCACGACCTTACCGCAAAGAAGCAATTACCAATTTTACTGAAAATTCATGCATGTAGGCGATGTGCCCACCTGTGGCCACGTAGTGGCCGCTAGGCCTATGTAGCCCGTGCCATGGGCCCCCCAAAAGCTTCGAAATTCCTGTTTGTAGGTGGTTCAATGGCATTTGGTGTGTGCACAAACTGCTTAAGCAGTTTTCCACCCTCTACGGGTCAAAAATGGAAATTTTTGCAATTTTTTTTTTGATATTGTGACCACTCACAATGATGAAATATGCTATGTAAAGCATGTTTTAGCCCCTCTTTATGTGTTTTTCAGGCTTCTTGTTGTGAGCCTGCTCGAGGCGAAGCTGCACTAGCTGAGCCGCAACCATGTTTCTGTCGAGGGGGGCCTCCCAGGCTGCGGGGAGGGCTCCCCTTGGCGCCCCTGCTCCCCGGGAGCTATCTGAGAGGCACTGGCCCTCTCTGCCGCCGGTGGCGGCGGCCGCGCCTGCTGCCCCACTTTCACGCCGTGGCCGGCGATGCCGCCGCGCAGACACGAAGGTGCGACGGCAGCAAGCCGCAGGCGATGTGAACTTGAATGCCAGCGGCGGCTTGATGGCGGCAGTAGCGGCAGCTGCGGCAGCAGCCGCACTGGTGGCAAACGTTGCGATCTTTGAGTGGCACGCTGAGCGCGCTGAGGTATGCCCCCACTGTGGGGTGGCGGGGTGCGTTTGCAGCATGTGCCCCTTGTGCCGGGGGCCGCTGACGGAGTGCTATTGCTGGGGCACTGACCGGCAACCTTGTGAGCACTGTGGGACATTGCACGATTGCTGGTGCACTGCCTGTGAAGTGTTCTTCGCGGGTGACGACACCTTGCTGGAGGTCGCGCCTTCACTCCTGGAAGACCTCCTCGGCCTCTGGGCGCCCGTGGACAGGTGGGCCGATGAGCCCTGCGACCTGCTGCAGGGGTCCACTAGCGGCGCTCATGGCGACGGCCGTATCTGTGCGACAGCTGCCGCTGTTGGGGATCATGTGGGCCCCCCTGTGCGGCACACCCCCTTTACTGTGTACTTTGTCAAAGCCGCTGACGCAGCGGCCACCGTCGCACTGTGTGCTGCAGCCGCCGCTGCCAATTTGTGCTTGGCTGCCCAAGTGCCGGAGGTAGCGTAGCCTGCAGATGTGGGGTCAGCCGCGCTAACATCTGCAGCGGCGACACCCACAGCGGCGACTGTGGCAGTGGAGGAGGAGCCTGCAGGTGCTGGGCCTGCAAGGGTGGAGCCGGTGATGGGTGCAGCAGCACCCTTGGAGCTGTCCTTACCTGTGCGCCCTCCTGCACAGGTGGAACAAGCTGACCCCGATTTCTGTGCTGACCCCCCGGCACTGGCCCTGGCACCATCGCCGTGTGAGTCTCCTGGGGACAAGGGGACTTCTCTGGCGTATCCACTGACCGGGTTCCTGCAAGGGGGGGAGGAGAGGGATGACAGAGCAGGCCCCCCTGGCCACACAGGCAGTACCCCCGCCCCCCCATGGAAGGGACCTGAAGGTTTCCCGGCGTTTTCACTGCCGGATCTTTTTGTGCCAGCTTCGGAGGTGCTGGCACTGATGAGCGCGGAAGAAGAGGTCCGCGTATGCATGCGTGAACTGTGGTCCACCGTGGTGGACCTGATGCGTGAAAATTTTACTGTCGGGCTGTCCCAGGTCGACGGCCCAGTGCACAGCTCTCCCCCCAACCCCCTCACAGGGCTGCGCGGGGCCGGCGACGATCTGCCGGCCGCGGTGCAGTGCCTCGCCGCCCTGTCCGCCGCCGCTGCCAGCACTGCAGGGAACCGCGTGGCAGCCGGTTGGCTGCCCAATAGTAGATGCTGTAGATCCAGCTGCACCCATTGGACAGGTGCAGCCAGGTGTGTGCCTAACCACAGGACAAGGCAGTGCAGGGTCCCAGGATGTGAGCTGGGGGAGGGGGGGGGGGCGAGACCTCGGCCCCCCTCCCCCCCTCGATGGTGGAAGGGGAAGTCCACACCTTCCCCTTGCCGGCTGTGGAGCGGTGCCCCAATGGTGGGGCATCCTGGGTGGTGGCGGGGGAAGATCACAACTTCCCCTTGCCGGCTGCAGTGCAGTGCCTTGGTGACAGGGCACGACAATGGCGCCCCCCCCCTCCCCCCACAGGGCAGGGCAGGGCGATGGTAGGCGAAGACCATAACTTCCCCCTGCCGGCGGCAGAGTGCTCCCACGGCGGGATGCTCCGTTGGTTGCCCCCCCCACCCCCCCAAACTGTGGTGACGGGGGAAGACCACAACCCCCCCTTGTTGGGCAGGCAGGCGCATGCAGGGGTGCCGCGGTGGGGACCAGGGGATGTACACAAGGCATCCACAGGGGTGCCACCAGGGATCCAGCGGGTCGGGGTAGGGCAGGGCGCGGGACAGGGCTCAGGAGGCAAGTGGAGGGGGCCCGTGGGGCTGCCCAGGGAGCAGTGGAGGAGGGGGTCTGGCAGCGGCCCCCCACTGACGGGAGCGTCCTCCGGGGCGCAGGGTAACCCGTCCCGTAAGGGCCTAGCACCGCCGCGGCGGCTGCACGGACGGGCGAGTTCGGAAGTGACTTAGTCATGACCAGCTCGTCCCTCCGTGTCGCCGCACTCCACAGGCGGGGGGCGCCCTCATGGGGGGGGGGGGCGCTGAACTCAAGGGTCGGCCCTTCCCCCCAGCCCCTCGACCTCTGTGCATAGCCACGTGGACAGTAAAAGCGCAATATACCCTCTTTATGTGTTTTTCACCCTATTTGGGTGTTGGGGGGGGGGGGGGGGGGCTCCCAAGGGGTCTAGGGCACAACCTGCTTATGTAGTTTACCAGCCTCGGCAGCTCAAAAATGGAAATTTCCAAAACTGATTTTTGTTATATTCCTACCATCCAAAATGATCAAATATCCTATGTAAAGCATGTTTTAGCCCCTCTTTAAGTGTTTTTCACCCTATTTGGGTGTTGGGGGGGGGGGGGGGGGCTCCCAAGGGGTCTAGGGCACAACCTGCTTATGTAGTTTACCAGCCTCGGCAGCTCAAAAATGGAAATTTCCGAAACTGATCTTTTTGATACTCTGACAATCCAAAATGATCAAATATCCTATGTGAAGCATGTTTTGGCCCCTCTTTATGTGTTTTTCACCCTATTTGGGTGTTTGGGGGGGGGGCTCCCAAGGGGGCCAGGGCACAACCTGCTGATGCACTTTTCCAGCTTCGGGAGCTCAAAAATGGAAATTTCCGAAACGTGGGGTGCCATACGGAACCGGCAGCTGTACATATTGCGCATGTATTGCAAAGGTTGCATTTCTTTCAATTTTTCAATTTTTTTTATAATTTACATGACTTACCGCAAAAATAAAAAAGTTACACTCCCTTACCGCAAAAATAAAAAAATTCAATTTTTTTTTTTATAATTCACATGACTTACAGCAAAAAAAAATATTACACGCATTTACAGCAAAAAAAAATTACACGACTAGACGGTTTTTTTGTACACGACTTACATTTTTCACTTGGGGTGCCGGGTAGCCCAAGGGGAGTCGGCGGTGACGCAATGGAGGCCGGACGGTGCGCGCGCCCGCCCTGCCCTCTGCCGCGCAGGGCGTCGTGTGCCAAGGTGTGGAGACGGGGATGGTGGGCATGAAGAAGGACTCCCGGCGGGTGATCGTCCTGCCGCCCGCGTACAGCGCGGCCCCCCTGCAGCCGTGCGTGTACGTCATTGAACTGCATAAGGTCAAGTGGGAGGTGTGTGCCGCCGCTGCCGCTGTGGAGGGCGGGGACTGTTCCCAAGGGCACCACCCCGGCGGTGCGGTCGTGTCGGCCCTCATCCCGTGCTGCTGGGGGGGACCTCAATATGCCAACTACTGGGCGCCGCTGACGCGCCAACGGCACACCATGCCACATCCAGCACAGCCCCAACACACCAACCACTGGGCTCCGCGAACGCGGAAACGACACCAGCAAGAGCACCAGCAGCGGCAGCCGACAGAACGCAGCGACCCGACGCAGTACGCGAAGGGAAGAACGGGTGACTGTCCAGGGCCCCATAAAGAAACAGCAAAGCGACGGAATGTCATATGGGGGGGGGGGGGTTGGTTTGGTTTGGCGGCACAGTTGGCGTGTGCGCCGATACCGGACACGGTTAGGGTTCGGGGTAGGGTGAGGGTCACCGAGCTGGTGGAACCAGTCTTGGTTTTATAACCCTTTTTAGGGTCTAGGGTGGACCTACCAGGTTTAGCAGCAGCAGCAGCAACAACAAGCAGCAAGCAGCAACAAGCAGCAAGCAGCACGCGCGAAATGGGGAAAAATCAGACATCCGTCGTGGTGCTTCACATTCGGCTGAAATTTTGGTGGATGATACCTATGGGTGTGAGGGACAACCACACAAAGTTTGAGCCAGAAACTCAACGGTGGCGGCCAAGAATGTGTGTCGCAAGTGGCGGACCTCAGTTTCAAAAACTGCAATTTAGGGCCAAAAACAGCCATTTTTGGGCCAAAAGAGCCCTAGAACCCATTCAAAACGGCCAAGGAAAGGGAAAGGGTGGGTGCACTCCATGTGCGGCTTGACTTTCTTGTGTCAACGAGCCATTTGCGGCCCTCTGACTCCATGATATGTCCCGGAAACGGCCCAAAAAGGCCCCCACAAGCCCCAAATTTTGTGCAGATTGGCTGGCGACAGCCACAAACCAAGAATAGGCCATATCTTTGGCTACATGGCTCAAAACGCGATTCCGAGGGCACCTAATCCACCCGCAACCCCCCTCGTTTTGTGGTTTCCACCCCTCAAAATTGCCCAAATGGACGCCTAGACCCCCGTACCCAAGCCCAGTAGGCTGCGGCAAGCTGCAAGCTCAAGCTCAAACAGGTGGGTGCCCAAATGGGTCAGTAGGGTCCAATAGGGGCAGAAAAATGACTTTTCTCAAAAATGATCCTAGACCATGTGTGATGCTAAAACAAGTGTTTTTGGATTGTTTTGAGCTTGGGGTGGCCCATTTTGGTCCTCCGAAAATCCCAAAATGCCTTGAAGATGCGCTGTTTTGGGACCAAAAATGGGTCAAAAATGGGTCAAAAACGCATTTTTCCAAAACTCATCCTAGACCATTTGGGGTGCACAAACGGGTGAAATGAGCCTATTTTGAGCCCATTTTGGGGCATTTTGGCCCCTCACAAGTCCACAAAAGCCTTGAAAGTGGGCCTTGTGGTGAAGGGGATCACTTGCAAGCTGATTCCACCCTGTCAACGGCCTTCAATGTGTAACTCATTGGTGTCCCTCACCATTCATATCTCATGTTCCCTCCCCCACCAGCTCGGTCCCAATATTCAGTCTTGATTAGGGTTAGACACGGGGGGGCTTGGTGGGGCCTCCCGCTGCATGAGCACCTGTTTGCACGAGTGCGGCCTTGAAGTCCTGTGCCTTCGAGCGTTGAGCGTTGAATGACTCTAGTTTTACAGCCACGCATGTAGACGTGGTGTGGCTGTACTAGCGGGGGCAAAGATGACTGCAAAGCCGACCTCCTTCAGGCCGAGTGGTGGACGCGTTGGGGGTGTTCGAGTGCGGACCAAAGTGGCCGGGACAGGCGCTGTGTGCGTGTGGTTGTATGTGGGGGCCAAAGGAGGGAATAGAGCACAAGTGGTTGTATGTGGGGGCCAAAGGAGGGAATAGAGCACAAGTGGTTGCATGTGGGGGCCAAAGGAGAGAATAGAGCACAAGTGGTTGTATGTGGGGGCCAAAGGAGGGAATAGAGCACAAGTGGTTGTATGTGGGGGCCAAAGGAGGGAATAGAGCACAAGTGGTTGCATGTGGGGGCCAAAGGAGAGAATAGAGCACAGGTGGTTGTATGTGGGGGCCAAAGGAGGGAATAGAGCACAAGTGGTTGCATGTGGGGGCCAAAGGAGAGAATAGAGCACAGGTGGTTGTATGTGGGGGCCAAAGGAGAGAATAGAGCACAAGTGGTTGTATGTGGGGGCTAAAGGAGGGAATAGAGCACAAGTGGTTGCATGTGGGGGCCAAAGGAGAGAATAGAGCACAAGTGGTTGTATGTGGGGGCCAAAGGAGGGAATAGAGCACAAGTGGTTGCATGTGGGGGCCAAAGGAGAGATTAGAGCACAAGTGGTTGTATGTGGGGGCCAAAGGAGGGAATAGAGCACAAGTGGTTGCATGTGGGGGCCAAAGGAGAGAATAGAGCACAGGTGGTTGTATGTGGGGGCCAAAGGAGGGAATAGAGCACAAGTGGTTGCATGTGGGGGCCAAAGGAGGGAATAGACCACAAGTGGCTAGCAGGCATTATGCATGGCATCTGATTTCCGAGAACCCCCCCCCCCCCCCTTGTCAGCAGTTGGCAAACAACCTGTTTTGGCGACCTCGTCCCCCTGATGCCGTCAGCTGATGTACGCAACCATAGCCTTCTCTGCCCAGCAAACAATATCGGAGCAGCTTCAGAGTCTCACCTTCAGCATCCTCAACATCCCTGGAAATTGCATAGCACCCAGCCCTTCAAAGCCCTCAACAACCCTTCACAGCATCAACAACCCCCACCAACCCTCTACAACCCTACAACCCTCGATAATCCCAAACAACTGACAAACATTGCCAGCAATTTCGAACAACCCTCTGCAATCTCCAACAAATCTGCTCGATTGAATTCACTCACCCAACATTTGGCGCACTTTTCTGGGAGAAACCCTTTGTTGGCCTTTTACTTGAAGACCAGCCCCCCCCCCCCCCCCCAGTATGTCAGGAGACCCAAAGGCGTCCGCTCAAATGCCTCATTTTGTGTGTAACGTGTACTACGTCTTTTGTGCAAGTTCCATTTGTTGTCCCGCATTATAATTATCCTGGCGATTACTTGCGTCTCTGATTCAGGGCAATTGGATGCTCCCAAAGAGCTGCGATTTTTCATACTCGGGCCGCGCTTTCACCAGTTGGGACAGAGTGCAGCTGGCAGCTATCCGGCACATTCACGTCTCCATTGACGCGCTAATATGCAAGTACTGCGTCACGGAGCTGGTTCCAACCATGGCCACCATGCCCTTGACCAACTGTGAAATCGAAGCCCATGCTTTGCAGCTCTGCTCTGTGCAGAGCGAAATAATTCTTGTGGTGAATGTTCGCCACATTCCGCCCAAGTGGCATATCCCACATGGTGCGGGGCCAGTTGGGGTCACGCGGCACCACAAAAGCCTGCGAGACATTGAGGTCCCCATGCAAAAATTTATAGTTGATGAGCTTGTTTTCCCACACGACCTGGCCTGGCCCCAAAACCTGTGGTCAATGCAGCCGGGGGCCACTCTGAAGAGGGTGAGGCACGGTCGCGCATATTGCCAGCACAAAGCAGAGCTGGAGCGCTTGGGTATTGAGTTCACCGTGAACAAAAAAAAGCGCCCCCGCCCGGATGCCGGACAGGGAGGTGATAATGGGGCCACCGCTGCTGGTTCCCTGAAGGTGAAGCTACACCGCCCGTCCACTGACGCTTCCCTGAAGGTGAAGCTGAGGCGCCCTGTAACCCCAACCTCCCAGTGAGCACGTGCTGGTCGCCGGCAGGGGCAAACATGCGGAAGTGGCAACGTGTGAGGCAGTGAAGCCGTTCCCCTCAAGACCCAAATTCTTGTGATTGACCGGAGTTCCGCGCGGCTGCCACTGCCGTCGCCCAAGCCCCCACATGCCAACGGGATGGCTCCGGGCGTTCATCGTGTGCGTGTGTGTGTGTGTGTGTGTATGTATGTGTGTGCGTGCGTGCGTGTGTGCGTGCGTGTGTGCGAGCGTGTGTGTGCGGGTTTGTGCGGGTGTGTACGTGTCTCTTCGTGCTTTTTGTCGCGTACATTGTGTGTGCGTGTGTGTGTGCGTGTGTTTGTGTTTGTGTGTGTGTGTGTGTGTCTTTGTGTGTGTGTGTGTGTTTGTGTGTGTGTGTGTGTCTTTGTGTGTGTGTGTGTGTGTTTGTGTGTGTGTGTGTGTCTTTGTGTGTGTGTGTGTCTTTGTGTGTGTGTGTGGGTCTTTGTGTGTGTGTGTGTTTGTGTGTGTGTGTGTGTGTGTGTGTTTGTGTGTGTGTGTGTGTGTCTTTGTGTGCGTGCCTTTGCATGCTGAGCTGGAACATTTCGTTTTCTTGCGCTTATCAGGTGCTGCACCGCTGCACGGCCGCAAGCGGGCTGCACACTGAGGCTGCTGAGCAGCACGTTTTCCCTCGTTGCAGAAAGGCGCCCCGTGCGTGTCATGCATACTTCTGGTTGACGTGCTTGACGAGTTCAAGTGCACTCAGGCCCTTTGGACAACTACCTGTTTGTCGCTTATATTGTTTGTGTGTGTGTTTGTGTGTGTGTGTGTGTGTGTGTGTGTGTGGTGTGTGTGTTTGTGTGTGTGCGTGTCTCTTCATGCATTTGTGACGTACATTGTGTGTGTGCGTGCACGCGCCTGTGTGTGTTTATGTGCGTGTGCGTGTGCGTGTGTGTGTGTGTTGTGTACTTCCCTAAATGGGTCTCCTCGGTCGGTATGCCATTGGTGCGGTGATGAGCCCCTAAGGGAATGCCATGCACGCAGTGCGCACGCAGTGCTTAGTTTTGGATGTCGGCAAATACTCGAACCCTAGTTTTGGCCCCTTTTCAAAATTTTTTGGTTCCGTACCAGGGTTTTTTTTTTAGCTTCCTAAGCATTTAGGATGTGGCATATTTGGATTGTCAACCATTTTTGCCCATGTTCAACCATTTTCCCTATTTCCTCCCCCTCACCCTTGCCATGTATAATGGATAGGACTTTGGATGAGTGGACTGTTTGCTGAAGGACCGTGGAAGTATGTCTTGCACATTTTGTTTGTGTCAGACACCTGGCATGACAATCACTATTACTCGCTTTTCTTCCAGCTGGGCGGTATTGGGTATTGGGGGGGCAGCATTCCTCAGCTAGTTGTTTGCAAATTCGGAAACACTTGATCAATGAACAACATTACAAACCCGATTAGTTTCAAGATCCATATAAACACGTCCTTGGGCGTATCTTGCCAGTTGACACCAGCTTGGAGGACTGTCAGGCTGCAGCAGGGGCTCATCAACGTTCCCAACACACCACACAGGAGCAGACTATTGTGGATCTGGTGGGGCATTTGAATGGGGCCACATGTACCACCGGTGGGCTTTGCTGCTTCGCCATGCTACTAGACAGGTGAAGGGTATTCTTGGGTGAGTATCCCAGCCTCTGCGTGCGCAGTATGCACGCAGTGCGCACGCAATGCAAGAACTTGGCCTAAAGAGACATCACCGATCTGAAAACCACTGATTGAACGTGGCAGGAACCACCTTGTGCCCTCCTTGATGTGATGTCCCCCCCCCCCCCCCACACACACGCAAACGCACACACGCGCACACACATACTACAATTGTTTGCTGCATTCACTTGTGACCCCCGCAGTTTGAGCAGAGGTGGAAATCAGATCATGGCCCATACATGTACCGGAGAACGGCCCTGTAGACTGGGAACCCGAAAGGCTTGTGGCTTCCATTAAGTTTCCTCTCTCGCTCCTCTGCCAAGCCTTCTTGGGATGGGGCTTTGAAGTTCCCCAGAAGCCCGTATCCCATCCCCTCTACTTGTGGCATTCAAGAGGGAGCGCGGACTCGTCCTCAAAGGCAGAACGTCTTCTCTGCATTGAAAGATCACTCTGCTTCGCCTCCAATTGTCATCAGTTGCCCTCCAGCCGCCACACTCATTTGGCAAGCCCTCCATGCACACATGGCGCTGTGGGACTGCTGCTCTCTGCACCATGCGGCGCACAGGGGGGTGGAATGGCCAAGCAGGGAGCTTCGGCGAAGGTCATATCGTGACCACCCATGGGCCAAGCTCCATGTCCGTGGACCATGTGGTAGGTCTTCGTATTCGCCTCAGGTTGTGCTGCCCAATGGCATGCCATCCAAACCAACAGACAGCCTTCCCGTATGACAGATGTAGGGCACGTGACCATCTTTGTCATCCTCCCCGTGTTTTGCTCCTTTGGCTTTGGTTTGATGGATCTCTGTTCAATAGTTTTAGCACCTTGGATTGTTCCTGGTGGTAGAAAGACATGAGTCCACCCCACATCACGTAGAGTGCTCAGCAGCTGCTTTCTCACATTTCTTCCCTTTTGGATTGCCCCTCTGGGCATGGCAGTCTCTCACTGCACTGAGCAGATGTCACACTTTTTTTTTTTGATAGGGTATCACCAAAATGGGTTTCACCATGAGGGTGTCACGAAAGGGCTCTCGTCTCACCACAGGGGTCGTGCTCAAGGTGTCTTGCCAAAGGTGTCTCACGAAAGGCGTCTCGTCTCACTGAAGGGGTCTACCAAAGCGGTCTTACCAAAGACCTAAAGATGGTGCGTTTTCAGTCAACATTCAACACACTCCCAAGCACACTCAATGACACCTTAGCGTCTGGAACTCAAAGCAAAAAATGGTCAGTCAAAAACCAACAAACTTGAATTCTCGAAACTACGTTTTACAGAGCCCCCGGGAGAGCCAACCAAGCTTACCCCAGTTGTTGATGTAACCTCTGCCCAGAAGTCATACGCATACCCCCCCCCCCCGTGCCTAGGAACCACCTTGCGCAAGAACCGCCCCCTGGTTCCGCAGTCGAATTCTCGCACCACTTTTTTTTACCACAGTATTGGGTTTTTCATGATTCTGGTGGATGCAGGACAGCATCCAGGTGTGCAGGACAACATTTCATGTGTGTTGCTATCAGTCAGTCACAGGCGCACATACCCTTTAAACCCCTCCCCCCTGCCCTCGACCCCTTCCCCGAAGCAACCAGCCCCTGACAAGGAAACAAACAAAAGTCAGTTAAACACGTCCGAACCAGTTGCACATTAGATCATTCCATGCACGTTGGAAGGCACACTACAACCCAGACAACTGAGATTCACTCCTTTGGTGTTCATTTGTCAATGTGGTTCACTGTGGGACAGGAGATGGCGCGCATGCCCTGGCGCAACACGCCGGAATTTTTTTTCCGCGGTACAGGGCTGCCCACGGTCATGCGCAAGAACCAACCCCTGGTTCCGCGGTCGAATTTTTGGGGGAAAGCGTGTGCAAGAACTGCCCCCTGGTTCTGCGTGGCACCCTTGCCTGTGGGCGTAGAATCCCACGGAACCATTCTTCCCAGACGTCCAAAAATGCGATAAAAATTCTTTGGTTGTTTGGACATCCACCAGACTGTCAGTACATCTCCAAAAGGTTGCGGAGGGATCGTCCCCCCCCCCCCCCCCTGCCCAGGAACCGCCAATGTTTGACCGTGGGCAATAGCCAGGATTGGCGGCTGTAGGCCCTGAACTGCCTCTTACCCAACTCAAGTACGCTGCCCGGGGTCCGTCCTGCCTCCAGGCCTCAGTGCCGGGTGGGTGGCAGGTGTCCGCAGGGCGCGGAGAGACACCGAGGCTCCCCAAATTGGTCTAAATTTAATGATATGCCTGTGGTGCCTCGAAGGGGAGAGACCACGAGAGCGAGGACAGAGGCAAGAAAGTGGGGGCGACCAATTTCTTGCACAGGGGAGGGCACTCCACTTGCGGCACCACAATAGGGCTGCCCCGAATTGCAGTACACCGCCGATGCGTGACATCAACCCCCTGGCTGAAAGCGGATCAGAGAATCCCGGGCATGCGGCTGACATTCAGGGAATGAGAGGGCCAATGGCAAAGAAGAGTTGGCAGTGACAAATTCCTCCTTCCCAAACCTCTTGGCAAAAGCTGCTGTCTCTGCCCATTGCATGTTTGTCTGAGGCATCAGATTTCGTCCGACAGAGATGTGCGGCATGATTTGCTTCCTGTTTGCCCCTGGGAAGCGCCTGCCTTTCGATTTCCTCAGTAGCCCCCTCGCTTTGCACAACGGCCACCTTGTACCCTCCCCACCAGTCACACGGCGCTTTTTGCGGCTCGATTTTTTTGCGTGCTGGGTTGATACGTTTTCCATTTGATGTGATGCAATAATTGCACATGTCTGGATGATGTTTGAGGCCTATGGAACAAAATGTGTGGTGCAGGGCAATAATATTGGAGGGTGGCTCATGGTTTTTTTTTGCATATGCAGTGCAGCGCGCTGTACAAACATCTCCCTGCACAGCTGTCAGCACCAAGTTTACACAAAGTGACACTTTTTCTATCGATGATTCTTTTTTTTGTGGATGATGAACCAGTGCCCCAACATTGCTAGGGACCTGCCTCCCGCACGGCTGGTGATTGGATTTTGCCTTTTTACGCGTTTGGGCTGCACTGATTGGTCTGTCGCTCGGGGGGATGCTAGTGCCGTGCAGCATGCCCAACTCTCAGGGCACCGACTACATGTCCGATGAGGTATGGAAGAGAAAATGCACAGTGTTGTACAGACAGGTCACGGCAACTCACAATGTAGCGAATCCATGCAGTCCATACAACCTACAGTATTTTGTTCCTCGTGTGCACCCTGGGAAGCCCACGGGTGTGGCATTTCCCCAATGCATTCTGGTAAGAAACTCAGCTCATTTGTACTGCGTATCAAGTCTGCTCCCACAGTCATTTCTGGGATCCTCGTGGAACTGGACAGCTCTGCACCTTGATCCTGAGAAGTCATCGCAAGCATCATACAGTGAGCAGGCTACGCCAGCTCATCTTGGTCCCCCCCCCCACCCCCAAACCAAGGATCACATAGTGAATCCATACACAAACCTAGCAAGCAATATACAGCCTCCTCTGCTTGGCCACAAACTAATGGTGGAGCGCTTCGCGCGCGGTTGGCCGCTTCGTCGGGTCCGCCTTCATCAGCCTAAGGCAGTATTCCTTGGCATCCTCCAACACAAATGCCCAGTGATCGTAGGGGAATTTGGGCCTAGTCTTTACTGCTTTCACCATATCTCTTTTTTTTTTCGATGGCATCAACCATACACCATATCTCTCCAGTTCAGTATCTTACCTTATTGCTTTCACTCTATTTTTTTTTGTTGTATGGCGTCAGCCATACACCATATTTCTCCGATTCAGAATCTTTGGGAACAGGAGTTGGCCGCTCAGCATTCTGTATGCGAGGACTCCAGCGCTGAACACGTCGAGTTTGGTGTTGCCTATCTGGGCGTTCCTACCCCTCCTCCCCCTTGTCCAAACACGGGCCAAGTTCATGAAAAATGCGGAAACACGGGGTCGGCGTGTTTGGACAAGGCCGTGTTTGGACAAGGGGGGGGGGGGGGGGGTAACCGGAGTGCTCAGGGTCCAGCGTGGCGCGGGGACGGCAGTGGCAGCCGCGCGGAACTCCGGTCAATCACAAGAATTTGGGTCTTGAGGGGAACGGCTTCACTGCCTCACACGTTGCCACTTCCGCATGTTTGCCCCTGCCGGCGACTAGCACGCGCTCACTGGGAGGTTGGGGTTACAGGGCGCCTCAGCTTCACCTTCAGGGAAGCGTCAGTGGACGGGCGGTGTAGCTTCACCTTCAGGGAACCAGCAGCGGTGGCCCCATTATCACCTCCCTGTCCGGCATCCGGGCGGGGGCGCTTTTTTTTGTTCACGGTGAACTCAATACCCAAGCGCTCCAGCTCTGCTTTGTGCTGGCAATATGCGCGACCGTGCCTCACCCTCTTCAGAGTGGCCCCTAGCTTCATTGACCACAGGTTTTGGGGCCAGGCCAGGTCGTGTGGGACAACAAAGCTGTCCGGCACATTCACGTCTCCATTGACGCGCTGATATGCAAGTACTGCGGCACGGAGCTGGTTCCAACCATGGCCACCATGCCCTTGACCAACTGTGAAATCGAAGCCCATGCTTTGCAGCTCTGCTCTGTGCAGAGCGAAATAATTCTTGTGGCGAATGTTCGCCACATTCCGCCCAAGTGGCATATCCCAGATGGTGCGGGGCCAGTTGGGGTCACGCGGCACCACAAAAGCCTGCGAGACATTGAGGTCCCCATGCAAAAATTTATAGTTGATGAGCGCCAGCTGCAGTCTGTCCCAAGCTGTTTGGGAGCATCCAATTGCCCTGAATGAGAGACGCAAGTAATCATAAAAAAGGGCTGAGGCATGTCCAACCCCTCCTGCTCACCAGCATCATCAATGCGGACATTTGACAGGATCACAGAACATCTAAGCTCCTAGATATGCCTTCCTTCCTCGACAGGGTCACAGAAAGACCTCAACAGCTTAATTTTGTTGACCCGGTCGTGGCAGCTACACCTGAAGATTCAGGCTGCTTTTCATATGATCTGCTGGGTCCCGTAAATGAATATGCCTGTGGGAGGTAGTCGGACCTGAAGGGTCTTGTTTGACTCCCGGTCTGCCACTGGCATCAAGAATCCTGTTTCAAGAAGGTGGCCGATCCCCGTTTTTGTGAGGCACTAGTCTCTTTCAAGTGATAGATACCATATGATCCTGGATGCAGCCTAGGGTGTTTCAGGTGTCTTTGTGCCACCATGAACGGCCCTGTGAGCTGTCAAGGCAGAAAATACGCAGACACCAAAGGCCAGTCCTCAGGTTCTGAAGCTTTCCTGGAGCTAGCGGGAGTTGCCTCCGACCCACGTACAAGACACATGGTCTCCGCACAATAGTGGCTTGAGTCGTTGCTCAGAAGATGGTTCCATCCATATCTCTTCTCTATGTATACTACGCAAATTCCAAGCGTCACCATTGTTTGTTAAGCTGTGCCATGACTGCCCCATATTTCTCAGGCTCAAAGAGCGCCACCCACAGCATGCAGCGGGTGGTGGCGCGGCACCTCCCAAGCCACCCCCTTCCACACTGGCTGGGCGCTAGTGGCCTACACGCACCAGGTTGGTCACTGTGCTGAGGGCGCAGGGCGACCAGCCGCTTTGTAGCCGCTACTAGATGTGTGTCTACCGCTGAGGCACCGGATGCCATTGTTTCTGGGCAAGCGCACACTAGGCCGGTGGCCGCAAGGAGAATAGGCGATCTGTCTGCCGTTCCTTAAATGCCCTGCTGGCCATGTTTTGACCCCTCCCCCCAAGGCTCCCCGTTCCTACGCCTGCCTTTTGCGCTATCACGGCCTTGGCTAAACACGGCAACCATGGTGTTTCTGACCACAGTTTGGTGGTCAAGGTCAGATGTTGCGCATGCATCCCATTGTAGTGGGAAAGAGTGGCTGGGTTATGCATGTGCCCCCCCCCCCCTTTGCATAGTAACCGCCCTTGCATAGTAAGTGGGGGGGGAGGGAAACGTCACTTTCTATTTCTACTCAGAAGGTCGGATATTGAGCTTCAGATTTCTGGCATCCAAGGCATTCCCCTGTACCCTGTATCATGCAAAGCACTTCAGTTTTTCGCAATTTTAGCCATTGATGTTGATCATATTGACACAGACCCAGCCGGTGCTGTTGTCAATTTCAAACGTTCTGGTGGCAGTGTTGTGCCTGCCAAGATTCTGGGTCCCTCAGAGCGCGGTGCTGATTACCGGACCATCACATATGAGCGCTCTGGCACTGTGGTGATGCATGACTGTGCCCCTATCACACGGATGTCCGTCGTCCGCGCGCCCAGGCCCCCACGGCCCACCCCAGCTTCCCCAGCCGCCAACCGGTCACAAAGGAGGTTGACTGGGAAGAATGTGCAGCTGAAATTGGATGCTTTTCTGCGCCCCACATCCCCCCCTCCCGCCGGTGAGACTGACGCCGTGCAGCTCACCGGTGAGACCAGCCCCCCCCCAAAGTGGCACACACAGCCTGTTTCTCAGTAGAGCTGAACACGCATCCCAACAGACAGTTCCCGGCTCATTTTGTTGTTCATACGCCTTTGTGTCTGCGGGTCTTGTGTTGTGTCGCGCGTCCTTTGCATAGTAATCAGGGGTGCGAGGGAACCGTCACTTGGGGCATTTTGGGGTACGTTCCCTCGGGGTTGTGAGGGAACCATCGCGCGCGACCGCTTACTATGCAAAGGGGGGGTACCAGATGTGCTTGCAGTTGACAACCCCTGCTGTGTTATGAGCACCGTTCCTCATGGAGCTTTGCATTGTTCCGATGCTGTTGCTACAAGACCATTCCAGCTGCTGCGATCATCTGATTTGCCAACAGGCGTGACAGCTTAGGCTGTACTCGTACAGCATGAATGGCAAGATACCTGCTCTGTTCAGCACACGTGCTGTATCCTACTGCACTAGGGGCAGACATGAGGCCCTGCAAAGGGTGAGCCTCTTACTTCGTTGGTGAGGAGGGTGTCTTCTCTCACGCTATTCGACTCAGGACAGCCAGAGAAGGCTACGCTCCTGAAGGTGCATTACTTCCTTCCTGCTGTATCATACTGAAAGTGTGGATGATTCCCGGGTTGTTGCCGCGTACTTTCGACAACATGAACTTGGTCTCTCTTCATTGGAACAGTTAAACCCACATTTATACCAATAAACAGTAGTCTAGTACCCCCCCCCTTGAAATCCCCCCCCCCCCTTGACGTTTCACTTTGACGTTTCTTCTGCCAAAAAGCATAGGAAATACTAGGTGCCAAAGGCACTGAAGAAAAATTTTCTTTGGATTCTACTAGAACTTCTGCATTTTTAGTGCTACCGTTGTGTGGTGCAACCCCCCCCTCCCCCCCAGAGGGGGGACCGTCACTTCATGACCGTCCCCCTCCCCCCCTTGGGGGGGGGAGGACGGCCTGACAAAAGGGGGGGATTTCAAGGGGGGGTAACCAACGGGTGACCCTCTTTGTTGTGTCAGACTCACTGGGGCAGGGTTCTCGCCGACTCTGATCAGCTTTGCAGATCCGAATTGTTGAATTATTGCCTGCGGCAGGGTGAGTTCAGGTGACAACGACTGGACACTTCGAAACTAAACCACAAAAAAGTCTCCGGATGGATCCGGATCCCAACATCCACCCCCTTCATTTCCCCGTCAGCACTGTCTTGTCTACACGCTTGCGAACGGTAAGATGTGGCAGATTGCCACGCTGCGTGCTTTTGTTGCTTCCCCACCCCCACATGCTTTTGGTGGCTTAAGAACAGCGCCTGTGTGTGGCCATCTCATGAACCATGTGCATGCCTTTCCCCATGGTTTTGGAAGTGCGTTACGTTGAACTGGATCAGTCTGGCATGAGGTCAGGACCATGCTGGTTAACCTGACACCATGGCCCCATCTTCCACAAAAACTTCCTCAGGGCAAAAACCAAATTTTATAGAAGGAAATTTGTTCTGGCGCTGGCATGCTCAAGGGGGGTAGGGTTGGATTGGAGTATGTGGAGTCGGGTGGTTGCGGAACCAAGGGATCCTCATACTGACTCATGGGGTCATCTTTCAGGCGCTCGCAATCAGGTGGTTATGAAACCAGCGGGACCACATAGAGGTCCTGCCTGTCACTTGTATGCTCTGGTGAGAGGCACGGGGAGGAGGTGGGTGGGGACAAGGAGTCAGAGATCCAAAGGCTTGTGTACAAGTGCAGCTGACCAGTCCAAGGGTGCAACAGTGCTTCAAACAGCCAGGTCAGGCCACAGGACGATTGCAGAAACCCTTTCCTGCACACACCACCATGGTGTACAGCACGGCTCCTATGAGTGCGGCCCCCTTTCAACAGGGTGCCATTGTAGGACATGGACAGATGGCCCGTGAACAAACCTAACTGTTTGTGCTGACGGAATCTCTTGCCATACAGGCGAGGTGCTCACTCCATCAATATGTTTCCTCGCTGAGAGGGGTCCGGATAGGGGTATGGCACCGAGCCCATGGTCCAAAGCTGCTCAACATGACGCCCCCCAACCTCCTCTCCTTCTAATGCATCCCTGCCCAACAACCCAAGCCCTAGACAGGGCATGGTTTTGTCTGTGATGCCAGTCACGGCAGCGCCCTTGCGGGAGCGCAGCTGGGCACAAACTCTTAACAGTGACAGCGTCCCTGGCCTTACTCTACTTCTTTGTGAAGATAGAGGGTAGGCAGTTTGAACCAGTTGTACCCAACACAAATGGTCTCAGCGCTTGCTGAGCAGGGTCACTGCACCTCACCATGGTGGACAGTCCAAAAACACCAAACAGGGTGGGGTATCCCTCTTTGCGTCAAGGATGCTTCCTAGTGGCAATCCGAGAATCTGGCGTTATATTATACTTGTTGCTTTATCCTGGGCTGATGCTCGAGTGTCAGTGAGACCTATCCTGACATCCGAAAAAAACTAAAAATAAGAGGGTGGGGTAGTGCCCCAGTAATCACTGTGTCATCGTGAATAGATACCAACAGGGGATACAAATACCTCTGTCATATTGCGTGCTTCAATCTTGGAGTGCCAATGGTAGTGCTAGACTCCTGCTCGCCTCGGAGCAGGAGTCGCTAGCTTTCTGGCGTGATTTGATGAATAGGAAACCTCTACAGAAGTTTGGGGCTGCATTCCGGCAGTGACTGCCTGCGGACCGACACACAGCATCATTTGGAAATGGCCTTGCTATCATACCACTCAACTTTCTTGAGTGTTGTACAGTACTTTTGTACCAGCGTGTTGCAACGGAAAAGCAATAGGGCCAGCCTTTTATTAATTCTCGCAGCAGCTTTCACTCGTGCCTTTTCCTTGGGTTTGCACCTTTGGGCATGGCAATAGCCCACTGCGACTCAAAGGTGACAAGTGTCGGTTGCAGTTTTAGTGAATGGTCTTACCACCTTGGCGGTCTCATGTGCACACATGCAGAATTTACCTAAGTCCGGCATGCCAGAGTCTCTTGCTCTCATGGCAATGTGAGGACTTCATCCACAACTGCTCTCTGAGTCTGAGGGAAAAAGCCCAACACCGCGACTCCCTAAGCCGTTCAACATGCATTCCTCCCCTCATATACGTAAATGCAGGATCACTCATGCCGCATCTTAACAGACATCTCATTCCGGTCTGATGACTGAACATTTGCAAGGGACACGTAAGTCTGAGTCCCAAAAATACAACAGGGATTCAACGCCAACAATGCGAACAGATCCACTGTCGCATCACTGCTTGTGCCGCCAGCATGTGTGTGGGAAGGCGGGGTAAGTGACAGCTACTGGCTTGAGAAACCCCTGCCCCAACTGTACAACATGTTGTACATTGCTTTGAGTTGTTGACGCATCTGTTGGCACCTCCTTGTACTTTCTACCTGGACAAATTGAATCACATGTGGACCATGAAGATACTTCTGCAATGCGCTCCAGTTTCTGATGCATTTTTGTGCAGGCTACTGGGTGCTCGAATGGCCGAACTCTTGAGAAATAGGTGATACACAGGCGTGGCACTTTCCCACTGCATAAACTGGTATCCAGTCAGCTCATCCTCACTACTTGTCTGATCTGCTACCCCACCTACGCCTTTGGCCCTCACATACAACCACTTGTGCTCTATCATGTCCTTTGCCCCCCACACACAACCACTTGTGCTCTATTATGTCCTTTGGTCCTCACATACAACCACTTGTGCTCTATTATGTCCTTTGGCCCTCACATACAACCACATACAACCATAGAGCGGGTCCGTGGTAAAACTTAGTAAAAAATTTTCTTTTTGCTACGTTTTACAACATAGTTAAAAAAATAGTGTCTATTTTTTTTCTTTTCGATTTCAGCATTTCTCAAATGCAGTAACGACAAATCGAATACAAATCGTCCAGATTTGTCGATTTTTGGGTGTGCAGATCAATTTGGCCAACATCGTAATCCCGTGATTATACCTACCGCCAAGTTTATTCCCAACATTGTCTTGGTCGTACCTTTGCCAAGTTTTCCTCAATTTGGTCCCGTTCTACGTTTTATTGCGTGCTCTGACAACATGTTTCAATTCTTAAGCAGTCAAGCACCTTCAACCAACGTTCTACCGGCTATCAACGTCCGTGCTCCCCAATCGTCCCCAACTCCTCTAACAAAACATGTGCAAGGGCTCCCCGACAACATGAAAAAGAACGACTACGTTTTCTATCGCCACGACAAAGAGGGTTCCAAAACCCTCAACGGTAAAAAGGTGTCCCTACCTTTGGAATCACGCAACCAACTATACCGGTTGGACAAATGGACCATAGGCATCGATGAAGATGACCTCCATCGATCTTTGGACGGAATCACTGCTAATGACACGGCACCGGCTCTTTCAATCTCACGTGCACATGACCCCATGAAATCTCTCAAACACCACATAAAGGCGAACCCGTCATGGTACATATTTCCGTCCAACGACAAAAAAAAATCAACCCGACCACTTCTACTCCTCGAAGATCTATAGCAAAGCACTCAAGGCCGCCTACAACAATTTAAAGGAAAACAACCCCGACTTCTACATGCAAGGATGGTGGACCATGGAGTCATGGGAACACCACACCACCGCTAGGAACCACCTCCTCTTCGCCACCGGCCCACTCATTGATTGGAAATGGGCCGTAGACAAGGTAGTGGTCCATCACGGCACGGCTCCAATGCTAGCAGCACCCCACTCCTTCGAACTCCGCAAAGGCAATGTCCCCGAACGCCTGTTTGTGAGCATACACATCAACACCCAAAAGAAAGTGGACGACCCTATCAAGTTTTACGACTACCGCAACGATGGTTTTGATTTACAATGGGCCCTAGGGCAACTCTCCATCCGCAAGAACATTCGTGACCTTGAGGTTGCCATCCGGTTTGATATCACAAGAGAGGCTCTCCAACATTAGTACGGGGAAGGGTTCGTGCTAGACGCCCAAGCGGCAAAAGCTAGTGCCAAGCCGCCGGATGAACGTGCCCTTACCAATGTACGGGGGTTTCAAAAATTCATCAACCAAACATTCGCACCGGGGCAAGAGGATATATCCCTCAACTCCCAAGCGGCGGTGTTCCCACTAGGAGGCGGCACCATCATGCGTTCTCCTCATGAAGACTACTTACGTTTTGAGTGGTCACTACCCAAAGCCGTGGCACCTTGTTGTTTAAACAACTTATGGAACATGAGTGGTCTTCCAATGGCACGTTATTTGCAATGAAAGCCCCCCCCCCCCCTTGTGTAGAATAAAGATGCACTTATGCCTGACTGTGGAGTGCATTACCTCTGGTTTGCATTTGTCTGTTTTTTAATTAGGTCACCCCCCCCCCCTTTGTCGTTCCCCACCCCTTGTCGTTCCCCAGGGGGGGGTGGGGGACCGTCACTTGGTCAACCCAAAATTTTTTGTTGCGGCTCATTGTGTTGTTGTGTGGGTGACTGTGTTGTGGGGCACTGCCACTTGTATCCCTTGCACTCATGGCGGGACATTTTGCTTACTTTCGCTGAAATGGAACTTGACAGTACAACCATGTTTCCCCCTGGGACCGGACAAATCAGACGGATGATGATAGTGACCTGAATTCTGACACGGAGGTTGTGTGGGTGAAGAGTGCCCGTGGTGTATGGGGTATGGGACACAGTTTTGGGAACAAGTTGTATTTTACAAGGGACATTCCCAAAGGGAAACGGGTTCCCAAAAATCTGCTTGCGCCTGCCAAGCCTCCTACCAAGAAGGCAAAACCACCACCCAAGAGTGCTGCCCAAAGCATTCCAGTGGAAAGTGGAGAGCATGTGCCACAGTTCAAGGTGAAGTGGAGCAGGACCAAGAAATTTTACACCGAGCTGGTCAAGGAGTAGGTCTCCGTACATGGGCAGCCCTTTGAACGTATCTCATGCTAAATTCTTTCGTTTTATGCTGCAATTTGTGTGCCTACAAATGTGCGTGCGCGGTGGTAGTGCGGTCCCCCAGGGGGGGGTGGGGGACCGTCACTTGGTGACGGTCCCCCAGGGGGTGGTGGGGGACCGTCTTCCCTTGGGTGGGGAACGACAAGGGGCGGGGGGGGGGTACCCGACCTTGACCTTGGCCAAGTATTCCGATTACAAGCTTCAAGACAGCAACTTAAATCTCACCCCGAGATGGATGCTGTAGAGACATGGGCTACCATTCGTAGATCAGGCTACGGGAAGCCACCATACACGATGGTTGAGGGGACCTCATTGAGGTCCAAAACAAGTTTGTTGGCCAAATTAGATGTATCACATGTCCCATGTGAATCTGGGTGCAATCCTCTGCAAAGCTTCGCATGGAATATGTTCCACAATGACGGGGTGATTGTCTTCTTTGGCAGTGATGCTCAACTTGTCAGGCCCTGGTCCTCGAGTGCTACTAGCGAGTCAAAGCCCAGAAATACTACAAAACCCATTGATCCACAAACATGGCATCAACCGCCTACTCAGACCTCGTTTGAGGTCCGCACGCCGACCTCCGAACGGCTCCTACATGCCAAAGTGGTGGCATCCCTATTCGGGCCCCGGGGGGGGCGACTCCGCGGGTCCTAGGACGCCAACTACCCCTGCCCCCCCCTCCCCCCCCCCTAGGGGCCTTCGGCCAACAGTTAGTTGCCAAAGGTGTTGCCCTCAGGCGTCCATGGGCGCCAAAGGCGCCTGATGCTCCATGAACATCAAAGGTGCCCTAAGGCAATTTAATCCAATTTGCACCCCAACACTATCCTTAAACCCAACCTTGACTCTAACGCCCACCCCCAACCCTCAGCCTACTCCTATCCCTACACCTACACCTAACCCTAACCCTAGCCCTAACCCTAGCCCTAGCTCTCACCCTAGGCTAGGGTCAGAGTGAGTGTTGGGGTCCAAAATGGAGAGCAATGATGTGGCAAAAGCAGCCATGAACGAAATTTGGGGCATCTTGTTCAGCCCAATCAAATCGCCCTGCCTGGACCACCCCCCCAACCGACCCGCCTGGACCCCCCCCCCCCCCCCAACCGACCCGCCTGGCCTTGTGTGGACCGCAGTGCCAGTGTCGGCTGTGTCAGCAACATGTCCTGCATCCCCACTTGCTGCCCCGTAGCGTCCCAAACTGGTCCAAAGGCCTTGAGCACCACATCCGCTGCAAATCCCATAAACTTGCAATACGCAACAGCATGTTTGGTGGTCTCGAGAACATTGCAGAGCTCACATTTGGGCCTATGGTAAACATGCTGGGTGCGTGCACCCACCGATAGTTTTGCCCACAGAGCATGTCGCATGTAGTTTTTGGCTCTACCCGGGAGACGCACTGACCCCAACATTGTCCATACTTCTGGTGACTGCCGTTCCGGTGGCGCTCCCAGAGGTTTGGCAGACTGTAAGAAAGCTCCCGCCGCCATATTTCTCCACACGGGTGCCAGTTCCTGAACATGCTGCTTGTGCAACCACTCCATTTGGCGCTCATAGATGCCCTCCCAGCTGGGAGCCAGAACCTTAGTTTATGGATATAAACTATAGTTTAGGACCCCGACTGTGTTGCTTAGTGTGTTCTTTGCACTGATGGTTGGGTCCGATGCAAATGGGGGTACGGGACAAGGGGGGGCCAGTCCAGCAACAAGCGCGTCATCAGCAGAAGTGGTCCAGGACCAGAGAGCCGCAGACATGATCACTGAGGCGGTGGCACAGGTGCGGTCTGACTGGAAGAAGTGGGCAGCAGGGCCGTACAGGGTATTACTCCAGAGCGAAGCCTACAAGATGAACGTGGCGGAATGGGAAATCGGCATGCACGAGTGGCTGGCAGTGGAGGACGTGTCGGACGAGATGCTGCAGCAGTTCATGGATACGGTCGGAGGATATTTCACCGACAAGGTGGATTTGATCAGGGCAATGGGAGTGTATCACGGCCGGAAGCACATGCGACCCGATTTCGACGCGGGAATCTTCGTCAAAGATGCATACGCCATCGTGGAAGCAGATCAAACGCCCGACAAACAACGGATAGCGGAACTGGAGGCGAAGCTGGCCAGGGCCACCCTCGAGATGGAGAAGGCAAAAGCGCGAGCAGCCCCGGCGCTCACCGACGAGGAGATAGCGAAAATGCTGGGCAGGGCGTTGCCATACCAGTGGATGACCACGCTGGCATCCGCAGTGGCAGAGCTGCAGACCAGACCTTTGAATGCGGAAAACTGGCGGGAGGACAAGTTCGTGTTGGCGGTATGGAACGTGCTACACCAATAAATCTTGGCGAAGCAAAATGGTAGGGCGACAGTCCAGCAGCACAACGCGCAGACCCCGCAGACACCCAAGCAACAGACGGGAGCTAATGGCGAAGGACGGCCTGCCAAGCCGGGCAGGTGCTTCCGGTGTGGCGAAGACGGGCACTGGGCCGCGGACTGCGGCAAGAAGGGGTCCACTGGAGGTTTCCAGCAGATCGGCGACACCAGGCTCTGGGTGTCGGCGAAAGGAGTGGCGTACGACACCAGCAAGCCGCCCCCCACACCGTGCATAAAATGTGGCCATATGCACTGGTCCAAGGACCCCTGCCCGGCAGGGGAGGGCCAGTGAAGGGGCGGGGGGGGCCCGGAGGTCCCCACTGGGGCCCCCACAGTCCGCGATGCATGGGAGGCATTACAGCATGTCCGGAGGCTCACGCACACCGACTCAGGGTCGAGCACGGGAGCGACAGCCATCCGGGTCATGGAACCCGGGTCGGTGGACACGTACACCAGCGCGCTGCGACAAGCACTGCTGGCCAGCACACCAGACGAGCTCCTGGTGGACGCCGTGGAGAGGAGGCTCAATGCCTTGGCCGCCAAGCGAAAGAGCGGGTCCAGCGCGACAGCGCTCATCTCAGGGGTGCGACTACTGGAAAAGCTACGCATCATCCAAGCGGTGGTTACCGAGGTCCACTGGATGCAAGCCAGGGCGATTGGTAAAGGATGGGCGCGCAGGGCATAGCCTAAGCCGGTCGCCACATGGGACCACGTCGAGACGATCACCACCAGCCAGGGCCACTGGGCCTGGGGCCGGCTGGTGTTCCTGGCCATTTGCAGCATCGTGTACCTCTGGAGGGTGGGCGACGCGGCCAGCGTCACGTGGGAGTGGATATCAGTGCCGGGGTTCGCTACATTCTGGGACGAAAAGCGCAACAAGAAAGTCACCACATACGCCCTCTCGCCTTTTCTTGAGGCATGGAGGGCATATCTCTGGAAACACAGACCTGGACACGTGCAAGTACGACAGCCGCTGGTCCCAGGAGGAAGGTCGGTGCTACAAACGGTGCTCCAGCAAGTGGTGCAACATCGGGACCTCCCAAAAGCTGCCTGGCACGGCCTCAAGAAGCTGGGGGCCGTGTCCTGGGGGCATCAAGGCAGAAAGTTGCGAGGGCTGCAAGACTGGCGCCGCTGGTGGTCACAGGCCCAGCCCAGACATTACTGGAAGACACCGCCAGGATGGTCACTACCAGCAGAAGTCCACGTGCCATGGCCGGTGGGGAACAGCGGATGGTTGGCCAGAGATGTGGAGGGGCGACTGGTCCAACCCAAGTCACTGTGGCCCGCGGATGCATGGTCACCAGTGCCGAAGATCCCAGCAGCCATGTTCACTAGGGGGGACAGGGACGACCCCGAACCACCGGGAGACGACTCTGACACCTCTAGCGCCTGCACGTCAGATGAGGGGCCAGATGCGGCAGACGAGGAAACGCCAACGACAGAGCCGGTGGAGCTGCTGGAGAAATTCGATGATGTCGCTCAAGGAGCGGAGGGACCGAAGATCACGGAGGGTATGGGCGCTGAGGCTGAGAACACCGAGGTGGAGCCAGCTCTTGATGACCCTGCTACTGCAGCAAGCGACAGCAGACCTGCTGAGGAGCATGTGGTACACGTTGTGGTCGATGACTCGGATGATGGTGGTGACCCAGTTAGTGATTTGGGGACAGATGCTGCGACGCCGGCGGCGACGGACGACACGCCAGCCCGACACAAGCGGCAACGCGATGGTGACGACCTGCCTGACAGCGCCAAGCGGGCATGCAGGAGAGAACGTGAAGGTGGAGGCGGGCCGCCTATGCGGGAACCCGAATCCGACACAGCCCCACACTTTGGGTATGTGGTCACAGCGACTCGGCGAGGTCCACAGTACCAGCTGTGGAGACCTGTGCAGGTGCACCGCGCTGGCCCAGATGAAGTGTCCGGAATGCGAGGCTCTGGTGACGGACCACTGGCTACAGGCCTCCAAGAAGGTGGCGGAGACGATCCGGGTGAAGGAGCAGACGGTGAGGGACCTGCTGAGGGACTACATGATGACTACTATGTGCCGATGGAACGAGGAGGCGGGGCCAGTCAGCCGTCACCTGGGAGCGGTTCTGCATGAGCTGGCCACCAATGTGGAAGCGGCCACGGACATCTCACCGCTGGACATCAGCACGTCATCCTCGCGGAGACACCGGTCTAAGTTGGTGGTGCCAGTAGAGGTGGCCGAGAAGGGCCTGGGGGACACGGGGGCCATTGACATACCGGACAGTGTCTGGGATGCCATGGCTCCGGCTAATTTCCTGTGGGCCTCTGAGGGCACCCCCCCCCCCCAACCATTTTCATCGGACCCGCCGTTGGTTGCACTTGTCCACACCCCGTTGGGGCAACAGCTTGTTGCGGTTTCCCCGTCGCAAAAACCGCCGAATGCAAGGGCGTATGTCCAGCACAAGAATGAGCACAAGTGCTCCCTGATCTTACCCATGCTGGACCTGAATGCTCGCTGTGTGGACCCCCTACCATTTAAATTGCCCACACTGGATGGGCTGGCACACCTGCTGCAATTGTGCGCACTACGTGGGGAGCAATTGTTTTACTGCACCCTTGATATAAGCAACCACTTCTGGAGCTGTCGACTGCCCCCACCGCAGCGCGACAGCATCAGGGTGGGGGTGGGGGGGCGGATGTACGCACTGCAGTCCCTGCCATTCGGTTGGAAGCACAGTCCCTCCATGGCGCAAGCCATTTTGGCAGCTTTCCTTGTAGAATATTTCCCAGGGTCGGTGGTGGTGATCCAATATGCAGATGATGTGTTGGTGGCAGGCAGGCACTCCAGCTCGGTCCGTCAGCAGGCACTGCGTACGAAGGCGGATTTAGAAAAGGCCGGTTGGGTGGTCAGCCCGAAGTCCTCCCTGGACCCCAGCGACCGCGTAAAGTGGATGGGAAAGGTGGTCGGGGGAGACCAGGGAGGAGTGCAGAATGCCCCAGCGCTGCAGGCACACCTCGTCTGCTGTTGGCTTAGACTAGCCACCACCGGATATTCGGACAAAGCGCTGAGGCGCATGCTGGGGAAACTACAGTGGGCACTGCGGCCGGGGAGGGGGGCACAGCCTTTCCTGGCTGGCGCGTACCGTTGGCTCAACCAGGGACCCAGTACTGCGAAGTGTACACCACCCAAGGTCCTGCGGGGCCTCCTGGAAGGCATTGCATGTGCTTTGGTCCCATGGGTGCCCCACGGCACCCTGGGATCAACTGATACGTTCTACTGCGACGCGGCCCGACAGGGCCAAAATTGTTATGTTGGCATCTGGGGGGATTCACTGGGGATGCGTATTAAGAGGCTGCCTGATTGGGTAGCTACACAGCAAGCAGCGGAGCTGGCAGGTATTGTAGAGACAGTGCGCACGGGGGCATACAGACGGGTGCAGTTCCTGCGAATCTATGGTGACAACATGTCATCATTGTTTTCTGCCATGAAGGGCAGAGCAGCCACGGCCTGTGATGCACAAAACAGGCTGCTGCGCCAGCTGCAACACACTCTGCGTTGGTCTGGGGCGGTGGTTGAACTGCTGTGGGTCAAGGGAGAGTTGAACCCAGCGGATGTTCCATCCCGCTGGAGATCTTATGACTCTCCTGACGACATGCTTGTAGCAGCACTATGTACACAAGCACGTTTGGACCAGGAACGCGTGCACACACCCCTGCATGTAGGGACAGTGCGATACAGGGGCGGGGGGGGGGGGGGGGGCACAGGCGCAGGGAGACCCCACGTCGGCCGCAAGGGCAACGCGTGGGAGCCACCCGGATTTCGAGGTAAGCCAGCGCCACCCTGCCCTACCCCCCCGTGCCCTCTCCACAGTCTTTCTTGAGACAGGGGGGGGGGGGAGCCGCACAGCGTATTCATCGGGTAGGGGCATGGACCTGAACCCCGAGTTGTTGTCAGCAATTGACAGGCTGTGTGTTGGACTTGTGGTGCAGTGCATGTTTCAGTGCAGGGTGCATAACCTAAACCTTAGTTTATGGATATAAACTATAGTTTAGGACCCCGACTGTGTTGCTTATTGTGTTCTTTGCACTGATGGTTGGGTCCCCCACCCACCCACCCTTACTGGCCCTGGATATGCTTCCCCACCCACCACACCGGCCAGTGCCCTGCCCCCACCCACCCCCCCCCCTCCCGGTCGCTGAATGCACCCAGCGCCTGTGCCTCAGTACAGTCAGCCCTGCCGCCACCGCTATGCAAACACTGTCTACTGGAAGCAGCCTGCCTGGCTGCGCATGCCCTGCCCCCGGGTAGGGGCATGGACGTGAACCCCGAGTTGTTGTCAGCAATTGACAGGCTGTGTGTTGGACTTGTGGTGCAGTGCATGTTTCAGTGCAAGGTGCATAACCTAAACCTTAGTTTATGGATATAAACTATAGTTTAGGACCCCGACTGTGTTGCTTATTGTGTTCTTTGCACTGATGGTTGGGTCCCCCACCCACCCACCCTTACTGGCCCTGGATATGCTTCCCCACCCACCACACCGGCCAGTGCCCTGCCCCCACCCACCCCCCCCCCTCCCGGTCGCTGAATGCACCCAGCGCCTGTGCCTCAGTACAGTCAGCCCTGCCGCCACCGCTATGCAAACACTGTCTACTGGAAGCAGCCTGCCTGGCTGCGCATGCCCTGCCCCCGGGTAGGGGCATGGACGTGAACCCCGAGTTGTTGTCAGCAATTGACAGGCTGTGTGTTGGACTTGTGGTGCAGTGCATGTTTCAGTGCAGGGTGCATAACCTAAACCAATTTATTGCAGCACTGTGCATCATGCAACGTTAGCACACCCCTGCGAACCATCGCTGGAGCATAGCATAGCATAGCATAGCATAGCATAGCATTCCAGGGTGGGGTGTTAGCACCGTGGGGGGCAGTACTCCCCAAACGGCAGCGGCAACTGCCAAAATGGATCCGATGGGCAGCGCTGCTCCCAGAAATGCAGCGAGTCATTGACGACAAGTTAGAACAGGGATATGAGATTTGTTACACCGATGGGTCGAAGCAAGACACGGGGGGGGTGGCACATGCAGGCTATGGAGTGTGGTATGCACCTGCGGATCCGCGGAATAAGCGTCAGGCCTTTCCCCCACATGAAAAGCAGTCCATTGGCAGGGCTGAACTCTATGGGGTGCTGGCAGCAATGGAAGGCAAGACGCCGGGCGTTAAACTGCATGTTGTTACAGACTCAGAAACAGTGCATGCGGGACTGCAGGGGAAATGCGCCAAGTGGGAGAGGCATGGGTGGGTGGGGTCGCGGGGTGCGCTGGCGCACCAAGACCTGTGGGTGCGACTGTGGCGCAGCTGGCAGTTGTTAGGGGACAGCGTGTCTGTGCAATGGGTGCCGTCGCATGCGGGTGTGGAAGGGAATGAGCAGGCAGTCAGGGGCGTCACTGTCATTGTCTAGGGTCCTGGAGGCTCGGGAAGCAGCTGAGGTGTGGCAGGAGCTGGGTCTCGAGGAGATGAAAGACTGTGATGAGGAACCCCCAGAGGACTGGGAGGCGGTGGACAGTGGGGAGTCAGAGGGATCAGAAGGGGGGGGCAACGAAACTGAATAATCAATGGACAGTGAGGATAGTGATAGTAGCGCGTGCTTGCTTGAGAGGTCCCCGAAGCGATGAAGTCGATGCATTGCTTCTGGCCTGTTTGATAATTTCTGACCCAAGCCAGCCTATGAAACATTCGATAGCCCAGCTAGGCGAACTCAAGGCAACATTCAGCACTGGACTTGGAAGAGCGATGACCGTATGGCCTGTGTCACGGGGGTCATATGGTCGCTAAGTATCCGTTGCTTCACGGCCCAACCGACCCGCCTGGACCCCCCCCCCCCAACCAACCCTCCTAGACCCCCCCCCCCCCATTCGCCCCCCCCCCTTGACCCCCCCCCCCCTCCCATGCCCCCCCCCCCCCCCAAAGGGGCCTCCGGCCAACAGTTAGTTGGGGGGGTAGTTGGCGTCCATAACCGAGGGGTCGCCCCCCCCCCGGGATTCGGGCCTTTCCAAAACTGGCGCAAGGCAATGGATCCAACTTTTGACGGGCATGTCTACCGTGCGGAGTACAATCACCCGGACTCGGTGGCGCTAGCATACCAATTCTCCATGGGCGGCACAACTATAGTGTGCGCACACCCCAACCAAATCAAACAAGCCTCCCTCATAGAGAACATTGAACCCTCTGGACCATTGCAACAACGTCTTGTGCTAGCGGGTACAACGCTGGGCTCCAAGGATTTTGCGGCGGGGAGTTACTTGTCACCATCGGACTTGGTGGCTCAGTCCCAATTTGCTTCTCACCTCCTGAAAGTTCTGAACTAGAGCCGGTGACTCTCTGCCACAGGATTAGAGACCTTCTTGCAGATCTGGGGTCGTAGAATTGCGACGGGAGGTGCACATTTAGGAGGGGTTGCAGATCTGCGAACCCGGTCTGGTTTGATGACGAAGCATGTGTGTATTGTTGTTTTGCTTTGTGCTTGCATGTGGCACCACAAGGCTGGCTAGCTTTGAACAACTTTGTTTTATCAACATACATGTGTGGATTGTTTTTTTTTCTTTTGTGTTTGCATATCAAAGTACAACCCTACCATAAACCCATTCAGTTCATTTCCTCATCTCCTCATTAGTGATGTCCGACTTCATGGGGGACTAGGTACCCGGTGGGGAGGGGGGGGGGTTGGTCGGGGTCCGATCCATGATCCACTCCGATCCCTAGGGGGGGGGGAAGGTCCGATCCACCATCCGGATCAAAAAGTGCCATGATCCGGATCAAAAAGTGCACCTTCCAATTTATGAACAACAGAACAAATCAATGGTACTTTTGAATTTAGTGTGTTGCTGTGATGACAATTTCAGTTAGAAAAACAACAACAATGACATGTAGTGCATTAGTTTTTGTCATTGGGCTTTTTGTCGCGCACTGCGGTTTAGTGCCTTCGTCCTTGTCGTTATGGTGCCATGTCGGACGCTTATGAACGGCATGCATCTTCCTTCTACGGCCTTGATTTTGATGTTCCCGATTTTGGGGCACAAGCTGCAAGCGGTTCTTCTTCAATTTGGTCGCAGAGCGGGTTCCCGGCATTTGTGCTTGAATTTGCATACTTGAAGTATTTGCACAATCAAGGCGTATGGGTGCGTCACCAATACCACAAATTTGCGGTTTCGGTTTGCAACCTTTCTTTCTTTGTGCCATGCTATGTTCAATGCAAATTCCCGCACTTTTTGGTCAAAAATGGTGTCGTCAACATAGACTCATGTGGTGGCCAAAATGGGATTTATGATGGTTTTGAGTGGATTCGGTGATTTTCGAATTTGCACCTTAGGGGGAGGGGTGTTTTGGTAAGGGTCCGATCCGCAATCCACTCCGATCCTTGGGGGGGGGGAGTTTTGTGGAAGGTGCGATCCACGATCCATGGATTACCTAGTCCCCATGTGCCCACTTCAAAATGTTTCATTGTGCACTGTGTACAGAACCTCCAAGCAAGCATCATCTACGTGTGTTTCTTCCATATAATGCACAATAAAATACACTTCATTTGTGCCAATGGTCTTGGAAACTTGCCTTTCGTCAGTGCAGATACCATTCCTAGGCCCGCAGTCTTTGGGTACAATTTGTCATGTGTCAAGAACTGGTCCGGCATGTATTGCCTTGCATGCGTCCCATGTCTTCGTTTTGTGACAGAGCAACACAATACAAACTAACACTATCCCCCTCCTAATGTGCATGCATGTCCACTGCAATTGTGTTTCATGACACAGACGGGCCTACTACCGATATGGCAACACGTTCTCCACCGTTTGGGGTTTGTGAAAAAATGGATTCCAGCTGCTAGTGCATTGATTTTCGCGTGGCTGGGAGGGGTACAAGAAGCAAACCATTGTACATGCGCGCAAGTCACCATGCGAAGTAGAAAAAGTTATGCATTATTTCTTTCCCCATTCCTTGCCGGAGATAAGATGCCGGTGACCCGTGAAACATGCCACAAATGGCTTGCTTGTGAAATCGGCATTTGTGTGCCCTTGCCGTGACCAAATGGGTGGGATTGAGCGAGATCGCAAGTTCGATGTTGTGCGATACGCTGCAAGATATTTTGCATGCGCATTGAGTTTCACGCACAAGCAGGATCGGCATGGGGTATGGTTTACCATGCCATGGCACCGTGAAACGACGTGAGAACACGTCACATTAAATGTGATTTGGACACGACAAAAACGGCGAAATCCCGAAAGCGAGGCGCAGCCACCGCTTCCACGAAAGTAACAACGTGTGCCGAAAAACACATGTATTTGGGAGGTTAAAGAGCAGGATGCTTCTCGGGTATGGTTTACATTGCCACAACATCTCGAATTCCAAACGATGTGAGAACACGTCACATTAAATGTGATTTGGACACTACAAAAACAGCAAAATCTTGTAAGCAAGGTGTGGCCACCGCTTCCACCGAAGTAATAATGTGTGCTGAGAATCGCACGTATTTGGGAGGGGAAAGCAAGGGAAAGGTGGCGCATTTAGGTCTAGTGCAACCAAGGACCGCGATGAAGGTGGAACGGGGAGGGGAGAAGGTGACGTTACATGTGGGTGTGTGTCATGGAGGGACTTTGTGTGTGTGTTGCGCGATGCTACAACGGAACATCAAGCGCAAAGGCGCAATAGGCCTTCCCGTTCCAAAAATCCCTCGTACAATCACCTTTCCCAAATAATTTCAAAAATTGTGTCAAGGGAGCTGACCTAGCCATGGCTGGAGCGACTGGTGGATGGAGAGGAGGGGCAGCCTCCCCCCCCCCCCCCCGCCCAACCAGGCAGACAATGTGAAAAAAGTTGCTTCCCATGTGTGTTGCTAGCTTTGGGGTTGCACACATGTGTTTCGGATCTACCCTAAGAAAATGTGTGACGTATCCTTTGGTTCCTGCAAGCAAAATCACAGCTTGGCTTGTAGTACATCACACTACTCGTGCTTTAGAACCATGTCGCCACTTAGGCGTGGACCTACGCCGAAGTGTAATCACACACATGGACGCGCGTTGGGCATGTGCGTGCGTGCGTGAGTAGGTAGGGGCACGTTTAAGACAGGGCCTTGCAAGCGAAAGCCGATGCCTATGCCTCATGGGACATCGGAGATGGGCTAATTTGGACCAATATGCCTCCACGGGTTGGGAAGACCACGGGTTGGACGCTTTTTGGACCAGTTCTTGCTTTTTCTTCTGTTTTTGGAAAAATCGGCCAAATCTGGAAAGGGGCTGGGCTAGGCTAGGATCCGCGGAGTTTACGGCGTCACAAAACCTCCAAAGTTGTCCATGGATTGGTTTACCAGATGGACCATTACAGTTCCCGCGTGACCATTGCCTTTGGACAAGGTCCTTGATGGGTTGCCACTTGTGTGCATGTGTGTGAGTGCGCTTGTGTGAGTGCGTGCGCTCTCGCATGTCTGTCTCACGAAGGCGCGCTTTTCTTATTTTGCAGGCATCCCAGATGGCTACCATTGTTGAAGATACGTCCCCTCCGTGGAGCTGCGGTGGGTGCAGCTTCACCAATTCGGCGAGCTCTCAATTTTGCCGGAACTGCAACACGCCTTTTGGCGAACATCCTCCTGCCGGGCAAGGTGCTGGCCAAACTGCTTCCGCGAAAGTTTGGAGTGGTTTTACCAAGGATGTTGGCGGGCCAAATGGTGTGGCCTTGCGTGCTGACCTGCCAAAGCCTGAAGCCCCGAAATGTGTGGTGGCCAAGCGTGCAACATCGCAAGCGGAACTGAGGCAAGTCAGTTCGTCTGAAGTTGTGCCCGTTACAGAAATGGGCCACACAACAGATGCCCCAAAGTGCGTCATGGCGAAGCGTGTGACATCGCAAGCGGGATCGAGGCAAGTCGCTTCAACCAACGTGGTGGTTGAAGAAACTAGCCAGAAGACGGATACCCCCAAGTGCGTCATGGCCAAGAGGCAGCGAGAGACACTTGAAGTATTATCTTCTCCCTCGCATGGCCCCCAAGCTTCGCACGCACGCTGCATGTGTGGCGCCCTGGGGCAATTCTCGGTGGTTGACCTATCGGCACAAGCAAGGACCCTCATCGCTTTGCTGTGGCCATCAGCCTTGACCCTTTGTCATGCCTGCCTCCAAGTTCCTCTGAGTCACGCTGATTCACTTCTCCAATTTGCGTTGCCTGCGGCTTATATGACAGTCGAGGGTGCACAAAAATGTGCCATCATAGCACAGACGGAGCAGCCACCGGCCGAAGGGAAGGCCAAGAAGAAGAAGAAGAAGAAGAAGCCCAAAGCAGAGGATCCGGACCCCGAGCCAGAAGGGCCCACATGGGATTGCAGTGCATGCACCTTCCGGAACCCGGAGTCCCGGCACAGCTGCGAGATGTGTGAGGGCCCTAGGGTGGTACATACATGGCGGGACGTAGTTAGTAAGCCAAGTGTGATTCCGAAGCACCCAAACCGGAAAGGAGTGGAGATGGCCGACCCCAGTAAGGGGGGCAATGGCGTGATAGTTGGTGTAGAGAACTGCCATGCTCTGCCCCGCTCCAAAGCGAAGCCCGCTCAAAAGCCGAGCAACCCTCACAAATCAGCCTCAAACGAGCGTACCATTTCATCCGCTTCGGGGGCTTCGTGGACTTGCAGTGGTTGCACGTTTGTGAACAAAGGCACCCGATTTGCCTGTGAAATGTGCGACACCCCCAAAGCGGTGGAGGTGTGGAAGGACGTGCCGAGACGAGGGGCAAAAGGACCGAGGAACACAACCCGAAGCTGAAGAGACGCTGGCTGTCGACCTGCTATGAAGTTCTGGCCACCGCACCGTTTTTCATCGTTTAAAGCACATGACTTCGTTTGTCGTTGCATGAAACTTTTCGCCGGAGGCGCCGGAGGTTACAAGCCAACCGCCATCAGTTGAATCGAAGTATGTTGCCGGCCAAATGCTGTATTCTTACTTGTCTGAGACACAGTTTCCTTAGTGCCACAATGCCACAGTGCCACAAAAACACGGTGGAGCCAAACAGGCGACCTTCACACCGCAGAGCAAGGCACTGCTGCATAGCCCCATTGGTGATAACAACCTCGGCGACACGCCCGGCCCTGGTACTTCGCTCCCTTATGTTGGCACTGCAGAAAGGCGCCTACACCATGTCCTCTTGATTTTGTTCAATTGGTCCCTGGTAATGACGAGACAGAGAGGCACTCAATCCGCTCACTTTGTGCCATCGTGTGGGATCTTGGGTCTTCATCATCCGTGTTTGTGTGTGTGTGTGTGTGTGTGTGCGCGCGCGCGCGCGCGTGTGTGTGTGAACGCGCGCGTGTGTGTGCTTGTGTGACGGCGGATGCGCAAAGCTTAGGTAACCAGGGATTTACGCCAGCTTGTGTGGCCACCCTCGTAGCTTGGGACACGCGAAAGTGCCTGCACTGTAGCAAGCGTGAGTGCTGCACCCACTGAATATTGGCGCATCAGTCTGGGCTGGAGGGAGGCATGGGCGTGCGGCGTGATGTGAACAAGGCAAAACGGCACATGCTGCGCAGAATCAGCCAGCACCTGCTCTGGTACCGTCCCCAACTCCTTCACCTTTCTCGGTGGCAGACGTGACCTCGCATTCCTGCAACAGGCCACACAGATTAACCCCCATGGATAATGACTCGCACGTGTTAGGACAAGGGCGTGCTTGTGCAAGGGGGAGGGGGTGAGGACAATGGCGGGCAACGGACGGATTGGTGCGACTTTTTGTCTGTTGAGTCCAGCGTCACTGCTCTTCGGAGTCAAGACAGTCGTTGTGAAAGGCGAATGGGAGCAGATCAACCAAAGGTACACTGTCTCGCTCAACACTTGAAAAGTATGTTTGGGGAGCACAGTATGTCGGATGTGGGTTCTGCATCATTATTGTGCAAAAGCAGCAGAGTGGGGCCGAGAGAGGTGCCCACTGCGGGCCCACACGTGCAGGGGAATCAACATATTCGAAACATTGCACAGCACATGGTCGCTTTCACTGCTTTTGATGAAACAACTGAAACAACAAGTCAAGTATGAACCGACGTTGCAAACTGTGGTAGAATCGATGTGCTCAGACGTAGGCAAGTTTTGGACAAGTGCTGCAAGTTGTTACCACTTCCGTTTTCCCCAATTTTTTCGGTTGCGGCGACGGTGCCCGCCCACCGTCGGTTCCATCCAACCGCCAGGCTGTGTGACGAACGCCAGAATATTTGGGATTGCTGATGCCAAACAACGAAATATTCCATAAATTTTCCAAGCCTCCTGCGTTGCAGGGTTGCAATGCGTGGTGCCTCAGGTGGCAGGCTGGCAAACACCTCCTTTTCCAGACCATCTACACCAGGGACACTTTGCGATCCAAATGACCCATGTGGCTGAAAGTTGAAATCCATGGGTGTGGAGGCCGTGCCTCCTCTGTAGACGCATTCCAATCAGATCCTAATCATGCTCAAACCTCTCCTGGCCGAACGTCAAGTTTGTTGGCAAGGGATCGGCCAGAGGCATTTTTTTTCAATCCCCAGCAGCATGGTATTGCTTCCCCAGGTGACTCGGCTTCACACGTCCTGCTCACTGTGCCCTTCTACCACGCTATTCACCACCTTGAGCCCCGTTATGTAGCTCATCTTGTCAGACGTGTTACACCTTAGGTGTGACACATCTAACACTGGTGTTTGTACAGTGGCGTGTCCACACCCGGAGTCAATTTGTCCCAGATGGGCCGCCCATAATGCTTTTCAGCTTGGAACACAGCCCCCCCAGCCGTTTTTAGTACGTGCGACATGCTTCAAGTATGCCTCTTGCACTTTTGAGCCCCACAAAATTTCCGGGATTCCTGTTGCAGCATTCAAGTTGCGTGCGACAAGTTTGAAGATGGGGAGATGCAGCAAATGTTGAGAAATTTCTTAGCAGGGAGACGCGTATTGTTCTCTGCTTTTGGTTTGGATGCATGTTTGACAACGTCATTAAATGTTATATCTCGCTTTCCCTGGGCAGTGATTTCGTCCATGGGTCAGTAATCAAGAATCTGTAAATTGCCCAGCTTCAGCTACCTTTTGATTCAGACTTTGTCCCATTCCCCCTGTTCAATATTGTAACTCTCCAAACAAACATGCCTTGCCGTACTCAGCATTGAAAATTACTCACCTCATTGTTATTGACGTGGAGATTTCTGGGTCAGGGTGAAGGGTGGCAGGATTCTTGATGCTGCTTGTGGTGGCAGGGTGCTGCATGCAATGCACACACAAGAAACGACGAAAAGGGCACGGCGCACAGGGCAGAACACCGTAGTTTGCAGCATTTTTTGGCAATGCACTGGGTTTCCAGGGATTGCAGGCTGGTGGATGGTATTGTTATTGTAGACATTACAAGAACAAGAATTCGTTCGCATGGGTTGTACAAGGAAAATGGTATCATTTTCGTTGGCAATCCCTGCGGACAACCTCACTGCAATCAGTGCACGTGCAACACAACTGTCAAGCGTGGTGGCCTCCCCCTTCTCCACAGTCATTAGGTGTTCTCGCCATTTGCCACATCCGTGGAAGGAGCTTCTCAAGGCATCTTTGTCATCCGCGAAAGGCACGTCTCAACCGGCGTCCGATTTATGGAAAAATACTTGCTCAAAAGGGTGCCTTTTGTTTGCCAAATTTGGCTTCTTCGCCATCCTCACCCCTTCTTCATGAGCAGCAAGGTGACAGCTTTGTTTTGGTACCCCCTCCCCCACACACTGAACGACCCTCCAACACTTGGATGAAAAACCGCGGGTCTCTGCGGAACATAGATATTTTCCTCTGCTTTGCCCACCCCAACAGATGTGCAGCCCGTGCGAGCTGACGCTGAGAAAGGGTGCCTACTTCCCATGTCTCAACCTCACGGAGTACGCAAAGTTCGACCCAGGGGGCGCCCCTTGTATTGCGCCTGGGCATAGGCTGCGAGCAGGGCCCCTCCCGACGAGATGAAAGGCCTGAACAGTGACACTAGGAGTGACCCTGTGACGGGGACAGGTCAGGGCTAGAACCCAACCCGAATGGTCGTTTAGCGTCCCTGCACACTGAACTGCCTGATAAGCTCAAGTCATAGAGCACTAGAAAGAAAAAAAGGGGATGGAAGAGGGGATCAAACCAGGGGTAGCGGGTACAAGGACAAAAGTAGGCTACTAGACCGAACAAGTGGTGCATTGTATGCAGAACAGAGCACTGTGCATTGGGCAGGGTATCGTGCACCCACAAGGTGCACCAAGGAGTGCCTTCATGGAAAAAACCCCAGCAAAAGTGCGTGCAGGACCCAAAGACACTAAACAAGCTTGTGTTGCACTCTTTTCCCGGAGCCTCTAGGTGAGGGGCACACAAGAGGAATGTGAGAAAGATTGTCTATTTTCGGGGCCATTGTAGTGCCCAAGCCTCTGACCATCTACTGAATTTCACCAAGGCACATGCGGCAGAGCATCCCCCTGCATGCAGCGGCCAGAAGGTACAGGCTCATAGCCCACTACTAGTACTTCGATAGCCCCATGAAAGCATTCAATGTCTTTGTGAGCGAGCAGGGGAAATACATAAATGAGGATTTGGAGAAATCTGACAGAACTCTGCCCCGGGTCCCCCCATACCAGAAACATACAGGAGGGTGTGGTGCCTGGTATGAGGAAGAGTATAAGCGCAATCACGTGTTTCTTCTGGTGCCAACATTATGCCTGACAGATGCAGCCGGCTCTGGGAAGCCGCTGCATTTGGTAGTGGTCTCTTGAGTGGGTCTACAAGGTGATAACCAAGTGGAGTGCAGTCTGGTGGCACCACGACTGGCGCACAGCATCGGGAGACATTATCCACAAAGGACGTTTGGGGGGGGAGCTCTGAATATGGTGTCGGAGAGGAGAGAGATGTTTGCAGCTCCCCCTCCCATGTAGCGATCCATGATAACAAACAGGCAGATCAGTTGGTGGCGGAAGGCAGGTTACGGCATCAGGCATACCGGTATGATGCGGTTTGGGTTTGGGGAGTAAGTGAGCAACAGTGGTCGCAGCTCGAGCAGGTGGGCTTACCCCCCCCCCCCCGTGCCCAAGAACCACCTTGCGCAAGAACCAACCCCTGGTTCCGCGGTCAAATTCTCGCATCACTTTTTTTACCAGGGTAGTGGGTTTTTCATGTTTCTGGTGGATGTAGGACAGCTATTCAGGTGTGCAGGACATCATTTCATGTGTGTTACTATGGGTCCCCCCATCAGGGGGGACCCTATCAGTCACTCACAGGCTCATGTTTGCTTTTGTCCCACCTCTTCCATTCCTTGTTCTGTACCATAGACGTTCCCATGTACACTGCCGGTGAGTCTGTCTTCTATCGGCGATCTGATGGCTCTCTTGTTCCAGCCACTGTGTTGGGTCCTGGTGCCCAGTCTGAGACAGTGCAGATTGAGTACAAACGCAATGAGCGTCTGGTGAGGCACCCAGCTGCTTTAATTGCCAACCTCTCGCGTCCCATCATCCCATGCACGTTGGAAGGCACACTACAGCCCAGTCAGCTGCGATTCACTCCTTTGGTGTTCATTTGTCAACGTGGTTAAGTGTGGGAAAGGAGAGGGCACGCATGTCCCGGCGCAACGCGCCGGAAAATTTTTTTTCCGCGGTACGGGGTTGCCCACGGCTGTGCGCAAGAACCAACCCCTGGTTCCGCGGTCAAATTTAGGGGGAAAAGTGTGCGCAAGAACCAACCCCTGGTTCCGCGGTCAAACATTGCTGGTTCTTGGGCACGGGGGGGGGGGGGTACAAGAGGGTGGCTGGAAGTGTCTAGGTGCGGACATTCAACGCCTGTTACCAACCTAAATTGTGCCAACCGAGAAAGGGCTTGTGTGTTGTGTTGTGTTGTGTTGTGTTGTGTTGTGTTGTATTGTATTGTGTTGTGTTGTGTTGTGTTGTGTTGTGTTGTGTTGTGTTGTGTTGTGTTGTGTTGTGTTGTGTTGTGTTGTGTTGTGTTGTGTTGTGTTGTGTTGTGTCGTGTCGTGTCGTGTCGTGTCGTGTCGTGTCGTGTCGTGTCGCGTCGCGTCGCGTCGCGTCGCGTCGTGTCGTGTCGTGTCGTGTCGTGTCGTGTCGTGTTGTGTTGTGTTGTGTTTTGTTGTGTTGTGTTGTGGTGTGGTGTGGTGTGTTGTGCTGTGCTGTGCTGTATGTGTTGTGTTTAATGGCAGCCACCAATGATGCAATCACCAGGGGAAACTGTACTTGCAACTTGCCTGGTGCAGAAGCCATGCACCCACCCACAGTGAATACCTGAGAAAGCCATAGCCTCCGCCCCCTTGTTTCTTTGGTTTGTTATAGATGTCATCTGTGTGTTGTTTGTGTATCCATGTGTGTGTGTGTGTGTGTGACATTATATTGCGCCCTCTGTGTCAGAAAAGATGCAAGAGGTGATGCAGAGGATTGTGCCCCCCCCCCCCCCCTTGCAAGCACCGCCTCGTCTAAGCACCAGGACCCGGTCTGACCGTCACTTTTGCTGAATTTTCTGACCATGGCTGTTACGGCCAGAAAGTGAGCAAAGTGTAATTGTGTGCTGATTGTAGAGGGAAAGAGGGGCTGTTTCATGCTTGTGATGAGTCGTCCTGCTCATAACGACATTCTGCTTGGGTCTCAGGCATGTGACAATTATGAGATGAGCAAAAAAAGGAATATTGAGATGGAGGAACTCTTTGCTCCATTGGTGATTGAAAAGACCAAAAACCCGAAGCACACCAAGCAAACTCCTCACCCTTCACATGCACAATTCACAAGCTTCTGATGCCCCTGATGGGCAGTGAGGACCTCCAGAACTTGCTGAAATTTGCCTACACATTGTGTTCTAGGGCCCTGTTGCGACTATTGTGCTGAGGGTGAGGTATGGGCAGGTTTTTGGGACATGCTTTCTTTTGGTACCGCGCGTCGGGCGGTTGCACCGCTTTGTCTAAGCACCAGGACCTGGTCTGACCGTCACTTTCCTGATCTGGCTGGTGATTGCGCAAGGGGGCGGGGGTATGTGTAGTAAGGGAAGAGATGGGGTTGGTTTTGTTTTTTAACTGTGCCATTACCCTCTGGAATTCACCCTTGCCTTGCCTCGGTATCAGTGATGCACGCCTTCACTCGCTGATGTGAAGGCTTGGCAATGCAATCTCGGTCAGACATGGCACCCGCTGTTCCTGTACATGCGCAGCATCACCAACCTTTGCACTTGTTCATTGGTTGTGCTTCAGGTTCATAGTTCTTGTTGAGAAGGTCCCTTTCTATTGCATTATTGCATTGTTGCGTTGTGCGTATGTGTGTATGTATGTGGTCTGTGTGTGTTGTGTGTTGTGCAGTGGTGAAACTGTGCCCCTCTGCACCTTTTTTTGTTTTTCGACCTCGGCGCCCTTCAGTCTTCTATGATATGCCCCGCGCCACCATGCACGTGGTGGCACTTATTACTCTTCTCCTGAGTGCATATCAAGGGGGTTGTCAAACGCCAGAATTCCGGTCTGCAACGTGTTCCATTCGCCCCGACTACCAACACTGCTGTGACGAAATATCTGAGTACTGGCGGCGGCACAGGTAGTTGATGGCATCCCACCTTCATCTTTATCCCACAAGTCTACACCTTCTCCAAGCCCATCACTGCACTGGATTTTGACATTATTTGCCAACACAAGGCAAGCAATACAAAATCTGTAGGGTTACCTGTGAGGCCTAACACCAACCCCCCCCCTCCCCCTGTGGTGGTGGTCGTGAAGTGGAGCACTCCAACCAAGAAGGGGACACATGCATTTGTATGAGAACCTGCGGACTAATGGCTGAAAGTGTCTATGGCGGGGACATTCAGTCGATCGATACCGACCATTGATCCCCCCCCCTGTGGACCCCCCGACCCATACTAGTTAGCACCCGGTTAGAACTGGCAATTCGGGCGAATTTTTTTTCACCATGGAAAATTTGCAACACACTTGATTTCCCCACACTTGTTTACATTCAAAATGCTCACAATGAGTTCGGGAATGCCATGCCACGTGTCTTCTTTTGCTGGCCGGGAAGCCTTTGCTGATTCAGAGGTACATCTATTCGAATACGGTATTGTTTTTCATTTGTTGTGAGTGGTAAAACCAAATTTCACCCCGCTTGTGTGTATTCAAAATGCTCAGAATGAAATGGGGAATTCAAAAATGCGCCCAAAACGGAGAAAAATTTCAACCCCCCCCCCCCCCACCACGCTGCGGTGGTTGGTGTCTAGAACTGCAGACCCCCCGTGGGATTAACAAAAAGCATCGAAGAATTAATAGGAAGTATCCAAGAATTAAAAGGGAGCATCCAGGAGTTTTGCGTAAAAAAATGGAACCATCCAAGAGTTAATTGGAAGTATCAAGAGCCATGGATAGTGAGCCGGGCGCCCCCCAGGCATCTTTTTGGGCTAAAATGCCCCCGACCAACACTACACGAAGGGCTATCCAAGACTTTCACACCTTTGAGGACCCAAGAAGGCAGGGTTTGCATAGCCACTTTGATTCCTCCCTGCCCTGGGGACCCCAAGCAGGCACAGGCTATGTATTTGGAGGCAGTTTTGTTATCCCCTGTATGAACCATGGGCACACATTCCTCCTCATGTTAAAAAGCACCGATGCAAGCAACTCAGCCAAGTACAGCAAACCGGAATCTCCGACCAGTTCAACACGATAAAATCAAGTCGCACCCTCCCTCCACCTCACGTCCCCGTGTCGGCAGATACGTGTGGCAGAAGCAACAGCTGTATGCAGAGGCCACCCCCAACTCAACCCTCGAGCTGCAGACGTACGCCACGGTTGGTTCACGCGTCTTACTGCTGGACAAGCGCATCGATGAGTTAGGGCAGCAGTGCGTGGCAGCCAACAGGACGCTGTGGAAGTCCAGGTTCTGCTGGTCCTCCATGCGGATCACCCCCAAAGATTCCTTTCAGGTGTTGCCTGTCAGTAGGGCGGTAGCCATCTGCGTCTTGCAGATCGGGGCGCTGGTGGTTGTGGGAATGCGTGTCTACATGCTCTGTGCTGCCCCTGTCGTACCGCATGTGCTGCCCTTGACACACAGAAGTCATGAAGGTTCTGTGCTGCCAACACACCATGTGATGCCTCTGTGCTGCCCCATGTGCTGCTGACTGTGCACGTCCACGTGAGGGTCAGGGGCTGGTATTGGCAATCCTCCATGTGTGGGACACTCATCCGCTGAATGATGAATGCATGCTCAAAATGACAGTGAATACCCCAACCAAAGTGGTTGCATGCATCAACGTGCTATATGGACATCTTGCAATATGGACATTTGCCCTGTGATAGGCCGGCCGACGACGCCGCCACCCACCTTGGGCGCCCCCCGGGGTCAGAGGTGCAGCCTGTGAGGGGCAGCCGCACCACTGCCTCACCAAGTGTGCCTCGTGTTAGTGCAGAGTGTCTGCTCTTCCCCGCGTCAAGGGCCTTGCTTGGCTTGGGGCATACTTCTTCTCTGTACCATGCATGGTACTACAATCCCTCTCGAGGGGCTTGCTTGGCCGGGGGCAGACTTCTTCTCTGTACCATGCATGGTACCACAGTCCCCATCTTGAGGGCCTTTCTTGGCCTGGGACACACTTCGTATCCGTACCATGCATGGTACTACACAGCGAGAGCGCGCGTCGTACGGCTGAGATGAGACCCACTAGTCCCCAGCATGCTGGGGCCCGCCGGAGGGGCTAGTGTCTTGGAGCATCCGCTTGGAAGCCTGTGAAGGGCCTTGCTTGGCCTGGGCGTCCCACTCTCTCGCGCCATGCATGGTGCACCAGCCCCCCATCACCTGGGGCCCATTCCTCGGAGTGTGTGGGTGTGTAACGGCTAGACGTTTTGCCAATGGACGCCCTCGGGTGGACCAGCGGACGATGGCTCGAGCACTCCATGACATGACATGAAAAACATGACATGCCCTGTGATAGATCAACTGGCAGCAGAGCAGTCCTTCCATTCTGCGTCGTTGCACATAGTGGCGTTCGCGTTGTATGCACGAGCTCTGAGGTCCTGATTGCTCACTTTCCTTTCTGTTGTTCGCTGAGGCAGGCCAGTGCGGTTGACATTAGACCCCCCCGCCTTGCCCCCTGATGTGCATCCCCCCTGCATCGCAGTGCCTAGGCTTGGAATGAGAAGCAGGTCCACAAACAACTGTTGCTTGGCTAACAGTGGTTTCACTTGGGGATCTGCATTTCCAACCTGATAGCATCATGTTTTGTTTACAGATTTCAGTTTGTTGTTTTGTGTAGCTGCGTAGAGCTTGTAGGCAAAGCCCATCGAGTGTTTTCTTGTTTGAGTACCCATACCCCTGCATCTACTGTCGAGGTTCGTGGCAAAGGCCATGGAATCCGCTTCAAGTCTTCCCGGTTATTGAGTGTTACTATTCAAGTATCCTTGGTTTGTTGTACGGTGGGTCAAGTATGTTGAAATGACAAATTCTGCAAGAAGGAGCCTTTTGACAGAAACGCTAGCGATGGCACAGATGCATGTTTCACCATCATCGTAAAATGTTGAGCGGAATCCTTGCCTCGTTCGAGATGGGCGGTTAGAATGAGATTGAGATTGTTTCGAGCTGCCTTCGGAACTTCCCTCATTGCCACAAGGGTGATGCTTTCGCTTGTACTTGGCACACGACTTAACCAGCACCTCGTATAGTTGCTTGGATCGTACATTGATATTGTCTTTGGTTACACTCTCTTCCAGCAACTTTTGGACCACATCAAGTCCACACATCATCAATCCCGACTTGCGACCTTTGAACGTGTCCATGGTATATGCAGTGAATAGTTAATCCAAATACTCCAAACCTTTCTCACAGCAAGGTGCTCATTTCCCGGCTTGTTTGACTTGTTGTTCTCGCATCGCAAGTTTATTCTCTTGCTGAGTCATGGACTCATTTCTTCCATTCGACTTTGGGCAAGTCATCGTCTCAATATTCACCGCCACTCGAACAACTTTGCCTTGTCCTGGGTCGTATCTGCACGAGTTAATCTCCTCCTAGGCGACAGTGAGGTCCAAAGTTGGACCGACCTCAAACATCATACCTAATTGTGCATGCGGTGCTCCAGCCACCGTAGCGACATTATACCCCTCGGTGCTCCAACGCATGGACAATTCTATGACCAATTTTATGACGTGTTCTCTGGGCATCCTCCTAAGCCACATTGGGAATGCCGCTTCCGACCAGTCTGACGATGATGAACCCGGAGGTGGGATTTTCTTGTGAGGGAAGTGGAAGTTCGTTATCAATGGTGGGGCGGAATATGTGATCACTTCCAAGATTAAGACATAGAGAACAGATCAACCTTCCCTGGAGAGATTGTGATGATTGTGGAGGGAAGCACTAGGAATGGCTTTGTCCTCGGCAACGTCGTAAATGACTATCAGGGGTGTGGTTCTTGGGTGTAATGAGCATAGATTAGGTACTCGCCACACGTGTTCGAGATGCGATCAGCAAATGCATGTGTTGATCACATGAATTACGAGCGGAGCAAGAACCTGGGCATTGGAGGATGTTGGTTTAATTATCCTAGGCTGAATCCACGTTGGAGACGTACTTGTGACACATCAATCATTTGGCCTTGGCAACAAAAGTGGCATTCAACAAGAGACTACAAGAGGTATTGCGGGCAAATCTTCCAAGAAAGGCAGCCACTACCTAGTCATTGTCCACCATGTGCACATCCTATTACCCTATTAGTTATGTAAAGAACCAAAGCTCATGGAGGGGTTTGTGCCCGATTGGAGAATGGTATGTGGGAAGGCAGGTCATGGGAACAGTCAAGGATCGTGTTCGCTCAAGGTGTTTGAGCCGATGGCCATGAGAGTCAACTCAACGAAGCGCAAGATCATGGTGGCATTCACACCGCTATCCATGGCATACTGTTTGCAGATATCCGTGGAGGCATCTATCAAAGGAGTGGACTTGGTGCACGTGTCAGTGTATGTGTGACTTTGTGACCTCAACCCCAAAGACAAGTGGATCACGTGCTAGGTAGGAACCAACGGGTGTCGAATCATTGGATTCCTTCGGGAGTGTTTGGCTGAAACTGCACGCCTCGTTATACGAGGTGCAAATCAGGCTTGGCGCGTGCATTGTTAGCACCAGCGCCCCCCCCCCCCCCATCCCCCACCTGTGCGCCTCGTTAGCGCCACCCCCCCCCCCGCGCCTTGTTAGCGCCAAACTCTGCACCCCCCTTGCGCCTCGTTAGCGCCAATCCCCCCCCCCCCCCGGTGCGCCTTGTTAGCGCCAGCCCCCCCCCCCCCCGTGCACCTCGGTAGCACCAAACCTCCCCCGTGCGCCTCGGCAACGCCAATCCCGGAAATATTTTGTGCCCCCCAAACCCTCTTTTTCCCCTCTGCTGGGCCGTCTAGTGCACCCCCCCCCCCCCCATCGGCAGATTGTAGGCAGGTGCCCAAGCAAGAGGATGGGGCACACACAAGTAAGAGGCGCATGGCTGCACACGGGCACAAATTCTAAGAAAGCCGCAAACCAAAGGCTGAGAAGTGCTGCCTGTTCTGGTAGTGCCCATCCTGTGGCATGATATAAAGTTAAAGTAGATTACCGAAAGACTACCCAAAGGCAAGCCGGCAGAACCTCACATTGTACAACGGTTGCGGAAAAAAGATTTGTGTTCTGCAGTAAATATGTGAAACAGCGCGGGCCAATGACACATGCCGTCGGGCTAGCGGGGCCATGAATACTATGTGTGACGAGCACTGGCATGGGAAGCCCTGATATGTAGGTATAGTGGCAAAAAAACACACATGCGTGGTATTGTATGCGATCAAGACACGTGGATGACCAATGCATGAAACTAAGCAGGCAAAGGAATGCAAGACGAAAGCGGGAATCACCGCTTGCATTTGATGAATCAACTACACAACGGGAGGGCTAGAACGGCCAAGAGCGGCCGAGGTGACAACATCCCACCAAGCGGGCTCTTCCGGCCGTTCTCCGGCGAATTAGTGTGGCGGCGCTTGCGACTCATAGCCTCCTTTTCCGCCAAACCATCCCCTTTAGAGCTAGTGATGGACACTAACCGAAGGAAGTCCAAACCCGCTGCAGTCAAAGACGCAGAGCGGTGATGAACCACGTATGCCACACGCTTACCGCGCAAGTTTGCGGGATTGCTGTTCTTTCATGTGGGGACAATGATGGTCACAAGACCAAAGTGTTGTGTCAGCACCAAGATCGGGTAAAAATTCTTTCGGGCACGGTACGAATGCTATGAACGACATCAGGCACCTTCACCGGATTGGGACCCTGCAACCGCTCCAAAACCTTGCCCGCCGTTGTTCAAAATGTGGATTCATATGTGCCATCACGCTCCACCGCCTTTGTGGTTGCCTCCTAGAAACCTTTGTCCTCCGCCCCCCAATGCCAAAACTCCCACTCCAGCTTGTAGCAGTGATTGTGCGCAATGGCTTAGGCGGCTCTATACGCACGTAGACTTCGTTGCTAAAAGGCACGATTCATGGCGATTTCAACATCCGTTTTTTGCACCTAAAAAAAGCATATCATTTTTTCGGCCAACCCCACGTGGATTTTCATCGTGGGATACAACAACCTTGCCTTTTGTTGCTTCTAGAGGTGTACGTATACACCCCCTATTCCGGGCTGAAAATTGTATCATTGAAAATTTTTGGGCACTGCAGTGCCCAAAAATTTGAAATGGCTTTTTTCAGTGGGTTCTCCAGTACACCTCTGTAGTCATCTCCACAGGTGATGTCATACTGCAGCAGCATGCATCAAACCTTGGCATACCCGTTATCCATGGGTCATCGCACCGCGGTGTTATACTCGGAAGGCCACGTACAATGTACCTTGCCCAATCAATTCCATTCCTGTCCAAATGTGCACTTGAAAATGGACTTCCGGTACTTTTGGGCATTGCAGTGTCCAAAAAATTGAAAACTCCGTATTTCACTCCTATTGGTTCCCATCGCGTAACACCTGACAAAGGACGTATGAATCATCGGACGTTGGTACTCATCCTGTGCTCATTGGAAATATATTGCCGGTTGTCTGACTGCCACCTTGGAGTGTACCCAGGCTTTGGAACGTCCTACGTCCATTGGGGGATACATTGTTTGGATCTTCGCTAGCTGCTTTTGGTCTATGCCGCATCAGGTTTGTTTTGTGATGGTGCCTCTGTTTTCTTTGTCCCCTTACCTTTGCTGCCTGCGATCAGGACTTTTGTCCATGGATGCGGCTCCCTTCCGGCAGTTCCTTAGTTCGAAGGTATATGCTTCAAAGGAGGATCTATCTGAGGCTGTGGGTGTGGATAAGGGTGCCGATGCGTTTTGTACGTGGGTGTTAGATCTCCGGTTGGAGTGGAGAAGTAGGCGGTCTGTTGGTGAATACATCCAACAAAGGGACAGACGGACCGTTAATTGTCTGCCGGACCAATGGTTCCGTGTTGCTGAGCAAGAGATTTTTAATATATGGTCTGTTCTACACAAGAGGTGTCGTCCACGTGCCAAGAGGGCTGTAGGTGTTCAACCCAAGAGTCGTGTGCAACGTAGTTGTTTGGCTCACATGGGTCAATGTTCTTACAATGTACCCTCCTTTGCAGTTCAAGGAGCAACTGCGTGCACCAGTCTTTGGCAGACCTCGGAAGGTAAACCCGCTGTTCTATGGTTTGATAATTTTTATAGACGTAACTTCCGGCCTGTGCCTGGTAATGAGAACCGGTCCCTTAATTGTACAGCTGGTGCTATCATACTCTTGAAACGACCTGTCGACATTATGCCGTCTTTTCGTAGCCTCTCGGTCTTGCGGCAGAGGATTGGGTACACTGCAGACTTGTTGGTGCAGAGCCATAAAAACTTCATTGATGGCTTGCAAGGGTTGATGGACGACCCCATCCGCCTTCAACATGTTCGTTGTCCCTTGGACATACGACGGGATAATGTTACCAGCCCAGCTTGGACCCCCTTTTTTCTCACAGACCTAATTGTGTCCGCTACCCCCGACCTTGTCTCTATTATTCACGGGCTCGAGGAGGTGCAGCAGCACACACAGCACCGTCTTCCATTGTTGGTCGACGAAAATATTCACTACCGTGTCCTTAAGCTCGTTTACAGCATTAGCTATGCTCGGTACAACGTGCCCCTGTTCATTACACGTACCCCGGTAGTGTACGGCACATGGCACCCATATAAATATTGTGTAACCCTGTGCTACAGAAGATTCTTCCCTTTATTTGCCTATTTTTCCTATGGTTCACTCAATTTGGGCACTGCAGTGCCCAACTTTCAGAAACTCATCTATATGGAGCGTATGATTCTGGTGCTCTTGCACTTGGCCCATAAGTGGCGCCAACCTTTGGAACAGAAGTTACAGACTCTAAGGGGTTTGCACCGACCGGGTAACGCTAATCACAGCACACTTCTTACACAGGTGCAAGGGTTGGTAACACTGCTGTATGGTTGCATTCCAGCCTTGTTTATTATTGGGTCGCAAGTGAGGGATTGTCATTGGTCTGCACAGGGAGAGCAGCACGCTGCAGGGCGATTGTTGAGCCGTTGTCTACACGTCCTTCTGAGGCTCACCCTAGGTTATGAGGACAAGGTTGAATATGTGCGCACCATTGTTGTTGCTAGGCTGTTGTGGTCCCAGTGGTTTGCCCGCTTACCTGGGGTGGCACACAGTGAGGAACCGTGTGAGGCCCTATTAAGCCGTGTTGTGCACTTAATGGCACAACACCCTGGGAACTGTACGTTGCAACAGGTGCATGACCTGTTTATACTCACTCCCGTTGCAGACCAGACCCCAAAGGACCTGCAGTACGTTAATGTTCCCAAGGGACTGCCACAACTGGTTGATCGTCGTTTCACCAGATTGATGGCGCGATTCGATGTTGGTGTTATACCCCCCCTGGTTTGGTCCAGTCAGAAGTCGAGTATCGTGCAAGACAGGTGGGATCCTGCCAAGATGGATTTCCCTTGCGCACTAGATACGGTGCTCACTGCAGAGCATTACCGAGATCTATGTGCCAAGACATTGCAGACACTTGTTAAACCTGTTAAAGTTGATGCTGATGTGATGACAGAGCTGGGTAGACACGTGCCACATCGTCCTCCAGGTGATATGGACACAACAGTAGCACAGGCACAGGACATGTTACGCGCATGTAATACACCAGACCGGTACAAGCGACGCCGGCCAGCACGCGCTTTTGCGCAAAGGGACCCCGCCCGGATACCCGCCCCCCCCAATGCTGATGGCGACAGTGACAGTGATGAGGACCCCCCCCCCCCTGCTGGTGGGGCAGCCGGAGATCCAGACCTGAGGGCTGCTTATTTTGTGGGTGATGATGGATGGGACCCGGACCCCCCCCCTCCAGAAGCAGTGTCTGTTCACAGTGATGATTCCGACGCCCCCGTGGCTATCCTTTCGGAGCTGAATGAGTTTGACCCTCGATTTTTACCAGGTGCATCCGACCGTGATGCTATTTCTGCCATCTGTGTTCAATCGTTGAGCGCTGCCAGTAGTCATCAACATTAGAAGCCTGTAAATCAACAATTTGCAGCCCTGTGGCCTTTTGTAGTGTGTCGTGTGACCCTTTGTTAGCCCCTTTGCTAAGCTATGCCTTCGGATACCGAACTGCCGGAAGGGGATGAGCAGCAGACCGCATCGCAAGCCGTTCACACAGCATAGAAGACACGGGCGCAGTCGGGGCAGGCTCCAGTGAAGCGGACGGGGACAGACCGGGCAACGGAAACATTCCGGACAACGTGGATCAAAAAGGAGCTGGTCAAGATACAGCTGACCAAGATAAAGTTTGACACCCACCTCACGCGTGGGCAGACCAGAGAGAGGGACGAGGACTCAGTACTATCGCGGATCGCAAGCCTGAGGACAAATCCACCGTGCCGGCCTATCTCAAACTTTCTCATATGGCGAAACGAAGGTACACTACCATCCTGTCACACACGCGTCGTAATTTTGACACAGTCTGGTCGTTTGGGCACTGCACTGCCCATCTCGCTGATATCTCCCATCTCCCATCTCCCCGTGGTCCATTTTTCTATCAGCTGAAATTCCCTGCTGCTTGGGCGGGGCTCATATCCTGACAGCACTCCAAAGACTTCACCGAGAATACTGTGAGAAGTCACGGGCACTGCCAGACTGGTTACAACACGTCTACTGTGAGGAGATCAGACACGACTGTCCTGTTGACATCAGAGAGATTATTGGAGGCGATCACAATGCGGTACAACACTCAGTGAGCAAGCTGAGTATGGGACAAGTGGCCGCTCGAATTTGGACTGAAGTGCAGAAGGGCAAAGCAAAAGAGATGCTGCTGGTGGCTCTGCGGAAGTGTGGCCGGCTGGGCGAGAAAACATCTGTGGTATGAGAGATGCAAGATGAGACCACCGTTGTCAGTCCTTTGCGTACCTGTGGCCTGTCCAACACTGTATCCCTGCCAGGACTCAATCTGGAAAAATTGGAGACCGCTGGTTTCATTACCGCAGATATCTGGTGGCCGCGTGGCTGAGTTTATTGACACCTTTGAGAAGACCGCCGGTGAAGGTATTATGTCCTCTGAGCACCTGTTTTCGTCGTCTTTTGGTGTTCATGGGAACTGCAGTGCCCAAATTCGATGCGACCCTAATTTTTGCACTGCAGTGCTCAATCCCTACACTCTGCGGCCGTTGACGGGACTGCATGGTGACCAGATCCATGAAATATTGCTGTACATGGCTGGAGATGGGGCCAAGATCGTAGGACTACATGCCAAGGCCAGACTGTTGAAGCGGGACCGCCTGTGGGAGATGCTGTACCTTCACCCGGACAACACGCTCATCCATCCTTCTCGACGTATGTTTATGGGGCGGCAGGGTCTGGCGCGATCGCTGTTGACCCCCCCCCCCCCCCGGACCCACGACGCCAGGCTGTTTCGATCCCAGTGGTACCAGTGGTCTCCTGTTCTAACAGTGAACGTGCATGAAATGCAGAGAGTCCGCAAACTGCTTGCAAAGTCGCCGAGGGCCACCAAATTGTCACTGGGGAAATGGACCTGAAGTGCCGAAAATCCCTTAATAAGCTGGGACACCATCCAGAAAGCACCGCTGTGGCAGGATGAGGAATGGGCTGACCTGAGGATTGCGCTGGCGAGGCCTGTCAAGGAAACTGTAGTGACAACGACTGATGGGGAGAAATCAACAACTATCTGGCTCAACAAGCCGCAAGATGGGACTGAAGCAACCGGAGCTCGGGCAGAGGCAATTGCGTTGGTTCCTGGCAAGGCTATCCCGTATACGATTGCATTGAGGGAGTACAAAGCGGTATGCAACCATTAGGCATAAGAATGGGATCGATTTCGCATTGCTGGTCACTTTAGGCACTGCAGTGCCCATCTGTAATGAAATGTGCTTTTGACAACAGGTCTTCATTGAGTGTACGAAGGAACAAATGGACGATATCCATCCGCTGGTGCTGAAGGTTGCTGCGAAGTTGGTACCTGTGGCTATTGGTGGAATGGCGGCCGACGTTAAGTTCCTGGTTAATCAATGGCGCGACTCTGAGGAGTGTGGAGGCTGGCAGTATATTATGACCTCTTTTTTTGATCAGGCAGTCGGTCACCCGACCTATCGGTTCGAGGAGAGGACTATTTGCTTCTGTGTCCCCGACAAGTTTAGGGTGAAGGTCCCGAATGTTTTCATTTGCGATCAGGGTGCATACGGCAGCACCATTGGTCAGGCAGCGGCTGGTTGGCTCCTGCGTGTGCTTGGTATTGTTCCTCGACGCGACAGACAGTCCGAGGATGAAGTCTGGCTCCTGCTTTTGACAGCATCGGCTGTATTGCCAGCACAGCTCCTGTCCTGCCTTCCTGAGTCCCCCTGTCTGGCAGCTTGCTTCACTGGGCGCCAGGGTTTGTTTAACGAGTTCTGTGAACAGCTAGCGGCGTATGTGCAGGAGATGGACTGTGTCTACTTGGTTAACTGGGACGCTTGGATGCCAAGGATTAGGGACTGTATGCCAGTTGTGGTGCAGCGGCCTGGGGAAGGGGAAGATGAGGAGGGGGGGGACGATGTGGAGGAAGAGGAGGATGACGAGATCGTGCTGGTCGGAGGTGGTGACAGCAAGAAGAGCAGCACCCCCAGCAAGAAGAAGCCGTCCTCCGACGACAGTGGGGATGAGGTTGATGATCCCCCCAAAAGGCCAGCCAAAAAGGCCAAGGACAGTACCCCCCTCAATATGTTTCACGCCAAAGTAGGTCAGGCCAAGGGTAAGAAGGCTCCACCAAAGAAGAAGTAGACTGCGTTGTGCGGTTGGCACTGCCTGTGACCATGTCAGTAGTTTTTTCGCCTCGAATTGCACACTGACGCGCGTCCTGTTCTATGCAGGTGTGAGACTGGTGCCCTTTTTCATGTTTTGGTAATTTTGGGCGCTGCAGTGCCCAAACTCAGCGACTCGCCCTTTTTTTACCCCTGCTGGGCCATTTCTTTTGCAGGCATTGTTGTTGTCATTTATTATTGGATTGCCTGCACTGGCGGCGCCTCCGTTGTTGGTCGGCACCACTGGTGGTGCATCATTCTTGACGCTTCGCATACAATCGCAGTGACTGGGTCAGCAGACGCGGTAACAAAAAGCAAACCAGAGTTTTGCATGTGTTTGCCTGTCGTCCTCCTTGCTTCATTTTTTAGGTTGCATTTTACGGTGTGGTTTGAAATGCAGCAGCGGATGATTTGGAAGAATTGGATTTTTCTTTGGATGGACACTGCAGTGCCCAAATTTGAAGGGGATACATGACTTTTGACTGGCACATGTTTTACCCCCTACACACAGTCATTTTGGATAATTCACAGGTTTTTGGGGGTGTTCCCTGCAAAGCACAATTGTGCAATTTTTCAAAGTGGTTTTTCAGCCCCCGTTTTGGGGTGGTACCCATTTGGGAACTGTGGCAACTTTGCTACGTGCGTATAGAGCCGCCTAAGAATGGAGCAGACACCCGGTTGGGTGTCTCAAAAACCAAAGGCGCCATGGGATGAGGGGTACCGGTGAGGTCCCAATTCATCTTTGCACCGTCTTGCGTGGGAGGTGCACACCACGTACCCTGGTGGTACAATTTTTTTCCAAGGTGCGGGACACAACATTGCAACGCAGCAGAAGAAGACACCTCCGCCGGGTGGTCCAATGCCCAGGTCTCCTTATTTTTTGGGTCCTCCTCCACCGGCAATGGCTCCACATAGCGGCGGTGCATCTCACTTGCCACCCCACCGTGCAACCACAACTCCTTCAACGTCAACAACACCATATCAACATGGAAGTTCCAATCCAGTTGATTCATATTCATGACAACACCCGCCATCAGGTGGAATAGCTTAAAGTGTTGCTCTGCGGCACCATGGTCCCTCCATGCACCATCATGGTGGGGAGGTTGTTCATCCGGGGGCTGTCAAGTGCCACTACTATTGTCATACTAGTTCAAGGGTAGGTCTAGTCCCGGTCTGTACGGTTCCCCCGATAGTGATTGTATTGAACCCGTGCCGGCATGGCCTAGTCCCACAGCCAATCTTGCACGTCCGAAGGCCCACCATCACGTGCATGCGGAGGGCAGTGATCAGGGTTCCTAGCGCCACGTGCATGAACAGGGTCGTGCTGAAGCACAACTTGTAGAGGAGGCCCGCCGCAACTAGTCCGCCGTGTAGCCATGAGCTATTGTGGCTTGCGACCACCAACAGCCGGATCATGGCAGTGAGGTTGCCCACGAAAGGCGCCATCTGAAGGCTGCCGAAGGCACCCTCCCCCAGCGTGTCCTTGAAGTACGCGGCGGTGCTGTAGAAGGTGATTGCCCCTCCGATCCCCAAGACGAAGAAGGATGTGCTGGGCTTTGGGGAGGCTGTCACCTCATACCTCCGCACGTGTGCATAGCGTCCAGGGGGTCTGGGATGAGGGGTTGCAGCCAACCTCCCGGCGTCACACAAACAACGGCAAGGGTAGTAGAACAACACCCGAAGTGTTCTTTGGAAAAGGTCACTGGGGTATACTACGGCCTAATCCCTCATAATGCACCGTGCGCACCGCGCAACGCACTACCACTTCCTCACATACCCAAATGTCCACCAAACCTTGTAGGTAGCAAACCCTCAACCCCAACACATAGTGCACTGTGTGGGCGCCAGACATGCATCCTGCTCAAGGGTTGTGCATGGTGTTGCAAAGGCACACACAAGGGCGGGCTCAACGCCCAATGTCTAGGCTCTGTCCGTAGCAACACTGGACATTTTCTCATACTACAAGATCAACACCTACATGGGCTTGTGGAGAAGTAGGTGACGCCCAAGACGGACCAGAAGATGTGTGTGTGTGTGTGTGTGTGTTAGCCCCAAGGCAATTAAATGATGCTCAAACTGCGAGGTTCAACAACCTTATACCCTACCATCGAAACCATGAGTTCTGAGTCTAGGCGCCTCCCATGCAGGCGGTGGGACGACTATATATAGCACATAGATTCACAACTTCCTTGTCCTTGCTCCAAATGTACATGTTTTCTGACTCCGTAGTGTGTTTGTGTGTGTGACGCCCCAATATTTCAAATCATGCTCAAACTGTGAGGTTCTACGTTCCTAATTCCTACTTCCATAAGCAAAACCATGAGTTCTTGAATCCCCGTGCATTGCTGGTAGGCAGCTCTCAACTAGTACACGAGTTGTGTGTGTATGTGTGTGTGTGTGTGTGTGTGTGTGACACCCAAATATTTCAACCAAATCAATCGTGTTCGCTAAAAGCATCACCACTCTACACGTATATACTCCAACATTAAACCGCTCACACATTCAGCAGTGTACTCCAATTTTTAATTCTCATTCCAATTTCCAAACCGTGATGCTGCAATCGTCGTTGTATTCCAACATCAGAATTCTGACTCGGTTATCACAGTACTCCAACATCCAAACCTTGACGCCGTCGTTTGTGTACTCCAATATGAAAACCTTGACCCCGGAATCAAGGGGGACCAAGGGGAGGGCGGCACGAAGCAAAAGGTAGCGCGGGATCTGTAACCGCACATCCTTGCCGTGGCGCATCGATTGTGGGGACTGCCGGTCGTGCACCTCCCAGGACCCCCGGATTTATGGGGATCCTGTCCCTCACGGAGTGGCAACCCCGTGCTAGGTGGGCCCATGTCTTTATGCAATTTCATCATGTCATTATCACAGTTTGTCAATCAAGCTATCTACCTCGAGTTCGACTCACATTGCAAAGGGAGGCTCATGCTCCTCAACGAGAGGCAAAACACCGCTGCACACAAGCATAGAAAGAACATCTAGCTGAGCAGGCAGCGCCAGTCATGGCACAATTGGAGGAACGGGGAACATGGCCTTTTCCGATGGCCCATCTGAGTGCCATGCTTGGGTGGGATGGGTTGCAGGCTTTGGCTTACACCATTCTTGGGGAGTGGGAGAAGTCGGGCCACCCACCAGCAGACACCTTGCAAACAAACAACAGGGCTGAAATGATGGCTGTCATCTACTCCGTGTGTGCCACCGCATCATGTGCAACGTGAAGGACGCGAGACAGTGGGTTTGCTGGCTGTATATCCGTTGGGACATCTACAACATGTACTACCAGCGCCAATTTCCATGATTCGAAAATGGCGACCAAACAACGACGGTAGCTTTAGGCACAAGCATGAAAAGGACATACTTGCAGCTTGCAAGCATTGCTTTAGTTGAAGAAGTTCTCCAACAATAACAAAATTTCATGAACCTAGCAGAATAGCATGCCCTGATAGAGTAGCAAGTCCCGGGGCGATGGTTCCCATAATACTCGTGGTTGCAAGGTCAAAGATTGCCCTCAAGACGGTGCACACCGTGTATGATTGAGGATGGAGATCATCAATGACCATGGAGATTGATGAGGTGTTGGCCGTCAGCAAATAGATATTGAACATGACCAATGATGGGCGTGAAAGATGCTTGACACTGCCTGCTCCAATTCCAATGTTTGTGTGAAAAATGTTTTTGCAGACATGTTTTCTTCGGTATTTGTTGTCCATTGTGGAGTATGTTAGGCGTTGGACATGAATTGATTTATTTTTCGGCACATAGATGTGTGATGCAATTTGCTTTTTGAAGCCAATACCAATCTAGGTATTGACAACTGTGCACAAGTTGTCAAGTTTTCCTTGTTGATCCCGCTGCTCATGAATTACCTCTTGCAAGGGCATCAAGTGTCAGTGATTTGTGTCTCCAAGTTTTCATGTATTGTAATTTATGATTTTTGTGATCGAGGGTATGAATTGTGCAAAAATACTCATGCTGCACTATCAACGCACCATTACACGGCTTCGCCACAAGTACAAGCTTATACTAGTATTGTATGCAGTTCCAATAGTATGACAACATGCGTTTTGTGGCAACTTTGAGTCCTCCCGTAAACGCTCCCGTAAACGGCAAGGATCATGTAGCTGCTTTCATTTCTTGTTGTTGTATGGTTGCCGCAACACGGCATTTGAGGCTACCAAAGGGGATAAAGAAGGCCCCCCACATTAGGGAGAGGTCAAAGTGGCTACATAGACCTTGGCATCTCGAGGCCCACAAAGAGTGCCACACAGAGGCGGTACAAGGTGTGCAAAGCTACGGGGTAGTGTAGTGGCAATACACAGTGTGGCACTACATGCTGCGCGTAAGCTTGGGAGTGCAAAACTGCCCACTCACAAAAAATTGTTCGTGTGACGTGGAAAAAAAATTGCAATTCTGTGGGGGATTTTAATCACAAGTAGGAAAATTATTTTTTGGGTGTCGTTTGGAACCGTTGATGAAAATGAATATGAAATCATGCACAAATGCACTCAAGCACATACAACCATGCGCATCACGCCTCCATTGTTGTGTAATGTCCTTGACATGTTGTGTCACATGTCGGACATAAAAAACCAACCATTGGTGTTGCTCATGCGCACAATTCGCAGTGAAACTCCACTTGCACTTGGGGCCCACAAAGCGAGGATGCAAAGGAACGACTACCTATCCCTTGCCGTTCAGGAACCCGCAAAGCGTGGTGAAATCAAAGTGGCTACATAACACTTGTTGTCTCAGGACCCGCAAAGCAAGAAGGAATAAAAAAAGGTTCTCAGCCCCCACCGTCTTGGGTCCGCAAAGTGGTGTGGAATCAAAGTGGCAAATTAACCCCTCCTATCTTGGGGCCCGCAAAACAGGGAGGAATCATAGTGGCCGCATAAACCTTGCCATCTCAAGGCCCGCAACATTCATCTTCTTGGATGTATGCTTAATACAAATGGACAGCAAGAGTCCACATATGTAGGCCATTGATTTTGATGTAACAGAATACAACGGATAGCAAGAGTCCACATGAGTGAGTCATCAATTTTCATGTGGTGGAACTCTTGATCAAGCCTACACACAATATCCCTGTCCGTTAACCAATCTCCCTCCACCAGTTGGGCCACTTCACTTGGCATGGAGCTTTAGGTGTGGCTACAATGAACAACAAGTACAACAAGAAGTGTTCTCGCTTTGCATGCCCCCAAACGGCACGGTTTGTGTAGCCACTTCGATTCCTTCTTGCTTTGTGGATCCTGAAACTCACGGGTTATGCAACGCTTTTCTTGCATTCCCGCTTGCACTACCAAAACCCCATCCCACCTCACGCCCCCCCAATGTATGTGTTGCAAGTTATCGATTTTTTTCCCGCCGAAATAGCAAATACAAAAAAAAATAGTTGTGTTGGCGAGTAATGAAAAAGTTCGGTCCCGTCATTATGGCCAAAAAAAATGAGTCGACTTATAGCAAAGAAAATGGTACTTGCTGTTGCCGCAAAAAAAAAAATACTTGCGTTTAAAGCAAAAAATTGGTTCTTGCTTTCATAGCCAAAAAGGCACTTACAACAAAAAATTTCTCGCCTTCATAGCCAGAACTCAATTTACACTGTGGGGCTCTGTGCACCCATTCGTTCCCCCCACTTCAGGGGCCCTAAGCCGGCAAGGGTTTGTTGCCACTTTGATTCTGCACCGTTGTGCAGGTGCCGAGATGGCAAGGTTTGTGTAGCCACTTTGGATGACATGGCTTGGCATTGTTGCCACACTTTCGTGGTTAACAATGATGATCGAGTGGGGTAGCATTAGTTTGTAAATTGGATTCCCGCCTCCCTTGGTGCTGTTCTGCAATTGGCATTTCGGAGTCCTTGGTCTCTATTAGATTGATGTGCCCTTTCCTGGCGGCGCTCAAACACCACAACTTGGCTACTAAGCATAGAACCTTGGGCTCCGGTGATGGTTGGTATTGTGGTTATCAAAGCTTGCACATCTCAAGGCAAGAGTTGGAACATCAGGTTTCTCTTGGCACTCCAAGCATTGAAGCCGCAAAGTCCCCGGGGCAATCCCCCCTTGTCAATCGTACGAAAGACAAGGATCCCCATCAACATGTGTTTATCCTTGGAGTGGCATTCAAGTTCCCCAAGAGGTATCCAAAAAATGCACCAGGTTAGTTGGAGCGCGACCACCAGTTCATTAACGAGCTTACCAAGTAGCTCAAGATTCATCTCCATGAGGCTTGTGAGCAGAACACTAATCTTGTTGCCAAGCCTAAGTCATCGGACACAAAGTTTGAGCTGATCTACAAACGTGCATTTTGCAAATGCTTCTAGTGAGTGCACTGTTTGTAGCACAATCCCCAAGTCCTAGTTGTCTTCAGGCGACCTCACCACTTGTGGTGCCAAGTGGGTGGAGTATATCAACTTGCATACTAGCCAAGGTGTCTGCCATTCCATGTTGTCTTTAGGCAATTGCCTGTTCTGGGTGCCAAAGAGGTGGAATGTATCAACCTGCTGTTATATTGGCCAAGTCCTTTTACTTGGTGGCCACACAGAGTACTTTGGGCTTTGTGGACTCGGCGTCCCATCATTAAGGTTGCTATAGGGTGGCGTTCTGAACTGGCAAGCTTGCATATTGCAATAGAAGTATCATTCCTGAAAATTGTACTCACAGTGAGGAAATATTACTTGTAGTACAGTTTTTTCGTACAGTTTTTTCTGTGGAGTGTTCTGATTTGTCTTTTTTGAAAATTACATGCCGTGCTCATCTTTGCACTCATCTTTACAACAGAAAGAAAATTTTGCAACAAAAATTTCTTGCACCTGACTTACATTTTCCCCACTTCATGCTGCCCTTGTGCTGCCCCCCCCCCCCCTTTCCACAGCCCCATGTGCTGCTCCCGCACACCCTGTACTGCCTCTTTGCTGCCCTAAAACCTCCGCACCCCATGCTGCCTCTATGCTGCCCCCACCCTGTGCTACCCTGTCATGTGCATACACAATTCTGCACTTCCCCTTTACCCCTCCAGTTGCAAATTTCCCTCCATGTTTCCAGGAGTACAATTTCCAGGTTGCTATCTGTGGACCCATTAGCGAGAACTGCACCGAAGAAGTCACGCGGGTTGTGTTTCAGCAATGGATCGACTGCAGTGTGTTCGATGGGGCTCCTCCAACACATTGCATTTTCATAGATCGCTGGCACTGTTCCACAGGCGAACTTTACCAGGTCGACCAGGTCACGTCAGGTGGTGTAATGTTATGTGGGGTTTGGTGGTTGTTGATCGTGTTTATGGCAGTGGCGTATTTTGGGCTGTCATAATTTTTTTTTGGTGCATCATTTCAGCTGGTCAGCCTCGCCGAGGTGTCTTGAGGATGGGTGCTTGCCTCTTTGTCTTTTTCCTGTTTTTTTTCTCGTAAGATGCCTGGCAGCAGTGAATGCATGGTGGTTGGTATCTGAACTCAAAAGTCGGCGCTTGGCAGGGAGAGATAGTTGAACAGTGGTGGTTAGAGGTCAACCAATGGTGGTTGTTGATGTCAACACCCTGCATAGTGGTTGGTTTAGCATCAACCTGCAGCAATCAATGCCAGAGGTTGCGGGTCTGCTGGCACACTGTTGGCGCAGAAAAGCCCAAAGATGTTTTTATAGCGGGCAACCCTCAGGATGCACCGCTGCCATGGAGCTGACATTCTTGCATAACCCTGTCCCTATCCGTATTTCCAAAGGTTTGTGATTGCTGACTGAACGCATCAATTGAAGGCGCATGCCCTCAGCCGTGCATGAGGTGCCAGTGCTTTGGTCGCAGCTGCACACGGCCATGATCTACCACCGGGGGCTTTAATTGGGCCCGTAAAAAGTTGATATGGACAAATTTCGAAGCCCTCCCTTGTACCAAATATTTCCTTCAATTTTAAGGATTCTTTGTGCCATATTGTGTCAGGGGGTGCCATAAGGATGCTCACCCCCCCTTTTTTTTTACTATGCCATCCACTCTCTGCTGTTCAAATTCTTGCAGATCCTGATATAGCTTAGTTGGTAGTTGTACTGCCTTCTAATCCCAATGGTCCTGGGTTCAAACCCTGGTGCCTGCAATTGTTTTAGCTTCGCTTTTTTGGTCCTTTTTATGTCTGCCTGTTTGCATTTTTGCATGTGCATGCACCCCCAGGACATGCATCCAAAGCCCACCAGGAAATATCAGTAACCACCCACAGTCCACCAAGAAATAACAGTAACCATCCAGAGCCCACCGGGAAATAACAGCAACCATCTAGAGCCCACCCGGAATCCACAATGAACATCCACTAGGAAGCAGCAGCAAGGGGCCTCATACCAAAAATTTCCTTCATTTCTAAGGAGCGATACCAATTTTTTACCCCCTTAATTTTGGTCATCCGAAAAAAAAACCTCTTAAATTAAAGCCCCCCCAGTAATGGACTGCTGTTCACCGTTGGCAGCAAAAGCTTTTTGCTGCCAGTCTTGTACAAACTGAGGGACAAAGAACGAGCTGCAGTAGATCGCTGCTTCGTGCTTCCGCCAGATAACCCTTCAAATTCACCAAAATCTGCAGTGGAGCTGTGAAGCCCATTCTTGCCTGCTTGCCCGAACGTGTGTTACATGCGGTGGAATGCAGCACAGCCCTGCACCCCACAACATGCAATACATGCAATACACCAAAATGCTAATCCCACCTGGACACCTGCCATTTTTTGAACCATTGACCATGGAACGTTCTCATAGCAGCGTGACCATAAACTTACCATTAACTGTGTCTGACCTGACTTCAACCCTTTGCCATGCCCTTGTTGATTGAATTCCTTTTGCCCTTTGCAACTTGCGCGTGTGACAGCATTCGTCCGCCATGTATTTCTTTTCTTGTGATTCTTTTTCTTGGTCACAAGACCCGCTGGCAAAGAGGTGATGGAACCCAAAGTGGTTGCTGGTTGTTGGAACGGGGGCGTACTTGGAGGCTTACCTGGAGGTTGTCTGAAGGAGCGACAAAGACACACTTTGAATCGATGAGTGTCGCAACGCAGGCGACCAAAGCGCTGGTCCCACTGCCACTGTCAATGTGCTGCTCCCCCCCCCCCCCCCTGTTACAGTGTTACAAGCAGGTCCCTCAAGTGCGCAGATACACCCAGCAGCCAGTACCCAAGTAAGTCCCCGAGCGAGCCTTTTTGTGAATCTGCAAAGCAAGCCATCAGTGCTCTGCACGTGCCAAATGATTCATTGCGACACCTGGGCATTGTATTAGTGGATGTAGCTTCTCAGAATGGTGACTTTCATTGGCACATCATGGACCGGTGCTGACAAATTGACTGAATGTGCAGCTAGCAACACCTTGCACACAGCACATCCAACACTCTGTCAGCCAAATTTTGCAGGTGCCCTCTTGACCTATCAGAAGTATATGTGTTAGGCAAAACCTCGGGCAGGGCAGCTTTTGCGCTGCTATGTATCACTAGGTTTCCGATTGCATCCCCAAAGTGTAGCCACAGGTGTATGGCACATTTTATGTCATCTGCATCGCTGTGAACTAAGCAGGCACCACCTTTGTATTACACACGGAATTTTGACAGGTCCCACCTAACCTGACACCAAGGGCTGTCGATTGTTTTTATTGTACATATGAAGCTTTGGGTGTCATGTATCAGCTAAGCCCACGTTTGGACCACCACAACTCACAAGGAGCAGGATGGGAGAATGTGAATTAGCCCACACAGGGTCATGAATGTTGTGCATCTGTGAACCCCACGGTCTTTGTGGCTGGGATGCTTATCATATTTCTGTGCCATCGCTTTTGTAGGAGGCATCTTTCACTACACTGCAATGAGTGCTGGGTTGAAGGCACTGTTCACTGTTCACTGGTTGTGTGGGATGGTTCCCATGTGGTGATCACTCCTTCAGTCCATGCGCAGTTGGTATCGCCACTCATTTGTGAGAGTGACCCTAGCATCCAGCACTTCAGGTGGCAGAATGCCCTCAGCGTGGCTCACCTCAAGGGTTGTGCTCACATACCAAAAGAAGACTCGCAAAACCCCAACGATTCCCGGCCTGTATACGTTTCCACATCCAGAAACGACATCCTGACTAGATCCATACCGAGGCAAAATAAAGACCTTGGGATTGGCTGATCGACAGTACACTTCACACCGCAGTACCCACGATGCTCTGGGGTTGGCTTTGTGGCTGCTGCCCCCAAAGTCAACCCCTGTGTTGTCTACGGCGACAACAGTGGCTCAGCAATAGTCAGTTTTTGAAGGACACAAGGCACCCTGCTGGATTCCAAGCCGGTCCAAATGCTCTGCCGACAATATCAGCCGCCACTGCATGAAATTTGCATTGCATCAGCCTGTGTTAGGTGTTATTGCATCAGCCCGTGTTAGGTGTTAGACTGTCTAGTATGGCACGCAAGAATGCCTGTAAAAATGCCCGTAAAAACGCATGCACCATTTTGGTGTATCAAGCAAAATTGCCTGTACAATTGTAAACTTGTATTTAGCATTACCAGTGACCATACACGTCAGTGTAATGGGGGGGGGGGGCGTAAATGCAAGTTGCAGGTTTTGGAACGGAAGCATGCATGATCAGAAAATAGTAGGCAATTTTCTTGTTGTGCTACCAAGCAACTTGGTCATTGCACGCTCGACGATTCGGTGACATGTGCCGCTCCAACCTGTCCCTTGCAATTACATGGTTCCAAAGTGAGAAAAGTGAACTCTTTAGGTCCGACGGGCATGCCTCTGTTTGTGAAATCGAATGTCATCTCCCCTCGCGCAGGATCGTTTCATTGTTCTGCCTGACAAAATTCTAACATCTACACCATGCTGACTTGTGCCGCCCCAACTGTTTAATGGAGATGACAAAGTGCTTGGTTCCTTTTTTTTGTTCCTCTTTTTCGGTGACCACGAAAACCCCCCTCCTTCAAAAAAGCAGCCCGCGGAGCCCCAGCAACACGGCTAACCTTCTGGGATGCTAGAAGGGAAGAGTGACACGCGGAATGGTGTGTTTAGCCAAGGGCATGGACGATAGCCGCTTTTGCAAAATGGACTGATTTTCATTCTATTCATGGCGATTTGCTTTGCTATGTTTCGTGCTATTGCCAGTGCTCGTTGTGCAAGGTTTACGGACACAAGCCACGTGGGACCATGCAACTTGAAGTTTGTGCCCGATACATCCACACAATCTTTCCTTTGCCGGTTTTTGTGCCCCGGTTTGCGTTCCAAGGTGCCGCAATTTTGAATTGGCACATAGTAGCAACTACTTCTTCCTCCAAGACACCATGCCTGACACCGGGCCTAATGCCCCCCCCCCCAAAAAAAAGTGCAGTACGAGTACAGGGGCCTGGACCAGCAAACTCGCCGAAGTGGCAGGGCACCGAGGCGGTAGTGCGCGGACCATGTTCCACTTGGAGGAGGCCCCCCAAACAATTCGTCCATGTCATCGTGCCGCCGCATGAAGGGCCCAGAAAGTAGTAGGTAAGTAAGCCATGCCCCATGCAAATAGCAGCTTCCCCTCCTGCCTATTAACACTTTGGTTCGGCGCTTCTCTCAGGGGGACAATGGCGTAACACATTTTTAATGTCTTGCAAGCATTGCCTATTCTTCCTTCGTCTCCGGCGTCCCCCCTTCCCAAATGGTTGTTAGAGTGGGAGGTCCCCGAGCCGCAGCTCCTAGGAGACACCCCTCCCTCCCCTTCGGACAGCGGCGCCCAGAAACTCTTAACAGCAACACTCCAACACGCACCAAGAAATAGCAGCAACCATCCACAGTGCAACGCGCATTCCGTAAAACAGCCTGCCCCCCCCCCCCCCACAGCACAGCACGGAACAACATGGTAAAAAATTTTTAAAGTGTGGCCACACATGAAAGTAGAAGTGGACCAAGAATTTATGGAGCCACAAGTGTGTGATAGGCAACCAAAAGTAGATGTACCAACCTATGAATCATGGCATTTCTCAAAAAAGAGGTGCTCAACGTGTTGCACAATGATGGCACTGCTGCACATCCACAAGACCGTTTGATGTGTGCCATCCAAGGCTCATGCCCAGGCCTCCCCATGCGGCCTACTCTAAATGTGGACCCTGAGTCCGGACCAATTGTTGGTGGCATTTTTGCCACACTAGTTTGGTTTGTAGGAAAGTTGTCTCTTGGCCTATTTTACTTACGGACACTCTCAAAGCGTGGCCGCAATGTAAATGGTTTGTCAGCGGCTCAAGTTGAGAGCTCCTGCGTGGTCATGTGCCCTAGACAGCTCATGTCCATGCAAGAGTACCCTGGCCCATAGCTGTATGCTTGGAACGGGAGGTTGATGCAAAAAGTAGTGAAATTCAAAGGGCAAGATTGCCAGTTCGTCTAGCTGAGGTCCAATGTTGACCATATGTGGTAAGAACAAGCAGACCGCGTCATTGCTTTGACGCAAGAGCAATTGCTCACACCACCCGACAGCTTGTGCGTCAAGGCAAACGAAAAGGAAATGGTGGTGAACTAGTCTAGAAAGAGGAACAACAGGCCCACTCGTACCTCCCCGTGCTCCTCCTCCATGGATAACTACTCGAGATCTATGCCACACAGGTGCGGACCGTCAGTGGGGCCACACTACACCATGTAGCGATGACCCACCAGAAATACCTCAACTAGGTATCCATGGTTGCACACTACATGCGTGCGCACAACCAATGGCTGTGCATGGCTTGCCAAGGAGTGGAGGAGGCGTACTTGGCTTCGTTCCGCAGAGTCTCTCAAAATTTCTGGAGGGACTATGACCGCACAATGCGAGACTGGTGCCACAAGAGCTACACGAAGGCAGGAAGGAAAAACAGTCCCTCCTCTCCCGTTCGGTTGCGGCGAGCGTCCGACACCACCTGGAGAATTAGGCAGCACACTTGGGGACACTAACTGACCACTGGTTGACAAGTGCCTGGTCTCAGAAGGAATGCCACCCGGCTGCATAATCCGTTAGTTTGGGGGGTAGTTGGCGTCCAAAACCGAGGGGTCGCCCCCCCGGGGGGCCACTAGGAAATCACGGTCACCATTCAATGGAAATATCAGCAACCATCTAGCACCCACCAAGAGATAACAGCAACCACCCAAAGCCCACCAGGAAAGTTGGGTGAACCCCCCCCCACCCCCAATTCCAAAACAATCAACGATGTGATGCAATCTCGCTACGCTTTTGGCTTTATGACACTGCCGGGCCACCAGATCACACTGAGTCCATAGGAGCTTTTCTTGATTTTGGCTCGGATGGCCTTGGACATCCGCGTGAGGTTGCACTTTACCACTAGTATTCGATGGATCAGAAAACCCGGGCAATTTCCATCTGCTTGGGTGGGAAGTGATAGTGCAGGTCGCACTAGTAGAGGGCAACAGAAGACTGGTCATGGGGGCGAGTACAAAAGGTGCTGGACACGACATCTAGACAAGTGGTACTCCGCTTGTCCTTGAACGGGCCAAGGACATGGTTTTTGGGCAGGGGGCAGGGGGGGGGGGGAAGTGGCCTGTATATCACATGTGTTGTTGTTGTTAGAGTCGCAGGAGACAGGGTGAAAATAGGACAAGCAAGCTAGAGCGTGTTGGGGAAGATCCCCTTGTGTGCAAGGTTAACGACTAACCAGCGCTTGGGGAGGGGGAAGAGCTGACCCAGACAGCCCAAGATACATTCGATAGCCGCCTTGTGTAGTGAACTCAAGGAAACATTGGCAGTGGTCTGGTTTGCGCTGCGGTGCAATGCAGTTTGGCAAAACAATGCACTGAGAGAGTGTTACCGATGACCATATGCCTGTGACATGGGGGTATATGCGAGCTCTGTATCTGTTGATTCATGGCCGATTGGAAAACAAGCCTAAATGTGGCAATTGGGGAATTGGCACCATGACGCTTTCGTGTGTGTCATACTGTGCTGGGGGTTCTTGGGGGTTTTCATGGGTTGGAAAATTTGGCGGGGGGTGTCGGGGGGCTTGTGCTGTGCCGTGCCGTGCCGTGGTGTACCGAGGGTTGGGGTGGGGTGGGGGGCGTTGAGGTCTTGTGCCACGGAATGCGCGAAGCACTGTGCCTGTCTTCGGCTGTAATTGCTTGCATGCTTACACTCTCATATGCATTTGACCAGTTGTTGCTTGCGGGTTGCGTCTGAAAACCATCCAACCCGAGTTGCATTTCTGTGGGTGTGATATCCGCTTTCAATCCTAGCCTCACTCACGCGTATCTTAGGATTGCACAAAATGGATGCCCCCCGGTGCATCCTGATGCGACACGGGCTCACAGCTTATGTGCAAGGAAACGGAATCACCTCACTAGCGGATGCCCAAGATTTAACAGATGCTGGGGTCCAAGGTGTCCAAGCGTCCACACAAGCTCTCATGGATTGCCTGTTGAGCAACCTTGACGCAGGTCATGGGGATGGCTATGAAGTTCACGTGCACATTGTCAGTTCTCCGACTGGGCGGTGCCTTCACACTGCAAAATTAGTTGCGGAAATGCTGGCCTCCAATGCAAAGGGTCGGTTCACAAGCACAATTACCCCTGATGCAAGACTCATCGAGGTATCTTTTCCCAACGATATCCATCATCACCCCTTTGCTCTCAATAATCGATTGCCGATGGTTGGCGGTGAGCAACAACCGACCGTCAGCACACTATTAGAGACTCAGCACGGCTCTCTCCACGTGATAAGTTGCTATCTTTCAGCCTGTTTGGCTGTCAGACTGACCGTCTCACCGTCTCTTAGGGCACACCATGGGTGCCACATGACACTCACCAAAGCTCTTGAGTGTCCAGAGTACTTGATGTGGGGAGGAGTGGTGCGGAGGACCGCACCTTCTCTCACCCTGCCCTCCCCCCCCCCTTTGGTTTGCCCCTCCCCTTGGACCCTCGCTTCAGTCTGGGCGGCCCTCCCGAGGCTCCCCATCGCCTGGGCCTTCCCCATCTCCCCTCAGCAGAGCCCGTTTGCGACCTTGTAGGCCTTCCCCGCCCCCCTCGCCCCTCCCCTTGCAACCTGATCCACACTTGCTTCCCTTCCTTCTCCCGGCCGACCACGTCCCCTTCTTCCACCCCATTCGGGTAGAGGACATACACAACTGTGGCAGGCGCTGGCGGCGGCTTGGGGGCGAAGGTCGCCTCTTTGGCGCCCTTCTTTTTCTTGGAAAGGGGGGTGGGTTGCTGCCGCCGCTGTTGCTGCCACTCTGGCCCCTGCTATTGGGGCTGGGGCTGGAGACGGCCTGAAAATATTTGGTCTTGTCTCTGTCGGAGGCCTCGTTGGACTCGCACCGATTTTTGTGGGGCTGGTGGTGTTTTGAGTGCTCTGCGCGGGGCTAGTGTGGGTGTCCTTTACGCCTCTCCCCCTTGAGCTTTGGTACCTTTCTTAAGATTTCCCTCACGGTCCCGTCGGTTTCGCGCATTTGAAGAGGCAACCGAAGTAGCATGGTAGGCGGCAAAAAACCAATAAGTACGCTGTTTTATCCTTCTGGTTGGCTGCGCACACGCGGTCGGCAAGCAGCTGGGGACCAGCCATCGGGGCAGCAATAAGACGTGCTCACGGTCAGCAACAGGGTCTGTCGTCAGCCATCTGGAAATGCTGCATCATGGTGTGCAACACACATCCAGATCCTCAGTGCAGACATCACGGAGGCTCTTCAACTCCTGCCCTCATAAATCTAAACAAAAGCAAAGCTGAACACAATGCACAGTACAATGACCTAGATGTAGAGGGAACCCTTCACCTAAGGAAGGTGGCACAGTTGATGCACAATCCTCCTAAGTAGGTGGTAGGTGATGGTTATGCTTCTCAGAACACGGACCAAAGTGTTGACATCACTAAAGCCTTGGCCGAGGTACGATGCATACTGAATATCAGCAAACGCCGAAACAGGATGTACAGTAGGGCTGGCAGCATCAGCATGTCTGACGTGATGCAGGTGCAAAACAAATGTACGACAACAAACCCTCCACCCAAACATCTTGCCTCACGAGGTTTATCGTATGGTGCACGCCAACCTGGGCACCGATTAACCTTGCCGGACGTTTCATGGGCAAAGGTGGTGGGGGAGGGGGCCTTTTTTGCCTTTCCTGTGGAATCCGGGAGAGGGGCCCTTGGAGCCGCGGACTCCACGGGTCATTCAACCTCCGCTGCATCTCCACTGACGTGGATCTTCGGCAAAGTATTGTTCCCAATCTTCTCAGATCCGTGGGTTTGTCAATGAGCGTTATGCGTATTGTCTCGACACGTACAAACAGCAATTGAAGAAGGCAGCTATGGACGCTTGCGGCAGCGAAGTCGATTGGGTGTCATCTGTTTTCCCTTTGGACTTGTTGCATCAGCCCTTTTATGAGGGGGACCTGCCGGCAGACGTAGCGGTATGAAAGTGCGCCGTCGGGGGAGAGCGCATTTTTCGAGGGAGCATCGCCCAACACACGGTTCGATAAGATGAGGCGTGTGAGGGATTTGGGAAATAATATGTGGGGAGAGCGCGCTTACAACGAGCAAGGTGTTGCGTCGCGCCACGCCATCGAACGTGACGGACGACATCAACGACGCCCAACCGAGCCAAAGACCCATAGAGGAGACAGAGAGCGGAGGCAGACACAGGACAACGAGGGGATGCAAGTGATGTTCGTTTTGATGCGCTCCTCTCGAAAGACAACCGATTTGGTGCCGAAAGCTGCACGTTGGACCAATCAGTGAATCGACGCTTCACATGATTGTTGTTGGTTTGGTGCACCACACAACCTTGGGTCCACAGCCTACACCGGCCTGCAGGCGCATCCGAAATAGAACAAAGCCTGGAAGACAAGAAAAAAAAATTAGGATGTGGTGTTGCGAAGCGGAGGCTTTCTCCCACGAAACGTCAACACCGATGAATCGATGCGGATGTTTCGGCCTTCAGAGGGCTCCGCACTGACCGTATATCTTTCAGTCACAAGTACTTTCTGTGCGTGTAACATTTTGCTTTGCGAAATGGTCTTTGCTTGTGTCACGCTCATAGCTTACCCGCCCCCCTTCCAGACGGGTTGGGGTTCACAACTATACCTCAGCGCCACCCCCTCTGTGAGCACCTTTTTCCTGTACCGTCATGTTTCACCCTCCCACCGTCCACCCTCCTGCCGAGGATTGGGGACGTGGCTAATAGCAGCCATGGACGACCATGTGGGCAGCCCGCTTTGCAGGCGTATGTCTGGGACTGTGGTACACACGGTGTTCAGTGGGCGAGCACGGATCGTGATGCACTGCTCACATTGGCGAAAAATTTACATGCGCACAATTTGTCGCCGTCCATCCCCACGACTGTTGTTGGAGAACCATCCACCAGCTTTCCAAAGGCCCCCATCCCCCTGCAGGAGTTCATTGCTAATCTGGAGACTGCAGCAGAGGCGCAGATGCGGCTGAGGGCAGTGGTTGCAGATCACTGTGGAGGTGATGCTGCTAAGGCATGCGGCGCCGTCATCCTTGTGACGCACGATGGTCTCGTGTGCAAGACAGTTGCAGAACTCAGCAACAATACCGTGCATACGCTGCAGCGCGGCCATTGGGTGCACCTTATGCGGGATGGGGATCAGTGGACGCTGGGAGAAAGCAATGTGAAGGCGCTGCAGAAGCTGCAGGGAGTTCCTATGTGCAATGCAGACAGTGATCAGCACAATGTGGTGGCACACACGGGGAAATGCTGTGGTTAGCCTGTGCATTTGTCAGCAGGACCAGGAGCAGTTCTCACGTACGGGTGTGCTATCATGGGTGTTGTGCGACGGATGGATGTGCTGTCGGGGTCTGTGGCCAGAAAGTGGTCGTGGATGAAGGCAGGGTCATTACTCATGGGTCTGGTCAAGAAGTTGGATGTGGTCAGTGTACCGGGTCCAGCCCCCCCTCAAGAACCTGGGGGACTGTTCCTGCGTTGAGGAGAGCAGCATGCCTCGATAACTGCCCCTTCTCCCTCTAGTGCACATGGCAGCTACACGAACAAACCATTCCTTGGTTCCTAGCCCTGCATGGCAGTGGGAAGCGAGGGATTCCCAGCAGTTTCCCCTTCTGCCCCTGCCCTTCGGGGGAAAAAAAAGCAAAACAAGAAAAAGTGTTGTCAGTTCTGCGATTGTGAGTTAGCAGGTTATGTCAGCTCTTGGTGGGCGGCTGTGTTCAATGGGGCCAACCTCCTGGAGGCTCTGTCCGCACTGATGATATGTTCATCTGTCGTATGTACTTTCTGTACAAACGAAAATTCGCTTACCTTGCTGAGGGCGGAGTGCACGTCTCAGCGTTGCTTGCTTTGCTTTTGTGGCCTAACCAATGTGCAAGCATGGCGGTGTGGCGCGATGGCAGGTGGTCAGGGCGGTGGTTCTGATAACCATGTTGCAGGTTCCACATCAGCCTCCAATATTTTGCTTCAGCAGGCAAACAGAGGCCACCGTTTTTTTTTTTTTCAATCAATGGCACTGCCAGTTCAATCAGTCCAGAAATGGTAAATCAAACATTTTATGTACAACTCTGCTATTGCATCCTGCTATGGGGAATCCCTCTTTCACAACCCTTTTTGAGTACTGCTTGGGTGCTCTCTTTGGGTTATTTTGTAAGGGTTTTCCTGTTTGCTCTGTAACTATTTTGGCACGTCTCCTTTACTTAGAACCTTCTTCAGGATAAAACCTCTTGACCATTCTTTGTTGGGGATGGTACCGTGTTGTTGCATTACGCTTCAGCAGGACCAAATTCTTTGAATTAAATTGACAAGCAAACTAGAGCACTGCCCTTGTGTTGCGATTCCCACCCACAGGTCACCGAGCACTGTGAGGTGCGGTGGCTCAATGGGCCACCTATGAAATTCTCACTCTGGCAAAACTTCAAACTTGATCACACTCTGGGTGATCCAGCAATGACTGCAAAAACAACTGCAAAGTCAAATCCAGCCAGCAAGTAAATTCAGAAATCAAAGATACAAAGAGACATAATGGAAAAACTCGCATGCACAGAAATCTATCCGCAATCTAATGCACATTCAAACAGAGGCACCCCTTCAAACCCACTTTCAAGCAGGGGCCACGGACAATCACATGCATACAAAATAACACCATCATCAACATGAACAAAAATATAAGGCGAAAAAAAGACAGAAGGGCATGAAAGGAAACACACCTGAAAACAGGATCATTGTTGTAAACACTTATTGCTGATGACAATCGTGAACAACACCCATCACATCAGCAGTCTGCACTTGAAAAGTATCAAAATTCTTAGACATAACACACAAGGGAAATATTTTCCTGATGCATGAGCTTGACGTCTCATCAAGCAAGCAAGTACACATCACTTTGCCAACGAACCAATAGACGGAATAAAAGCTTCATGACTAGCTATGGCCACCTGCTATTGAGACCCACATGACGGAGCCCAAGCAAAACCACGTCCTTCGGAACCAGCACCTACCTATCTGAACAATCTTAGTAAAGGCACTTGATCAGCAGTGCTCCTTGATTTCATCAGCAAGAAGAAAACAAGGATTATACTTATATGGACTAGTTGTAGACCCCATCCAGGCTTTACATCTTTGAGGAGTATACACACCAGATAGCATACAAAACGAATCAATGCGGGCACCCCACTGTTGTAGCCGAGTCTGCTGGAACAACAACTCAGCATCACAAAATTAAAAACAGGGTATATTTGCACGGTGATGAGACTTTTGTGCAGAATTATCGATCATAACTGCATCATCTGCATCGAGGACCTTCAAGCCCTAGACGACTCATCCTTCATAACCTCCAACGGCACACGTGCTTTATGACTACTTCTGCGGGCACATCCTTCACAATCCCGGACGATACATCCTTCATGAGATCCCATGGCTCATCCTTCGTAACCTTTGACAACAAATTCTTCGTGACCTCGTTGAGATTCTGCAACAGTGCATCTTTTGTGACCTCTGACAGTTCATTACCGGTAGCCTCCATCTGCACATCCTTCATAGTCACCGCTAGCACATCCTCCACGAAATCCTACGGCACATATTTCGCAGCCTTCAACAACACATCCTTCGGGACCTTCGTAAAATTCTGTGATAGTGTATCCTTCGTGAAGTTCAACGGTATATCCTTCCTAAAATCCAACGCTTCATCCTTCGTGACCTCCATCACTCCATGATTGATGACCTGGGCGATATTTTTGTGACGGTATTTTCTCATCATTGGCAACTATTACCGCAGACAACAAATCATTCACTACCTTTGATGGTACAGTCTTTATGACCTCCAACGGCAGGTATTTGGCAACCACCAAGGGCACATCATTCGGTACCACCGATGGCGTTATGACCCCCGACAATTTATTTCTCGTAACCTCCAACCACACATCCTTCATAACCACCGCCAGCACATCCTTCATGAAATCCTGTCGCGCGCAACCATGGGCTTGTCTAAGCATGGGCATTAAACGGCTGCTTGGCCTAGCGGCTGTGCTTGCGCAAGGGGGGGGGGCGGGGTATTACCTCAGACAACAAACCAATCACTTTCTCTGATGGTACAGTCTTTGTGACCACCGAAAGCAGGTCTTTCGCATCCACCAAAGACAAATCGTTTTTTACCACTGACGGCCCTCTCGTTGTCTCACTGGACGGCACATTCTTTGCAACCTTTAACAGCACATCCTTACTAGGAGAACAGTTGGTTCACTCATTTGACTGTTCTTGTCGTTGTGTACTGTAATTGTACTAAAAACATACAAGCCTGTACCAAACTCCAGATCAATTTATCCTTCAGCGCCGAATAACTTCACCTAACCTATGTACCTTTCTAATTGGCTGATTTCTTGAAAATCGTGGAAAACCATCAAATCAAAAACCGCTGACAGGTGAAAATCAAAAACAAAAGGACAAATCAATAATGTTCAAAGAAAATGTAACCAAATTGGTGATTACGGCAGATTGTCTCTGGCAAAATGCCACACAGATCATCAACAAACCGTGTGCAATCGAGAGCGGCCTCATTGAACAGAAGCCACTGGTCCCTGCAGTCGTCCCCAAGAGAAAGTAGGCAACAAGGAAGCATCTATGAAACTGTGTTCAGCATTTTGCCAGTTGAGTACAAAAAGCACATTGGACATCCTATGATCTATTCCCACATGTGCCGCCGATGGTTTTGCCGGGACTGTGCGCCGGGACAGGGGGCTCCAGGGGGACGGTTAGTGCAGCACGTTGGGGTGGCGCATAAGAGGGGTTTGGTGTGCACGAGGCGCACAAGGGGGGCTTGGTGCGCATGGTTTGCGCCTCATGCGATGAGGTGCACAATCCTAGCGAAACACTTGTGCCCCAACATGTGCTATCGACCTGGTGCTGCCAGTATGGGCTGAAAATACCGCTTACATGTGCTTCACGTGCGCAATGGCACCCTGTGTGCATACTATGCGTACATCCCCTGCAGGACGTGGAAAGTGGCGGACCTCAGGCACGCACACAGATCTTGCCGGAGCCACATAGGAAAATGTGCGCTACAGTTGCAGTAGTGTTTATATGAGGCATGGGCAAGGCACCATTCCGGGGGAGGGGGGTTGTTTCATTGCCCTTTCTCGGCCGCATATGGGGTGTAGGACACATGCGTGGCACAAACAAGCCTCTGGTGCTCTTGAGAAGCAAGCTTTTTGCAACCCGTTTGGTGAGATATGGTGTTGCAATCCGGACTAGCTGTGCTCAGAATGAAACTGGAATAAGATGAGCAGGAGGCAGATGATTCAGGCCAGCACAACAAAGTAGCAGGACAGCTAAACCAAGCACACCGCTGTTCTGTTTCGTCAAGTGTCCATTTGAGTATTCTTGTTCACCCTCTTTTGCGAGAAAAGGCCGAATGGCTCCGATCAGTAAAATGGTCGACATTATTTTTTGGGCAATGAATTCTGTGCCTCAAAAGAAGTGGGTCTGCGTGGTGGGGGCGTCGCAAATTCTGCCATCATAATGAACCGTAGATCAACAGAGTTGCCGCACATGCTGAGCTCAGTGCGAGTACTTGATTCGAATGTATTGTGCACGCACTTGTTGCCGTTGCGGGTTCAATGTATCAACCGTTTCTCGACCAGAGGCCTAGCACATCCATTTTCTTGCAGATTCTATCATTTTGGCGGGGCCTGTCCGAAGGGTTCTTGTTGCCCTCGTCGCCGTAGCATGCGTCCTTGCGTGCTTGTGGCCGAGGGGCAACTTCGTGCCGCGCCACCCCCAGGCCTCGGTATCTCATGCCACACACCCGTGGGATGGCTCTGCTGATGACAGCATTGCTCCCTCCACTCCGTACCATTCGGGCACGCCAGTCCCTGCCTCCCAAGTGCCCACCGTGCCTACCGCTTTGAGCGCTAGCTCCACTTTCGAAGCAGTTTCGGCCACTGCTCCAGAAAACCGCACGGCCAAGCCGGTGCTCAAGCTGCAGGTCCCATTCCCCTTGCCTGGACTCCTGCGCCCCTTCTCCGTTTCCCACACCCTTCTTCCCCTTGCCACAGACACCTCATTTGAGAATATTCCCCCCCCTCTGAACCCCTGCCCCACACTGCGTTTCCGTTTGGGGGTAAAGTTCTCCCTTCTCTGTATCGGCGGCTGATTTTGCGGACGTGTTGAGGCAGGGGGGGGGAAATTTATGCACGTGCATAATTGTGCATAATTGTGCATAATGGTCTGCTCAACTCTTGTCCAATGCAGTTTGTTGTTGTGTTTATCATGGACAATTTTGTCCAGCAAAATGCACCTGCACATGCTTCCACTGCTGAAGATGTTTTGCCGGACGATGAAATTCTTCCACCGTGTGAAAATGAGGGAGAGCAAGGTGATTTTCTGACCAAAATAGGCATGAATGGCTGCTGCAGATTTCACTGTGTTGTCTGTTTGTGGGGGATCGCAATCCCAGGTTCCTCTTGTTTGCAATCCCTGTGTGTCTTCGTTGCAATGCAGCCCGCATAGTCGTGCATAATTGTGCATAATTGTGCATAATGGTGCATTGCATAATCCAAGGCCCCTGCGTGCATAAAATCCCCCCCCCTGGTGTTGAGGTCACTGGGCGCTTCTTTTTCTTTTTTGAGAATATGGGGGAAATTTGTGAGCGTGCTGTACCTGACAGAGGGCCGTTTGTAAAAAGAGACGGCGGGCGGGAGGGAGGGAATGAGTGAAGGAGTGTGGGAGGGAGTGGGGAGTGAGCGAGTGAGTGATTGATTGATTGAGTGATGAGAGAAGGCGGGAGGGACGGGGAGGAGTGACGGAAGAGGACAGGGGGATTGGGAGGTGGAGATGCAAAGGTTGCAAAAGGGGGGGGGGGGGCGTGTTTTCACACAACTGACAGCAAAACACTCCACAAAAACACTGCCCAGCAGGGCACTGAAGTCCAGGGCATGTAGAAACCTCATCTCCTCCGTCTCCACACACCCCTCCCTCCCCCTTCCGCTCAGCATCCCGAGAGCACTCAGAGTTCCTCAAACCAGACGCCCCCGCACCTGACGCCTGCGGCAGCGCTGGCGGTCCCGGTGCCACCCGTCGACCAACGGGTGTTCACCGGGGCCGTGGACGAGACATGGCTGGCCACACAGCCCGCATTTGTGCAGCGGATGTACCTGCGGCCCTTCTACGACGAACTCATGGGATACAAGTCGCCCATACCGCAGGGCCCCACGTGGGGCCCGCAGCCATGTGTGGCCCTGCGGCCTGACGGAACAAAGCCGGTCGTGGCGTTCGCCTTTGTTGGGCAGGCGAGGTATATGGCAGGGCAGGTACAGGGCAAGGCAGGTCAACAGCCGACGCCAGTTGTGTGGACCGTGTCGATGTTGCACCGAATCACATGGACTGCGGAGAGGAAAAGCACAGGATTCATGACAGTTCCGCGGGCAGATTGCAGAGAGGAGGCACGTGGGTTGCCATTGTTTGCTCTGGCACTCCTTTTCACATCGCTTCACCGTAGTGTGACCCGTCAATGGGCCTGGGCATTGTCTGCATGTTTGCAAGGGAACGCCCGGCGACGGCTGAGCGAGAGCATAGGGAACCTTCGCGGGGCAGGCGGACAACTGGCACGTCACGCACCCCCCCGGTCCGGGCAAGGGCTGAGAGGCAACGGGACGGGACAGAAGGCGAAGCGCCAGCACCTTTCCAACTCCATTCCACACTGCTCTACCAAGGGACGTGCTGGCCCCCTACGGTGAGAGGGCCGGTACTCCCCTCACGTGTGGGGATGCGTTGCGACATGCCCGAGGCATCCCACGCTGTGGGGGGGAGCATGACGACCGGGACGAGTCCGAGCACGAAGCATGTGATTGTCTGCCCCCCTTCTCATACTCCACAGAACGGACGAAATGGTGTAAAGCAGGGGGTGCCATAAGGACGCTCACCCTTTTTTTTTTTTTTTTACTATGGCATCCACTCTCTGATGTTTGGTGGCTACCCACCAACCGCCATCGGTTACCCACCAAGCGCCATCGCTTACACATCAACCGCCATCGGTTACCCACCAACCGCCATCGGTTACCCACTGGCCGCCATCATAGGGCGTATTGGACACTCCGAGTTTTTTTATTTTATTTTATTACGGCACCCCCTGGTGTAAAGGGAGCCCCTCAATGTCACGGGCGTTGCAGGGCACCGGTGGGACCCCGGCTCCAGCCGGACTCGGCCCAGTGGGGGCTTTGCGACCGCCTCCCGCTCCCGCGGCTGCAGAGGTGCTGCGCCGAGGGATCACAAAAGATTCCGCTGCGGCTGCGGGGGCAGAGTGTGTACCGCTGGGGTGTCGGGAGCGGCAGAGCCACGGCGATGGGATTCCGCACCGATGCTGCCGGTGATGTCCCGGCGTTCTGCCGTGGTGTGCTGTGTTGTGGCGGCGGCGGCGGTCGATGGTGAGTAGAGGATCCGGCATGGGCACGGCGCGAGGCCCCCACTCTCTTCGTGCGCTGTGCAGGTCTCTGGAGCGGACCATCTGCAGTATCGAGCAGCACCTTTTCCAACCGCTTTTGGCGGAGGGCTACGAAGTGCATGCGTTCATCATCAGTGAGGCTCATGAACCCACAACGTTCAAGGTCTGGAGCGGTTGCGGCAGCGAAGCAGCCTGCGCGGTCTCTTAGGGCGGCACCCCCTGTGTGGGACTCGGGGAGGGCGGCAATGGTGCAGGAGGCACGGGGTGCCACTGCACGGCTCCATCCTCACGGGACAACTTGTTGCGGGCGGATTGCGGGGTACTGGGGGGAAGGGCGTCCACTGAGCCCGTTGCGTTCAACTTTTGCGCAGCCCAATCCCCGGTCGGTCTTTGCACCTCTCGCCAGCAATGAATTCCTTGTACCATCTCTTAGTCATAGGCCCTGAGGTGCGCGACGGTTTTGCATCCGAACGCAGGACGGATAAGGATGCTTTCCCGTCGCAGTGGCAGGCGTCTCCGGCAGCTTCTTCTGTTGGTCATTCGCGTTGTGTACTCGTCGGTGTGCTTCTGCAGTCCAGGGCTGCGCCCGATTTCCGCAGCGGGCAGTTGCAACTATGTCGTCCACTCCAGGTCTGGCTCTTCAACCACACATCGGCGGTGCCGCATTTTCGGTTGCAGCCCCGTGCCAGCGTTCCCACAAGATGCAGTGCTGCTATCAACCAGAAGCTCAATCCCAAGCAAATCAAATTGTACAGCGGCGCGACGAAAGGGGGATACGGCGCAGAGTTATTGATTCGGCTTTTGCACAGGTGTGCCCGTTGTCGTGGGGTGGTGGTCGTGAGGCGGTGAAGAGAGGAAGTGGTGGGTTGGAGCACAAATTGACGGCAGCAAAACGCTGAAACGTCAAGAGCTGGTCCCGATTGGAGCGCTTGCGGACATGCTCTGTGCGCCAAAATTGATTGGGCATTCAAACAATGGGGGCGGCATGCCTCCCTCTTGGGATGGGACAGGATCGTAGGTTGTTAGAGGCATCTCTGCGCCCCGCCAGCCCGTACCGCCTCTGGAATTTGGGGCCCCATGGCAATTCCTGGCAAGCGGGCCCCGGTCTCCCACCCTTCCGAACCGTCTTGTGTGTGCGGAAGGCAATGAGGCCCGGAAAGACTTCAAGGGCTGCAGCCACTTGATCGCATTGATTCCCCTGAAAAGTCACGGGGTCATTTAAGCGCAAGGGCTAGCGACCTCTGCACCGAGAACCAAATGACAAATCGATCTCCGCAGTCTGTGGATGGAACAGATTGGGGTAAATGCTGAATACATGGACTGCCGCAGATCGGTTTGCACTTGGGTGATGGCGATTGCCCATTCAAAACGGGCCGTTCCTGCGGGTACTCGCTGCGCGAGTGCTGTGCTCTGCACAGATGGGGGGAGTGTGGAGGTCACACAGGCGTCTGGAGGGAGGGCATTCTTTGAGGGGTGCGAAGACCTGGAGGTTGTGAAGTGGCGCAATCGGACTCCCCGACGATCACCGACCACCATCGGTTGCACATCGACTGCAATTGGTCCACCGCCAAGTGCGGTCGATGGGCCATCAACCGCCGTCGGTCACATGATAACCGCGGTGGTCCTTCAGGCCCCTTACGAGAGCAAGACCGCGGGAAGGCCAAGGACCGCCCTGTGCCAAGGATCAGCCCATGAGCAGCCGGACCGGCGCGTCAGAAAATGTGAAACACGAGGGAAAGGCGAGTGCAAAGTCGAGGGAGGGGGGCAGGGGGGGGGGGGGGGCGAGGGGGAACGAAGGGAAACGGACACGGTAATCATCATCCATTGAACAATTTCGGGAAATGGGCGGAATTTGGTAAAATGGGGTCCAGAAAGTCTCTCTCCTGCTTTTTTGCGAAGTATGTTCTCATGTCTCGCTTTTTTTGTCCTGATCATCCCCTCCCCCACCCAACTCGCCCATGCGGAGTTGGAGCCGTCGATGTCTGAATTGCGTGCGCTCATGTGGCCGGGTCATTGGAGAAGTGGAGGAAACGGAGGAGGAAGAGGAGGGGGGGGGGGGGGCGGGGGACGAGGTGAAGAAGGAGCGCGAAGACGAGAGCACAGAAGGAGGAGGGAGAGGGGAGGGAGGAGGAGGATGAGGACGAGGAGGAGACGGCGGCGGCGGCGGCGGCGGCGGCGGCGCAGGTGGTGCCGCAGCACGAGCAGCAGGAGGAGCAGGAGCACCAACAGGAGAGGGAGGCGGAGGTTGTGGTCGTGGTACTGGTGGTGTGATCACGCTCACCTTGTACAACACAATTTTGTGTGTATGTGGCATGGGGCTGGGGTATGGCCTTTTTGGGCCGCGCCCTCCACGCCTCGGGTCTGCAATGCCACCCCACATTCATTAGGGAGGAGAGCCATGCGATGATATTCGATTGGGAGGCTACGCAAGGCCGCACCATCGACTGGATCGTGGTCGCGCGCATGGACTGTGTGTACGTGGTGGACATCCCGCCCTTGAGCCCGCTGCCCTCGGACACGTTGAACGCCCCGTATTGGGACTCATTTGGGGGTATCAACGACCGTTTCGCCATCCTTCCCCGCAACAAGAGCCACTTGTATACGCATTTGTACAGGTCTGCGGTGCGATGGGGGCCGTGTTCTATGCGCCCAGGAGGCAGGATGAGAGTTGCCGTTGCTGTCATTGATGGGTCTAAGATAACCTGGCCATTACTCGGAGCCGTTTCCAATAACCGCCGGCGGGTAGCATCCGTCTGGGGACAACACCCCCGGTCTTCTGCTCATCCGTGAAGGCAGCTGTGAAGCTGCATATTCCAGAGCAGAACAGCAAACGCATTGCCTTTACAATGGGCATGGCACACAGTGTGGGTATGGCAACACAACATGGCTGTGCAGCATAGATGTGGCCATACAGTACGGGAATGACCATATGGCTGTGCAGAATGGGTCTCGCCATGCAGCATGTGTATGATTGTGCGGCGCGGGTGTGGCGACACAAGATAGGGATGGCTACACAGTACGGGTGGGGTTTTACAGTGTGGGTACGGCTCTCGAGTCTGGGTCTTGTTGTACAGGGGTATGGCTACGCAGTCTGGATGCATTTTCTTATGTATGTGTGTGTGTAGGGGGGAGGGGGGGGGGGGCAGGGGGGCCCGTTGAGCAGTCCGCGGCGGGTTGTCCAGGCTCAGCACCGCCTTTGGACTCCCTCAGGCGCAACACACCTCGTGGGAGGGGCCACAAGCAGCCACTGGGCTGCGCATACCCCAGCGCAGGTTGCGGGGAATTCAGGACGTGTGTGTGTGTGTGTGTGTGTGTGTGTGTGTGTGTGTGTGTGTGCAGCCCACCACCCATGACCCTCAGGGGCTTTCCTGCGCTTTGTGCCCCTTGTGCCTCTTCAGAAGTTGTATGGCAGCACAGACAAGACATGTGTGCAACACTCCTCTTCCCCGCCATAGCGCACCTCAACACGATCACAGGCCACGTACGCGGTGGCCGGATGGTCATCCGCCAGGGGAGGCGGGTCCAAGTCCAGCAGGTCTTTAGGGTGGCCCTCAAAGTCCCCAACAGGTCCGGTCCATCAGACCTAAAAGATGTGGCCTAGGGGGGCAGGGTCCACCACTGCCGGGTCGGTGAATTCCCATGGTAGGCGCTCATTGGCCCCCCCGCAGCGCATCGTTGTGATGACCTTTGGGGGTTCCCCCCCTCCCCCCCCACCCCAGCCCCCACGCCATACACACTCCACGGCCTACAGCCCATCTCCCACACTTGAGGGAGACCAGCCGCGGCCCCATTCCTAAAGCACCACCGGTCCTCAGACCGCCCTGCACCCGCACCTGGCCCCCTTTTCCTCGAAACCCGCCCTCTTTCAGGGCATGCCCATCCATCCCCCCCCCCCCCCCCCGCAAGCCCCTGCCGCATGCGCATGTGCACGCGCACGGAACGCAGTTCCAGCGTTCGTAGCCTTTCCCCAGCCCAATGACTGCCCCCGCTTGCAGTGCGTTGTGCAAGGACAACGCGCAGTACGCCCAGAACATCCCAAAGGGATGGGCCGTGGAGCACATTTACAAAGACTACCTGATGTTTAAGAACGATGCGGCAGTTTTGGCCACCGATGACGCCTTCAGGTGTTGGGCCGGGGCCACAGGGATGTGCATGGATCTCTACAGAACAGAACAGTGGGGGCGCATCATGGAACACTTGGGCACACAGGGACACACAGGGAAACGGTCACAAATGCAGCAGCCGGTGCGGCACTCCGCCAAACACTGCCGCACAATGCCGTACCATGAGCCCAGTCCCGGCGACTGTTTGTGGGACGTGGTGGTGGGTCCCACACCGCATGTATGCGTATTGGCGGTGGAGCGAAGGTGTGGTCCCGGGCGATCGGTTCGAAATGATTCAGTGGCTGACTGTGATCGGCGCTGCAGAATGTGGTGGACTGCGTAGACGCTGCACAATGGCCGTGCTGCAAGTGGACCTACGAAGGGTTCGTCTGCGCTGTGTTTGATGATGGGCATACGGCGGCCGCAAAAGCAGGAGGCAGATACCGTCATCCCCTGAAGATCAAAGCGCAAAGTTTGTCCAATGACATCTGTACATCCAACTTGTGCACAGGGGCATAGGGGCACGCTGGGCAAATGCAAGCCGCAGAGCAAGAGATCAAGAGAGCCCCGTGAGCGTTGAGGGGCTCCATCACTCTGCCAGTCACCGTTGCAGCGGGATAACGCACTGCGGTTGAGCAACATCTACAGGCAAGCATTGAACATTAGTAGCTGGGGCCTCACGCTGCCCATGCTACGGCTCCCCCGCAATCAGTGGAGTGTCGTTCCCGCAACCCCATGTGTACCTACTTGTGGCAGCATGCCGCACCATTTTTATAGGCAGTTGCGGAAATCTTGACAGTCCCAGATTTGTCCAGGAACCACTTTCTGCAATGAGCTCACCAGATGGAACATTCACCGGACATGCAACCCCTCCCCTGGCTGAAATTGGGACTAATTCCGTGGAAAATGTACGCTCTTTTGGGCACCTCCTGTAAAGCCTTTTCCCTCTTGTGCAAACCACCACCAGTCCCAACCCCAACATTAGAACAGTGCGGAAAACTCCCAGTTTGGCACCGAGCCCTCTTTCGTGACACAAAATTGAATGCATGCTATTTCCCCTCGCTGCCACACAAGGGAATACGTACCTTCGACCAGTTGACCAACATCCCCAATTTCACAGCCCTACTCCCCCGCACCAGTCTACATGGCATGCATTAGTGAAATTCAGACTTCAGCACCAGCCAATCAAACAAGATAGTCCAGTGTTCTGGTCGGAATGGAACAAAAAACACATGCTTCGAAACCTAATGTCGCTACACTCAGTATCTCAATGCCAAATGACAGAGACCTGGCAAGCTTGGTCGAAGCTATGCCTTCACCCCAAGGGCCTGCAGCACATGCAGCTAGCCCTGTTGGCAAAAATTGACTGTGGAAACCGGCTGAGGCGGGACAGCTTGCCCTCCACACCCAGGCATGCAGGAAACAATCAAGCATGCCATTGTGCACTGTAAACTCCTGCAACCCGCCTTCTTCATTGCCAAACAATGTGTTGGACTAGTAGCGCTGAGTGAAGGTTCAACAGACACCCCCGAAACCATTCTGTGGAAACAGCCAGCCCTCTCAATCTCTTCCCCTCTGGGTTTGCTGTATTGGTCTGCAGCCCAGGCAACTGGATGCTCCGTCGCAGATGCAAGCTCCTGCACCCTCTTTCCAACCACCATGGTCTCAGCTTCTGGAAATTTGGAGCACAAATCTCTCAGAGTGGCTGGAGCACCCCGTCCCATCTTTCCCCAAGTCTGAAACTCAGCTGTTTTTGCAGTCTCTAGGCTCACTCCGAGAGCAGAACTCACTCACGATCCTGAGGGTGCATCTCGCTCATGATCGTTCACTCCCCCCTCCCTCTTTGGGCTCTCCGTCAAGGAAGCGACCAAAAAAAAAAAGAAATACACAAGCAAGAACTCTGTGATTACTATGAACTTGTGATTCGGTGGTGTATCGATGCCAGACGGGAAGTCATTCACCCAAATGGATCCTCGGAGGAACACAAAGTGGTAGGTCGGGTGGGAGGCTATGGATTGTTTCTTGGAGACTCCAAGGAGACAGCGGAGCCACTCCCTACCAATGAGCAGCAAACCAACAACAGGGGTGAACTGCGGGCAGCATTGCGACCACTACAGGCACGAACCCCAGGGAAGCCAATCCTGATCTGCCCCGACTGCCTTCTTGTAGTAGATGGCGTCCATGGCAAGGTACAGAAATGGTGATGACACAAGTGGATGGGGTCGGCGGGCCCTATCAGCCATGTAGATCTCTGGGCACAAATCCTGGCCTTGGTTGAGGCAGCAGACTCACCCATACACTGGATCCACATCCCATCACACGCGGGCATCTGCGGAAGTACAAGGGCGGACCACCTGGGGGACGCCGTCGAAACCCGAAGTAACCGAGGATGTATACCCCACACACCGTAGCCTATGAGCCACTTCCCAATGTGAGACACCGGCGACCCCGATCCTACGCTACAACGTGAAGTGGAAAAGCCCCTAACTACACCGTGGGAAGACAGCTCAGAAATGCGTTCAAAACACTGCAAGCAGCCTCTCTCATGTCCCCTTGAGTGGCCGTAAATCTGCTTGATGGTCTACAATTGGTTGAGATGGACTGGGATCGTGAGTCCACCGTGAGTTCAGTGGCGATGTCGCCTTCACACTCCTCCGGTTGGTCCTCCCTGGCGGAGGCATTCATGAACAACGATGGCTCAACGGTGTCCTGTAGTACAGCGTGTTCTCACTGCACTACACCCTAGACCAGCGATAAGCGCATACCCCACCCCACTGCTCACCCCCTGCTATGGTTGTGTGTGTTAACTCAACATTGCCTGTACCCACTGGGGGTTCTCAATCCTAAGGTCCCAGAACAAAGCCAAGGTTGGTGACAGCGACCTTCTCGGTTGATCTCTGATCTCCCCTGAACCCTCCATCCCCTGGTGAAGAATGTCTGTTAGGTGAGTGGCCAAGTGTGGCCAGCGTAAGCAAGCCCGCCCCGAGCACGGAGAGAGCCAACACGGAACACAGGATGTGCGCCACGACCCAGACTCAGTCCGAAGTACAGCATGACCCGGCGATAAAGCCCAGAACCGAGTAGTCCATCCATCCAGCTGACCACCACAACACGTGGTACCGATGGTATCCATGAGAGTCATCACCATGAGAGCCAATTAGTGATTCCTGTACTTCCCTCTTCCTCACTCTATGGGCTGCTGTGTGCTCGAGGCCCGGGCTGGCAGGATCACGCGTAAGGCGGGAACGAAGGAGAGGGTCGGGTGGGAAAGGGCAAACAAGACAACCAGCACAGCCTTCCACTCCACCCAACTCTGTCATTGGGCTGCAGGGGATGCCCCTTTGGACCAAGATGGGGCAAGCCCACAACAACCAGTACCAAAAAAAAAACCCTAACCCCACCTGAGTGTCCTCTTTAGGGGACCACCTCTTCAGTGCCGCAGGGACAGGGTCCTGAACAAGGGCTGGAGGGGGGGGGGGGCGACACTGCAAAGCACCGCAGGCCCTGGTCTTGCCACATTTGGTGGTCCTTCGCTCAGCCCGTGTTCCATGTCTCAGGTTTGCGCGCCTGCGGGTCAAGAAGCCCACGAGCCGCAGAGCGGACTACGGAGGCAACGAGACGTACTGGGCCATGCACTGTGCCCTCATCGATCGCTGCATGAAATGCAACCCTTTGAAAAACCGCGAACGGTGCCTCCGTCACCCATGCTCCGTCGCTCCCTCCATCCCTCGTGGGTGTTCGCCGGTGCTTCTGCAGCGCCCATGTGCCCCCGGGTGCCCCTTGTGGCACTGTGGCTCCGAGGCGGGGGATATCATGTGTGTCTCTGTGGGTACGGCGCGTACTCCGTCAGTTGACGGTCATTCTGATGATGGCCGGCCGCGCGAATCGCGTCCACGGTGTGCGCGCCCGAGCCGGTAAGGGGGCGGCCACGGAGCAGGCTACGGCTTAGTATAGCGGACACCGTGGCCAAAGGGTGGGGGGGGGGCGAGGGTCAAGGGGGATGGGTGGGTCATTTTTCAGTGATTTTGGGAAGAATGGACCGCCCCAACCCCTCCCCGGTGGGGTTTTCCTGGGTTCTGGGTTTGCTGGAATGGTCATGTGTTGGCTGTTGTGTGCTATGCATGCAATGCTATGCGAGAAATTGTGAAGAGCAAGTGTGTGTGTGTGTGTGTGTGCGTGCGCGTGCGCGCACATGTGTGCGTGTGTGTTGTCCGGCAATGAGGATTCAAGTGGGGTGTCGGATAGTTCTTCATCCTCTTCTGACCCGCACTCTGCTTGATGCTTCCATTTTCCTTACAAGCAATCCTTGGTATATGGGACCACCAAGTGGCCCAAAGAACGTGGCGCCCTTCCTCCGAACTACAGCCAAGGTGGGCCAACAGAGCATAGGTCCGCCCCCCCCCCCCCCCTCCCGGGGGTTGAGTTGGAGTGGGTGGGTTGTGGCTGGGTAGGTGGGTTGGTGGGTCAGCACTTAAGGCCCGCAAACGATCCCCCACCCCTCCCTGCGGGTGAGGGTTACCAAGCAATAGCCTGCTACGGAGATACCATTGTGATGGTTGTGCACGGTCCGCTCCCTTCCTTTGCGCTGCTGGCCAGCAATGCAATCCCTTGTCCCATCTCTAAGTCATAGGGCGTGCACTGCGCAACAACAGGGCACACCAAGGTTCTCCCCCATGAGCCCAGCCTAGTCCTCCAGGGGGGTCAACATGACCACCGGAGATGTTGTAGGCTAGCAGGACTGCGGCGGTCCGAGGCTGCAGGCTTCAAAGGTTGCGCTTCATCCGCGTGTTGGAGATTCTCTTCAGCGGTGAGGTGAGGTGAGGTGAGGTCAGCCTAGGTGAGATGAGGTGACGTGAGGTGAGCTGGGGTGTGTGGTACGGTCAGGTGACGCGAGGTGAAGTGACGTGAGGTGCGGTGCGGTGAGGTGAGGTGGGGTTAGGTTAGGTGCGGCGAGGAGGGTCCAGGTCCTGGACACCGACCGCCTGAAAGTCCTGGATCTAGATCCGAGTCAGCGTCCCAAAATCGGCCAGACGTGAAGGCGCGGGTCTTCCTAGGGCATCACCCCCGACTTGAAAACGTCGCCGGGCTAAAAAGAACGAGGCCCAGCACGCCTATGCGCACTGCCGGCGGGCTGAGTACCGACGGCGGCGCGAGTACGGTCACGCTACATGATCACGCGCACCGCCGGTGGCCTGGGTACCCCCGGGTTCTGTGGGTGCGGGACGTGTGCCGCAGCTATAGCACCACGGTGGTGCATCGCTGTGGATGAGCCGGCGCCATGTCGGCGCACGGTTGTTTGGGCGGCGCCATGGTGGCGCGCTGCCCTGGAGGTTGCGCCGTGATGACGCACTTGTAAGTTGGCGGCACCACGGCGGCGCCCTGCCTCTGAGTTGGCGCCACACCGGCGCACGGCTGACTGGGCGGCACCATGGTGACGTCATGCCCTAGGGGTCGCACCACAACGGCGCCTGCGTATGTCGGCGACACCACGGTGGCGTTCCGCCATTGATGTCACGCCACGTTGGCGCACGGCTGTTTGGGCGGCGTGTCAGCGGCGCTCTGCCCTGGAGGTCGCGCCACGACGGCGCACGTCTACGGCGGCGGCACCACGGCGGTGCCCTACCACTGCGCTGGCGCCACGCCGGCGCCCGGTGGTTGGGCGAGGCGGCGAGTACCGCCGACAACACGCGAGGCGGTGAGCACCGCCGACGACGCGTCACCTTTGCACGAGGTGTCACGGTTGGCGGAGCGCTAGGTGCAGACCCCACCATGGTGCCTCGAATATTGGCCTGGAGGAACCACCATGGCAAGGCTGGCGCAACCGTTCCACGGGTCTGGGCGGCGCCACAGTGGCGTTCCGCACCGGAAGCCGCGCCATGACGGCGCACGTGTCTGTTGGCGGCACCATGGTTGTGCTTTGCCATTGAGCTGGCACCACGACGACGCACAGTTGTCTGGTCGGCGCCACGGCGGCGCTCTGCCCCAAAGGTTGCGCCGCGACGGCGCACTTGCGCGTTGGTGGCACCACGGTGGTGCCCTGCCACTGCGCCACATCTCTCTCTCTGGGTGGCGCCACGGTGGCGCACTACCTTGGAGGTTGCGCAACAACGGCATACCTGTACGTTGGCTGCACCACGGTGGTGCCCTGCCACTGAGTAGGCGCCACGTTGGCACACAGTTGCCTGGGCGGCGCCATGGTGGCGCTCTGCCATGGAGGCGGCACCACGGTGGCGCTCTGCTGCTGAGCTGGCGCCACGCAGGCGCACGGTTGTCTGGGCGGCGCCACGGTGGCGCTCCGTCCTGGAAGAAAGAGCGGGAAGGGGCATTGGGGGGAGAGGGACGCCGAGAGTTGCACGACCTACCGGTTCCCCTGTGAACACGTGGCCGTTGCCTGGCTGTGCGTGTGGGCAACCCGTCCCACAGCTACCATCCTGAGGGTTTTTATACTGGTGCCAGGTCACCAGATATTGAGGAGGTGCACTGAGTATGGCAGTGGTGCATCTGCCCCTCACAGGCCGCACCTCTGGCCAAGGGAGGAGCCCTGGACGGGTGGCGGGCGGGGTGGGCCCGGCCTGACGAGGTTGAGGTGAGGTGTGGTGAGGTGAGGTGAGGTGAGGTGAGGTGAGGTGAGGTGAGGTGAGGTGAGGTGAGGTGAGGTGAGGTGAGGTGAGGTGAGGTGAGGTGAGGTAAAGCGAGGTGGGGTGCGGTGAGGTGAGGTGAGGTGAGGTGAGGTGAGGTGAGGTGAGGTGAGGTGAGGTGAGGTGAGGTGAGGTGAGGTGAGGTGAGGTGAGGTGAGGTGAGGTGAGGTGAGGTAAAGCGAGGTGGGGTGCGGTGAGGTCAGGGGGGATTGTGAGGTGAGGCGAGGTGAAGGAAGTTGAGGTGAGGTTAGTTGAGGTGAGGCGAGGTGAGGTGGGTTTGTGTGAGGTGACATGAGGTGAGGTGAAGTCAGTTGGGGTGTGAGGTGAGGTGAGGTAAGGCAAGGTCAGGTGAGGTGAGATGAGGTGAGATGCGATGAGTTGAGGTGAGGTGAGGTGAGGTGAGGTGAGGTGAGGTGAGGTGAGGTGAGGTGCGCTGAGGTGAGGCAAGTTGAGGTGCGATGAGGTTTCCCACGCGATCTTCGAGCGGCAGTGTAATGTTGCCCTCTGCCCCATGCAGTGTGTTGTCTCGCAGCATCACAGAGGCCCTAGCGCCCAAGTCTGTGCGTTCCTCCGAATGCTACTACTGTGGCTCGAACCTGGGACTGTTGGTTCAGGCGTGATGTGCTATGGCAGCAGCCGAGCAATGTGACCTCATACATGTGGAGGGGGAGAGGGAGAGATAAACTTTGTGTGTGTGTGTGTGTTGATATTTTTGGGGGGGGGGGGGGGGCAGAGGAAGCGGATGGTCCATGTAGGGCTCTGTGGTTCCCCTCCATACATATCCTCCTAATCGTGAGGGTGCCGCCGAAAGGGTGCCAACTTCCTGCTGGTTCTTTTCATTGCATTTCTGTACTACTTGCGGACCTGCCCTCGTCTCGCAGGTCTCATGGCTGCATCTCAAGTATGGAAACGGAGCAGTATCATTCGCCGTACTTTACTTCATGCCTCAATGAGAAACACACCGTCTGGAAAGCCTACGATCCCCCTGCCCGCAAACCCGTGCTTCGGACCATATCGTACCACAAGTCATCGCCCACAGCAGCCTGATCAAGGATCGGCCTGGCTGGGGGCTGACCTGGCACTGTGCTCATACTGAGTCGACCTGGCCATGCTCTGTTGATAAGACTGGGGAATGGTCTAGGCCCAGTTGTACCAGAGGAACGGAAATTCTGTGGGGAGCACATTCTGTTTGAGTACGACCCAATGAGTTACCGGAGGTGGTGGGGAAACTGTGCTGGTAAATTCTACAGCAGCTTCTTCTCACACGACAAATTCTGCACCTGTTCCGGAAACAGGGGACAAAGTGTGCGCAGTAGCCAAAATGTGCGCATGAGAAACAAAGGAGCTGTTCAATGGCTGCCAGACCTTTGCTCTTGCCACACTGTTGTTAGGAAGCTTCACTGTTATTCTGCCCTGATACTATGTACACATTGCATACAGGGGCGGGGGGTTTCGGGCAGGGACAATTTCATGGGAAAATTTCGTCTTTAAGGAAGGTGGCGAAACTTTCTCGTCAGCAGTGAAGTGAAGATGCACTGCATTCTGTGGGCCCATAGTTGTTGGGCAATTGTTTGGAACCCCAGATTCTTTCAGATGCTGTGAACTAATGCTGCTTTCAGTGGCAATTTGACGTGCAAAGTTTCTGACTCTGAACGGAACATTGTCTTGCACGTTTGGGTATGCGTGAGGCAGTTGGAGGTTTGGGATTTCCAAAGGTGGCGATATCCCCCCCCCCCCCCAGAAAAAAGTTCTTCCCCGGCGGAATAATCCCCTTACACAATCCCCCCCCCCCTCCCCTGTAGTGCGCGTTGGTCTGTGGTGGTGTGAGATTCTTTGGTATCCTTTGCAGCCTTTGACGTCAAAGTGCCGCATATTCCCCACCCTAATCCGTGATAAAACCGGGCACAGTATGCACAAAATTTTCGCACAGATTTTGTGTCAATTTGGCCAATTCGGGGTGGATGCAGGGCTGACCCGATGCCCACTACCAGGCCTCCAAGAGGACCGAAGCAGGCCATCAGCGCTGGACAGCAAAGCACTGAGAGATAGCCGCTTCGCGCTGCATCAGGTTTTGGGCTTGGGGTCACTGCGACGCCACTGTCAAGGCAATGAGGGTCATTCATATCAACAACTGTTCCGTATCTAAGCAAAGCGGGAACGTATGGGCAAGCGCTTGTTTGCCATCGCAGAGGAGGGGCTGTTAGGACTGCTTTGAGGTCGATTGCTTCTCCTTGTTGCTGCCGGTCTGACCACCTGACCTTCATTTTCAATGCTCAAGTTGCCTGATCGCTGACAGATCAGAACACTGGCCAACTACTGTACTCTTAGGGCATCAGAATATCCACGCAACGAGCCAGTCAACCCTCTGACTGGGGCTGGGGCTACGAGTGCCAGCCACAGGGGTTTGGAGTCCTTTCATGTAAGGGCTTTGCGGGCCAGACTCATGGTTCTTTGGTGCTCAGGAAGTTGTCGGGAGACAGGCTGTGGGGGGCTGGGGGCTCCCCTCATCAGTGCGTCAGCCCCTGTGGTTCCAATCGACCTGTCCCCATCCAACCGAAGCAGAACTCCGCGCAGAAGGCACGCTGTTTCTTTCATAATGGTTCTCAGTGCCAAGGAATTCATGACACATTTTGGCCAATCCCTCAGACCCATCATCCTGACCCTTTCTGGGGCCTTAAAGTGGCAGGTGTGTGTGAGTGGTGGTGGTGGTGTTGGTGTTGGTGATGGTTGTGATGACGGTGCTGGTGGTGAGGACGGTGGTGGAGGGGTGGCGGCGGTGGCAGCAGTGGGGAGTGCATGCTTCTGCGCCATCTGGACGACTGTTTCGAACGTGCCTCTTTGTGCTGCAGGCAGCCGTTTTATTTGGGGACTGTAAGGTTTGCTGTTTGCAACCTCAGAACACACCCCTGCTGGACACCCTCTATTTGCGGAAGCAGCCCATGGAAAAGATGTCATTCAAGCATCACCATCTCCTACCGGGGGGGGGGGGGGGATCAGGGGGTGAAAAAATTGATTTGGAAAAATTTCGAAGCCTCCCTCGTACCAAATTTTTCCTTCAATTTTAAGGGTTCTCTGTGCCATGCTGTGTACATCAAACATAGAGATGAGACGCGGTGTCGATTGACACTGTGTTCTCTGTAGGTCCGCACCATCCAAAGCCCACCAGGAAATAACAGTAACCTTCCAGAGCCCACCAGAAAATAACAGTAACCATCCAGAGCCAACCAGAAAATAACAGTAACCATCCAGAGCCAACCAGAAAATAACAGTAACCATCCAGAGCCCACAAGGAAATAACAGTAACCATCCAGGATGCATCAGAAAATAGCACTAACCATCCGGAATCCACCATGAACATCCATTAGGAAGCAGCAGCAAGGGGCCTCCTACCCCAAAAATTTCCTTCGTTTCTAAGGAGCAATACCAATTTTTAACCCCCTTAATTTTGGTCATCCCCCAAAAAAACCTCGTAAATCCCCCCCCCCCCCCGGTACTGGACCCACTGCCCGTGTCGCACAACCGTGGCAAAATGCATTGCAACGCTTCTACAACTTTGCATGTGACCCCAGCCCCCCTCGTTCCATCCTTGACCCATGACAGATACAGAGTCAACCAACGCTGCAACATTTGATGTACTGGGTTCTGGATCAACAGCGATAAAAGTGTGTTGCAGTGGCTAGTCAGGCCGTTGTGCCGTAACCTTTATGTGACTACCATGGAAACCTATTTAAATGCGGTGGGAACCTGTGTAAATGCGCTAGGGCTATTTCTAGGGTCAGGCAAGGCATGACAGTGTACAGTTTCCTGTACATATGGTGCCTGTGCTGCATGGCGAGTCTCCATGGTGATGCAGCACGGGACAGATTCCATCTGTTGCAGAAGTTTGCTGCCTGCACTATGTTTACGTCATATGGTCGTTGCGCTGCATGGCGAGCCTGCATGGTGATGCAGCATAGTACAGAGAGCTGGCTGGAAACGGTGCTGTTATGACTGGAGCGTGGGGCACGACTTGCCCATTTTGTGTTTTTTGGTAGAACACTTCAATGCGCAGACTGACACGGAACAGGTTCATTACTACAAAGGTGGATGGATTCAGAGACCAGAGCCCCCACCCATCAGCAGTAGTGGCACGGAAAAGTGACCTGAGGTATCTGAGGAAAAGTCGAAACAATGAAATGAAAATGTTAGCAATAGTCGGGCGCTTGGGTTACTTGAGAAGGCTGTGCATAGCTTTACAATGCTGTACATCAAGTTCGCCATCAAAACACGGCAATGCCAAGCACTATTTCCCTTCATTTACACCCCAATTATTTTGCTCTCTTCTCTAGCAATATCATGTCCTGAACAGGGGAGCATTTTGAGGGCAGTTGCAAGCAGTGCATTGCTCTTCTACTTCTGCGTTTGCGGCCCATCTTGCCCCGTTTCTCACTCTTTCGCTGTCCACCTTCCCTTTCTTGGGGACTGTACCTATCTTCTCCATTCGGTTAGGCGAATGCTTGGATACTCGGATATTCAGCCATTACAATTCAAATTAACCGGTGTAACTGAATAATTGCTCACATTTGAACTTGTTTCATTTGGTTTTTGGTGAACCCCACAACAGCTGCAAAGCTGCATGGGTCACAGTGGTCAAATTTCGGAAAGTTGAGTTCTCAAAATCGGTGAAACATTGAGCGCCGAAAATTGGTAAGTTGATCAAGCGCCCAATCTATCACGCTAGGCAATTCTTTTTCAGAGCAGCTTGATTTGAAGAAGATGATGGCAGTCAGAAAAACAAAATGAAATTAATATACTCCCCGTTCAAAATAAAATTTTAGCCCTAAATATTCCAAAGGTTCTCAGAACCCGGCGTTGCCAGGTTTGTCCATTGATGCTGGTGTAGCACAAAAGCCAATAGGGCAGTTGCGTGTGCTAATGCCATTTTTTGAGGTCCCTAGCCCTTGAAAGCCTCAACAATCCTCCACGCGTCTCTTTGCGTTCTGGAAGCCGTTTTGTGCGTCCCATGCGTCGGATGCCCGCGGTGTGTTCTACTGATCAGCCCTCCCTCGTGCCCGCCTCCACGCCTCTACTTGTTCTAAATTGTTCAGCTGTATGTTCCTCTAGAATTGCTGGTTGGTAACCGAAGGATTATTCAGAATGGAGCGCTTAGAAGAATCTAAGGTATATTTATGATCGGATAATGTTTGTGGGTAAGGAAACATTGTATTTACTGTGTAATGTACATAGTTATGTGTTTGGGCAATTTTGGAGGCTTCACATACTGCTTTAATGATTTATAGTTGAAGTTGTCCTATTAAGGAATGCAATCTCCGCTTTTTTCCCCTTCAATAGACATTCATCTTTACGGTCTTCAAATATAAGTGGAATGAAGAAAAATGCTCCAAAAACTGGTCCTTTTTTTGTGCATCCCAATCTCATACCTTTTTACGTTCAACCATTTGTCAAACGTTGTGAATAGTTTTGTTCGCTTGAAAAGGTTGCTTTTTGCACATGACACATGTTTGCTTTTCGGAAAGCAAATGCGCAGAAAGCCTCTGCGGAGACTCTATACTTGGAGCATCCATGTACCTTGCCAAAATCATTGCTCCAATCGGGCAGCCGTCCATTGAAAAGTGTTGGAGGGTTCAAAGATTGACACAGGATAAAGTTACGGGGTGTTGTACGAGGAACTACTTGTAGTAAGCTGACCCCCCGGGAGGGGGGGTGGACTCTGTGGGTCCTAGGACGCCAACTAACCCCCCCCCCCCCGAACAAGAGGATGTGTGTCTTATTTTTTTGCGTCTTCTTATTTGGTGTGTCTTCTTATTTTGAGACCTCTCCCTTTTGTCGCTCAAAATTGCTTTGTTTTGCGCTTGTGGGGGAACGTTAGCGCGCCGGGCGCGCGCCGGGCATCTTTTGTGACCCGTGCCCTACCGGTGGACTGTTGCCGTTGATATGTTGGGCAACATTATATGGATTTGCCCCTTGGCCCCCGGGACATCCGCAGATGTTTTGATTTGGGATGGGTATGGACCTTCTCGTGCCCAAGGTGATTTCTTTGATTTCGAAGTTGGGGGCCATGATGGTGCTTATAAGGGCCGGATTCATGTCATTGTGCCATTCATTGGAAGAAAGAATGGCACTTTGACAGCCCGCCAACAATGTTACAATGAGGTGCACGGGTGGTATAGGGCACGCATTGAGCAGTTGTTTGCTCGGTTGTGGCACGCAAGATGAGGCAGAGGATGAGGGAGAAGTGTGTGTGTTGTGTTGCCAGGACGCTCCACCGTCGCAGTTTGTGGTGAGTGTAAGGAGCACTATTGTACTGAATGTATTGACACCCACACTTGTGGGACCAATGTTATGATGCAGCTCTACTGTTCGCGATACCTCAATAACGCCTATCGCTTCTACTGGAGATCGATGTGGTTGTGCTATCCTAACCCCCCATTCTCCCAACTTGCTAAGGTGTTGACCAAGATCGCCCCTAAAGGAGCGAGAGTGCTATTGTGTACCCCAGTTTGCAACTTGAGCTGGGGCAGTTTGGGTCACCTAATTCTAAGGGCGTTTCCAAGGGGTGTGCTTGGGGGCTCTTCGGGGGGAACATAGTCTAAAAGTAGCGCGCCGGGCGCGCGCCGGGCAAACATTCCCCCTGTGTCGCTACTTTTGAATACGTTTTGTACCAGTTGCAGTTGAGACACATCATGGAAACATCTGATTGAGAGAAGCCACCACAATGTATATATGAGTTTAATTGAACGTAAAAAAAAGTCTGACTGCGAGTGCAGTACGCAATGCTTTTGTTGATCTGTGGATCTGTGCAGCAGGGGTGTGCAATAGGCAGAGTCAACAATCAATGTGGTTGACCTATTCAAGGTTTTAGGGTAATATGAACCCAAAGGATGCCAAACGAAGGGTTCCCTACCAGTGTGTTGCTCCTACGCACAGCAACCCCAAGCTCCCGGTGCTGTTAATGCTCCAAAACCCAAACGAAAACCAAGCGCCCAAGCGGCTATCCATGACCACCTTTTTGCGGAAGTAAAGCAGACATAGCTCAGAGACATGGTCAATGCATTTTGTAGTTGTTTCCAAGGAAAGGATGGTGTTGAGGCTTTGTGTGTAGTCTTATTTGGGACCCCAAAATAAGAAGATGTGTGCATCTTCTTATTTTGAATGCGTCTTCTTGTATGGGCAGAGGCCCCCACCTAGGTGGCCTCCGGCCAATAGTTTGTTGCCAAAGGTGCCGCCTTCACAAGTCCATGGGCGCCGAACGCGCCTGCCGCTCCATGGGCACCAATGGTGCTCGCAGGAAAGCTTTGTCCACTTTACACCCCAACACTATCCTTAAACTCGACTCTGACATTTACGCCCACCCCAACCCTCAGGATAGGACTAATGGTACCCCTACCCCTACCCCTACTCTTAACCTTAACCCTAACCCTGGCCTCAACCCTAGCCCTAGCTCTAACCCTAGGCCAGGGTCAGAATTAGTGCTAGGTCCAAAATGGAGAGGAATGATGTGGCAAAAACAGCCATGAACAAAATTCGGGGGATCTTCTTCAGCCTAATCCACATAGTTGGCATGGCTGAAATAGCTTGCTGCAAAGGGTAGGGTTAGGTTCATGGTGATGGTATGGTTAGATGCAGGGCAAGGGGAGGTACGGGGAGCCTAGCCTAGCCTATATATGATTGACCAACGCTTAGCCATGGGGGCATGTGCCCCCCCCCCCCCCACCCACCCCAAATTGCCCCACATGGACCCCCCCCAACCAACCCTCCCGGACAGCCCCCTCAAAGCCCTCCCATAGCCGCCTCCATTGCCCCTCCGAGAACCCCCCTTCCAAGCCCCCCCTCCTCCCCTCTGTGGGCCCAAATTTCAGCCACCACAAGACGAAGGTGCAGGCTGTGGGCTCGTTCCCTGTTAGGGACCAAGAAACATGGGAGCAGACCTTTTGCTGCACCCCCCCCCCCAAAACAGAAGCGGGAACGAATTGGTGACTGACCCAACGCACCCCATCCCCCTTGGCTTCGTGCACGACCTTCGCACCCTTGCTGCAGGGTGCCACATGGCAAGCGAGGTCCCTCCCCTCACGGAAGGGGGGAGGGCGCCGGAGGTCGAGAACTTTGGGACCCGCATGGTAATCGAGCAGGTGGTCCTCCTTTCTCGAAGAAGTGGAGACAACAAGCAAATTAGCGAACAAGTAGACTGCACCTCCCCTAGGACGAGTCCCGGCCCCCCTCCGAGTCAGATGGGCCTAGACAGGGGGCCTCCACCACTAGGGACCGCCTGGGGAAGGTGCTATCTAGATGGGGCAGCCCTACCACTACGAGACCAAGTGGAAGAAACAGGGGTTGCTAGCCACGGTCTCTAGGAGAGCCTGGCTTCTGCACAGAGGGGTGGGGGTCACATATGGGTTCTGTTCGGGGTACCCCTCAGTACAAGTGGCCACGAGCCCGGCATCTCTGCCTCCGGACAGGCCACCATGTATGTGTGGGACGGTTCGTCTGAGTTGTCCATGGTTCTCACCGTCACAAGGGGTCTTGTGGACCTGTGGGTTAATCCTCCCGGTTGTCCCGAGTGGCCTTGAGCCCGTGCACACTAGAGGAGAATGTGGCCAGTGGCTCACCCAGTCAGGTCAATCCTCCGCAAGGGTAGCAAGGGACCCTTTTGAGAGGGGGCTTGTGACCCTTAGCCTATGGCTCAGGAGTGTTTGGATAGGGTCCAAGCCGCACTGTGTGAGGATCTACATCGGTACCGGTCCGATATGAGGGTTGCACTGTCATCACCCTGCATATGTGTGGCATCCACCCCGGCGTTCACATCAATTGGATCCTCCCCGTCCAGTGGCAACTACCATGAAATGACATGATTAGGATTAGGCCCCCCGGATGTTTCACATGTCTATCGTGAAGGCAGCAGCACCACCACCCCTATGGCCTTGCGGACCCGGATAGGCAACTAGGATCCTCCAAGCATGCATGGTAGCATGGCCCGGCGTGGCCTGGCATTGGGAGGTCCCGGCAGAAGGGTCCAACCCATACCCATACCCATACCCCCCCTGCTCCTTTGGGGGGCCCTCCGGCCAATGGTTAGTGGGGCGTTAGTTGGCGTCCGAACCCGAGGCACTGTTCCGCGCGGGACACTAACATGTGAAAAAAAATACGCTTTCATGCTCAGTTTCAAGGGTTGTTGTTCTAATATATTGAGGAAGATTCCATGTCTTATGTACACACTAATTTTTGAATTTTTAAGCGATGACCTCTTAGGTTAGTCATGCCTATCACTCTAAAGACTAAGCCTACAATTGTTGCTAGCATGAAAAGGCCGGCCAACAAGGTCGACCAGGAGGTAGCTAAGCTTAGGGCCTTTGCGGATGTTGGATTCTAGCATTGGATAAAGAGAGTATAGGGTAGCTATGTAGCCAAGCGGTTATCTAGCATGACAGCCGAGTGGCTGCAGGCTGCAGGCGAGCCCAATATACCCGAGTTACTCCAGGGGATGGCGAACTTGTTGCATATTGGGTTGGAGGCCGAGAAGCTCATTGTTGCGTGTCTAGCATGACCTACAGTCCACAAAATCACAGATTCCGGCTTCAGGCTAAAGAGGGCTGAAGAGGGGAGCACCCCCCAGGGTGGGGCTCCGCACGATGTGCATTTTCTCCATCTAGAGATCGCCCAGCGCAAGCAAAAGCTGGCAGCGTCGACTACCTCGAAGACGTCCCAAAAGTGGGGTCCTAAAAAGTTGGAGAATGTACCTAACAAGACTCTTGTCAAGGAGTTCATGGGCGAAGGAGGATTCTCCAAATGGATACACGACCTGTGTTAGTTGATCCTGTAAGCCATTGATGAGAAGTTGCTGACTGAACTGTCGGTGAACATTGGGGACCTCTTGAAGAAATTGGTCACCGCCAAGCACTATAAAGATGGACGCAAGTATGTGAGGCGGGCCCAAAAAGACAAATCCAAGAAAAGTTCAAAATCATTGGGGCATTGTGGTAGGTCTACCTCTACCAAGGGCAGGCGTCACAGGTCCAGCCGAAGGCGCAATTCGTGATCATCTTCCCAGACCTCGGTCACTAGGACTTCCTCCAACTCTAGCGAGGAGATTTTCTGTGGGGGCAAATTCTAGTTCGTTGTTAGAGAAGCCGTGGAGTACATGATCTTGTCCAAAAGTAAAGAATGGTGCACGGACCCGAGGCCCCTAGGCGATTGTGACCGCTGCGGAGGGCATCATTGGGAGTGGGTGTGCTCCAGGCGGGGCAACCGTATGGCCACACACACACACACACACACACAGCGTGCACTCCAGGGGAATCTGCAGTTGGGGCTGGCTCCGTCCTCGGAGCAGACCAATTTTGCCAAAGGGGGGGGGGGGGGGCTGCTCCTCCTTTGCAGCTGATTTCTTCCCTGCGATAGGGGATGGGAAGCTCCCACAGCGCCCCTACACCGGGACACGCAGGCGCGCAAACACACACAGGGCGCCACCACCGGCGCCGCCGGCTGATCCGTCAAAGTGTGCCCAGCACTCTGCTGACGCATGCGCGACCTGCAAGAGACTTCGGCGCACAGCTGAAGCATGCTGTGCGCTGGGACATCACGCTGATGAACACATAGCACGCAGACCGCAACTGCAACTGTGCCCACTGCATGGCCTGCCACCGTGCCCGAGGTGCACACTCAAGCAAAGGGGAGTGCGCCACTGCTGTCAGCGGGGACACCATAAAGTGTGCACCCTAGTGCCTGCGCGCCGGAAGCGCCCACTTGCTGCACATGCACAACTGCCCCACAAACGACCACGCCTGCAAGGGCCTGCACGTATCTCTACGGGTCTGCTGAGGTCCCCACACCAACCCCCCACCCCTCCAGCCCCCAAACGCAGGAGGCCGAAAACACCCCCCCCTCCGTCCCCACCAGCCCCAGTTCCACGGGGGCTGGAGGAGACCGTGGCCGAGGATGTCGCCCGCCCGCTTTTCGTGACGAGGCACGGGAGAGCGAACACTCTGGATACCTAGCCAGCAAAATACAGAGGTTCTGATTCCGCAGAAGGGAGGGAAACAACGTCACAAAGAGGCCTCAGCAGACCTGAGCCAAATGAGGCGTCCAGCCCAACGCTGCACAAGGATCCACCTCTATAAGTACAGATCACACACACGCACACACACACACACACACACACACACACACACACACACACACACACACACACACACACACACACACACACACACACACACACAAACAAAAAAGCACATGGTTTCGTCGCATCATTGTTGAACCTCGCAGTTTGAGCATGATTTGAAAGATTTGGGCGTCATACACCCACACACACACACACCCTGACACACACACACACACACACGGACCACTCTCTGATTTCTATCACCACCATTCAGGGATGCCTTGTATGGACACTAGTGTATGCGTGTTGGCTCATCCGCTGTGAGGCAATATGCAATCTCCCATCAGATATAGCCACAGCGGTTTTGCACCGCTTCTACGCAGCGCTTTTGAGCTGGAAATCCCTACCGGAAGGTACATTGCCACAGGAGGTGGCCACGACCACCTGTCACTGCCTAAAAGACATTTTGAGGGTCCGAGACACACTACACGGGGTAGCTCAACAGCCGGGGAGCTGCTTCAGGCTCATCCCCCTCGCCCCCCAAGAAAAGGGGACGAAACCATCTTGACAAACAGGGCATGCGGCGAGGGGGGGGGGGGCGTACAGGTCTCCCAAATTCGGTTTTGGATTGCGGTGGCGGACTCCCGGTGTGTAGGCCGCGGCGCCGTCGGGGCATCGATTCTTTTTTGGCAGCCAGTTTCAAACAGCATGAGCCAGGCAGACAAACTGGTGCAGACGCGTCTCTGCGCACCAAACATGAATACAAGCACAACCATGCAACAACACTGCATCATGTCGGTCACTCCATCGCTGGGCGCTTAAGCAAGCTCGCCCGTGGGGGCCCCTGCCTAGGGACCGGGGCATGCACATGTGGGTGGCAGGGTGCAGTCGGGATGCAGACCCTGTACATAGCCTTGCTGTCGTGCAGAGAGGGAGGAAAGGCTGTGGAGAGCGTGAAGTCCAAACATCGCTGCAGTGCCAACAATTCTGTGGAGAGGTGATGTGTGTTAGCGAACGCTATCGAGTTTGTTGAAAATGATTGGGCGTCACACACACACACACACACACACACACACACAAAGACACACACACACACACAAACACACACACACACACACACACACACACACATACACACACATACACACACACACACACTTGGCACACACCCACACACACAACAGAGAAAGCCTGAATCACAGGCACATTGACGGTTCCATGTGACTGGTCAGAGCACATGAAGAGTACTATTTGTGCACGCCTCATGCATGCAAACTGATGTTGAGGATCCAACACATCATGTGATTGTGTTCCTTATGCATTGCATACACAAACAATGTACTGCCAGGTCTGAAAACAGACTTTGATGATATATGCCGTTAGCGCCTCTGGGCTCTTTTGGGCTCTTGCTGCTGTGTGTCTATGTGCGCCTGAAGAGGTACAGGGCTGAGGATCGTCAAGACTTGGGGTTGAATGCAGATTTTTGTCAATGACCCCAACAAACCACCATGGCCGCGATGAGCCAAGTGGCCGAATTGTCGCCTGATTTCAAAATGTTGACAAAGGACACTGGCCACTGCAAAGCTGAACCTACACACATGGGCAGAAAACTCAGCATTGCAACCCACGGGGAAGAAGGTATGGCTGGTCAAACATTGCGGTCACTGATCCGTGGACTGAGAGTAGGGAGCTGAGAGCCGTGCGCACAGCACAGCCTACAGAGCAACACGCCATACACACCCTGCAGACAGCCCATATACAGATACACACTGCCCAGCACACTTGCACCCATATCACTAGTACCATTAGAAGTGTACTACCACTACGTGGTACCGTACTTGGATGACCAAAAAGCATTCCTTGCACTAATTTTGTCGTCCAGCATGATGCTGAAAAAAGGTATGTCCCTCCTGGGGTCACTGAGGTTTGAATACTTGGGCGGAATGTGGTGGAACCTGTATCGTATCAAGGCTGGTCTGGGAACAAATGCAGAGCCAATAGGAGTGAAATCGTCGTCAGATGAGGATGAACTGACAGACCTTAGAGGCAGGGGAAAGAGACGGAAGCTGCAGGATGCAGGCGAGGACACGAGAGATGTAAATGCCACTGATGGTGCAAAAAAAGAAGCGAAAATTGCACCCAAAGGAGTCACCCCTATCAGAGACAAATCGTGATTGTACAGTGTCCACACAGAATTAAGCACTAACCCCATGTCCTCTGGGTGTAATGTTCCCAAATACGAACCCTAACCTTGACCGACAGGACCCCCCTTGACATTGTTTCTCGTTGAACTGTATCGATGTGCCAATGGTATGTAAATTAGTCAAGTGGAAATCCAAGGAATGGGAGTTGGTGCCAATCATGAAAGCCAGAGAGGTCATAACGTACCATAAACACCCACTGAGGGAGATCGCAATGCTGACTGGGAGATGTCTCAATATGTAATGGCAAGAAATTATCCGGGTACTGCAGCCAAAAGAAGTATTTGCCATGACAGATACTCTGCCTTGTGTAAGATGGGTCATCCAACTGGAGCAACCACGCAGGCAGGAACACGGGACGTACTAGTGGGCTGAGTGCGACCTCGTGGAGATGTTCCCGCACGCGGAAGTACTGAGAGCCCTACAACGACCAACTGAAAAAGAATATCACATCCCGGTGAGGGATGCGATTTTACCTTTCCATGGGCGGGCGAAGGAAATTGGACAATATGTGAGTAGGAGCGAGTAGGAAGTGCAATGTGGGTGGGCGGCCCCCATTTCAGTGCACATTTCCGAAAATTGGGCTCCCACTAGGCCTTGCTGTATCCCATTGTCGCATATAGCTGCTTGTATGCTTTCAAGTTCTGTGTTACTGCCATCCGGGTCACTCGTAAAGGTTGGCATTTCTTCACATCCTTGGGGATCATGAATGTCAGTGCTGACTGCGCATTTAGGGCCATTGGGCTTAACATTTTGCGTACCTGGCATGGTGTGGTTTTTGATTCTTTTGACAGGAGGTCACAAACTGCTATGGGGCAGTCACCCAGGGGATCATGTAGTGTACACCTCTTGTGTGCACACCCTTTGCCACAGAAACTGTTGCAAAGATTATAGCTGTTTTTAAGCACTTGCTCCCGGGTTCTTGCAGCCCATTACTTGCCACCTGACGAGTGGCTAGGGTGTCTTGAAGGCCTCATTTCTGGTACCATTTGACCGAAGGGATTTGATTGTGCCATCATGCCTTGACCGAACGTCATCCCAATGTTGATCATGCCTTTGACCGAACACAATGCCTACAACTTTTTTGACACTTTATTCAAGAATACTTACAAAATTGACAATTGAACAGACTCAAACTTCTCAAATCTAGATCTACAACACCGCTCGTACCAACACTAAGGCACAAATCAGTTTGTGTGCAAAACTGCATACAAACAATTAAGACTGTAGAGTTGAAGCAAAAGAGAGATCACGAAACAGCCAGGAGGTCTTTGCATATTAGGTGGGGAGACGGGGAACGTTAGTGCATTGGCCAACCAGGCATTGATCAACAAAATGTGGTGTTGTGCAGAAGAGATGCGTACTTCCCGAATCCCTCAAGAGACTAGCTGGAAGGAGGAGGTAACACCTACATGTATGCATCGTGTGACAAACAAGAAACCTCTTGGAACCATTTTTGTGCTTGTTTTGCAAGGTAATTCCTTTGTGATGAGTGCTCATGTTCATGCCCGTGAATGAGGGACACATACACTCGATTGAACCTTGCCGTTTGCGGGTCCCAATAATGTGTTCTCAGAATGTCACACCACTATGGGCCGTCGGAATCCATTTTATGTCACTCCGCCTCACCTCCTGGTGGCCTAGGTGGCCCACAAAGACCCAGCAGCGGAGCGTCACTCCTTTTCCCACCCTCCTCGGAGCAAAGCTTTGAATACCCCTTACTTGCCGCCGCCGAGGGCGGTGACGAGCACAAAGTGCACTTTTTGCTGGAGAGCTCGGTCGACGTCAATGGTCGTGACCCCAATGGATGGTCGGCGTTGATCATGGCCGCAAAGGAGGGCCACGTGGGGCTTGTGCAAACACTACTCGACGCGCGTGCCGTGGTCAATCCACCCGATTGCTCGCACACGGCGCTGCGTGGCGCAGCGTTATCGGGGCACGTAGATTGTGTGCGGTTGTTGCTCGCTGCAGCCGCGGACCCTCAGCATTGCTCCGCTGGTGGACGCACGCCGCTCATGGGTGCTGCTATGAATGGTCACGCGTCCGTTGTAGCTGTGCTCTGCTCCGCCGGAGCCGACAAGAAGGCAGTCAACGAATATGGCGAGACTGCGCTCGGCCTTGCGGAAGCGCGTGGCCATATGACTTGTGTGGCCACGTTGCAAGCTACGGGACAACCTAGACTTGAGCCGGGCTGAGACAACAACGAATTGCCGCTCTCACGGATAGCCGTTTCGCACGTGCCCTGAGAGGTTGTGGTCGAGTTCCAGCTGTGTTGCCGGGTGCTCTTGCCGGGTGCCCCTCCACAGAACCCCGATGTGTGAAACATGGGCTGAGAAACATGCTCCCACATCTCTTTTGCGCTGATTTTCGGAACATGTGTGTGCGTGGTGCACTGGGCCTCGGGGCTTCTAGAGTTGCTGCGCGCAATTGCCACATGAACAGTGGGCACGTGTACGAACTTGCACTGCACGGTGAAAGTGCACGGCACCCAACACCCAGTTGACTGGACAATGATGCGAGAAAATGCGCCCGTACTCCACTTTCTGTGAGACCAGGGCAAACATGAGATGGGAGTGTGTAATCCCATCCACGTTGGCACATCTTCCGTCGTAATCCACTCCGGTAACTCGGGCTCCAGCAACTGCTGTGCAGTGAGAGTACACTTGGCAGCGTGCAGATTCGATACCTTTTATCCATCAAATCCCTTTGAGTAGTGCCGTTCAAGGCCAGAAACCGAGGGATTGCAAGGTGCAGAGTGCATGAGAGCAGGGGAAACAACTGAAAAGTTGTTTCCTAGCTCAGCAAAGCACCGTTGTTGCACACGGCACTGCCAAGTTTCATCAGAAACATCGATTCTCAAGCTGCCATTGGACAAAGCAATGGCTTTTGACGAGTGGGATGGCTTGGATACAAAGTGGGTTGCAATGGGGGGGGGAGGGGGGCTGTGGTGAATTCGGGAAATGGTTCGGAACAAGGGAGAAATGCACGAAAGGGAAACATTGGAGAGAGACAAAACCATTTGTGACTCACTGCCACTCAGTGCCGCGGTCCTTGCCGCTCAGGTTTGCCAGCAAGAACCAAACAGACTTTTGTTGGCCTGTTTTGGAACACCCGGGGTTCCAGTGAGGGCGCCTGTCTGACGCATGGCAGACCCATTGTTCCAACACCAAATGCTGACTCAGTGCATTGCTAGGATCCATTTTTTAGACTACGGCGTTTTGAACAGAACATAAAAAGAGATAGACCTCGGCTGTTGCTTACATTGGCCAAAGCGGTAGAGATGGGGGCAACAAGGCTAGTGGTCCAGAGGCGTATTCCGCACTGTTTGTTTGCTAACCGGGCATGCGTGACACGACTCCAAAATGTGCTTGTAATTGGAATGCGTGGACGTACCAACTTTCCTTTATGCCCTTGTGGATTACTCCCCTGCTGCTGCCTCTTTAGGTGACCCTAAGACCTCCTAACAAACCTCCCCACCATGAGCTCAATCAGCCAGTTCACTCAGAGGTGCATATGTTAGGCCCGTAGCCTCCTCAAATCCAAGGCTTGAGGGCCACGCACCTTTTAGGTCCCCTGGGGTGATGCGGGAAATGTTTGCCGTAGTCGGGGTGTCCATCACTTCTTTTCCTCTCATTCTCCCGTGATTGGAAAAGATGGCTAACACCCATGTTCTGGGTGCGAAGAGTGCATGCAGCCTCCCTCACCGTGAAGAAGGGAAATGCCCCCAAATTTAGGTCACCCAAACTACCCTAGCTAAAGACAAATGCAAGCCGCCTTCCCCTCACCTAAGACATTATGCAAAATGCGGAAAGCCACACATATACCCTCTTTTCAGTTCAATTGTCAACTAAGTACAAAATCAGAATGCTCGGGAGTGGCCTTATTTGAAACGTCACTCACCCTGCCAGCTAGTGCCAAAGCCTCGTATGTGTCCACCTCATCCTCAACTGGACCGGGGGGCAAAGTGGCTTGCAAGAGGGACTCCACGTCAACCTCCGGTTTCCATTTGTGGTACAACCACGCATCCTCATCAGCAGCGATGCAGCCTCGCATAGGGGATTCGGCTCTGGTCAGGCAAAAACCGGGGAGTCCGTAACCCCAACTCAAGGGCGCACACCAAAGTGTGGGAGTCCATGGTGGAGATGAGCGAAAAAATGTGAAAAGGGGTGGAAATGGGTGAAAGTGGGTGAATATCCAAAAATGCCATATCCCCAATGTGGAAGAAGCATCAAAACCTAGGCTAGGGGCAACAATGATGCCCCTAGTATCACAAAGTATGGGTCTCCAATACGGCTAGACGCCCAAATACTTGCGCCTGCACTGCGTGCGCACTGCCTGCGCACTGCGCTTAAGGCGCCCCCTTAAGACATCCTCCGCTGTTGCCCACAGATATCCATGCAGATTTTCAAATTGACAATCAGAAAGGGATATACCTCCATATCTTACTTGCTGTTGTTGGCACAAGTGGCGAGGCGACCAGCACACCTGGAAGATTGAAAATGACCTCGGGTTCATCTCAGGTGACTTACTTCACCATCTGAAGGTGGCCTGACCCGCCATGGCCGACCACTCGTAGAGCTCCTGGCTCCTTCGGCAGCGTGCAACGTACCCTCAGAGTCCAACTATTATGCAGCGAAGCCCCTGGGGCACCCCCTCTAGTAGGCGCATCATGAGAGGCGGAAAGAACAAACGAAAACACTGATATGCACCCGCCAAAAGACCATCCTCACTCGGAGAGGATACCAGATCCATGCTCTGACACTGGTGTCCACAAGACTTTTAGACACAAGCACCAGTTATAAGGCAGCCACAAAGTCTGAATCCATTCATGGCACTCCTGAACTGAAGGCACACGCGACCACACAGCCCCCCGAAGTCACCCAATTTAGTAGAATGGCCTTGTGGGTCACTATTTGCTCCGTTGTTCCAAAGTGTTTTGGTACCAAGGATGCTCAGATGGCATTACGGGCAAAACGCTCATCTTGTGGGGTAGTATGCCACCCCCTACCCTGCCAACCTAGCCCACCCTTGTCCAAAGTCACCCTTAAGAACTCAGCACACCAGGGCTGGGTGGTCACAAAATCCTCACCCCCACTTCCCCCCTCCCCTAACACCCCCAATCCGGGAACAGGCACGGCTGGAGGCGGCTGGGGTCGACAACGGGGGCAGTGCCATCTGACTTCCTTGCATAGTGAAAATGACACTTTGAGGTCACACCGTGGTCGCTTCGACATGCTTCGAGGTGCTTCGGCTTCGAGCATAAAGAAAGATGGTCATTTCAAGCACGGAGGGTTGATTGCATTTGGAAGGGGTGTGCCCCGGGGGTTCTTTAGGGAGGACCTTGTCTAAAAGTAGCGTGTAGTGCGCGCAACATGCGCAACATGCGCAACATGCGCGCGCAGTGCAAGGATTCACCCTAACAATGCAGCAGGACTGCTCATTTTGACTTGGCTCAGCCAGAACAACGGACTAATGAAATACCCATCATCTGATTGGGCGAGCCCACGTGACACCAAAATGCATTGACCAACACTGAACTTGGTGATGGTTTGGCCTGTTGATTCTGTCATTCAGAGTGTGCTTTTGTGCCTCCGGTCCGTGAATCCGACAATTTGTCACGAATCATTCAGAAGCCCCCCACCCCGCCCTCCAACACCCAAATAGGGTGTAAAACACATAAATGTGGCCTAGAACGTGCTTTACATGGGACATTTGATCATTGTGAATGGTCAAATTATCAAAAAAATCGGTTTTGAAATTTTGCATTTTTGAGCTGCCAAGGGTGGATAACTGCATAAGCAGGTTGTGCCCCCGCCCCTTGCCCCCATCCAAACACCCAAATAGGGTGAAAAACACATGAAGGGGGTCTAAAACATGCCCTACATAGGATATTTGATCACTGTGAATGGTTGGAATGAAAAAAATCAGTTTCGGAAATTCCCACTTTTGAGCTGCAGAGGGTGGAAAAGTGCATGAGCAGGTTGTGCCCCAGCCCCCTTGGGAGCCCCCCCCCTCCAAACAGCCAAATAGGGCGAAAAACACACAAAGAGCATCTAAAGCATGCTTTACATAGGATATTTGATCATTGTGAATGGTCAAAATATCAGAAAATTATTTTGAAAAATTTCCCTTTTTGAACTGTAGAAGGTAGTAAACTATTTATGCAGTTTGTGCACACATTAGGTGCCACAGAACTGCCTACAAATAGCACTTTTGAGGCTTTGGGGGGGGTGATGGCTCGAACTACATGCGCCCAGCGGCCACTATGTGGGTCCCTATGGGTGCTCAAGTACCCGTATTGTCACCAAATGATCATCCAAACCCAACTCAGGTGCGGTAGAAGGGTTCGGGTAAAGTTGAAATTCAAAAGATCTTCAGGTGTCCCTAAACAGTACACACAACAACAATTTTGGGGCTTTTGGGGGGCTCATGGCTTGGGCTACATGGGCCCAACGGACACCATGTGGGTCCCCATGGATGCTCAAGTACCTATATTGTCACCAATTGATCACCCAAACCCATCCTAGGGGTGATAGAGTTTTTCGCTGTGCGGTTGGATTTTCTCCTAAGTTCCAAAACTTTGTAGAAAAAAATTTCTACTGCGTAGACTTTAAACCAAAAAGTTTTTTCGCCAAAGTTTTTTACTTAGTAGACAGTAGCCCCCTGAGGTGGGCTTAAGGATACCCCATGCTTTGGTGTGGCCCCTTGAGTTGGGGTTAAGGACTCCCACTCTTCGGTGTGGCCCCTTGAGTTGGGGGTTAAAGACTCGCACGCTTCAGCCAATTTATTTGGGGTTAAGTACTCCCACGCTTGGTCTTGGGCCCTTGAGTTGGGGCTTAGGACTCCAAGCCTTCGGCGTTGCCCCTTGAGTTGGGGTTAAGGACTCCCAGGCTTGAATGTGGCCCCTTGAACTGGGGTTAAGTGCTCCCACGCTTCAGCACCTTGGGTTAGCTTTAAGGCCTCTCACCCTTCGTTGTGGCCCGTGGAGTCGGGGTTAAGGACTGCTACGTTTCGGTGTTGCCCCTTTAGTTGGGGTTAAGGACTCTCATGCTTCGGTGTGGCCCCTTGAGTAGTGAGCAAGGACCCCCGCGCTTCGGTGTTGCCCCTTGAGTTGGGGTTGAGGATGCCCACTCTCTGGCTTGGCCCCTTCAGTTGCTGATAGGGATTCCCAGGCCATGGTGTGCCTTCATGACTTGGGGTTAAGGGCACCCACGCCCCGCCGTTGCCCCTTGGATTTGGGTTAAGGACTACCCCTGTTGCATGTGGCCCCTTGAGCTATATTTAAGGACTAAATTGATCAAAGAAGGTGTGATGACATGGGGGCAATACTAGGACATTGACAACCCGACACTTTTCAACTCTATGCCGTGCACATGGAGAACGGTCTACTTGCATGGGATCAGTTCGTTGAATTCAGTGAAGCCAAAGGAGGCTTTTGATTCATCGGTGGTTCACACCATGAATTGGACCAACGGATGGCTGCTTCAGTTCTATGCATCCCAGCTAGGGGTCCATGACCCGCAGCCACCAGGAGTGTGGGAATTGTGGGCTACGGCGGCGCCGCGGTCCCACGCAACGAATTTTGTCCCGAAGGTGCTTTGGAAAAAAGTTGCCGGTCCACAAACGAGTTCAAAAGCGCTCGGGCACGGACAATTGCCCGGTTTGTGGGCAAACAGAGGGCATACAAGACGCTACAGTAGATTGCACTATGTTCAAGGCGGTGTGGGCGGTTATTCAGCACTTTTTTGGTCCTATCACGTGAGAGGAGAAAGAAAGGAAGCGGCGGAATCGTTTAATCAAGAATGGTCACTACAATCATCTCAAGGCTTAGCAATGTGGTTAGCCAGACGAGCGCACTGGAGGTACCGATGTGAAGTGAAAGCAGGGGCCACACTTACTTTTACATCTCTCTTGACGACTTGGTTCCGAATCGTGAGTGGGTGGGTCCCGTTTTTTCAAGGGGATTGTAAGAGGCAGTGGCACAAATTCCTTCATTCCATCGATCGGCTCACAGAACCGGGGGTACAACCAAATAGGGGAGAGGTCCAGCCAGCCACAGGGCTGAGCTGATTTTGGCAATTGCCCACCACCCCCTTGTCGCAAGCCCAGACAAAAGCAAAAGAGACAAAGGTGGAGGCCAAGAGGCCTAGGACAACGAAACTAGAGGTTTTGTAGAAAGTTCAAGACTTGATCATGGAGTTGGTGAACGATGGGTGGCGGATGGTGTACACGGATGGGTCTTCCAAAGAATCAAAAAATCAACGAAAGACCGAGCGGGTGGATTTGGGGTGTTTGCGCCAGATGACGACCAAGGACCCGAAGTAAGGTTCTCAGGGTATGTCCCAACCAAGTACAGGTAACCAACAATGGATCGGAATTGTGCGCAGTGCTACAGGCACTGCAGGGATTTTGGGTCCCCAAACTCACCATCCTGACGGACTCTCAGTACCTGCAATAAGGAGCCACCGGTTAAGCCCAAAATTGGAAATCCAAAGGTTGGACAACGGCATCTGGGACCCTAAAGGCAAAGGTGCCGGTGTGGGAGCTCCTCATGCAAGAAATACACAAGCCGGGCAGACGGGTGCGATGGGAACATGTCCCGGCACACGTCAATGTGTATGGCAACGAGGTGGCAAACGGGCTTGCCGTGGAGGGGATGTGCTCCAACCCGTTATGGTCCCAGAATGTCAGACAAGACTCAGATTCAGAGTCTACATTGGGTCTGCAGATCGGATTTGGATGCGCCAATAATGATCTGGGAAGAGTTGGGCCTACGGCTCATGGACAGGGAAGAGCTAACGGGGGAAGCATCGGGCATGACCTCTGGACCTCAACAAGAGGCTCGCACTCTGATAGTAGTAGCCTAGGAACTGGTTGAGAGAATTGTCAGAGAAACATGAAGGGTGGAGGGGAGAGTTGCGATTTTGCGGCTTATGGTGTCCGATGGGAAGGGGGTTGCAAGGAACAGGGGACCGTCCTACTTGGAGAGGCAGCTTGACCTAAAGGGCAACATTGAGTGCTTTTGTGTGGATCTTTTGAACCAAGTCGCCCAATGCCATCGGATAGTGCATATTGTACTGGGTGACTGAGCAGTGATTTGCCTCCGTGGAAGGAGAAGGGGAGGAAAATAGGGGAAGCCGTTGGCAGCACGCCTGTATGATGGAAATTATTGACGTATGCTATGCGCAATGATGCACCAAGACTGCATTGCCAAAATTCCGTCTTCCTTGTTGTTCAGTTGCGAGTGCTTGCCCACTTATCAACCGACTTGCTATAGTGGTGTCTTTAGCGTAATGGATCACATTTACCACAATTGCTTAACTCAAAGACATGTGTGGTGCTCCGGGTCTTTATTGTCTTTAAGCCGTTTGAGAAAGCCTCTGCTTCAAGTGCACGCAGTACTAGTGATGATGACAGTGGTAGCATTTTGCCCCTTGGGGTGCATTGTGCGTGCACATAACGCCGTAAAAAGGGCACGCAGCCCGAAATTGCAATCTTGATCACTTGGGATTTTTTTTGTTGCAACAATGTGAAGGAGGGCTTTTACGAAGGATTGGCAGACGTGCCGCATGAATGTTTACGGCACCACTGCCATTAGGGAAACCGGTGAGTTGGCTTGGAGAATTTCACCCTCCCAAAGGGAACGAAGACCACACCCCCTTTCTTGTGCATGTTTTTCTTCACAGGCATACACAGACCACAAAATAGTCACCATATGACTTGGGCTATAGCAGCAAGGTGCTTTTCGTGTAGGCTCAGCCGCAGGGCAGAGATGGACTCATGGGATGGGGGATGGGGGATTTGCATAGCTTTCCCAGGGGCCAATTCCGTATGGCTAGGAATGTCAGCGACACTCAACGGCGGCGAGCCAAGCGCCGCAAAGGAAACTTAATAAGGCGGAGTGGTGGCTCTGCCCATGGGATTGTGTGATGCCACATCCCATAGCCAGCAAAAAACCGTACTTCTGAGATCGTGTTATGCCACGTCTCACTGCCACCAAATGGCCCTTCTTTTGAGACGTTGTCAATGACCTTGACCAACCAAATGGTTGGACGCGGCCACATCCAGCGCTAGCATGTCAAAGTCGAATGAGCGCGCACTAGGGGTGCGGTGGCCACGGCCGAGAAAGACGACAAGCCGAACATCGGTGATCTGCGAAGCTGGCATGCACATCAGCAAGTTACAGTGCAAGTAGCACAGGAATCCGCGTCTCGCCTGGTGAATGGATTCGTTGCATTTGCAGGAGTCCCGGTCATTATCACCAGACAGGAAACTTTCTTAGTTCTGTCTCGGCTCTGGTGGGATCTGATCACCAAGCTTCATTACGTAGCACAAGTGAGGTGGAGAAACAAGTAACGCAGCGCCACCCCTATGTGTGGGAAGTCAGGGTAATGGTGTGCCTTGCGGATGGATCAAAAGACATTGTCATGGGAGTAAGCACAATAGGGGGTGGGGTGGGGGGGGCATTACCTTTGGGTTTGTGGGAGCCCGAAGGTAATAAGCCAAATCAAAGGCATGGTCTATGGGGCACAGGCGGGGGTGGGATCAGAGGCGTGCTTTCGCTTTTGCCTCTTGCGTTCCGAGCCCAGAGAGGCACGTGAGACGCCAAAGAGTTCAATGGGCCCTATTCGCATCTTGTTGCACCTCACCAGTTGTGTATTCTGCGCTAGGTTCTCTACCCCCCTTATGGCCCTTGGCCGCAAGTGCCCCCCCCCCCCCCCCCCATGTGTGGGCCAATGTACGACACAAGATTCAAGATACATATTCTCGGGGCTTGAGTGCCCACGCACACTGTAGGCCAGATGGCCTGAACTGAGTCTAGTGTCAGCAATAAAAAAAGATGTACAAGACAAGATTCAAGTCGATGATGAAGGAGATGATAGTAAGGTGTGCGAACTATGTTGCATAAAGAAAGCATCTCTTTCTCATTGTCATGCAAGTCATCTGCATTGTTGCGGTGACTGTTTGAGCCCCCACACATGTGGGGATGAATTGGTGGCCCATGCAGAGTAGACCGCCAGCTACATAGCTACATCATTGATGATATTGCTCAGGCACCTAGGCAAGTGCGCATGGATTGATGAAACGCGACGCATGAATGCGTTGAGGTGTTGTTTTGGTTGTGCAATGTTGAAGGGGTGGAGGGATGTTTGGATGGTCTCGTGCCCAAGGGTTATCTCTCCTTAGGCGGCATTTTGGGAGGTGTGTGAAAGCTAGCCCCTGCCGGGTAAACTCATTGGAAAAGTAGCACGCGGCGCAAATACTCCCCCACAACCAACGCTTGGCGATACATATGTGCCATGTCGAACTCTCAAGTTGTTTTCGTTTGCTCCGATTGCCGCGGTTGTATTGGGGCGCTTTCTGCATCTACGGGGAGAGGGGGGGGGGGGGCTCCTCACTTTTTGTTGTTTGTCTTTTGGCTAAAAAATACAACCGTGTCTTGTGCCAAAGGGTGTTGGAGAGGCTTGCCAGCGAGGCGGGCTTGGCCGGGGTAGTGCATTTTGTTTATCTTGATGATGTGTTGGTCCTCAGAAGGGCCTTGGTGCTAGTCGGCGCGTTTGGCGCAATACCTTCGCCAAGTGGGCGTGGTAGTGAGTGGTAAGTCAACGCTAGAGCTGGTCCGGAGCCTAGTGTTGCTTGGGGAAGGTGTGGGATTTTGCCGGTAGCAGTATGGATATGGCAGGGGCGGCATGGGGCCACGAGTGGCCTGGTAGTGGAACACTTTCACTTTGCATGAGGCAACCTGAAGTGGTGCGGATGAATAGGAGCCTGAGTCTGAACCTCTATTGCCTTTTATCTAAATCACCACCCCTGTTGGACCAAAATTGCCTGCGCGATCTTAGGCACACTGTCACATCCTTAGTCTTCCATAAATTGAGGATGTAGGAACAAATTTATGAATCAGGTAAATATTTTGTTGTAGGAGACCCAATCGCCTCAACAACAAAGGAACCATCACTATACACAACTTGATAGCCATCTGGGGCCTGGGGAGGTGCACAATCGCCTTGTCTTGCTCAACTCGCAATCACCTCCCACTGTGAACGCCATCTCCAAAGATCCATCATAGAAACATGACTTCTAACCCATAGGGGTGGCTGCTAGCCAATGTTTGACCCTGAGGGGTGTGCAACCTTCGGGGGTTGTGGGGCCATGAGCAACGGATACCGAGCTCGCATATACCCCTGTGTCACAGACGTATGGTCATAGCCACCATTCTCGGGTCATTGTTTTGCTTTGTTGCACCAGCAGCACAAACCAAACCAATCCCGAATGTTGCCTTGAGGTCAGCGCGCAAGGCGGCTATTGAATGTTTCTTGGGACACCTGGGTTAGCTCTTCCCCCTCCCACAGGTGCCGGTTAGCCATAAACCTTGCTTCTGGGAGTTCACTCTTCACCATTTTGCACACAAAAACAAAAGCAGTGGCTCCGTGGTTGGCTGGCCGGGGCCGAGCTTTCTGTTTAGAGGGCGTTGTTTCTTGTTTCCGGGTGAAGGTCCAATGTGATGTGTGGCATCACACATCCTCTTCAACAGAGCCACCACGGTGCCTTGTTAGCCCAGCATTTCTCGTCCACAAAAACAAGGGGGTTTCGGGGTGTTCAGTGCATCCCCAACCCCTCGGGATTCGAACCACCGACGACACTCCGTGGAAGACTAGGCATGTACCGGTGTACGAAAGACTGCGATAACAGCTCAAGCCCACCGAGGGCCCAATAACCGGCAGAACTAGGGCTCAATAACAACTTAGGGGAAGGCTTAGCAGGTTAGGAGTGTGCAAGATGGTCAACGGTGTCCACCACAATGGCGCAAATGGAGGGTTGGGGCTGGTCTCTCGGTGCCCCTAATGTAGCTGATTGCTGCTCAGGAGCTAAGGTATGTGCATAGCCTTAGTGCTTATGGCGCTGGCACCGGCGGTGTAAACAAGAAATACCCAACCCCAACAGAACAAGGACAATTCCCCCCCACCCCTATCTGCGAAAAATTTCCCCTACCTATAGCCAACTCTATTCATGGAGCCTGCGCCGTAAAAAGCAGTTTGTGGCTGCACAGATAAAAGCCAAGCCAAAAAATAGTCATTTGATTATCGGGGGTGTCTCAAAAGTGTTCGGCCAGAAAACAAACTTTTTGCACCTTGAGAGGCTGCAGTTTTTGGGTTGTTACACAATTCTCGTGGTGCTCTTGTTTTGCACGGGTGTTTTCAGATTGTGCTTTTGTTGCACCACTTGCACACATGACCAATGGGCGTTGCGGGGACTTTTAGGCACGGTGTGTACATCGGGGGTGTACCAAGGGCCCACACATTCATTTCGGAGGGTACTGATTGCGTGTGAGCAGTCACTTTGGTGCAGGATATGTCCCCTAATGTTGAGCCACTGTTTGCTGCTGTGCCCATCTTCCTGCCCTATGTTTAGCCATTGGTGTTGTTGGTGATGCACATGCAGTTGCAATTGCGGCAGACTTTTGTGAAAATGGTGCCACCAACAAGTCACAATAGTCAAAACCCCAACCAAGGAAACAAATGCAACCATTTGAGGTTCCTGAGGGCAGTCCAAAACAACCTGGCACTAGTGTACCATATTTTGAGGACCTGAAAGGGACACTATTTTGAGGGCTTTTGAAGGGGGACCATTTGTGGTAGTTTTAATCCAGTGGCAGGCATGGTGTGCACGGACCCCCTTGGTGGCCAAGCCCTTTGTGCCCCCACCGCACTTGCACATGCTCAATGCACGCTGGTGCAATAAAACCACATCTTGACGACACACCTATAAACGTGCTCCACAGATGACGCATCCTCGGTGGCCCGCCGTAACTCTGTGTTCCCATGGAGGGGCGCCACGCGAATAGCCGCCCCTGATGAGACAAGTTACTTGTGGGAATACCAAATCCCTCAGGTGCTCCATGACAGAATGCAGGCCTTCCTTGAACACCCAGACACACAGGTACAGTGCCTCGACCTCACCGACCATGAAAAGTTGTACCTCGTCCTACAAGCCAAACCAAATAAAGGAAAAGAAGGGATACAAGATATCCGGTCTCCAGAAGACTTGGCGGTGAAACTGGCAGCGGCAATGGACAAGGACTTGGACGATGATGTTCCCTTGCCTCGCCCGCCCTTCTTGACAGAGGTGTTCCCGACGGGTGTGCCACACATGCGGTATCGGCGCATTGTGACACTAGCCAACGAGAATCAGCTCTCAGAGGTGGCACGAGGGTTATGGCAGAACAGCCGGTTGGTGTTAAAGAAGTTAACGAAGGATCGTCCTCTCAGATTTGGGGTGTGGGGGGTAGGGACAGAAGAAGACCGGCAACAGGCACCATGAGACTCGGTACTGGATGGGCAGGCACTGATTATCGCGCCGTTTGGTTTGTCCGAGGCCACCATACGCAAATATGCGGCGCTGTTCGGTCTCTTCGCCGCAGTGTCGACTCGAGGGGCATCCCACATATTGGGGGGCACCGAGTACGTGGTTACGTATAGCCGCAAGGAGAGCGCTATGATCAGCCACGGGGTCACGCTGCACTCTACGCTGGGTGAGGTTACGTTTTCTGGCAAACTGCACGGAGGATGACCTCATGGGAGCCAAACGGGCCTTCCAAGAGAGGCAGGGACAAATGCTGGACAACCAAGAGGACATGGGAGATTGGTGGAGAATGGTAATGGGTCGAGAGTTGGGTGCGGAGACGGCGGTGGCCAAGGAGGCCAACCGCTTGACGGCCGATAACCTGGCGGCCCTTTCGGGCTGAAACCCTTGCACATCACCAAAGGACACACGCGGCTGCACAGGGGGCGCAGAGGTTCCCCCACAAGGGACGACACACGGCGGCACGGCGGGGGGGGTGCCGAGAAGGACCGCACGGGAAAAAACCATCACTGGGTACGCCACTGGGAGACGCGACACAGGGGAGCAGATCCCACAACACACTCGGCCTATTCTTGACACACGTAATCCTATGGTCTATGATGTGCATGAACCTCAGACACAAACCGCGACACTGGTGGATTCGCATGGTGGTGGCCGTACTTGCCTGTCAAGTGGCCCCGTCTGTCGAGACCTCCCCTGACGTACACACCCTAAGCACCGGTAGAAGGTCGTGCCGTGCCCGCGTTCGACTGCGACATGTGCCGCGTTCGTCATGGTTCCTGGACAACATACCATGGTATTGGAGGGTGCTCGTGGGTGCTTGGGGAAAATTCCACCCCGCGGAGTACTCAAAACCCCACGCACGACAAAGCACGCTGAATGGCCAGCCCACCGTGACGGCCTGCCCTACCATTGGCAAGCAGCCCGGCTGTGGGACGGGGCGCATCGACTGGTGACCCTGTCCAATGATGTGCCCCCGAGCGCAACAGGATTGCTGCCGGTACCGAGTCATACTGTCTCATGCCCGCTGGAAACTTGAAACCATAACACTATCGGTAGACGTGCACCCAAACCCAGGTCACCCCAAGACGACCACGTTGCGCCTTGACTTTGAACGTTGGCGGCCCGCACCTCAGCAGGCGGAGGTGGGGTCGCCTCCTGCAAGAAATAACTGCCTCCTCCCCCCATATCATTGCCCTCTAGGAGGTCCGCTTTAAAACAGGCGAAGCTCACCTGGCATACACTGCAAAGGCCTGCCCAAACTACCAACCGCTCGCTCATGACGACAAGCGCCCCGACATGATGTTTCTTGTGCATGAGAGGGTCCACAAATACTGCAAATTGGTGGCCCACTGCTCGCCCCATGCCATAGCTCTCCGCATCCAGGTCCCGGGTGTGCCCGAATTCACCGTCGTGAACCAACATGGGCCGTTCACCCTACGGGAAAGAGAGGCCTTAGACGCCTGGATTGCGTCTGTTCCCAATGTGGGCATTCTTGGAGGGGACTTCAATGACGGAATCTGGCACGCAATTCCACGCCGCAGGAGGGTATGGCACGACTGGCTCGACACTGGGCGCCTTGTTGACCCGCAATACCAAACGGTACCTCAACCGCAGGGCCCGAGCCACACCCGAGGGGGCAAACGCCTGGACGCGCTCCTCCTGTCGCAAACAGCATGGAATGCACTCACGCCGGTGGCGTACCGAGCGACCACGTTCCCGTCGGCAGGGGACCACGCAGGTGTCGAAATCCACACCACGGTTGTGCTCCCTGAGCCGCAGTCCCCAGATCCTGAAGTCATCAGCATCCGCGACTGGACGGGTAGAGACTTGAAGCGTTTCCGTGCACACATGGGAAGGTGGTACCGTGGCGTCCCAAAAAACATGACCGTGGAGAATGCCAGCAATAGGGTGCTGAAAGAGGTCGCGCGGTATGTCGCTGCACACAAGAAGCCCGACAGACGACCGGACCACACTCATCAGGATCTGCAAACCCGTGTCGCCCAGAACCCTTGTGACCAGGCCGCGCTGAAATAATGCGGTGAGGACATGCAACGCACGCCACACGGAGGTGATGAAGAAACTGCGCCGTTTCCGCAAATCCGCAATTGGAAGCACCGGGGCGTTCTTTGCGGACCTCGCCACGTGGCTTGTGAGGCCAGCCCACGTTTCGTCCCTGTCCCCCACTCTGGCATCGGCAACCAAAAGGTTACCTGATTTTGCGGGGGACCCGCACTGGGATCCAGAGAAGCCGACAATCCCGTGAGTCTGACTCTACCAACGTGGCGCGAGTTCCAGGAGGCGGCCAATCAGCCCAAGAAAAAGGCGATGGGAATGGACGCAGTTCAGCCACACACAATACAGTGGCTGCCTGAGAACGTGCAATGTATCCTATACAGGAGAGTCTGTGAGGTATGACACCAGGGGCAGATGCCGACAGAATGGACTGACACCCGCATATCGCTGCTGTACAAGAAGGGCGACCCCAGGGATGCGAGCAACTACCGACCTATGGCAGTATCCACATGCATGTACCAAATTACCACGAAGTTGATCTTGCAGCGCATCAAGACACCACTCACCGCAGTGCTATCTGATCACCAAGCAGGAGGGCGAAGGGGACATACCACACTGTCCCAAGCTATAAAACTATGGTCGTCAGCGCTGAGCATGCCGGTAACACCGGACGTGGTACTTCTGGATATCGCCAAGGCGTATCCAAGCACCCCCCACCCAATGCTGTGGGTTGCAATGCAGCAGGTGGGGGTACCGGATCGCTACATCTCCATGATGCAATACGCATACCAAGAGACGCGGTGTTACTATCGGGTGGACGGAGAAAAACACTCATACCATCAGAGGAGGGGAGTGAAGGAGGGGTGCCCCCTCTCCCCCCTACTCTTTTGCGTGGTGTACGAGATGTTTCACGGAACGCCGGCGGCAGAATTCCCCTCCGTCCACTTCTACACGTACATGGATGATGTGGCCTTTGTCTCGCCGGACCGATCGACCGCGATGGCCGTACTTTGGAGGGTCACGGACTTGGGAAACACGCTGGGCTTCCACGTGCACAAGGGGAAAACAGAGGTGTACTGTTGGTCGGCAACCTACAAGGTGGACCAGCTACTGTGGGACGGGCAGGTTAATACTGTCAGACCCCCCATCCTCAGCTACCTTGGACACATCATCGCACACCCACAGTGGGCACACAAGGCGCGGTCGGACTACCTAGACTTGATTACGTCGGACCTGGCACAGTACGCGCATATTCCCATGGATGGCTGGGAACGAAAACAGGTGGTCAACTCCATCTTGATGCCCAGGTGGCTCCACCGGGCGGTTCTCATCCCCTCTGACAGGTGGTACAAGGAGGTAGACGACCTGTGTTCGGTGTTTGTACGTCAACCTAAAGGCATGGTCCCGGGACGAGATACCAAACAACTCTGTGCCCCGGTATCTTGCGGAGGCATGGGGCTGCACCAGATGTACTGGGCCTACCGACGGCGATTGATCACAACTATGCAACAGACCATACGTCACCATCACCAAGCATTTCGGGTATCCCTCAACACATCAAGGTGGACCAGCTACTGTGGGACGGGCAGGTTAATACTGTCAGACCCCCCATCCTCAGCTACCTTGGACACATCATCGCACACCCACAGTGGGCACACAAGGCGCGGTCGGACTACCTAGACTTGATTACGTCGGACCTGGCACAGTACGCGCATATTCCCATGGATGGCTGGGAACGAAAACAGGTGGTCAACTCCATCTTGATGCCCAGGTGGCTCCACCGGGCGGTTCTCATCCCCTCTGACAGGTGGTACAAGGAGGTAGACGACCTGTGTTCGGTGTTTGTACGTCAACCTAAAGGCATGGTCCCGGGACGAGATACCAAACAACTCTGTGCCCCGGTATCTTGCGGAGGCATGGGGCTGCACCAGATGTACTGGGCCTACCGACGGCGATTGATCACAATTATGCAACAGACCATACGTCACCATCACCAAGCATTTCGGGTATCCCTCAACACATCAAGGTGGACCAGCTACTGTGGGACGGGCAGGTTAATACTGTCAGACCCCCCATCCTCAGCTACCTTGGACACATCATCGCACACCCACAGTGGGCACACAAGGCGCGGTCGGACTACCTAGACTTGATTAGTTCGGACCTGGCACAGTACGCGCATATTCCCATGGATGGCTGGGAACGAAAACAGGTGGTCAACCCAGGTGGCTCCACCGGGCGGTTCTCATCCCCTCTGACAGGTGGTACAAGGAGGTAGACGACATGTGTTCGGTGTTTGTACGTCAACCTAAAGGCATGGTCCCGGGACGAGATACCAAACAACTCTGTGCCCCGGTATCTTGCGGAGGCATGGGGCTGCACCAGATGTACTGGGCCTACCGACGGGTATTCATCACAACTATGCAACAAACCATATGTCACCATCACCAAGCATTTCGGGTATCCCTCAACACATAAGTAGAACGTGCCCAGACGCCTTTTCTTGCGTACGTGGCCTTGTTGAACTCAATGGGAGCAATCTCGGGCATATCACTGCAGCACCCCCTTTGCCGTGCCGGGGGGCCGAGTCTCATCGACAGCGAGGACACGGCGGACGGTAGCATGATCCACAATCAAATGGCCCCCGTCGGCCAAGAGGACATAGCGCACCGATATGGTGTTGCCAAGCCTCGCTGGCATGTCCTGGAAGGAGGGCAGGTCCCGGTAGGCTACCAACTCACTGTGGTAGGGGGATGTGAAGTGTACACCAACGGCTGCGAGCCACAGGGGACAACATGGTATACGGATGGAAGCAGAAAAGGCAATCCAGTGGGTATGGGGGGCGCCACAGCCGACTGCCGAGCAGGATTCGGGCTCCACTGCGGGCCACTGCACGTGATTGGACGGGTGCGGGGCCCTCAAACCCCGTACCGGGCAGAGCTCATGGGCATGTATGTAGCCTCCTGCCTGGCACAAGCTGGTGACGAGGTAGTATTGGACAACCAAGCCGCAACGGATTGTGCGACAGCCGCGCCATACCACGAAGTGTGTGACGTGGACATCCGCCAGCCATTAGCACAGGAGCTCCACGACAAGTCACTCATGCCCAGGTGGGTGCCAGGCCACCGGGAAGAACGTCAGGCGCGGACCATTCAGGAAGCTCTACGGGGAAATAACCTTTCCGACTCGTTGGCGTCCATGGGAAGCGAACTCCCACTGACACCATACACACCAGATGCGCCGCATGGCATAGGCGTGGGAAGCACGGAGGCACCCACACCAGCAAAAAAGTGGATCATTGCGATGCGCCCGCACGCCACACCGGAGGGGGTCCACTGGGCAACTTGGCTGCCCTTGAAGTCGGAGCGCCGCAGGCTTTGGCTTCAGTGAGTGTGGGGGAACGTGTGGTGGAAAGGGTGTATGCCTCCATGGAAGAAGTCGACCCACCCGTGTGCCCTGTGTGGGTCCACACACCAAGGAGCGGCGCAGGCACGGCTTGTGCAGTGTGGGACATGGAGGACGCTATTCCTGGGCGAGTGGGCGAAAACCTGGGGACCTTGGGAGTCTATAGCCCGGCAGTGGCTCTCGACAGCAGCGCCTGACGACCTTGCCCGTGTAACAAAGTTCCACATTCCGCTGTCTCTTGTGAATTCAATCCCGCCCGACCACATGCCCGATTTCCGGTACAGGGTGGCGGTGCACCAGTACGGGTGCATGCAGCTGGCGGGTGAGCTACGCCACAACCTACCCATGCCGCAGGACCCGGTCGAGGAGCGGCGCTCCTCGTCGGGCGGAACGGCCATCTGGTACACGGCCTTCCGCCGCAGGGCCCAATGCTTGCCTCCTACCGAGGAGCGCCTTGTCCGACAATGCCACTACAACCCCCGAAAACGCTCTGCGGCTGGCAGCCAACAAAGGTCTGCAAAACCAAAAAGAGACCACAGGCTGGAAACCAGACGCACGGTGGCGAAACTTCTGCGTCAACCATACAGTGTCCCAAGGGCATGCATGATAATTAGGTCTCTACCGGTGCTGACAGGGGACGGGCTCACTTGTGCGGAGACTTTCCTCGACACAGGCATGCACTTGACACCGTCTGTGACCCCCGCAAAACAGTATTACGGGGACAACCTACATGGCGGCCAGCAACCTGATGCAGACGGCCCAATCACTCATCAGGGGAACTGCTAGGGGAATCGTGGCGCAACGACAGGTCACTGTCAGAGTGGCAGTGACGTGGGCCGCCCACGTGGACACCTGTGCCAAGGTGCTCGCCGTTTCCGCCCAGCGCACACGGTTCTGGTTCCACCATAGTGTCCGCGTGACGCTCTACGCGACGCACCGTGCATGTCAACGTGTCCTGTTGGGCACACTGTCCAGCCTACGCCGCCTAGCCACACGGGCCCTGCGGCACATGGACGTTTTGGAATTGGCGCAGCGCTCTGCGCTCGCCCACACGGCCACGGTTGCCCGGGCCAACATTAGCCACCAACAACTGGCCTACTAGAAGTTCCGCACATGGGCTGCTATGGTGACCCATAGGCTGGGGGGAGAAAAGTGGTTGACCGCGGCCATGTGCGATGCCTTGCAACTCTCCCGCACCGGCCAACATAGGTCCATGAAACAACAGCGGCAAGAGTCACTTGAAGAGGTGCGGACCTGTATGAGCCGGTGCCTGATGGAACACCAAGCCTGGTTAGAGGAAATTGCAGGGCGGTGGAGCCTTGTGCGGGGCAAGAACAAGAGGCCTGCAAGTGCAGTCGACGTGTCACCGGGTCGGCGTTTCAAGCGGTACAGGGCGCACCACTCCGACACCCCGGACTACATCCAACTTACTGGGGACCCTGATCCGACAGACCCGTGGGAGATTCAGCTGGCTGGGTCTCCCAGGACCCACCGCACGTGACATGTGACTCGAAAACCAGCACGTTGAGAACATCACAACTGACACATCGAACTGGGCAGACACTGCCCGTGGCAGAGCACATGTGCACACCACTGCCAGCCGACTTGTGGGATAAGTTGTCCCCACAGGCGTCCTTGATGGACGTGCATAACCTGCACGAAGCCTGTGGTTATAGTTACTACGGCTAGACTGATGCTAGGCAACTTGCCTATGAGTGCCTCTCCTTTGTTCATAGCGAGACTTTGAACTTCGAACTTATGTGGCGCCGGAAGTAAAAAAAAAAACATCTTGACGACACACCTATAAAATAGGCCGTTGAGGGAAAATGTGCAACATGCCAAGAACAGGGACCACCCCAAAAGGAGACAATTTGATTTCTTACAGTTCCGTGTAAAACCAACGTGACCAACCAATGAATGTTTTCTAGCTATGCTGCTTTCTATGCATAGAGCCTGTAACAACTGTTTTTTAATGGCGGTTGCACAATAACTATTTACATTGCTCACAGTGTGCATACAATTGACCACAGGTAACAGAAAAAGTTGCGCAACAAGGAGTGAAGGCTGGGGGATAACTATCCTTCTCCCTCTGCACAACAATTCATGATGGTGAATAGTCCTGCTTGGATCCTTGATCTTCTTTCGACCCTTTCATCTGGTTCTTCGAAGGAAGTCTCTGTTGGGGAACCTCCGCCGTGTGCTCAGAAACACTAGAGTCCCAAAGCGAATTTTTGACTAGGATGGCCCTGATGCCATTATTGACAAAGCCAACAGTGACATCCAGATGCGGTATACTTTTCCATCCAAACTGGCTGATCAGCAATTCATCGTTCACACGTTTCTTGATTTCTGGATTTTTTTAACGCACTTCCCTGGTCGTAGTTTTGGTGTTTCATAGCAAGTCCAAAACAGGTCTGAATATATAATATTGTGTATTATATTATGTATGAATAATTGAATAATAATATGTAATAGTATAATCCTTCAAAATTAGGTTGGAATGCCACTTAAACTGTGTTTTTCAAACAAAACTCGAATTAGGGAACATGTGAAATTTTCCAAGGGTCTAAGATTTCAAAATTCCCAGCCTTTTACGGCGCTGGCGCCGTAAACTTTTCGTTTACTACATCTTTCTGTCCCACAGGTTAGAAGCCCAGTCGTGCGCACATTTTTCAAAAGAGTGCATTTTTTACGGCGCCCTGGGTTTTGGGGGCTCGCAGCTCTACATGTGCGCACAGTGCACCCCAAGTAACCTGTGTTTCGATTTTCTGAGAATTCTGTCTGTAGCTACATATGAGGGAGTTACATATTCTGATAACGATGGTTTGCTGTGTGTTTTCATGTCTTTGTGTCCACAGCTGGCGAGTATTTGTCCAAAGTAGATGCATATTGTCATAGCTGGTGTATATGTCATTCAACATGGCCACCACCATCTGTGGGACCATTCCATCTTTGTTGAATTGATGACCACCTATCGGTGGTGTAGCCATCAAAGAGCAAGGATTAAATGGAAAAAAAATACGCAATAGGGAGCAAGTTCCGATGTATCTGATGAATTCCCCCTGAATTCTTGATACACAGACATGGTGTGGAACCCTTTTCCCACAGGGCATTGCCCCGAGCAACCTGACTGTGTCATACGATCTTTACTGTGTGATTGTTGGGTGATAATGTTGGAAGTTTTGACTCTAGCGCGACTGAGCAGCTGAATTTCGAGAACAATCTGATGCCTAGTGTATTTCAGCTCTTGTGCTGAAATTCCTCAATGGCCTCCCCTTCGCACTGTGCAATTGGCCACTGTCCTTTTCTTGAGGTGCGCACATCATGACAAGGTCAAACCGGTCGAAAGATCTCGGGGCAAGACACCCTGGATCAAAGAATTTCGTGCGACCTGTCGCGCAGGGCCCTCGCTCCAAGACATCCGGGGCTGCCCAAAAGCGCGCCGGAAGGAAAGGCTTGATCGGCGCGTGCATGAGGTTTGTCAACCAGGGGTACATGAAGGGCAAACGGCTGAAGGCGCTGCCCATGAAGTCTCACAGGGCAAGCACAAGGGCAATGGAAGCCTTTGTCCGTGCAAATCGGTCGAAGAAGAAGGTGTCGCGAGTGCCTCCCAAAGAGTTGTGGGCCAAAATGCCCGAGGGCTCCACAGAGCTGTATGCCCGGCCCAGCCCAAATTCAAGGTGTTTCCCACTGCTTTGTTCGCACCCCGTCGGTGCAGCCCGATGACCTCGCAGAGGCACTGTCTTCTGCATCCCATGCTACATTGTGTTTCCCATGCCCTTGGCGAAGTTCTGTGTTCTCTCCATTGGCCCACAGTCTTTGCGTACCTGCGGCTCGCTGCACCCTTGTCCGTTACACACTTAACAGACACAGTGTGCTGTTGGGGGGGGGGGGGGGTGCCTTACTGTGAACCATATGCGCAACCTGTCCCACTGAGCTTCCCTGCGCCCATGGATACCGTCACCTGGACAGAGTCTGGGACGCACCAGTGCGAGCGCGCGTCAAACCTTCGATCCTCCCCTCTGTTGATTGGCTTCAGGCGGGGCGGACACATGGAATGCCACGTGTAGGCCTGTGATGCCACTCTCATGGGTGCACCTGGGGATGTACTAACAATTTACACACACTAGGATGCAAAAGGATATGTTTTGCAGCCTCTAGCCTTGCCTGGGCCTGGTTATGGCCCGTTGGAAGGATGCGCAATGACTTGTTTCCACTAAAAACGGCCTACATGTGTTGGTTGAGAATTGCACTTTTTCCACCGACCTTTGACGGTCCTCAAGCTCACTTGGGTAGTTGCTAGGTGATCATTTGTTGTCCTTGAAGCATGTATAAACCCATAGGTGGCCATGTAGCAGTGGGGCATATTGGCCCCCCAAAAATGCCGTTTTGTGGGCCGATTTGCTGATAGCAACCCGGACCCCCATCATTGGTTTAGGGGGTCCATATCAATGAAAAAAATGTAACGGGACAACGGTCCGCATCACACACAGTAGCTGCTAGGTCAACCAAGTTTTGCCCACTAAAGTGCAACGAAGCCCAGTTATGGGACCCATCTGGTGAGGACAGCTATTTGAGGACAGCATAGGTTGGCTGGAAAATTCCGCTTTCGATGTGATCTACAGCAACCTTCGGGATCTTTGGTCCCTTGTTGGGGAAGCATCCGGTGACAATGGGACTGCTTATAAACCCATACGGAAAGATGTAGCAACAACTAAGACCTCCTAGGGGTGCTCATTGGCCCCGAAAGCTCCATTTTGGGCTTGTTTGCGCCGTGGTTGCGCAAAAGTTGGTTGGCCTATAGTAGCCATCAGTAGCCATCGTGCGTCAATTTGGACCTATTTCCTCATCCTAATGGATGCATCATGATTTTTAAAGGTTCTCAACATCACTCTTTTCTGAAGCATGCCTCCATGTCTCTTTTTGGCCAACTTTTGACACAACATTTTCGAAAAAAACCGCTGGGGCAACATCCGGCAAAACGAAAAATCAACCCTCAAACATGGATATGGCATCTCTTGAGCTTGGCGGTACACATTGGCACCCCCAAGACTATATTCCCTTCCATTTCCCCCTCTATATGGACCCCTTAACCAATGACGGGTGTCGCGGATGATATTTCCAACTTTTAGGCGCAACCTCCCCTATGTGACCCGACGGGTGTGAGGACTTCGGCATTTTCAATGTAGCATGGATTGGCTGAAAAACGGCATTTCCTTGTTCCCCTTCGGCAACATATAGCTACCGTTGGGCCGTCGCTAGGTGCTCATTTGGTGACACTGGGAATCCATACGAACCCATTGGGAGACATTTAGCACTGTCTACGCCCTCTTAGTGGGACTTATTGGCCCCCAAAAGCTTGTTTTGGGCTTGTTGCACCATTGTGGGCAAAAGATGGGGATAGTGACCATTGTGCATCTAGTCAAACCTGAATCCCATTCCACTTTTTGGTTGTATATGGACCCCCTAATCAATGAGGGCGGTCCCGCGTGCTATCTCGAGGTTTTCTCGGCTGCCCCCCTCAAGGGGGCCCACTGGCGAAGAGTTAGCAGTTTTTAGGCCGGCATGGTTGATTGAAAATTCGGGACAATTGAAGGACGACAACACATAGTGACGGTTGGGCTGTCACTAGGTGATCATTTTATGCCCATGGAAGTATGTATATACCCGTTGGGAGGCATGTAGCACTGAGTGAGGCCTTTTAGTTGTGCTTTTGGCCCCCCCCCAAACCAATACCGTTCCTAATGTCCAGGGACCCAAGTGCTATCTTGAAGTTTCCCACATCACCCTCCTTTTGGGGCCCCACCGATGTGGACCTAATTTTTTTCGAACAGGCAAAGTTGGATGAAACATTGCGATAATAGTGTGACCCTGGATAATCTCTCGGGGCCTTGTGATGGTTGTTGGGTGATCATTTGGTGTCAATGTGAGTATGTATAAACCATCTTTTGCTGCTTACTGCTATCGGTGGTTTCAACCCGGTTTGGGCTAAGGTCTATGCTACACATCTTCCACAATTTGTTGTCTTTCTACATAGTGTGGCTAGTGAGCCTGATGGTGTTGGCAATCAACACCAACACTATTTTCTTCTTCGCGGCGGACTTCTTGATCATGGTTTTGATCTTTTCACATCCAGGGCAACATGCCTACCAAGGAAAGGAGACCAATGGAAGAGGAGCTGGAGCTAGTGGCTATTGTGGATGTGGCCCCTTCCCTCTAGGTGGACAAAGTATCCGGGGACAAATGGGCGAACGCCGTCGCTAAAATGTCAGTATGCTGGGTCCAAGCTAGGCATAGCATGCGCCAAGCATCAGCGGCGCTACATGCACAATTTGGAGTCGAGATACAACGAGACGGTATGATGGACTAGTCTCTAGGCAGCAAGTATTTCAGTCAAGGTCCAACCCAAAGTCTGTAAAAGTTGGTTCGCAATAGGGATTTGGCCACGGCGGTGACAAGAAGTGCACCTTGGCTGCATTCGAGTCAAAAAAATTGAGGAGTTGGAAAAGAACGTGGCTGAAGCTGAGCAGCAATGGGAATGGGGCCGTGATAGGGACAAATTGCTATCCAAGGCCGTCACGTCACGAGTTAAACGTTGGATGCCTACATAGAGGAGGCTACCGGGCTATCGGGGTGGATGTTGGAGTCCCTCAACCTCAACAAGCAATTTGTGGATGAGAGTATGCTAGATAAGCAGGGACTATGCAAGCCATGAATCTGTGGCGGTTGGTGGTCAAGGTGCAAGGAATGCTATGAAAACAAGTATCCCACGTACTGTGGTTCCACCTCAAACGGGTACAAGAAGTGGAAGTTGCATGACTCCGGGTCTTGCCAACAATCCAGGTTCATATGCAAGTCCACGAGGTCCCGTTCCCGACGATGGTGCATGCAAGGCCCAGGGCTTGTTGCAAGTTCCGGTCCAAATTGGCAGCATCCTCGGGAACATCATGGGATCATCTGCGTCCAACCGCGTCCAATTGGGAGTGGGGCTGCTATTGGGCTATTTTCATTGGAACCAACCTGTATGATGAAACAAAAACGTTTGACCACTATTTGATGCGATTTGCACCAAAGTAGTGGGCCTTGGTTTAAAACACCGCCTTGGTTGAAAAAGGGCCTTGCTTAACAAAAGCCTTGGTTTCAAAAATTAGCTGCTCCGTACTGGCCTTTACAAACCACAAACAAAGGAAGCCTCAACTCCACGGCCACACGGAGAACACGGGAGCCAAGCCCCTTCTTAAAGCAAGGACTTCTTCAAGTTCCACCTTTTTGTGCTATCTTTGATTGCCATGGATTGCGTTGGGCACCTTTCTAGTGATGCATAATTATGAAGGGGATCATTTGCCACTTGTTTTCCCACTGTCAACAACGTTCAATGCCCCATTTTGGCATTGTTGAGCGGTGGAGTGCGCATAACGCACGTGCTAAGGTAGGGTTACGGGGGTCACCTATGGGTCCAAAAGTGGTCAAAATTGATTGTTTTCATTGTTGTTCGTACACCACTTGGGGTGCTCAGACAAGTGGTTTAAGGCTATTGTGACCCACCGTTGACCTATTTTGCCCCATGCCGTTTCCCAAAAAACCCTTGAAAAGGGCAATTTTGGGAGTCACATTGCAATCTAGAAGGGCCTAGTGGGAATGCGGCGCGGGCCGACGGGGGGGGGGGGGGGGCTTTTGGACGGAATAGGGGGCAAAAAAGTGTCACAAAATAATTTTTCCAAAAATGACCCCAAAATAATCTGGGATGCTTAAATTGTTGCTTTTTAGCCCTTTCTACTATCTTTGAGCCATTTCCCTCTTAGGGGCCCATTTTGTTAGTGTGCTTCATGTTCCCTTCCACTACCTCCGTCCGTCCGTCCGTCCGTGTTAAAGCTAGGGTCACCGAGCCAACGAAACTCTCTCCATTTTATCACCCTCTTTAGAATCCCTTGGACCTACCACGTTTGGCAGCAAGCAGCAAGTAGTAGCAAGGAAGCAAGCACACATGCGAGAATTCAGCAAAAATCAGAACTCTGTCATTACGCTTGGGTTCAGCCCAAATTTTGATGGATGATACCTACATTTATGAAGGACAACCACACAAAGTATGAGCAAAGAACTCAACGTTGGCGAGCAAGAACGGGTGCCACAAGTGGCACACTAGGGTTTCAAAATCAGTTGAAAGTTGCAAAAAAGAAAAAGCCCCGTTTCGGGGCCATTTGGGTGCCTAGGATGTCCATGGAGGGATCCAGGCACCTTGTTGGTAAGAAAGAATGATGAACGGGACAACTTGCAAGCTATCTCCGCGCACCAAATCCCCATCAGAGTGCTATAACGCGCACGGTGCACGTGGCAGGGTAGGGTTACAAGGTCACCTATCGGTCCAAATGTGGTCGACAATGTTGTTTTCCAAATCAATCCAAAAACCGTCCAAAATACGCCAAAAAATGCCCCCGTTTTAGCCTAGCTTGTCCATGGGGGGAGGGGTTGCACCAGACCCAACCTAGCTCATGGATCAACACCTTTGATTGCTATCTAATGGGGCTTGCACCAAATTATTGCGCTCAACAACCTCTTTTTGCCCCCCCCCCCAAAAAAAAACCGCAAAGGTGGGGTTCAAAAACACCCTTTTTGCATACCTTTTCAAGTTGCACCTGATTGTGTTGGATAGCCATGCAATGCGTTGAGCATCCTTGTGGTGATGGGTATTTCAAGGTGTTTTTTTTTAGCTTGCATAGACTGATGTGGGCCCAAGATGGCTCAAAGCGGCTTGAAACCGCTCATGAAATTCTTTGTTGACCACATTTTAAGACCCGCAGGTGAACCCCGTAACTCTACCCTGGCACGTGCACCATGCACGCCGCTGGTGCTAATAGGGCATTAGAGGTTGCTGTGAGTGTTGTAGCGCTCGTGGTGCATGTGCTAGGGTAGGGTTGCGCAGTGGTCAACAATGATTTTTTCCCAAAGTTGTTCCAAGACCACTTAGGGTGCTCAAACAAGTGGTATCACACCATTTTGAGCCATATTTGACCCCTTTTGGCCCATGCAACTTCCCAAAAACCCTTGAAATGGGCAATTTTAGTACTGACAATGCGTACTGGGGGGTGGGGTTGGGGTGGAGGGTGGGGTAAGGCGTTCCGTGGAAATGTGGCATGCTTGAATGCCATGCATTGCGTTTTTTGGGCACCCTTGTGACTTGCTTTTGCGCATTCAACACCATTCGATGCCCCGGAAAGTGTAGCCCAAGGGGGTCCGCGCCGAATGCGGGTGCAGGGTTGCGGGGTGCGGGAGGAGTGTTGGGGGAGTGCTGTCTCTTGAGCGAGGGGGGCCATCCCACATGAGTGCATACCGGCTCCAAAAAAGCCTTGAAGTGGGCAATTTTGGGATTGGCAGTGCAAAGGGGTTTCGAGGGGGAGCGCGGGGGGAGGGGTTACTGGGGAGGGGTGCGGGAGGAATGCTGTGGGGCATGCGAGGAAAGGTACCAAGGGCGGTTTAAGGGAGGAAGTGATGGGAATCGTTCTTTGTGTCCCCCAACATGCATCCTTGTTGAACTGCGAAGTTGATATCCCCGTCCTCACTGGTCCCAATACTCAATCTTCACAAGGGTGATGGTATGGTTAGGGGGCGCCCTTGTACTGCGAGCACACTGCGCGCGTACTGCACGCTACTTTTTAGACCAGGTTCTCCCTGAAGAGTCCCCAAGCACACCCCTTCCAGACGCTCTTATATCACCCCTGCCTTAGGAGCATGTCCCACTGTAGGCCCTGGGAGACCTCCTTCAGTGGGGTGGGAGGTGGTCCATCTTCCACGAATGGGTGTTGGGTATGGCCGTCTAGCACAGCCCCACTGCCGACCGTCTCGGGATGACACCATGGTCTTGGCTAGCACGAAGGATCCTTGGCGTTGATCAAGCCCATGAAGTCACCTTCAAGTATAGTACTTGAGCGTGATACAGCACTTGGAGAGGATGCTGCATTGTCCCTCGGCCTTGATCATGATCTTGAGGTCCGACATCAGCCGTGCTTGCTCGGGGTCCCCATGAAGGGGGGGAACACAACATGGATACATCACCTCTGCCTTCTCGAGGTCCCATGGTGGGGAGAAATCAACCTAGGAAAAATTGGATGTGGTGGAAATGTGGAAATGATAAAAAAAAAGTGTGAAAGAATATGGTGCAAATGGGTGAAACTAAGGGAAAATCCAAAAATGCCATATCCCCAACGTGGAAGAAGTATCAAAACCTACTCTCAAACTACAATGATGCCCCCCTGGTATCACAAAGTATGGGTCTCTAGTACGGCCACACGCCCAAATAGTTGCAGTGCGCTTGCACTACGCTAAGTGCGCGCCCTAAGAGGGAGGGCGAGAGGTGGTAAGGGGAGCCCGTGATTCACCAACGCTTGCCTTTGGGGGCATGCCCCCCCACAACGCTTTTCATTCCCAAGGACTGCATACCTTGCCAGTGCTGGTGGCAGCAACCAAACCGGTTAACACTTAACCTCTCGCACCACGAGCCCTCCATGCCCCCAGTGACCTGTGAGTGTAGGGAGTGTGGCCAAGAGAGGCCAGCGCAAGCGAGCACGCCTGAGTACAAATGACCCCAAACATGGAACATAGAATATGCGCCACGACCTAGACTTAGTCTCCAGTGCTTGTGACCAGACGGTAAAGCCTAGAACCCTTGAGCCCATCGCCTTGACCCTAGCTAGGGAGGTAGGGGTTTGGACCCTTGGGGCCAGGAAATAGGCCAATGGCCGAGAGAGCACACAAAGAACTGAGATAGCAATGAAGGCCGTGGGATAGGCACGGCTTGAGCAAGAGGGGCCGGTCCACACCTGACCACTTCCGGCCGCAACCCCCCCCCCCCCGAAAGCGCACCTCCTAGACCCCCCCCCCCCCAATGGACCCTCCTAGACACACCCCCCCCCCTATACCCTGCAAGGGGGCCTTGAGCCAACAGTTAGTGTAGGGTAGTCCGTGTCCAAACCTGATGGGTCGGCCCCCTATGGAAGGGGGGAAAGAGGTCCATAGAAAGGAGGGTGCAATGTCAAAGTTTGTTGAAAGTAATGTTGTGCTGCATTAAAAGTGCTTTTTGATGCTTGCAAAGAAAAAAGGCTTCTGTCAGCTTCTGCCGAAAAGAAGAAAAGTTTTGGTATGTGCGATTGGCCCGCATCTTTGAAAGTATATGAGATAGGTGAATGTTATATTTGGGCACCGCAAATTGAAGCGCCAATACAACAAAACGTACAACGTTTGGAAACCGCAGGCCAGACCAGAAAACCAAATGCCAAATCAGCATCGGCTTCGGATGGACAAGGTCGGCCTCCGCCTGCAGATGACGGAGCTAATGGAGCACCAGTCCTTGCACCCCCACCCCGGCCAAAACCACTTTTCAACTTTGCATCCAAATTACCTACAAAATGAGTGCCTCACCCTTCAGCCCCACGACCATCTGAGGCATCTCTACACGAGTCTAGTCAGTCTTCAGCTCATGGCACTTTGGCCGGATTCGTTGAAACTGGTTCACAATGGTGGTTAGAGCCGTTGTTTGGTTTAGGGTCATCTAGTTCCCGTTCCTCTGCAAGCGAGAATGGTTCGACGTGAGACTCTACAAGTAGTGCTCCTGATGATTCACAGGCATCTGGTATTGAGCACGACTCTCATGATACAGACTTAGAGGACTGCTAGCAGACCTGTTGCCCCATCAAAGGAGAATCTTCTGCCGAGGAACACCCACTTTTCTTCATCAGACCGCAGTCCGGTTCATTTTCATTTTGAGTTGAACCCTTTACTCGTGACTCGTCTCCCTAATTTCAAAAAGTGGTTCATGCTTTTTCTTTTGCATCCATAAGAAAACAAAAAAATTGCACTTCATTTTAGGAGTGGGATATGCTCACCAGAGATGGACCCCCCCTCCACCCCGAATAGATGCTCAACAAAAGGACAGATCTAAGGTCCCATTCCCAAGAAAAGAACGAGCAGTGTTTTGTGTTTTACACTTTTTCTGCAAAAAGAACAAAAAGGTCCAAAAATAGACACCCAAATAAACAGTCTACTAGCCACTAGCCAAAACCCTTTTGGCCAGCGTTTATTTCAAGCTTGCGTGCACACCTCTTAGGAAATGCCCATGGAGAGGGGCAGTCAGGTTTAGGGGTTCCACCGGACCTGGCGCTGTCCAAGGCACCAAGTCGAGGGATTGGCCTTGAAGGGCCGTCGGTGCACCCTGGTTGTGGGCCAGTGCTCGCTGAGGGCATGGTCGAGGGAAGTCTCGGGCAGGTCATGGTGGTGCTGATCAACGTCAAGTGGGGCAAAGAGAGGGGCAGGAGGGGTGGGCAGGCAGCCACCGGGACTCGTTCAGAGCAGGGCAGGGGGCAGAGGCAGCCCAAGAGTAAGCTCCCCAGCCCAGCCCAGGTGCTGTCTCATATGACATGGCCAACCAATATGCACAGTCGTCGGGGACGCCATCGTGCACCCCCTAGGCGGCCTGAGCGGCTTAAAATTGGCCTGCAAATCCAAATCCAAATCCGTCCATCCCTCCCACCCCTCCCTCCTTTCCCTCCCCTCCCTCCCTTCCGTCCCTTCCCTCCCTAGGGTCTACTACAAGGTCAAGCTCCCTGCAGAGATGAGGAATGCATTGAAGCAGAAAGCCCGTGTGATTAAGCAAAGGGAGCAAGAGGAGCAAGAGGAGGAAGAGGAAGAAAGGCTCAAGTCTGTTGAAGCGACGCTGATTCGTCAGATGCACGCACACCTAGAAACGATCGGTATTGCACCCTTGGCAACCTTCCTCAAGAAAGGCACGCGGAAGAAGGCTGGCGTGGATATTGATGGGGCAGACATGGCCAAGGTGCTCCGGCACTCTGCGATAGAATTGATCCGCTCGTACCCCAGCCTCTTCCACATTGTTGACAGCCGCTGGGTGGAGCCGACTGGGAAGCCCTGGGAATCCCCCAATCGCCCCGAAGCTCCAGAAGTGGAACTTAAGGGTAAAGTGAAAGAGAGATTTCTGCCTGAGCATCAACCGGATGTTGAAGAGGAGGAGGAAGGGGATGAGGAGGGCATGAATCTGGACCGTGCAGCAGAAAAGAAGAAAAAGTTGTCCAAAGCCAAACGAGGTGCTCCAGTCAGACGACGTGCTCAAGCCAAACGAGGTGCTCCAGCCAAACGAGGTGCTGGCAGAGGGACCAGCAAAAAGGTGTTTGCCCACTGCTTCTTCCACTGACTCCGGCCCAAAGTTCACTCAACTCTTGTTCCACCTGCACGTCGCGTAGTTGATGATATTGGTCTCAGTTCTGGTTCAGGAAATTTGCACAGGAATTGTCGTGCTGGTTTTGAGCATCTGTGCGTTTGAGGAGGTCTAATCTACTTCGAGTTGGTTCCCCTGTTGCCACGTCTGCTCACGTGGCTTGCCCCTTCTTCATCTGCCTGTCCACCTTCCTTACATTTGCCCCTCCTTCTCCTAGTCATTCTCTTCCCTGCTCTGGCCCATGTTCTCTGACTCTTCGTTTCCTTACTCTTACAATTCCTTACACTTACTCTTGCTGCTCTCATCGCTCCTCCCCGTCCTTTTTGCTGTTTCCCTTTCCACTGCCCTGGGATCCCTGCTACTGTCCATCCCGTGCTTGCCCACCGTTCCATTTCTTCAGCGTACTCCTGCCACCCCTTCGCCACCTCTTCCCCGACTGTCGACTGTGCTCGCTCTGGTGTTGCCCTTTTCCCCCTCCGCAGACCTTTGCACGAAAGCAGTCATTTGCCGGAGGTGGGGTCTACCCCAACCCGGGGGGCTGCTCAGATTGGGTTGCTTATTTTTAGTGAATCTAGGGGGAGATCTAGGGAGGGTTGGTGGGTTGGTGGATTTGGCTGGGTTCATGGCCCACAGGGTTGGGTTTGGACACTGTGGTGGTTGGTTTGCTTTGTCAGGTTGACTCAGTGATGGTTGTCTTCCAGGATCCATATTTTCTTCCCGATGCCTTTACTGAGAGTCGCCATTGCCAATCGCATGCAACCTCAAGCTCTTGTCCCAGATCCCAGATTCGTGATGGGCGGGGTTTTAAGTGGGTGGGTCCCAACTTGGCCCCGCCCTCTCACCCCTCTTGCTCCTAGCTGGCCTCCGTGAATTGCGCGGAGAACACAGTCATTGGGATGCCCCCGGATCTGCGTACTGCCTTTGACCCACTGGGCAGCAACACCGCTTGTGGCTTGCACAGAGGAACTGCAACCCCTCATTCCCCTCTCTCTTCTTTCCCCCGCCCCGCATGCTGCCTCTCCTTCCCCACAGGCCCCAAGACGGAATGCAAAGAAGTCTTCACGGAAGAAGTCCTCCCAAAAGGCCAAACCTCGTGCTGCAAAGCCAAAGGCTCCCAAGGCTGTAGGCCCCCCAAAAGAGTCTGCGCCCAAAAAGGAGTCTGCATCAAAAGCCTCCGCAAAGACTCCCCAAAAGGAGTCTGCATCAAAAGCACCTGCAAAAACTCCCGCTGCAAACAAAGGTTCTCCTGCTGCCCCTGCTGTGCCACCGGCAGCGGGTGCTGCACGCCGTGGAAGATCTGCAACGCGTCGCTGAGCCACCGTGGGGCAGTTGTTCAACGGCGTTGCGTAAGGATCCAGATGTTCCTTTTCGTTTTTATCCACGCACATTTGGGCAGAGAGCAGGGTTCCCAGCTTTCCCCCCTCCCCCCGAATGACTGGACCTCTTCAGTGTCGCCCCTGTCCAGTGATGGCCATAATGATGGTCCACAGCCCTCAACAACCTTCAAACAGGGATGGAATCCTCAACGACCCTCACCAATCCTCAACAACTGTCCAGAAATCTCAATAACCCTCAGCACCCTATTGTAGGTGCCGCATACGAGCCTCATTTGTGGTGCACAGCAGGATGCAACGGCTCAGCCCTTCTGTGCACAGCAGTCCCAGCTTCCCTGACCATAGTTGAAGCAGTACCTGGCGACCAATTGACACTGATTTCCAAGTTGGCCTCAAAGGATCTGTAGAGGAGTGTTTTGTGAAGAAGAATGCCTGAAATTGCATTCTTTCTCGATCTTGGCAGGCATGTTAACGGCGCTTGAAGGGCAAGTTGCTTATGCAGGCAGAAGTCTGTGGGTGCAGGACAGACAGAAAGGGTGTGTGGGAAATCTTGGGACCACCATTTGAATGGGACACAATGTCGTTGGTGGGCAAAATCCAGGGGGGTCAGCAACTACTGTCTGCACCATCACACTGGCTCATTGTTTGGGCCACATGATTGTTGGCTTGTCGCGATACCGGTATAAAGTAAGATGAGCGCTGGAAGTGCTGTCTCTTTCACTCCGGATTTGGTTTGCTGTGTGGTGAGTGGTGCCTGAGGTGCAATGCATGTGGAATCCCTGCCTTTTGCAGACACTGGGGCTAGTGCCACCTTTTTTGCATATTGTTGCACCAAGATCTGCATTTTGGGGGCTGTTTTGCTTGTGGTCTGCCTGCGTGCATGTGTGTGTGTGTGTGTGTGTGTGGATAGAGAGAGAGAGAGAGAGAGAGAGAGATTTAGTACTCTGTGCTTCAGAGCAAACAGGTTCTCAACGGAATAGCTGCGAATCATAGAGAGGGGCCGACTTTTCCCATTTGGAACCTTTGTCACCCTGCTTCTAAAGTTTCTTCCTCCCCTCTCCAGTATTGCCAGGTTTGGGGCGGGGCAAAGATTTTCTGGTGTGGTGGTGTACAAAAAACCTTTTGCAGCACTCTTGCTGGGCCTAGCTGTACTATATCACATGGGCAACATCTACCTTTGGGGGCGGGTGTGAAAGCCTTGTACACAGCCTTGTGAAATACCTTGTACACTGTTGCGCACCAAAAGCCCCCGGTTCTTTTTTTACTGAAAAACCCCCCAATTCTTATCAAATTTTACCAAAAAAAAGTGACATGCCTGAGAACCGGGCAAAAAATGGCCCCAAATGGCCCTAATCTGCGCGGTTAGGTTGCTAAACAGCCCCAAACTAACAATGGGCCCTATCTTGGGCTACATAGCTCAAAAACTGTAACCCCTACATTTCATGGCTTTCACCTGTGGGACTGGCCAACAATACGGCGAGACCCCTGTAGCAGTGTGCTCTACAGCCTGCCAAAGTATCACATGGTACAGAAACCAACTTGGGCAAAAATGGGTCCAACAGGGTCCTTGGCATGGGGGGGGCGGCTACAACCGGTCCTGAGGCGACACCCCCCAGCTATCTATCAAAACTGGGGGGGCTGGGGGCCAGGTTGGGGGGGGTCGGCTAGAGGATGTGTGTGGGGGGGGGTTCGGCTGTTGGGGGGGGGGGGTCCCAAGGTGGGGGAGCCTACGCGCGACCCACTACCACCACACGCATACCTCCAAGGGGGATGTGTGTCTGGTGCGGGTTTGGGGAAGTTGCTGGAGGCTGTTGTGAAGCAGCTGCTGCAGATGGGCATGTGTGTCCACAGTGGTTGTGGTGATCTTTACTTCGCAACAAACGGCATTTGTTTAGCGCCTTGTCTTGCTAATCTGGCGCCAAAAATATGGATGGTTTGATGAAAGGGAAGCATGCACAAAAAAACTTCGGTGCCCTTGGCGCCATGGCCCCAACACCACTATCTCTCAAAACCTGTGGGGGAAGGGGGGGGGGGGGGGGGCTGCGGGGTGTCGCATACAAGGACCGGACCCGGCCGCCTCCCCCCGCCCGTGGTCTTTGGGGGTTCCAAAATGGCTTTTCCCCTTAGGAATTGCCCATGGGTCTGCAACCACAGAAAATCGCTGCATATATGCAAACACACACACATATGTAAAGCGAACAGACAGAGAGAGGGGGGGGGGGATTGAGTAACCCGAAGTAGACATGACATGCAATGCCATTTGCAACTGCATATGCAAAATCAGTGTCCAAATATTGGCTTTCGCATTTTTGTGGGAAATAGAAACCACGAATGGTGTTTTTCTTGACTTGACTCATGCCTTGAAATACCCCACCACCGATGGGGATGCTTCTTAATTTGTGTTTGTGTTGAGACGAACATTCCAACAATGGTCACAATCAACAGTTATGAGCAAAAGAGCCTTTCACAAGCAAGCATGGCAATCGAGCAACACTTCGCAACACCAATTTTGTGTACATGGTTGCGTGTACAAAAAGACCCCCCCGCAATGTGCCCAAAAACCCACCCATTTTCAACCAAAAAAGCCCCCGACATACCAAAAAATCCCATGTCTCGTACCAAAAAAAGGTCCCCCTGTTTGACGCAAAAAAAACCAACTTGTACCAAATACCTCCACATATCTTTACTAAAGAAAATCCTCCCAAGATGACAAAACTTACCAAAAAAACCAAACTTGTTGCCAACAAAACTCCTATTTCTTACAAAAAAAACCACCCGTTTCTGACCAAAAAAAACCACCCAACCCTCCAATTCCTTTGAAGCATACCCATACCTTACCAAAGAAGCACCCGCACCACCCAACCATTTGGATGGCCGTGCCACACCCTGCATCTATACATAATTGAACAACAAACACAAGGCACCAAAACGCGTAAAAGACCTCCACACAGATCAAGCTCAGTGCATCCCTATTCACACACCCGTATACCAGCAGTCACCACCCGGTGTGCCCCTTTGGACAAGTAGTGTTGGTAGAATTCATAAGTGGCATGCCAACAAGCCGGTGCCGGCTGAAGTACCCCTATCAGCACAGAAAAAGACATTATGACACCCGCCCCCCCAACTCCAGCCCAAAACCCCCAAAGGTTACCAAAAAAACACTTTCTAGGTTTTTTTCGGGGGTGGCCTCTTTAACAAGAAAAAATGTAGCAAGTTGTATTATGTGCTAGCCATTTGAACGCCTTTTGGAGCTATTTTGGGTTTACCCCGGGCCGCAAAGAAGTTCAAGCGAAAATTTGAGCTCTTTTACACTGAGCTCTTTGTGGTGGGGCCATTAATCCTCTCTTTATGCAAGTTTGTTTTGCATTGATTGTCTAAGTTGCCACCCAGCCTCCAAGCCACCACCATTCAGTTGGTTTCGCTCCAGTTGGACTCACAGAGGCCATGTGTGAGTGCAAAAGATCATGACAGCACGGCATGGAGCCGAGCCCACTACACAAGACATGCAACACCCAAGACACACCAGGGTCAACAAGAGCTGTGACAGTGAAACAAAGTGAGTAGTTTATCCCATTTCACATACACGTGATCCTCTACAGAATATAAAGCAAATGAACTTTTACGGCATACATTCCGATTGCAGTAGCAAAAACACGAGTTGCCATCTTATTTGTTTTGCAACGAAATGGCTATGCACCAACAATGATTGTAGCAAAGCCATGTGGTAGTAGTCCAACGTTGCAATGTCATACAATTATATTTTCTTCCACAAGGCACGTCAAAGAGAGAGAAAAAATCGAATTTTTGAACCTTTTTAGATGCCACTCTATGGCCCAAGAACCACAAATTTTGGTTTTTTTTTGGGGGGGGGGATGGCTCGGGTTACAGGGGTCTGGCAGCCACTACTTGGGTCGTATAGACTTCAGATGGAAGGGTTTCGAAAAAATTCAATGTTGGAAAATCTCCAATTGTCACAAAACAGTGGAACCGCGAGCAATTTTTTGGGGTGTTTCGAAGACCATGGCCCGGGTTACATGGGCTTAGCAACCATTACATGTGTCCCCATAGGTGCTTTAGTAGTTGTATTGTCACTGCATGATCACCCCAGCGCAGCCCATGGGGCAATAGAAGTTTTTTGGAACAAGTCGAATCTTCAAAAATTTCTAGGTTGGTACTGCACCCAGACGTGCAGAAAGTATAACACTCCCCTCGCCAGCTCAAAGCTAGAAGGCCAAGGTTAATAAAAAAGCTGGATATTGGAGGCATCGGTCCGGCCATACAAAACGAACAAACAAACAAGGGTTGGGAGGGTCGGTGTTATGTTTTGATCTAAATCGGTCTCATGTCTTTAACCCTCCCCTTCCCAACCCCGAATTCGACGACTGAGGGGTGAGGATCGCCAAGAAAAGACTCATAACCCGATTCAGGTTGATCCAGGTCCAAAGCAATAGTGCAAAAGCTTTTGCATAGAGGCAGGAGCCGAAAAAGCTTTCGCCTAGAGTTTTCATGTCCAGCAAAGAGATGAGGTTTAAATTAGCAAATGCAGATCAAGAAATGTAGATTTGAACATACAGATCAGAACAAAACATATTATAAAATGCAATCCCATGCAAGCTCATGCAATCCCATGCAAGTTGGGCATACTGATATGTAACGCTTACCTTGTGACAATCATTGGCTGGGAGTTGGTTTGGTGGGTGCCGCAGCTTGGACAACCCCCGTGAAGGCGGGCGGTTCGCCATGGGCTGTGGATTCAGAATACTACCGTCTCGTCCACCTACAATGCCCTGACACCTACTGTTGACCAGGACCTGTACAATGCGGCCTGCTGCGGTTTGATTAACGGGGTCCCATGCGGAATATATCTGGGTGTCAGGTTTAATAGCCATTTGCAACATGGCATGCTTACTTAAAGCTTCCGCCCGACCAAGCCTGTGTACAAGATATGCATGTGGCTGTTGAGCCTCTAGAGCTTGTGCCCAAAGGAGGGGCCACACGAACCAAGTGTGGCGGCACACCTTGCCGGCTGTGGGACTCCGAACCACAACGGAGCTGTTCTTCTCCAAGATGGGGAGCCGCTTGGTCAGGGGCACAAACGCACAGATCCTGTTGGCAGCGACTGGAGTGCTACCTCAAGATAAGCGACACAGCACCGGACAGGGAGGGCACGCACAACACACACACACACACACACACACACACACACACACACACACACACCACCACCACAACCACCACCACCACCACGGCGGCGGGGCACAACACAGGAGGGCAACACCGGGGACAGGGGGCACGAAAGGCACACCACATCACTGCACCACGGGTAGCGACATTGCACGCCGCAACACCGAAACCACAATGACATTCCCACAAACATGGCTACCCGGGAAACAATGCAACACACACCACAACACCGCAAACACAGGGCGTAACAAGCCTGGCAGAAAGCAACACGCACCAAACACACCCACCACACGGCACCCCACCACACAGCACAACACAACGCATGAAGACAATGTACCAAGCCAACAACACAAGGCGTACCAAGGTGAACAAAGGCAACATAGTGGCACATACACACATGCGTTTTTACTGTAACGTGCACCCCTATATGCCTTTTATCCCCTATTTTGTTACTTTTTTTAAACCTTTTTGGGCCTCTTCCCCTCACAGATGGTGCACTTGTTGCCCATCCCCAATATGGAATGGGCTGTCTATGAACTTTGCGGCTTTTGGGCATGGCAAGGGCTAGGTAGCACAAGTGTGGTTGCCAGCTAGGACTCAACCCCAAGAGGGGGTGGGGGGGGCCCTCCTCTACGGACCCCAAAAGGGTTCTACGGAACAATAGGGTTGGTGGGCTTTGGAGGTAATCTATTGAACTAAGCTAGATGAAACCTATGCTAGCGTGTAAGAGTGCTTTGAATACGACATCGGGCAAGACGAGGCACTACACAAATGTTGTTTTGTTTGTTTGTTCGTTTGTTGCTCATTGAAGATCCCACCCTCAAGCTGAGCACCGGCTCGATGTGGCAATGCCTCCTCTGTCTCCTCTGTAGAGAGCGATGGTGTCAACAGATCAATGCGCACGGAACTTTTTTGCCCTGGTGAATATATTTCCTAGACAGTGTACACTCAAGCTAATAACCCTTACCCTTACACATGCGGCGTGCCCGCAACGTGCAGTAAGTGCTCCCTTTGCTTAAAGAAATTGTCTTTCGGGCATCTGTGTCAGCTCTCACCAAATCCAAAGTACAACTGTGAGGGTGGGGTTGGCATCCATCATAGTGTTGATCAGATCGCTCAAACACGAACCGGCGACATGACCAAACAACGGGTCGGAAACACAAATGTGGGCAAAAGTGGTGGACTTGTCAAGGTAAAGGCTTCACTAGGCACGGTCATGCTGGCTAGCAGGTTGTAAAACCAAACCCGGCCCCACTACCTTTCTTGTTCCCAAAGCACGTTTGTTGGCCTCCACCCCATCCCCAATGCAAACACTGGCTGTGCCCAAAGCCTCCATGGCCTTCAATGAGGCTCTAAGGATGGCACAAGCACTGTGAAAGAAAAGGAGGAAGAAAGCATGCAACGGTAGTTCAAAAATCAACCACAAAGCACAACATGACAAGGTGCGCGACAAGGGTCGCGAATAGGGGGTCATCGCGTGATAAGGGTGCATGACAAGGGGCAAGACAAGGGAGCTGTGGCGCAACAAAGGCTGCGACAAGGGGTGCAACAAGGGCGCAACAAGGGTAGTACAACAGTCAAAGATCTGCTTTATGTGAATGCTCATTGGATTTTCTCCGACTAGTAATAACCATTAATTTTAGGATTAAATGCGCAACTTTTGGCAAAATCTAAAAATGCGCGTTCGAATTGTGGACCTCGATTCATCCGCGCATGTAAAGCAACACCACAACACTCTCATCACCAAGAACAACCGGGCAAACACGATGTGGTGACCTCAAAATGCTCATCTTTTTTCTGGGCATTTGCCCTCAGCCCCCAAGAAGGCAGGCTTTGTGTAACCACTTCTGATTTTGTGGCCATATCGATCTTTCCCTGGCATGGGGACAAATGGGGACAAATGGGGACAAAGGTCATTTGTTGCGCATGCTTGAAGCTCAGCCCCAGCACGCGGCAGCGATTGGTGCCCCCCCCCCCCTCCCCTGTAAGGAGCCAAAGTATTTAAGGGGTGTTGGGGTCAAGGACCGCACCTAGGCGCCCCCCATGGATGAGAACACCGGGTAGCACACAGGAGAACGTGTTTGTGAACATGCTTTCTAGGCAACCTGTGTACCACATCAGTGGAACTATTGAAATCCCATAAAGGACACACGGCACGACATGCCCGCTATGAAGCCCTGGCAACATGACTATAAGAAGCCGCGCCTATGCATAGGGTTCAGTGACAAAAACGTTTCCAATTGCATTCCCCCATTCCCCATGATCCTTCCCCCACTTGCATGATCGCTTTGCAACTATCGTGAGGTATGAACACCTGCGATGCGTGTGGTGTGTGTAGGCCATGAAGCAACCATGGGATGGTGTGCAGCCCACACACCTTGATGCGTTTGCACACACACGTGACATATTTTTTCAACGAATGCAGACACTCACTGGAGAACCCGGACATGTGGACCCGCCCATCGCAATTCTTGGGGACCACAGTGGTCCATAAGACCCGGGCCCAGCTGCAAAGCCACGTGAAGAAACCCTGCATCAGTCAGTCAATGGATTTTGCACACCCGGGATCATGAACATCTCCTTCCACCACGAGGGGAATCAAGAGGGGTCATGCAGAAGTGACACACATATGTGAGCAAGGCCGAGGTAGATATATTATAGCAGTAGTCTGATCATCCAGTCCCGATAAGATCCAAATATTTCAAATGCCCTTTTGCAATAGCAAAGAACAGTGAATGCATCGCGACCCCAAGTTTCACAAGAGCACAAACGGGGCGCCAACCCTCCACCTCCTGCAGTGAGCGGGGGACCCCCCCAGGGAGACGACTTCGCTCCCCTTCACACAGACTGTCTTTTCGCCGGTACGCTACACACAACCCCTCTACATCCTATAGTGAGTAGTGCGGCTTGCCTATCTTTGTCAGCAATGAGGACAGGTACAAGATGGTTTTCATGAGGTGTATACCTTGCCCTATGATGGGTAGGCAGCGTAGCATAGTTGGTCATGCACGACTCTTCAATTTCACATAGGGTGGTTGGAACCCCGGGGAGGGCTGGGAACCGCCGCACAGGGGCTTCGTCCCGGAGAGCGTAGGTTCGATGCCCGGCGTGTAGAATATGGCGCCGACAGCTCTCTTTTCTTTTTTCTTCTTTTTTTCCTGATTCTTGCCGGTGGGATACCGGGGCTGACGGCCGTCGACGGGTTATGGCTACACCCTGTGATGTGCATGTTTTTTCGTCGGCTGTTTGTCAGGTACACGGAGGTTCCCATGAGTTGTATTACAGGTCCTATTATGCTCATATCAAGTTGTATCTTAGCGACTGGATTGTAGCATAGCAGCTTGATTGCTTGATGACACTTGGAACGTTGGCTGGAATTGCTTGGGCGGGGGCATCCGGTATCTATTACCGACCATGATTGAGGCAAGAGCACAAGCCCACTGCATTGCACGCCGTGCATCGTCTTTGGGAATTTCCCAACACATGACCTCCAAATCTTTTTCAAAAAAAAGTCTTGGAGGCTTATGGTGTGCACAGGCGTTCCACAACGCGTGCTTGATCCCAGACACCTAGTAACAGCTGAAAACTGTAAGTTGGGCGCTGGGTGTAAGGGGTAGACCTTTACGCACGATGTGGCGGGTCGTGTAAGGAGGCACAAGGCCTTTGGCACTCTCCCGTAGCTCTACATGTGGGGGTCCAGGCATCCAAGCGTCCAGGCACATCAAGCAAAAGCAACCCACCACACCCGGCAATCCAAAGGCCTTGGGCCTTGCAAGGGTTGCTAGGTTTGCCGACTCGGGCGCCCCTCATCCACCAAAACAAGAGGGGCGCCCTCACCATCAAACCAAAGTAGATATTTATTTCGAGGTGTTTGTGAGTCATGTTTTGCTTTTGGGTGATTTGCGCTTCTGCGTTTTTTTTTTAGTGTTTGCGTATTGTGGATACTTTTCGATTGGATATTGTTGTCTCCATTGGCTATGGTGGATCAAAGTAGGATGACCAAGAATAGCGGAGCAAACACGGTGTGGTAACCACAAATTCAGTCCAAACATGCCTCCCAAGTGACAACACCACTGCTGCGTTGTGGTATGGTTGCTTTTCTTGCATAGTGCATTCATTGATTTGATGCACTCTTCTTCACCTTGATTGTGGCTTCGCTCCGAGGCTGGTGACTATGGGAGGGTCAGTCAGAGGGTAAGTTGAGACATGTGCCGGTGCAGTTATATGGCCCTACACGCCACCCCCAAAGTCATGAGGTTAGTGTTTGGGGCTTTGTCATGGTGACTTCATGAACAGGCTCCCCAACTTTCTTTGCTTTTCTTGTGGTTCGTTGTACATTTTCTAGACTGCCCATACATGTCAATGTATGTAGAGAATGATGCACGTTTCAATGTATATGTCCGTTTTCGTGGTGGTGGGGGGTTGGGTTGGGTTGGGCTGGCGGCCTCATGCAGGAGCAGGCCCTCGGGTGTGGGCTTCCTTCCCTGCCCCACCACGAGGCTGAACAACCTGACTGTCCGGTTCCAAGGCCGAGCGGACTATCGACAGCCACCAGACCCCACCAAAGCGCAGGTGGGCGGAAGATACCGTCGTCCTGTGTGTAGGCGCGCGCGCGGGCAGGGGTGTGGGCGGGGGCTGGGCCTTGCGTGTGGGGGGCAAGTGTGGCCTGGTGCTCCAGGCCCGGTGGGGCAGGCCATGGGAGCCCGACGCTGAGCCCACCGGGGAGTAGTGGGCCAGGGCATCGCATCCTCCTGGTCACAGAGACACGCTGCCCGCCCGTCCCACGACTGCGTACGCACGGGGACGGGTGTGCGCCGGGCACGACTGGGGGGGACCCGCGCTCCTTGACTGCCTGTTGGCACAGGTGGCGCTGCTGTACTAGCTGGGTCCCGCACTCCCACGGCCTGGGGCGCAGGTGGCAGGTGCAGGAGTCCCTGGGCGCGCTGAGCGCTTCCCTGCCCTGGGACCTGCCCGGGAAGGTTCCCGGGTGCGGCGCTGCAGCCCCGTTAGTCCTAGGGGCCCGTAGGGCACACCACCGGACTGGCCCCTCCAAGGGAAGGGGGGGGGTAGGGGGCAGGGGTCGGCAGGTGGCTGTCTGGCCTCCAGGGGTCGCCCACAACTGCACTGCGGTGCACGGGGCCGTGCTGGCCTAGGCGTCTGTGATGAGGTTGGAGGGGCGCGTGCACACCTGGAGGTTCCCTGGGCAGGTCGCCCTAGGGATGCCCACAGCGGTCAAGCTGTGAGCCCTTCACGGCCTCCACTTTTCAGGCCCTGAGGGCGCCGACTCTGTGCACCCCTCCCGTCGGGGGCGCAGGCTGGGGGGGTTGAGTGGTGGATGGGTCTACCTGTCCGTTCATTGGCCCATGGTGTTCACTTGTTTGGGAGAGGAGGACCACCTGCTGGGTTACCATGCGGGTCCCAGATCCCGACATACTGGTCATTCAGCGTCCGCCCCTTTTCCGCGAGGGGAGGGACCTCGGTCACCATGTGCCGGCCTGCAGTGAGGGTGCGAGGGCATGCTGGGGGCGGGGGGGGGGGTCTCCTTTTGGTCCCGCCCCATTTCTGTTGGGGGGGGGGGTAGGGGCAGCAAAAAGTCTGCTCCCCAGTTTCCTGGTCCCCAAGGGGAACTAGCCCACGGCCTGCACCCTCGCTTTGTGGTGGCTGAAATTTGGGCCGACAGAGGTGGTGGTGGTGGTGGGGGGGGGGGGGGGGCAACCGGGGAACTAATGGAGATTTTTCGCATTGTCGGCTGATTTCTCGGAATATGGTGTCCCGAAGGGGGGGGGGTATGTTATACATTTTCGGAAAGCCCTTAAAAAGGGCTTTTCAAAGCTTCTTGAGTTGGGTCCTAACTCCCCGATATGTCGAATTGCCGACCACCGCAGCTAACACCTTGGTCAGAAACAGTCTGTTCTGTGGCAGAGTAGGTTGCACAGATTGCACATGCATTCCGGTGCAGGCTGAATTCCGGAAATATGTTGTTCCGTGGGTTGAGGTATGTTTACCTTTTCGGAATCTCCTAGAAACAGGCTTCTCGAATATGTATGGGTTGGGGGGGGGGGGGGGGGGTAGGAGACCACATTTTTGCGGAAATCAGGGCGCAAGTTGGACGCTTCCAGGAGTTTGGGCTGTCTTTGCAGAATACACAGGTCACCAAATGGGGTTTGGGAGAGAATTGGGCATAGTTCCAACATATCGTCACTACAACCAAAAACCATAAAAGGTATAATGATGTATTTTGATGTGCCGAGTTCAAAAAATGCAAGAAGAACAGTCCAACAAGGTGCTCAACTCAAGCAACGGTCCATTTTGTGTCAGATTTGTGTGTCCACACATATGTTACAAAAAATCTGGCGGCAGCAGGAACCCAAAACGAAAAAAGTGTAAGGACAATATCTCCATCATGTTGGCACCTTTGAGCCCGAAACCTAGGTCATTGGAAAGCCCTTTTCAAGCACTTTTCGGAAAGTATACACATACCCCCCCCCCCCTCTTTGGAGCTGAACTTTGCGTGGCAATGACCGGTCGCCTGTGACACGGGGGCGTTCGGTAGCCAAGTATCCGTTGCTTCATGGCCCTCTTTGGAACGAGCAGGCCTTCGCACCAACACTGCAAGAGGCCTTTCGTCGCGCTAGGGTGGTATCCACGCTGCAACTGTCCATGAACGAACGTGCATTCATGCTGACATCATGGATTCTACCGGTAGTGGCATGGGTATCCAAGGCATATTACGCCCCAGTCTCGGTGATCAGACAACTGAAGTTGGTGTACCATGTGTCTATGGGTACCAACAGCTGGGGAATCACTCTACCAATCCTATCAAGACCAAGAACGCAAGGGGGACTGGCACTACTAGAACCAGAACTGTTTCTTATGCACCAGGCAGCGGCTCCGTTCGTCAGCCTGTTGGGAGAGCCTCACAAATTCCCTGACAAGGCAGTGGAGACCTTCTATGCATGGGCAACAGCCATAGGGTTCACACCATCCAAGGACAACCTTCCATATATTCAACTGGGCATGGTCCGAACGGCAGATCTCACATTTTTGGGATGGTCGGCGAAGGCACACTCCAACATTCAGCGAGTGGCCCCGCAGGTGGCCCCCCCGACAAACCGGGACCGCCTGCCGTTGTGGCACTCGGTGTATTTCCGAAATGAGTTCCGCTGCTCCTACTACAACACGAAATTGATCCGGCAGGGGGTGCTGACGTGGGGTCAATTCCAAGCATTGGAGGACGCAAGACTGTTCAATGCACTGCCTCGGACATGGAAAGGGGTCTACAATCATGGCGGACGACTCCTCAACAAAGTCCCGTCAAAAGGGGGGTATGATACCCCTGCAGTCCACACCCAAAACTGGACCAGGGCATGGCTGCTCCAGTTTTACGCCTCTCAGCCAGGGGTCCGCGACCCGCAAACGCCGGAGGTATGGGAACAGTTTGCACAGGCACAGCTACCGCCGAGGGCTCAAGACTTTGCGCGCAAGGCATTGTGGCACAAACTGACCGTACATGCAAGAGTCTACAAGAGGTCAGGCACCGACAAGTGCCCGTTGTGCTCGCAAAAGGAGACCGTTAAACATGCGATGGTCGAATGCCCCATGTTCAAAGCGGCAGCGGCGGTGATACAACATTACTATGGCCAGGTGACAACTGAAAACGGGACATCCACAGTTCGAGATATGATGGAGTCCGACGACCAAGAATGGTTGCTGAAGACGAACCAAGGCTGGGCGATGTGGTCAGCAAGAAGTGCCCATTGGCGATATCGATGCGAAGTCAAGGCAGGAGCGTCGCCAGTGTTCACGTCATACCTTACAACATGGCTCAGGGAGCTATGTGAGTGGGTGGGATTCTACACAGGGGAGCGCAGGGAACAATGGAAAGGTTTTCAAAAGTCACTGGAGCAACTTCGAGACACCGGGGTGCAGCCGCGACAAGAGGAAGTGCAAGTACATGGGGGACTGCATGCGTGGTGGCAAACACACACGGAGTGCTTCACCCAAGAAAAATCAGCCGACAACCATAGTTGGCAAAGGGCAACAGAACCACGTCCGAAGCGCCCGAGGCAGGCAGGCCCGGGAGTGCTACAAGGAGTGCAAGATCTGATTGCAGAATAGGTGGAGAAGGGCTACAGGATAGTGTACACTGATGGGTCGTCGAAGAGACTGAGCCACAAGGACATGCACAGGGCTGGGGGATTTGGCGTGTTCGCGGCGGAAGACGACCAAGGACCAGAGGTACGCTTCTGTGGCTACGTACCAACACATCACAGGCAAACAAACAACGGGGCAGAGCTTTGGGCAGCCGTGGAAGCCTTACAGGGATTCTGGGTGCCAAAACTGGCAATTCTCACCGACTCGCAGTACCTGCAGTTGGGAGCGTCTGGCAGGGCCCAACACTGGAAGTCAAAGGGATGGACAACCTCATCTGGAAAACTGCAAGTCCACGTCCCAGTCTGGGAAATCTTGCTCCGGGAAATGGCGACGCCGGGACGAGAAGTCAGGTGGGAACATGTCCCAGCACATGTCAACGTACAGGGAAATGAAATGGCGAATGGATTGGCCATGGAGGGCATGTGTTCCAGCCCACTATGGTCACAGCATGCTGCACCAACATCATCATCGGGGTCAGACTCTACGGTAGGTTTGAGGGGAGGGTCGGGGTCAGAGTCAGAGGGCACAAGGGCACTCTGGTCTTCCTTGGGTATGGTACCCATGGACAGTGATGAACTGACAGGGGAAGCATCCGGGGAGCCAGCGCCACGTGAGATGGGACCGTACTCCTCAAGCAGTACAGAAAGTGAGGAAATGAGGATAGGGCACACAAACCGGGGAGTGCTGTCGAGTGCACTGTCAGCAGCAGACACACTGTCCTTCAGCACTGATGTGAGTGACACCAGGCGACGGCGCAAGAAGCGAAGGCTCAGGAAGCACAGGAACTTAGGACAGGGTCGATAATGACGAAACCAGTAGCCCCTGCACAATGGTGCAGACACCTCGCACAGTCTGAAGCACCTGTGTTCTGACGCAGAGTTTGCAACACATGAGCTGCGTCTTGTCGCAGTAGAGCCTGCAACACACGAGTCGTGTTCTGTCGCAGTGAGCAGCAACACGCACAGGAGAACACCAAGCAGCTGAACGCCGCGTCCTGTCGCGGACAGGCACCCAGGCGTCATGCCGTCTGGGAGGACGCAGCAGGAGAAGGGAACTCACCAGCAGCGGTATGGCCCGTACACACACATCCAGCCAACCCCAAAGAAGGTCAAGCCTCAGCAAGAACGCCAACGTTTCAAGGTGCAAGCACTGAGTCAGCTGGACGCCATTGCGAACGAAGGACTGCAAGCAGTTGAAGCAGAACTGACCAAAATGGCCTGGGCCCGCAATCAGCAGATCTGGATCCGACTGGACCAACCACATGACACCAGGATGCGTTGTGAGATTGTGGACAACCATGGGGAACCACTGCAGATGAGCAATCAGGAGCTCTACTCGGTGATGGTCCAGATCAACTGGACCTTGAAGACCCAGGCTTTGGCGAACATGCAGGTCCAGTGGCGACCCAAAAGTGCAGGCAAATGGCACCCGTTCCAGTGGGAGGCGATCCTCCACTGTCCGACAGCAGAAGGGCATAGAGCGGTGCCCTCCTCGGTAAGCAGAACTGGCGATTGCATGCATGCGTGGCTGACAGGCCGAGCGGACCTCTTGCGACTGTTCCAAAGAACGCTCTTCAGGCAGGCGGACCCGGTACCCGGGGACGCTGTGCGGTTCCTTTACACACTGCTGAACACACCCCCATGCGAAAGAAGATATGCATGACAGGGGGTGACAACAAGGAGAAGAAGAGTGAAGCGCATGGTGCCATGGTGCCATGGTGCCATGGTGCAAATAACCCATCGTCGTGGCCCAGTGGATACACCGCACCTCTTCTGTCCCGTGGAGGATGGTTCGAACCCCGGGGGGGATAGAGATGCACCAAGCAACCCGAACCCCCTTTTATTGGGCGCGGGAGAGAGGGAAAGAGACACAGAGTTAGAGAGAGAGAGGGTAGAGCACGGTGAGAAAGGAACAGAGAGGCGCAACAGTAGAGGATGAGCAGGGGAGAGCACGAGAGAATGGGAGGGAGAGAGTAGGAGAGAGACCCACAGAGCGAGAGACCGGGGCTAACCGGCGCAAAGGGAGGTGGTGGGTTCGAGCTGACCAGGGTTCGGGCTGAGCAGGGTGGGTTCGAGCAGAGCGAGGTGAAAGGGACGCCACGGAGACACGGAACAGTCAAGAAATGAAAAAGCAGGGCGCCGTAGCGCCCCTGAGCCACAGGCACAACATGTTGTCACGTGTTGCACAGCCAAAGCACGACTGGGGCGGCGAGAGAGCGGCCCATGTGAGGAAGACGAAAGCAAGTAGGCATGAATGTGTGGGCGGCATGCGCATGCAGCGTGGGGAGCAGACGTGGTATGCGCCACACGCATAAGAGCAATGATTTGTTGAGTTGCCTGACAAACGGAGCGCATGCTGAAATACTGAGACGCCTTTGCGCCAACCAAGGCGCCATTGCGCCCCTAAGGATGGAGTATGACACGACCTCACGACCTGCAGGGCAAGGGTTAGAGACTAACCGGCACTGTGGGTGGGTGGTGGGTGCGAGCTGACCTCGATGTCCAGAGGAACAGTGCCAATGCACAGCCAGCAGCCACCTGGTGTGGTACAGAACTGGTCTACGCTGCAGTGCAGCAAGCAAAACACTGAACAATGTGGTTATGACCATGCGCCTGTGACACGGGGGCGTATGCGAGCCCAGTTTCCGTTGCCTCATGGCCTCTTTGGAACGATATTTTTTCACACCGAGCCAATTTCGGCAAAAAACCTTTTAGTTCCCCAGAAACCCCCAGTTGCCCCCCCCCCCCCCCCCCACGAATACAGACATATAGACAATGATGCCCACAGCTGGCGGTGCTGTGACGGCATTCTTGCTTCGTGGATATGACGGATGGTGAATACCCCATTTCTGTGACAACCGAGGTGTCCACCTCCAAGCCTATTCCATGGTCTGGTCCATTTTGGGGTGTGGGGGGTGCCAACACCTGGATCTGCCATGGATTAGAACGCCTAGTCCCCTTGGGCTATGATGCGCAAATAGGCCCACATGGGAGTTTGTATGGGTGTTTCCCATAAGTGCACACACAACTGAATTTTGACCCCTCCTTTTTTTCATCTTTCACGTGTGTGTTACGGTCCCCCTCCCCAAGGCGAATGTAGCATCGGCATATCAACTCGGCAAAGAGGTCAGTTGTGGCCAAAGCACGTCCTCCAATCCACCTTCAGCTTTTCAAGCCTTGCAACCGCACCACCCTGCTAGAGGACACAGTGATCCACCTCACCAACTCTTTGCCATTGAAGCTACTATTGAGCCACCAACCAAAACAAAAAGAAATCCAACTTCCTCCAAAAGGTTGCAATGAGAGCATTCTATAGCATGTTCCTTGTTTCCCCCCCCCTCCAACCCTTGCAACCCCTGGGGCTGGACACCTTGACGTGGTGTGGAGGCATGGTGGGGTTGCCCCGGCGCGAACAGGCCAAAACTGGAGTGTGTGTGCTGCGACTGGCTCTACATGTTCTAAACCCCAACCTTGGTAGGCCTCCTGCCATGCAGTATGTGCAGTCTGCCCTGTGTGCCATCCCGCTTTCCGTGATATAGTGGATAGTCCACTACTCTGTGCTCTGCTAGATAACATGCGGCGCTCTCAACATTTTATTCCTAGGTTCAAAACCTGGTATCCTACTCTCCATGATCCCTGTCAATACCCTGCTCTGCTCTTTTGATCCCGAGGGAACATGATGGGGTAGAGTCCTTGGTACACCTCCTACGTGGGGACCTACTTTCGGACATCATGCTCCCTGCTATCTTGTCACAACATGATCCCTCCTTTGCTCTTTCTCTCTCCTCTATCTACAGCGGATGGTGGGGCAGTCCTCCCGAGAACACCTATCTGGTGGGGAGCTGCTTTGTTACACCATCTACATCTTGCACGCTTTGCTCTCACCTGTTCCTTGTTTGCTCCTGTGCCAAGCAGAAAGAATGAGCACACAGCACGCACCGCACAACACAGAGCACACCCAGAGCGTGCACAGCACAGCACAGAGCATACACAGAGCGCGCACAGCATAGCACAGAGCATACACAGAGCATGCACAGCACAGCACAGAGCGCACACAGAGCGGACACGGCACAGCACAGAGTGTACACAGAGCGTGCACAAGAGTGCGCACAACACAGCACAGAGCATACACAGAGCGCGTACAGCACAGTACAGCACATACAGAGCATGCACGGCACAAGACAGAGCATACACAGAGCGGACACAGAGCGCGCACAGCACAGCACAGAGCGCACACAGCACAGCACAGAGCGCGCACGGCACAGCACAGGGTGACCACAGAGTGCGCACGGCACAGCACCGAGCGCACACAGAGCGCGCATAGCACAACACAGGGCACACACAGAGCGCGCACGGCACAGCAAGGAGCGTACACAGGGCACGCACAACACAGCACAGAGTGTACACAGAGCACGCACGGCACAGCACAGAGTGTACACAGAGCGCACACAGCACAGCACAGAGCGTACACAACACGACGCCTACACAAACCAAGGAGCTGCCCCTGGTCAAATAGGTTGTCCCTTGCTCTGTGCTCTAGTAGGTAATGCACTGCCCTTGCATCTGTCTGGTCATAGGTTCAATACCCTGTGCTGCTCTCCATAATCACTATTAGCCAGAATGTGGTAGTGTCCTTGGTACACCTCCTGATGCGGGCACCTACCTTGGTACATCATACTTTCTGCAGACCCAGTAATTTTGCACTGCCTGTCTGGGATCTTCAACAGCTCGATGGGCGGGCCCTCCATGCGACCACCCAGCCTGGGTTCCAGCTCCAGGGCGGGTCTGCCGCAGAGATATCCATGGTTCATTGCATACGTGGATTTTGGGACTAGGAGGTGCCCAATCCAACCGGGTAGGATGCGGTACACCTAGCCTGTGTTTTGTTCGAAATCCGTGTGGTGGAGACCAGGGGAATGGGCACCACCAGTGCGCCGATCGCTGGCAGCCCCCCCCCCCCTGTCCGAACACGGGCTTGTCCAAACACAAAGTGGTTTGTAGCTTTGTGCAGGCTGCAGGAACGGTCAATATGGGTGTCAAAGTGTTGGTGTAGCTATGTGCACTTGTGTTCCGGGGTGTATGCTAGCCTGTTGGACACCATTTTGTAGTCATGAAGAATTCTCTGTTCACTGCTGGACGGCCTGTCACATACCAGCGCCACACAAACAATGAGTTTGTGCCTGCACAGCTTTTGGGTCCCTCTACACAAGGTGAGCGGCGCATTCGTATCGGTGCATTCGCATTGTGTATCAGTGCGATAGTCATGGACAAGAGCATGATGCCCCTGTGGATTGTGTCACGTTCCCCAAACAACCACCTTCACCCTCAGACAGGAACCTTCACTGCCAGCCCCTAAGCCAGCCCCTAGGCCAGCCCCAAAAAGCAAGCTCTTCAAGATGGGGCGCAAGGTTGGCAAGGGTTCTATTTGGCGTCTGTCAATCAGAATGGTACCTGAGTTGTGCGCATGAGGAGAAGTGCTTTGTGTTGTCATATGTTGAGGGGTAGGGTTGGCTCATGTCTGCAACATGTGTTCCATGGTACGTGCAGCGCGGTAACACGGGGTTGTCCAAACACAGTGACCCTGTGTTTCTGCACTTTAGCCCGCTGAACCAGGGCCTGGCCCATGTTGGGACGGGGGGGGGGGTGTGGGAGGACAGTGCATAGGAACCATATTCATGTCGTTTGTACCGCAAGGTAGGTCATCTTTGCGCAATGTTACATCAGACTCATGAGGCACTGCCAGGTGCAGTGACCTGTCCCATCATGAGTGCGCTTTGTGGGTGTGTGACCGAAACTGTGCAGCCCTGCTTTTGCCCAGTTTCTCTTGAGATGAGATGTGTGCAGGAAAACACACACCATCCCAGTTCCACTTTGATGGTCGAGCCCCCCCCCCCTTTCGTTTCAGGGAACCAGGAATCAGCCCGAATCAGTGGATTTCTGGCTGTAAAGTACAGAGTGAGAGAATTGAGTGAATAGTGCAAAGGTTTGGCTGGAGTACAGCCTGGCCTGAACCCTGCTGGGCCTTCTTGTGCGAAGTATATTTCACCCTGCCATGTATTTCAATGCTGAGTACTCCTTGCCCATACCATGCTATCACTGGGGGCATCTCCGCTCATGATGCTCTACTGCACTCTACGTACACCTTCCAAAGCGTAGTCTAGGTGATCCAACGGATGAAGTCATACTGTTGCCAGTTTCTATGCGACATGTTGCAAACCAATAAGGATGCCAGATCCATGTTGTGTCGCATGGCTCGGAACCCTCAATGGAAGTCACACACGCACCTGCACCCCATCTCGTGGAGTGCCTTAAAGCACCTGCGAACAAGGGGGGCAGCAGGGCACGGCGTTCCGTGCTCGCCGCAAAATTTGGGACCTTGATCTCGGATGAGAAGTGAGCATCCATCCCATTTTACTTCCTCAGCACCCACTTGTTGCCGCTCTGCTTGAACACGATGACGACAACAGAGACAACAGAAAATGTTGTCACTGACCCTATTCTGTTCGTCTTCATGACGCTCTTATTTGGAGTGGTCGTCTCATATGTGCTTGGCCTGTTGCCCAAGTCCATCAAGCTGCCGTATACTGTGGTCATGTTTCTCGTCGGCTTCTTGCTTGAACGATGGGGGGATGAGAACAACCCCGGCTCGGCCAGTACTGCCATCCGCATCTTCGAAGATCTCGACCCTCATTTGCTGCTGTTTACTTTCATACCTCCGCTTCTCTTCGTGGCCGGCCTTGAGATCAATCCGCATGTCTTAAAACGGCAATTCTGGTCTTCCTTCTGGTTGGCAGTCCCGGGCGTCATCATCAGCATTTGCCTCACTGCCTTGTGCGTCCAAGGGATATGTGGCTTACAGTACGGGTGGGGCTGGACCACCTCGTTCATGTTTTCTGCCATCGTCAGTGCCACGGATCCGGTGGCCGTCGTGGCGTTGCTGCACGAACTGGGGGCCCCCGCAAGTCTCAATGTGCTGATTGACGGAGAGGCCATGCTCAACGACGGGTCCGCGTCCGTCGTCTTCTTTGTGTTCCGGGACTTCGCACGGGGGGACCATCGGAACGTGGGGGAGGTCGTCGAGCAAATCTCACGCTTGACGTTCGCGAGTATTGGCATTGGGCTGGCGTTTGCCGTGGGCCTGATCGCGTTCATTTTCCTGCAACAGAACGCCCCCACGCACGAGATCATGTCCACGATCGGAGTCGCATGGATCACGTTCTGGGTGGCGGAGGGCTCGGGCGTTCAGGGGTCTGGCATCCTGGCGACCGTGACGCTGGCGCTGGTGTTCGCGCTTCGCGGGGTGCACCGCGTCAGCCCTCGCGTGTGGCCCCAGATGATCGCCACGTGGGAGAGCATCGCCTTCGCAGCCAACACGCTGCTCTTCGCCATCTCCGGCATCATCGTGCTGGACAAGATCTCGAAGGAGTTCGGGAATTGGTCGTCGTGGGGGATGCTGGTCGCCATCTACGCCATCGCCCACGTCGTGCGCGCCATCACCATCGCCATCTCGTACCCCATCCTGAAGCGCTCCGTGTTCGGCTTCACGCCCCAGCGGGCCATCATTTTGTGGTGGAGCGGCCTGCGCGGGGCCATCGGGCTGGCGCTGGCGCTGATCGTGCTCCACGACACCGGCTTCGACACGGACACGCGGGACGAGGTCGCGTTTCTGGTGGGGGGCCTGGTCCTCATGACCCTCCTCATCAACGGGACCACGACCGAGTGGCTCTACGTATCGCTGGGGCTGTCGGACGTGCCCGAGACCCGCCGCGTCGTCGTGGACCAGCTGGTGGACGAGCTGACCGCCGACTACGCGACGCGGCAGGACGCGCTGCGCACCGTCCCGTTCTTTAAAGACGCGGAGTTCGACGAGCGCTTCGGGTTCATGGACGCGATCCGCGACGCCCTGCACCACCGCCCCTCCGTCGTCGCCCGCTTCTTCTACCGCCTCACCCCCGCGGAGCTGCAGTGCCGGCGCTCCCAACGGACGGACTCCCCCGATCGGGAGCTGTGGGCCACGGTGCTGCGGTCCGCGCTCAACGCGTACCACAAGCAGTTCGACGAGGGCCACCTGCTGCCCCACCACTTCCGGCTGCTGGAGGACATCGCCTTGTGCGCCCTGGAGCAGCACTCCGATCTGGAGGACTGCATTTGGTTCGAATGGCAAAGCCTGCGGAAGCACGTGACGGCGTACCCGCTCGAGAGATTCGCGAAGTACCCGGTGGTCGAGCGCCTGCACCATCTGAACATCTCCGAGAAGGCGTACGTCGTGGGGCAGACCTTCCGCCTGTTTCTAAGGTCCCACCATCGGGCCCTCAAGATCATGAACAAGCACATCAACGTTCCGGAGGTGGCCCACGTGTCCTCCGCCGCCAAAGCGCAGCTGGCGGTCGTCGAGGAGGAGATGTACGCGGTGTACCAGGAAACGTTCACGCGCATCCCGCAGCTGTTCCCCATCATGCGCGACTTCTACTTCATGCACATGAACTTCCTGCTCACGACCCGGCGGCTGGAGAAACTTGCTGAGGACGGTCTCCTGGATCACGCGGACCTGCACACGTGTACAGAGCGCATTAACCGCAAGCAGGCGTTGTTCAATGAGTGGGTGTCGCTGTGTATGCTTTCCAGGCCGAAAGGTGACAAGTGGGTGGAGATGCCTCCCGGTGGATACCCTTTCCCTCCGCAGTTCAATGAGTACATCCACCTCATCGCTGACGCCCGCAAGCAAATGCTGCAAGCCCGCCATGGCCCCCCCCTGTACATTACTTCTGGTGACCTTCGCGAGCCACATTCACCCACTCTGTTTGGACATGGCAATGGCAATGGCAATGGTCATCACACAGGTCCAATTTTTTCAACCATGTCCCCGACGGCCACACAGCCCATCGCCACACCTGCATCCATGCCCACGCAAATGCCCGCGCACATGCCGGGGTATACACCAGTGCCTGCATACATGCCTGGTTTTGCAGCAATGCCCACATACATGCCCGACCATGCGGCAGCGTCTCCGTACATATCTTCAGCACATTACAGCCCATTGCACACATATATGCCACAGGTGCCGGCGATGGGTGGGCCAATACCACCGTTGTTCCCACTGCCTCAGCTGCATCCAACGCCAGTACCCACTCCTTTTCTTGCTGCAATTTGATGGCGCACGTCTGCATGGACATTGGTCAAAATCAGGCCTCTGTGTGGGGGCCACGTAGCATCACAAGAGGTTCAGATGACCCTACACAAGAGTGGACGCCGACACTGCTCCTCACGGGTGCGTCGTTTCTCTTCCTTCACTGCTGCGATCAATATTCGTGATCTGTCCGTCTTGATACGGCCCTGGAAACAGGAGTACGTGCCCCGGGGCACGTGGTGGGTGAGGGCCTCCATCGACAGGGCGGTCCCATCCCCGGTGTCCCAGAGGAGGGTCGCCCAGGTGGTGAACGAATGCGTCCAGGCCCGCCTTGCTGCCCGCTCTGGCCGCCGCCTGGCGTGGAAGGGCTGGGGTGTGGCGTGGTGGGGGTATGCTAAGCAACTCCAGCTCAGCCGCCCGGTCACTTACAAGCTGAAGGACCCGCAGGTGGAGGCCATTTGGGACTGGCTCCTGCCCAAGCTTGCGGGCGGTAGACCAGCGGGCACCCCGTGCCTGACGGAGGTCTTTGGTGCCATCAGCGCTAGCCTGGCAGTGGTCAAGGCAGGGGAGGAGGCGGTGGGTACCGGTGGCTGAACACCTGCGGGTGGTACCTCCGCCAGCGCTTGCGCGCCCAGGCGCTTCACACGGCCCCCTGTTCGGCAGGACATCCTGGTCCTGGTGGGGTCCAGTCTCGCAAAGGGGAGGAAGGTCACCTTTTCGCCGATGTCCCGGATGCCCTGGGCCCCCGCAGCGCTGGGGGGCATAGAGAGCGCCCTCCGGTTATCCCAGGTGGCATTTGCCACGGTGTGGGGGCTGAGGATCAGCTCAGTTTCTTCCCGTGGGGCGGAGAGCGCACTGCGTGTCTTGCATGTGCAGGTCCGCCACGTCTGTCACCTCATAGCAGTCTCGCCGCTTGAGGAGGACGTGGACTGGCCGGAGGCCCTGCTCTGGGCCTGGGCGCGACGGGATCACGGGGCTCTGGCACACAAGGACAAGGGCATGTGAATCATCATCTTCTTCTCCATGAAGGATCATGTGTTGGACTTCAACCGCATTCAAACCACAAGACTGCAGCACAGAGTATTCATTGGTCGGTGTTCGTACAACCTGCAACTCATTCATGGATACACCAGGGCTTTGGACAGGACAGGACAGGACAGGACAGCCGAGGGGCACATGAAGGGTCAGCACACAAATAGACAAGGGCCTGTTTAGGGCCCCATAACTTGTAACTTAATTCTTAACGTGTGTTCAGGGAGTTGTTCAGTATTGTTCGCTTGTTCGAGAGCTGTGTGCACCGAGGGGATCTCATGTCGGAGGACTCGCTGTAGACCCTTCCCTCATGCATGCATTGTTTCCCAAAAATGCTGTTGGACACCTGCAGATGCAGATATATATATGTGTATATGTATAACGACCCAGGGGTGGCTTCCAGCTCCCCTCTGCAACAAGACTGTTTGCCTGGGGAGTAGGGTCCACTTGCATATCCAGCTCAAATTCCCGGTGTGGACTTCCTACCCCCCACAGAGGTTCAATGCTCTCCTTATCACCAGCGACCCATTTTGTGCCCCTTCTTCTTAGTGCCAGGGAGACTGCTGAGCGTCCTGTGTCAACATTGGGAATGCTTTGTCATGTTTGGTGATCTGCTTCTCAGCGAGATGCACAGTAAAGCAGTACACAGGTTGTGTAGCCTGAGCTCATGATTGCATCCGCGGCCAGCAGACTTGGTCCCATATTCGGCGAAACATTTCATCACAAACTATCCCAGAGTACAGCACAGCCTTTCAGAGTAGTCTAGTAGTCTAAAACATCTGTCTACAAGGGAAACAGCCGCGGGGGGGAAGGCAGACAGACAGATGGCACTGTGCTGCGGAACGCGTGCAGCCAATGAGGTAGAGCAAGGAAAGATGCCATGACAAGGCATCATTTGCCTTGAAATCTGTGGACACTCTCCTCTCCAGTTGGCTTTGACTCGCCTGCAATCAATGGCTAGCCCCAGCAGTCCATTTCTCCCATCTGCATCATTTTGCAATTCACTGTGGAAACGACAACACTCTGCAATTGCCTCGACTGTTCAGGGTTGTTTAGTGTTGTAGGCTCAGGGGGGATGGGTCACAATGACAATTTCCCGTGGAAGGAAGGTATTTCTGTGCCCAGAACAGTCATACACCATCTGTGACACTGGGCAAGAGAAGCTGACCCACGCCATTTACATTAAACGTGGTGACGCGGTTTTTGTGCACCTCCAGATCTGCAACAGGAGCAGAATGGATTGTCAACTGATGGCCATTGTGTATTGTGCAATTTTTGCTGGTGCACACTCACACCGGAATACATGTGTTGTGCTGCTATGGATCAGTGCCCTCCGAAGGGGGGGGGGGGGGATGTGAATTTCTGCCCCCCATGACCCCCTTTATCACCCCCACCCATGGTTGTAACCCTGGGGTTGGAAGGGGGGGGCGGGCAGGGCGTCACATCAAACATAGATCAGGGGCGAGGGGAAGTACGGTTTGCATTTTTTTTTCTTCGGATTTTCGCATTTTTCCCGCATTTTCGGGGGTGGTCTCTTAGTGTGATGTTCAAGAGGAAACAATCTAGTGTGACCTTGCACTTGAACTAATGTGTAGTCTAGTAGTCAGCTACAGTTTGCATGTCTGCCCAACATTACCACTTTCATTGCTTACATTCTTCTTCTCGCAATAGACATGCCGGATTCAATGCTCTCCACTTCTCCTTGTGAGCCCCATTCTCATGATGGAACCAACAACCCATGCCTCATGCAACAACAAGAAACAAGGCCGCCGATGATACGTTGTTTGCGTTCACTGGTGTGGGTATTCCATTGGACAAATTTGATCAACCCCTCACGCATGCTTGGTTGTCGGTGGTCAATGGCGTCAACGTCAAGCATGCTGTTGATGGTGTCTTGGGGTAAAGCACCCTAGTACCAGTAAAGCACCTCAAACAAACTGACCTTTGACTTCACATCCTGGAACATGCTAGGTGTCGCAAGCCTCATCCACACATCATGAATGACCGGGCCGGTGCCATGTAGAATGGGCAAGATCTTGGGCCGCAGGATTGTTTGATGAAGGAGTGTGGAAATATGTGTTCCACCTTTTTTTTATGTTCGACGTGTGACAAGCAAGCATCATGATAAGTTGATGTAAGACACATGACACCGAACTGACTGTCACTGCTTCTTTCTTACAACCGGAAGATATTTGGTTATTAGAGGATAACACTCTCCGCCCGACCATCGGAGAAGTTGTAGACACATGTGGAACGGAGAGAATTACAAACTTGAGCAGCCAGAGCGTTATAAACAAGGATTTTGATATCCGCAGAGTGCAACTTGTCAACTTGTGCACCACTAGAAAGTCTTGTCTTCTCAGATCCGTGTCTTGAACCGGGCATTCCAATACTCGAACTGTGAGGGAGCATTGCCGCAGGCAGCTCTTTGGTGGAGAGAAAAGCATTGCCCTGTCTTTGCTTTCATGGCAAAACACATTTAAATTCCTAACGAGATCCATATTAGTTTGATTGTGTTGTGTGCGGCTTAAGGAGATGAGTTTGTAGTCCCTAAAAATACTGGGCATGCCGGTTTTTCACTTCCGGGGGGGGGGGGGGGGGTCAATAGAGCCCCCAAAAACTGGGGGCGGGGGGTTCGGGAAAAGGGCTCAATTGACAGGCACCATTAATTAGTCATTATGAAGTCTGGTGCCAAAGGCGCCGAACACTTTTTTGAGCATTAAAATTGGTCGATTTTTTTTCACCAAATATATGGCAAATGATGAGTTTTCTGAACCCCCTCGACGCGCTGATTCCAAAAATTCCATTTTCTTTTTTTTTCCCGATTTTTGGGTCTGGGTCACCTCCGAGGCCCGGAGGTCAGTCTCGGTAGGATTTTGGGGTCCTGTCAATTGAGCCCTTTTGGGGGGGGGTCCGGCCGGAGGGCTCTATCGACCCCCCCCCCCCCCCCCCGGAAACGAAAACCCGGCCTCCCCTTGGACCCTCCACTCTTGGTCCATGGCACCGTCGCTAACGGCTGGAGGGTGGTTAATATGGGGGGTCATTGACATGGGCGGGGGGGGGGGGGGGTAGGATACTTAACACAACGGTCCCATGCTACGCAACCACTCCCCTTGGACAGTTGAAAGCTGCCAAATGAATGTATCACTCAAATAGGTGTAGATGACCCTGAGGGTAGAAATTGAATTTTTTTGAATCTGAATTTCTATGATAGTAATGATAAAAAAAAGTTTAATATATCTTTTAAACTATGCTGATCTTTTCCCCCTAGTTGCCATATGGTTGCTTTGGGAGCATCCTAGGCAAGAACATTCTTACCACTCTTTGCTCTCGATACCAAAGGAAACAGGGTTGTGTGGCCATTTTGATTTCTCTCCGCCCTTGGGAAATTAAGACAGTAGAGGTTATGTTGCCACTTTTGGTTGTGTCTACTCATCCTTCCGCTACTACAGAGGTTAACGGCCCATATTATTATAACTCTCAACATTGGAGACCCTGAGAAGGTATGGGTTATGTAGCCCTTTCACTTTCAAGTTTAGTTTAGTGGTCACGGACCATGGGAGCATATTCCCACTCATGTTTGGAAGACTGTTGATGCAAGCAACTCTACTGCCAAACAAGATGATGGAGTGGATGCGGTTGATGTTTGTGCTCCCAAAATGCACCACCACATTTTGTGGTGAATGCAATGAAAATTATTGTGGTGACTGTATTGACCCACACACTTGTGGGGACAAAACTATCTATTTGGCATAATACATGTCACATGTGTTGTGGAAGTAAATTTACAGCTTTGGTCTTGTGTTGTGTTCTCTCTTGGGAAGGGTTTGGGGTTGATTCTGGTCTACAAAAATAGGGCGCCGGGTGCGCACCCGGCAAACACCCCCCCAGCGACTGTGCAATCTCGTAAAACTGCGCACGTATCTTCTGCTGCCTCTCTTCCCTTGCCGTGCCTGTGCATCACGCCCCCTTGTTTTTCTGAGTTGGCACTGTGCTTATGTGCCTCGACCTCCCTAGAGGTGCAGGATAAGGCCGCTTGCCCCAGCCCTTCCCCATATCCAGTGTCTGGGTGGAGCTTGAATGTGGACTTTTTGTTTTGTTTTGCTGCAAGCCACTCGCAGTTTGAGCAGTGATTGCATTGCTTCATAGCACTATGCCCATGTGGGAAAGTCATTATGCCGTACCTCCTGGACGCCATACTCCCAAGAGCTCGATACCTCTTGCCCAAGAAATTCACTGCATGTCCACGTACGCTTTGGAGGGCAGGGCATGGGCAGTGCAAACTGAAAGCAGGATTACAGCGACACAATAGCAGCAGTTTTGAACTGCCAACCAAGCCCCATTAGAAGCAAACTTGGTGTTCTTATTTCATGGTGCAGTCAGTATTGGTGCACGTGTTCTCAGGATTTTGTCCCGTGCTCAACATTCCTCACCAACCTGGACATGTGACCTGACTGTCCCAAAAGCCTACGGCCGTTTGGGACCGCAAAGATGGCGAACCGGAACTTGGTGCCCATTGAGTCTCTGCCATTTTACCCCCCGATCCGCACTCCTCGACCACCGCCGTCCTCCAGCAGCACTTTGGTGCCCCCGTTGCGCAACACTGCCCCACGATCCCCCACATCACCCGGCTCTAAAAGACCGACATCCGGGATGTTCCCAAATATCCAAAGGCAAAACAGTGGGTGTGTGGTGTGGAGGAGGGCAGAGGAGGGCCGCCTGGGATCCAGAGGTGCTGAGGGGATGTGTTATGTGTGGAATTTAAGAAGGCATGGTGTCGATTACTGGGCGGTGGTTGACCACAAGTTTCCATTAGCAACTCAGCAATCGCCGTCATGTGATCCTCAGCCGCTGTCAGTCACGCCAACTGGCCGTCGGTTAACTCTCAGCCATCGTCAGTTGACTACCAAGCCATGCAGCAGGCAGGCCTTAAACAGAACCTGACCATTGTAAGACTGCCCTGTCGAGTTTGCCAGTTGTTGTTCATTAACGGTGCCTCTGATGACCTCAGGCCGCGGACCTCTGTGCTGTGGTAACATAGACCGGCAGAGCGTGAATATGATGGGGCAGGGCAGAGAGCGCTAGGACACAAGATAAAGCACAGGGATGGCAAGCATGGTGCGCTGGGTGCAGTGAAGTAGAGCACATTGACGGTGGCAAGGGGCACGGGGCACAAAACACCCCGCTGTGTCCTCCCTCCCCCCCTCGTCCTGAGTCTGATGAGTCAACAGTGGCTCCCATTGCGAGTGGCAATGGCGAAACACTCTCTGCTATCCGGATGGGGTAGCAGTGCCACTGCCACAACAAGTATTACCAGAACACAATCTTCACATAGGTAAAGGAACACCAAAACAATCTAAGAAGCAGGCCAGCCATGTGTGACACACTCGAAAGACGGAGGGGAGCAGATCCCTGTGCCGGACCGGTATGGGGGACAAGCAACACGGCTGGTACGTGTCGGAGAAATCCCCCCCTCCGGACACACACAGAGTTTTGGCTGTCATGCATTTCCATATTCCGCCTTGACAGAATTTTGAGTGCTCCGAGAACAAGAAGGAATGGAACTAATACAACGGACAAACAGTGCGAAAAATGACACAAACCCATCGATTGCACAGGCCAGAGCAGCGCTGACCTGTGCAACTGTACAGTAGGGACCAGCATCATTCCAAAAGATTGGCATGCTGCAGATGCTGGTGACCGTGTCCGCCAGCACTGACCTGAGCGGCAATAACCCCCTGCTTGTGCCCCCCCCCCCCCTGGGGGGGGGCACAATAGAGACATATATCATTCCAAACCACAAGCATCTTGCAGATCCTAGTGACTGTATCAGCCAGAGTAGTACCTGTGTGGCAATGCAGTAGGAACCAGAAATATTCCAGGTTCATGAATGAAACAAAAAGAAGAACCCGGTGGAGCATGGGCAATAGCACAGGGTATGCCAGCTCTCCCCTCCAAGTCAACCAAGCATGCGAGAAACCACCGTGGCTGAGGGGCCCTGTATGTTGTTGCACCAAAATGTTTTGAGACAATCAGGTAATGTGCCACACAGCACATAACGCGCTTCCTGCTGTGGGCAGCAGTGATGTGCTCTTGGCTAGTTTGAACGTCAGTGAGAAGTTGAATTTAGATCAAATTTAACTTCGATTTGCTCTCTGTTGTGGGCAACGGTGATGGGGCGGCCTTGTGATGTCGGGGAGGGGGTTTTGGAATTGCATGGGGGCCAGCATATGTCATAACTGTCGAAGGACTGGCGTGGATGGCCGTAGGGTGGGCAAAAGCACAACTGTTGGGGGCAACCCTCGAGTTGGTTGCATCCCTGTGCGGAGTATGCGTATGGTGGCCAAAACACGGATGAACAGTATAGCACTGTGGTAGGGGACGGACAGCCTGGGGGCGAGCACCGTTGGCGCTACATTGAGGTACCCATTACACGTGGTATGCTGCGCTGCGCTTGTGCTGCTCACACTCCAAAAGCGTGTAGGAACACCAAGGGACAACATGCCCCCATGACTGAGCCCAAGTCATGCATCCTTCTGTGTCACCCACGCACATTTTTTAGTTAGCATGACCAACTGAGCTACACAAAGGAGGTGGCTGAAAGCCCTTTTGTGGGGCATGGCTGTTGTGGTCCAACAGCATAGCTCCCAGTCATTTTTGGCGTCATGCCCTACGCAAAAATGGGGTCCGCAAACCCAATCACAAAAATAAACTGTTTTTTGCCCCTGCCTCCTCTTTTTGCATGCATGCCTGAATCGCGGGACGAAATGACAAGGCAGGATTTCATGTGCCATGGGCACTATTATGGACGAGTTTGGAACTGGTTTGTTGCACAACTGGTAGACCTGAATCATGCTTGTTGGTGCTTATCTGTGCTATGGACTGCAATCCCAGAGTCCAAGGTACGCACGGTCTCTTGCAGTAGCAACAAAATGAATCAACCCCAATCACCAAAACGCAAAAAAAACGCCAAAGTTTTTTTGTGTTACGCCCTACGCAAAAAATGGGTTCTGCAAAAAAATATTTTTTGCCCATTTTGGATGCCGTCGCAAAATTTTTGCTTGTTATTAATTCAAAACACCCAACACAAAAATTAGGATTCCGCGATTCTTTAGGATTCGTACGGTATATACTGCACTTCGGTAGTTCAAGTGCTCTCGGGGCCCACATCAACCTCCCGTGGACTGTGACAGAAGTGTGTGAGAGAGAGAGAGAGAGAGAGAGAGAGAGAGAGAGAGAGAGAGAGAGAGAGAGAGAGAGAGTCCTGGTCTTCATCTTGGTTCTCCGACTTCCACCTTCTGCTGACCCTTGGTGCCTCCTATCCTCTTGTGTGTGTGTCGTTGGGTGGGGGGGCCCAGCACATGTGGGCAAACGGGCTCCAATAAGGATGAAATGTGTCGTGTGAAGGGTTTGGTCGGGTAGTGTGGGATCTGATTGTTTGAACTTTCCAAGATTTCAGAAAGAGCTGCAGCACATCCTTTCAACTCTACCACAGAATGAAAGACGTCTCGGCTGTCTGCAGCTCCCAAGGAGTCTCTCCAACTGCTTGTGTTTGGGTTCTCACGGTTCTCATCGTGTATGTGTTTCTGTGTGTGTGTGTGTGTGCCTCTCTCTCTCTCTCTCTCTCTGTGTGTGTGTGTGTGTGTGTGTATCTGTGTGTTTTCATCCCTCTTTGCGCAGTGGAGTGTGATGCAAAGGAATGCTGCAGCACTGAGATGCCATTCCTGGGCAACCTGAAAATTGCTCTGCGGGGGGGGGGGGGGGGGGGGGGGGGTGACATGGACGCCCGCCGAAGGAGGGGGGGGGGGTTGGAGAAATGGGGTTCCGTGTCGGGGCCTTTGTTTTGTGTAAGAACGGATGTTGGCGCCAAAGGCACAGGAACACAAAATTTGGCCCGAAAAAGTTTTTTCCACCAATGATTTCCCCCCCCACATTTGAGCAATCAAAATGATCAGCGCGACGTGGGTATCATTTTGAGCCATAGATGTTGGGTTGACCCCCCCCCCCCCCGGCACGGCAGGTCGGGCGCCCCCGCCCTGAACCCCCCCCTCCCGTCACGGCGGCCAAGGAGGGAGGGGGGGGGGTTGGGAAAATGGGCTTCCGTGTCACCCCCCCCCCCCCCCCGCAGAGCAATTTTCTTCCCGCCCTGCCAAGCCCATGGCAGGCAGTGGATTTGCATGGGCTCCTCCATGTGGCACCAGAATTTAGCTGCCTCATGTAACCAGCACGCACGCAGCTGTGACTTCAACAGTGTGTATGTGTGTGCGCGTGCGATCTTCAGTGGGTTGGTGTTCTTGGTCTAAGGTGTGAGTGCGCGCGCCTGCGTGCGTGCGTGTACACAGGCGCCACGTCACACGGCAGTCGGTGACCAGGAGTCCCGACTGTCACTGAGGCGCGGTCACCCCCTTCCCCCTCCGTTCCTTCGCTTACTTCGCTTAGCTCACAAATCACAAGACGCTCTGGGGGGCAGAATCCCGGGATGGACCGCTTCCACATCTCCTTGACCAACCTGTTCAACCGCTTGGGCGCGGAGGACGCGGCCTCCTCGACCCCCCTCGACTCCATCTTCGACACCGTGGCGACCTGGCTGGACCAATACCACACGGTATGCGGACACCATCCCCTTCGGCAATGTGGACTTGCCTCGGATTCTTGCCCTGGTTGACCTCCCTCCCTCTCGGCCCACGCGGTGGGCCCGCTCTGATCCCATGCCACCGCAGGCCGTGCGCCCGCACCAAGCCTTGTTTTAATGGCTTGCACACCCTCCCCCAGGGGGGGGGGGGTGCCTGCCTGCCTTTTTGGAAATTCTGGGTGCCCTCAGCGGAATCACCCTCCCCCCCCGGTGGGGGTAGGCCTTTTTTGGGGAAAATATTTGTAAGCAAAATTTTCATTCTGCCCCTGAGCAGTGGGTTACCAGATCCGGTCGGTATCCTAGCGGTACTACGTTCAATCCTGGCGCTGTGATAGTCAAACCGCCAGTGTCAGCAGGCTGCGCCAGGCTGAGATTTTGTGAGGGAATAGATTCAAAGTGAAAAGTGACAAGGCGGTGAGTGGGTGCCTGCCTCCTTGACTGGACCCCCCCCCCCCTTAGGGTAGGGGTAGGACAAAAGCAGTGCCTGCCCTGAAAAAGTGCCTGCCTCCTCCAAGATTTCACACCCCCCCCCCCCTCCCCGCGTATCACAAAAAAGGCTTGGCCCGCACCCCGTCTTCACACGGCCCTCAGGTCCAGGGCAACACTTTGGCGCGGTCCTGCACGAAGCTCTTCAACCGCTTCAAGGACGAGTCGGCGCGGGGCACCTCCGGCCGCGAGGAGACCACGACGGCGTGCTGCGTGATCCTGGACCACGTGCTGCGCTTCTTCCTCCGCTTCCAGCCGCAGTTCTTCGACCTCGTCTGCACCGTCCGCGACCACTTGTTCGACGCGCTGTTCATGACGGCCCCCGAAAGCTGCCGCGAGTTCATGGAGACGGTGCTCCTCCCCAAGAACACGCTTGATATCACTGTCCCGGAGGCGGAGAAGCAGGTCTGGTCTGCGGCGTGTTTGGGGGGCGGCCTTGGCCGCGAGGGACGGCGTCGCCATTTTCAGTCCTGATTGTCATGAGCCCCTGAGACATGCGCCGCGGTCCGGGCGCCCCCATGCGGATGTCCCCGTCCGGGGGGTGCCATCCACCGTCCTGCAAGCAGAATCGATGGCGGCGTGTGCACAACACCGCCGGACTGCGCACCGCCGTGCGTGCGGACCAGGCCTTTGCTTAGTGGCTGGTTGATAGTATACCGGGGGGGGGGGGGGGTTGGGGGGGTCAGAGGCCAAAAAAAAGTTTGTGTACCTAAAATCAACCTCCAAGTTCCGGCCCCTTTGATAAATTTCATTTTTTTCCTGAGGAAAAATTTTCTGATGTGGGTGGGTGGGTGGGTGGGTCAGCCAAAATCCCGGGGGGCCAATTTGACCCCCCCCCCCCCCCAGTATCACTAAGCAAAGGCCTGGTGCGGACCACATGGTCTGCACCCGCAAAAACATGCAGCCCACGAACGACAGTACCATCGGGTTGCGGTGCTTGAGGTAAGGGGCCTCCTGCAGCCATGGAGCCGGTTGTTGTGCACTGTCCCACGTGGTTTCCATGGGCGGCCGATCGCTTGGTCTCCCGCTCCCCCGACGATGTGAAGTATGGGACATGCTGGGCGGCCCGAAAATTGCTTTGCGGGGGGGGGATGGCATGGGCGCCCGGTGAAGGAGGGGGGGGGGGTTTCCAGAAATGGGCTTCCGTGCCGGGCCCTTTGTTTTGTGTATGGCCGGATGTTGCCACCAAAGGCGCCGGAACACAAATTTTGGCCCGGAAAATTTTTTTTCATGAAAAAATTTTCCCCACATATGTGTAGTCAAAATGATCAGCGCGACGTGGGGATCATTTTGAGCCATGTATGTTGGGGTCGGACCCCCCCCTCCCCGGGCACGGCAGGTAGGGCAGCCCCAGCCCAAACCCCCCTCCCGGCACGGCGACCAAGGAGGGGGAGGGGGGGGGGTTGGGCAAATGGGTCTCCGTGCCATCCCCCCCCCCCGCAAAGCAATTGGAACGGTCCCTGAGGCAACGGACAGGGACAAGCGGAGTGGCGAGTACACGAGCGAGCCACCGGATATGGGGGACCCCATGGGAGCCCCCGACGGAGAGCGCCTGTGTGGGAGGTCATGGCCTGCGCTTTGAGCCGTGACCACAGCCCTCCATGATGCGGTATCCGAAGGCGACTGAGAACGACAATGCAATCCACAATGACATCCAGCGAAGCTGTGCCCACGTTCTCCGCAGCGGGCGGACGACCCCCCCCCCCCCCCCCCGAGCGCCTACTTCGTTCGCAGAGGGCCCCATCACAGTGCCCCTTCTCCCGGCAGCCCCGACCTGACCTTCAAACCCCCCCCCAATTGCTGCATCAAAAGATGTGGGGCTGTCGCAGACTTTTGAAGCACTGATACCCCGGCGCAAGCACGAGCTTACGAGAGCTGCACGTATATGCGCATACGAAGTGTATACGTATACGCGCATACCCGCGTGTACGTACACATCTGGGGCTTACACCCCCGTCGAGACGCCAATCATCGTTTCCCCCGGTGCCGCATATTGGGGGAACAGCAGATCTGGTAATGCCCCTGTACCACTGCTGTATTACTCAGAATAACAAGGATCAGGAGTGGCAGGTGGGTGAAGCATACCTGATGGTGTGCCTCAGCATGTGTGTGCACGCGCCACGTGTCCGGCTATAGCGACGGCACAGACCGGCACCCGGTCAGACAACCAGCTTCCTGCATTTTGCCGTATGGCGACAGCGGCGTATTCCATAAGGGCTTGTTAGGCACCGCGTAGTGCAGCCGCCGTCCAGTACCATATCTTTTGGGCGAACGAGGTGAGTTGGGGACTGAGGCCTGGTTGATCGTCCGGAGGCTGAAGGCCTCCATCTGGTGTGGGGGGCTGCCACCAAAGTGTGCAGCCCTTCTGCATCGGACGTGTGTGAGGGACTGTTGATTGGAGAGGGTGGTTTTGAGGGCTTGCGCCGCCCTGTGGAAGGGTGTGCAGGTCGGCCCACACTCCTGTCTTTGCAATCTGACGACCACTGCCCAGCTTGGAACAGCTTTTTCGCAGGGAGCAACCAGCTCGTTCATCAAGGCGGTGTGTGCGTCTCGACAGTGCAAAGGAAAACAATTGACGGCGGAATGTGAGTGAGAGCGGAAATGCTGGTATTTCATTCCGAGTTATTCCCGAGTGCCATTGGGCTGTGGGGTCTTGGTCTGCTCCATGAAATCTGTGCAGAGAAACGATCCTAGGTTTCCCCCAGAAGCCCCAGTCTGGCTCCACTGCCCTTCTTTGTACAGTTGCGGTATATGCGCGCTCCCGCCCGTCATATGGTGGTTCGAATTATACGGTGCCTGTGTCGGGACGAGATGGGGGTAGCGGGAACCAGCCAAACATGGATTGCATTGCTGCCCGTTGACAGCGTGGGAGAACAGACATACCCCTGGGGTACGGCATGGGAACCGTGTTCTGCTGGGACTGAGTCCCATACCACCAGGATTACCCGTTCACGTCACAACCACAACTTGTTAGGAACCAGCTTCATTACGTGCCCGAGTCCGCAGGATCGAGCGCCATGATTAAATGTGATGGGACGGACGCGCATGGGTCGCGCAAATCTGTGGGAGAAGGAAACCATGCAGGGGACCTTCTGCGAGACAATCCCCTGTCTGCTTTGCGGTCCCCCGCATCTCCACCGCCACCAAACTTTTGTCGTGTCCAGGTCTACAACATGTTGGGGGAGGCGGGGGTGACGTGGTGCAGCAAAGCGCAGGTCTTGGCCAGCGCCCATGCTTCTGTCCACCGCCCCGGCGTAGAGAACCCCGAGATGGAGTACTGGAAGCAGGCGTACAGCGGCAAAGTGTTTGGGGCGTGGCGTTACACAATCGCTGCCTCCAAACGCCTGCGCAAGGCTGTGGCCGATGCCGATGAGCATGCACGGCAGCGTGACCGGTTTGAGGTCATGCACCGCCAAGCGCAGGAGCAGCACAGCGAACTGCAGCGGCTCTATCAGCACCTCAAATCCGAAATCTCTGATTTTCGGATGAGTTTGTCGCAGGCGAAGAAGGAGAACGCGGCCCTTGAGGAACAGCTGCAGAAGGTGTTGGCCTCTCCCAAGGGCAAGCGATGCTCTCACATGCGGTCAAATGTCAAGGGGCCTGGGGTGTGCAGTGTCAAAGGGGCATACGCAACGCAAGCGGACGAAATGGAAGGGAAGTCAGGGTTTTCCCTTCGATCAAGACCACGAATCCTGGATTAGTGCAGATACTCCACGGACTGCTCTGCACAGGGCCCAAGCGCTCTCAGTCAGGACCATGAATTGCCATTGTTGGGTGTGTCTGTTTGTGTGTGTGTGCGCGCGTGCATGTCCTTATCCTTCTTCTCCCTCTGTGTGGTTCTCGGGTCGACAGGGTCGAGGGGCTGAATGAGCAGACCAGTGGTTAATGCCTTCACCACGTACTGATTTGCCCCGTAGTCTGACGTTCCGTCTTTGTCTGCCTACAGGGGGGGGGGGCGGACATCCTGCATATGCACACGCACACACGGCGAAGACAACCAAACCCACAATCCCCTGAGGTTGAAAGCACGGGCAGGCACTGGGAGTTCGGACTTCTCTTCACCCCCCCCCCCCTAAGAAACTCAGGCCGCGCCTGTAGCTTGCCCAAGTCCAAGCATAAGGCTCTAGCAGCGCAATGAAGCGTTGCAAAAGTGCTAATCCGATGTTTCAATGCAGCAACTGTGTTCTGCTTTGTTCTTGGGGGTCGGGACCGAAACGTATGCGTTTTGTCATAGCAGCACCGTGAAACAATATCATGCGTGACATTATTGCGCTGAGTGGTAATGAGGGGGCGGGAGATGGATCTCCCAAACATCGTTCGGATTCCCAACGCCGACTTGTCACGCACCAACAAAAAAGGTAAATGATTGGGGACCGTTGCCCAGTTTCTGTGGTTGAGCCCAAAGGCCGGGCGGGCCCGGTCCGTAGACGCAGCCCCCCCCCCCCACCCCCATCCCACGCCACCCCCCCAATTGTCCCCAAGACGAGGGCGCCGGCAACACAAAAATGCCACAATGATCAGGGTGACGTGGCGATCGTTCTGGGGGATACATGTTGCCCCCCCCCCCCCCCCAAGGGGGGGATGAAAAAAATACGCGCATGGAAAAAAATTGCGTACCCCCCCCCCCACCTTCCAAGGGTGGCCTGCGCAAAAAAAGCTGTCGCGCCATAATTGTAGCATTTGGAAAATTTTTTACCCAGGGCCAATTCTTTGTGCAAAAATGGAATTCTTTGCACCAAATTTCCCTTTCCACATGGCATTTACTGAATTGTTTGAACCCATTGATCATTTCAAACTTGTGCTTCTGGTAGAGGTTATTTGTGAGGGTGCTTTTTTTTTTTGCTTCTGGACACCAATGTTGGTACAAGGATTGAATTCTTTGCATCAAATTAGTGAATGTGTTTGCATTTCCCTTTGGCACATGGCATATAAAGAATTGTTTGAACCTATTGATGCATCAATTTCGATATGGTGTGTCATCATTTGGATTTGAGGAGAGGTCAACTGTGTGTTTTTGCTTTGCATTCCAGACATGTCATCCTTCTCTTTCTTCTCCGCTGAACATTGCATGGGCGAACCGCACCGTGGACGGTTGGAATTGTATTTGTGGGGCTATCAGTTTTGGCCGGTCCGGACACACAACAATTTGCTGCTCATTGTCAGGGTCGGAAACACCGGGCAGGTACACCCCCCCCCCCCCCCCCCGCTGAAGCCCAAATGCCAATTGGCTGTTACACAGTTTTTCTGTGCCGCCCCCCCAAGGGTCGCAGACGAGGTGCCCCCCGATAGAGAGCGATGGGGAAGATGAGGTTGCAACAAATGACCCACAGACAAAGGGTATTGCTCCTTCCCCAGCCAGCAATGACAAGTGCATGGGAGCCCTGCCCTTGGGGATTCCCAATGCCAATGCCTTGCGTGGCAAATACCCCGTGATGCAGCATGCACATGAGAAATTTCACCGGAGGTACGTGGATGGCATGGGGATCGTGTCATTGGACCCCCCGTGTATTGGAAAGGTGCGCTTTGGTGATTCTGGCGAGACATTGCCTTGCAACCCGTGCTATGAGGTGGCACGCAATAAAACGCTGTGCGGATGGGTGCGTGAGGAACGCAACGCTGATTCCCGCACAGAACATTTCAAACTGGGATTCCTCAATTTTGGCAAAGCACGCAAACGCGCATCATGCCGACAAGAATACCGCAATCAAAGCACTTCGCCGTGTCTCGGATGTTTGCGAGACTCTAGTGCAAAAGTGCGATGCACACAAGGCTTTGATCTGCGCGATTGGTGCCGACAATCGTCCCTTGGCATCACGCCGCGTTGTGCGCCTCATTGCCGCTGGGCAAAGTGCAGCCGCTGTATTGGAGCGATGTATTGATGGAGCGATGGTGTCAAAAGATCAACGTGCACTATTTTTGCCTTGAAACGGCTTTGTTTGGTAAAACGTTTGGTCATATGTGTAAGGAAAAAATTTGTGTACCCCCCCCCCCCCCCCACCCTCCGGGGGTTGGCTGCGCAGAAAAAACTGTATGTCGTTCCCAGGAATTTTTTTCCACACCCCCCCCCCCCCTCCTCTTCGACCGATAGTCCGTGGGCGGGTCGCAACGAAACCGGTCTGCCCCCCCCCCCCCCGGGAAGTGCCGACCAGCACACGTCCCCCGCCCTTATTGCCACAACCCCCCCCCCCCCCCCCGCGTGGTTGAGCCTTTGCATGAGCTCCCGAATCACAACCAAGTGCATCGGACCGCATGGCAGCTCTGCTTGGGGGGGCTGATGTTGAAGGGGCACGCTCCGCACCCAGGGGACGATGACTAGGGGTCCTCCAGAAACATCCAAGTGCCTGTGGGAACTGCGGATGATCGCGCACGGCCAGAGCACACTGCGACAGGGCATGGGACGCGATTGTTTTGTCAAGTGGTGTACTGCCTCGGGGCTGCCCCTCTGCACTCGATGGCGGTCGGCGGGGAAGTGTCGGCGGTTCCCACCGAGGCCTGCCCCTGCCGCACTCGCATTGTGTAGTCCCTGAATGAAGCGAGTGACCTGAAGGAGCGGTTGCAAAGCACTGCGCACTTGTCCCAAGACCTCCAAAACCTCCGGCAGTCGGGCCGGGAGCAGCAGAAGGCGTACATTCAGCTGGAGTCCGTCGTGTCGGCGATGCTGAACTGGCTCCAGGGCGCCGTGCCCAACGGCCTTGAGCAGCTCAAAGACGACACAGGCCAACTCATGAGCGACGACCGGCCGCCGGAGGACGTGCTGCTGGAATGGTTCAACAAGGTGCAGCACCGAGGCCCAGGGTGGAGGGGGTCTGCAACTTCCGGGAGGGGGTCCCCTCAGCCTCCCCCAAAGGATGGGGGTTGGTTCAACCCAATGTGTCTATACTCAAAATACTCAGAATTTTGTGGAGAATTCAAAAATGGATGAAAAACACAAAAAAGGATTTTGACCCCGACCCGACCTCCGGGTTGGACCTTGGCTGATGGGAGCCTGAGTTGATGGGCAAAATTTTTTTGAAAAAAAAATTTATCCCACTTGTGTATATTCCAAATGATCAGCATGTCATGGGGATCATTTGGATGTATGTATGTTGGGGTACCCACCGCCCCCCCCCCCCCCCCCCAGGGAGCCCGGCAGCTGACCACCCGACCTGCCGACCCCCAAGGTTTGGCTCAACCAAGGGGGGCCGGGAGTCCCCCCCCCTACAACCCCCAAAACGGTTGCACGCCCCTCGGGGTCACACATTGGCTGGCGGCAGCCCCCGTGTTTGTGCCTCATAACACCCTCCGGTCGGCCCACAGTACGGGGGTACCACTGCGTGGGGGTGGCTCTACACCAGCTGATCCACGCTGCTCTCCCCCACACTGTGTGGCTCCACCAGGACGGCTCCGGATTGGCCCCCTTCTCCCCACTGACAGCCCCGCCCCCTGTGGACCCCCCCCCCTCCCCTGTGGGGGATTTTGTGTGGGCTCAAAGTGCCTCCGATGGATCCATTCGTCCATTCCCCCGGGGCAATTCTTATGACATGCATTTCAATCCGTTTTCACCCTTTTTTTGGGTCTCGAAGGGACTTCTGCTGGGCAAAGACGAGTCGAAAATTGCTCAAAAAGCCTCCGACACACGCGTTTGAGCGGTGCTCAGGGGTCCAGGACCGCTTTGAGCCCTGCTTGGGAATGTGTGCAGTGGCAGCGCCGTGCGCTGTCCCCCATGGAACAGAGGACGGCCGGGACCGTGAACGAAGTGGATCCGCAGCCGCTTAGTGTTCAGTGGAGGCAGTAGCACGTTCTGTGCAATGGGGTCTGTGGTACGGAAACCATCTGCCCCACATCGCAGGTGCTGCAGAACTCCAAGCTCTGGAGGTCCAAGCACAAGGTCGGGAGCTGGGAGGACCATCACCTCGCAAGGGCGCTGCTGTGTGCCCTTGAGGTGCTTGCGCCGGCCACCGTCCGCTTTGAGGGGGGGACGCCGGCCGAAGAGATGGACTTGGCGTCGCTGAGCCTGCCGACCATGGCGCACCTGGTGGCCCAGTCCCTGAAGGAGCTCGGGGTCCCCATGGGGTGCACGGAGCAGGATCTGGCGTCCGGGAACATGGAGGAGAAGGTGCTGGTGCTCCCAGTCGGCATCCTGTTCGAAAAGTTCTGTGTGTCCAACGACAAAAGGCTGCAGAGAGAGGCACCAGAGGTGCAGTGGGCTTTGCACCCCATGCCTTCTCTCCCAAGACCCCTGTGAAGCCGTGACTGTTCCCTCTTACCCTGTCCAAACCCCCTTGCCCCCTTCCCACGAAGCCATGTGGCTCAGCAGTCATAGTATAGGACGCCTGCACCAGCGTTTCTGGGTCCGTGCCCCGGGTGGTGGGGCAAAAGCAGGAATGCAGGGGTCTGGGTGCCGGGTGTCCATGATCCCACAAGCTGCATGGGACGGTGCGCGCGATCACGGATCCCATTACCCTGGCATTCGACGTGCTCTGGGCAATCTCCGTTCACCTCACCCTCCCCTCCTTCCGCCTTTGTGAACAGAAACGCTTCTCCTCTGGTACCCCCGACGCCCTTGTTCGCCTGTTTGCCATTGTTGCCATTGTTGAGCCCACAAAGAATTAGGCGTCTTCGGCACCGAAACCCCTGTGCATGTCTCGGAATTGGATTTCCAGCCCCGTACTTTGAGATATGGCCAGACCAGTGGTTTGGGGGCATCTCGAGCAACAACACGCACATTTGGGGCGGTCATTTCTTGGACATATTGGAGTTGGTGCGTGAAGAAGGGTACCACCCCTCCAAGATGTTCTTGCCCGATCAGAACCCCTGATTCCACACTGCCCCCCACCACCAACCTCCGAGGAAGGTGCCCCAGCTCATACTCTTCTGGGGCACTGCACAATTTCACAGAATGCCTGTTCGACACTTGGCGACAGTTGGGACAAGATCAGCCACATCCGTCTCCAGGAGGTGAAGTGTATACCGTGTGCCCAGTGGGCGTGTGCCGAGCATTGGTTCGAGAAATGGGGTCGGGAGGTCACCACAAGTGCAACACACAGTGCCCCAAGGAATGCTCAGCGCACCTCAATCAGGGAACAACCCTGTGCATGCAGTGGTGCACCTCTGAGACATTCATCCGCGAAGAAGGGTTGGTGTTCCCACACAGATGGGGAGCAGAACTAGTGTGGGATGACGTTAGTAGATTCGTGCAACTGCCTGGGACCCCCATATTTACTCGTCCTTCTCTTCCACCCGCAGGTTAGAGGGGATTGCTGCCTGCACATATCAGTCACAACCCCTGGGATAACCCTTGCCCCCTTACCGCAAGCATGCAGCCCACCGAGGCCCCACTGCAGGGCCTTTGGTGGACAAGGGTAGACACAACACCCACGGCACAAAGCCCCCGAGGCTCCACTGCAGGCCCTAAAGCCTTCGTGCAACACACAACTGAAGTGCAAAACCACCTTGGCCCCACCACAGGGCGTTTGTGGAACACCCTCAGACACCCTTCCAACGCCTGGCAAGCAAGCCCCCACCCGACCCCAATCCAGGGGTCCTCTTCAAACGGACTGGCTCAGCCAGGGCACCAAAGGGTCCACAAGGTGGCAGCCCGCTGGCAAACTGAACCCACCTTTATGATGTGCCGCCCCCTCTAATCTAAAGACGCAGGTTAGGCGCATTACTGTGGCGACAGGGGGCGCGGGGGGGCGGGGGGCGCTTGTGGGGGCTTTGCAGGATTGGCGCCCTCCCTGGTATGGCCTTGAGATCTCGCTCAAAGCCACCCCACCCCACTTAAGACCACCATCGTCGCGGGGGGAGAGGACTTGGCACCCGTGTCTTCACCGCCGGCCCAGGCAGTTCATGAAGGGATGGGTGGTTCTTGGCAACGAGGGACCAGAGCTCGCTTCTCCCGGGGTAATGCATGGACTCGAGAGGTCTTCGCTCCGTCTGCAGGTATTATGGCACCCCACAAACCCGATTTTGACCCGGGGTAGAGCCGCTGCGCAGCCAGGCTTATGAATCGTGCTGGTTGGGTTGCACCTAAAGGACCGAGGGGGAGATCCACACTCCAGCAAGTCCTGTGACTCCCGTGTGTCAAGACCCCAAAGACAGCAAGCACACTGCAAGTGATACAAGAGATTGGGCGCCACCACTGGCGGGTGGAATCAGCGTTCCCCACGCCCCACAAGGTCCAGTGAGCTACGCTAGGCAGGGATCTGGAGAGAGCCAATGGGGTGCCGGATGTAGCAAGCGACAGAAGGAAGTCTGTCGAAAAGGCTCTGTGTTGGCACGGACTGGGAGAAAAACCGGTGATTGGAAGCTTGGCATACTGCTTGGAAGGGCTGCACACCACTGATGGTGATCCACAACCCCTGGCCCGGTGATTATTTTTCTCATGTCATTGGTGGTGAGCGCCCTCCAAATTTCACTGTCAAGATAATGCTTGAATGTGAAGCATGCCGGCGCCGGCATGGGGGGGACACCACAGCTCATACGCGCAGAAGCAGCTACTGTGAGCGGAGGGACAACTGTCCCACCCTCACCTGCCAAGAATATTTTTCCCGTTGTGCTTGGGATCAGCAATGTGGGCAAACTAGTGCACACCCGGTACAAGCACTTGGCTGTCATGGCAACCCCCCCCTCCTACTCCACAGAGCCCCCCGCATCCACGTCCACCGTCCATGCCTCCATACCCCCACGCCCCGCCTCTTACCCCCTGCGTTCCGTGCTCCAATTTGTACACAACGTTTCATTCCGCCTCCCACAATGCCGCTCAACAGCGCTATGCACAGCTCAGTGTCGAGGACTCAACAAATGAACCATGAAAGCGTTCAGACACGACAGCAAAAAAAACACGCACCGCCTCACTGGTCAGTGCACCAACGGGCGTTTTAGCTGCACTGTACGCCCCTCCGGGGCACTGGCCTTGGTGCTCTGGTGCGTTGCACCGGAAACAACGAACGCATGAAGTCATCGATCATCACCACACACATTATCCTCCGGGGCCACGAGTGGACGGGATATTGTGCTGCCCCCCACTGCAGGTCCCTGAGAGCGCGCTCGCAAAGCCCAAGACGGACTTCGAGCCGACAAAGTGGTGGGACCAAATGTACCAAACCGTCCTGACGGCAGGCAAGTGGAGGCACTTTGGCAAAAAGGTGGCGCAGTCCAGCGTCCAGATGGCAATTGTGGAGGTCCAGTCATTCAGCCAGGTCCGTTATGGGGTTGCACGGACCCCACATGATCTGCCCGAGTTTCGCATTACGTGCACTGCTGCAGTGCTGCATCAGCACTGCAGGCAGAGCGGCATGAGGCATTAGGTCCAGGCCGATGTCTTGCCTGGCAGGCCAGTGTGCTATGCACTGCCCTATGGTGCAGTATTGTTGTATTTTTGTTACCAGCATTGGTGTGTCCAGCTTTGACAAGCTGTTGGAACCATGAACACCCACGGTTTTTGTACTTGGCACTTGGCGGCCTACACGAAGTGACTCCAATGCAAGACATCCAAAGTTCAACATGGATTTGTAATGCAAACCAAGAAGCGAAAAATGCACCACTACACACATACCACATAAACTTTCGCACCAGGGTTTTCATGTGCGCTTTGGGCAAGAGCCGAATGGAGCTGACGTGAACACCAACTGGGTCACACACACACACACACACACACACACACACACACACACACACACACACACTGTGGAAGCTTGTTTATAATCATGTCGGTGTAGTCAGAAATGAGAGGGCGGATGCCATCGCAAACATCGGTCGACTACAGCATCATGTTCGCCTGCAATTGCTACAGGACATCCAGGCGCATCGGGGACACCGTCCTGTGGTCCTGCATTTTGTGATTCTTTGACTCCTCTATGTCTTCTTAAACTCTGGTTGGATGGCTGGCGGCCGGAACGGCCAGCAGGGGGGGGATTTGAAAGCTTGCTCAGCTTGCCCCTGCTACATTCTGTCACACTATACTGCGGCCCTTGGGCTTGTTCGTTGCAGCGTTTCCGTGGCTGACCCGTTGCGCAAGTTTGCAGCCGGGGGCAGACACTCTAACCTCTGATGCCAACAAGATGCAACCTAATGCCATTTAATGCAGAGCAACTGAGCCAAGGAGGGATGGAGTGCGGTTATGTACGTTCAGGAAGCTGTGAATCAGTGTGTTAGGGGCTTCCGCAGGGCCCACTTAGACTATGAACTGATGGTTCTGTAGCGCAGTAGGAGAGTAGATGTTGAACCTCGCAGTTGGTGCATTGAATGGATCCTTTGGAACACACACACACACACACACACACATGCACGCACACGCTCACGCGCGGGTGCATGTGCACGCACAGGCACACACACACACACACACACACAAACAATAGTGTAGCGGGCGCCCTGTGGAATGCTTACACTTGTTTGTGGCCCCCAAACAAGCACTTGGTGTCAGTGGATAGCCCACACACTCCAGCTGTCAGATCAGGAATTGTTATTGTGACTCAGGGTCCACATGGCGCCATTCGTCCCCTCAGCAAACGACCACGCAGGCAGACCCAAACGGGCGCAGCCCATCTACATGATGAGTCCACGCTCATCGCATCTGAGGATGTGGTTCCTTCCGGTCACCACCATAGCCTCGGATCATACTGCGCCCCAGGAATCGAGCCCACGATGTGTCATTTGACACTTGCGCGGAATGCGTGCGAGCCAACGTCCTCCCTGTCCGCACCCTATTTGTGTTTCCAAAAGCGGATGAAGACCTTTTGGGGTGCTGAACGGGCCGGGCCAGTGTTTATGCATTAGGGCAAGGGCGGAAACAAATATGTCGGCTGCAGAGCATTGGTCACCCCTCAATCCCCACTGCCTCGGTGCTCCGTGCCCCACGGCATAAGCCCATCTCCCCAATTTCCATGCCCCCAGGACAAGTTCAAGCACATGCAGGACAAGTACTTGGCCGCGTACACAAACATTGACATCGCACGAGTGCGGCCCCTTCTGTCGCCTGACGAACCTGAGACCGACTTCCGCGAGATTCTGGATGTAGTGGCCCACCATTTCAAGGTGCTCAGCTTCCCACTAAGGGCACGGTGGGCCCTAGCCCGTTGCCAATGTGCACAATCAAACGGGAGGTTTTGCGGCATGCAGGCAAAGAGTGCTGCCTGCTGCTTGTTGTTTGCGGATTGCTACTTTTTGCTGCCGCTTGCCGCTTTTGCTTGCTGCTTGCTGTTTGCTGCTTGCCATTTCCTATCTCCCGCCTGGTGCCTACTGAAGTGGCTGGCGGCAGCAAGCAAGGACGGAGAAAGCAGCAGGCAGCAGGCAGCACCAAAAAACGGCAAACAACAAGCCTCAAGTGGCAAGCAGCACCAGCGCTGCTGGCTGCATGACCAATGTGGGTTTCACTGGTCTCTCTTTGCACTTTCAGGTGCTTTTCCGGGTGTACAATTTCTACTCGTTCTGTGAAGACGGGACGTCAGCGATGGAGCCCGGCGAGTACCTTAAGTTCTGCCAGCACGCCAAGATCTTCGAGAAGGGTGTCATCGGGCGTCCACGCTGCCAAATGATCTTCTCAGACTCGCAGTACGGCCCCATCACTGCGGACAATTGGAGCGAGCACTTGCGGATGGACCCCAACGAATGGATCGAGGCCCTCATTCGCATTGCCCATGCCAAGTTTGCCAAGCATGCGATCCCCATCGCCGGCGCCCTCGAGAAGCTCATTACACAGCACATATCAAAGCACTGCATGCTAACGGATCTGGACGAGTTCTACAACACTATTCGCTGTCGAAAGGTCCAACAAGGTCCTTGGCCTGCACCCCGTTCTTCACAAACTCTGCACATATGTGTATCTGACCACTTCCCCTTCCCATGAACCCTGCTGAACCTCGCTGGTGCACCTCCTTCTTTGATGCCCCCCCCACTGCATTTGCAGATTGAGAGTTAGGAAATCCCAAACGGCATGTTGCTCTTTTGACACTGTTGCTCTCTCAGAGTCTCAGAGGAGAGACTACGGTCGGCTCACTGTGCACAGCGTTGTAGGCACCCTCACCCTTCTACTGTGGTTTGGAGGAGGGGTACTGCTCGCTACAGAAGAAGTGGCAGAGCAGGGGCTCGCCCTCGCGGAACCAGGAAATATGAAAATTGCACTGTTGTCAGGCCCAAACTTGGCACCAAAAGTCGATGAAGGGGGGAGGGGGAAATGCCGATCACCCGGGAGGGAGGGGAGGGGACGTACTTTGACTTGACCCGATCATCTTGTACCTCGTGCCAGGAGGTGGAACATTTTTCAAAAGTGGTACGACCTGAGTGTTTGTTCATAAAGATTTCCTACAGTGGTGGGTAATTAACAATGGTGACAACAATAAAGGTAATGTGTCATGCTATTCAGAACATGTGAAGGGGAAAGGATACCAAGGTTCAAGAATCTAATCACGTAGATTATCTAGTGCATGCATATTGCATGCCTGAGAAGGATAATCACCTTAGTCATACTCTGCACACATATTTCATGAAGGCCATCCAGCACTACATTGCACTGTACTTCATGCACTCGCCTTCTTGTCTCATTATTCTTTTCACTGCCACATCCTACGTCAGCCTTTTCCGTTGCCTCTTGACACTTCGCTATGGTCTGATAGCGGGTTCCATTTGACCTAGCAAAGCATACACGGTGCAAATGTGGGTCATTTTACAACAAGAACCTACCTACACCCAAGGTAGAGCAAAACAAAAAGTTGTTGTGTACTTGTTACAAAAAGGAAATGACGCAAATCTAGTTTCTCGCAAGAATGAACTCTAACTGTCTAGATGCCACCACAAATGAACAACAACCATTGATGCCACCGAGAATAAATAACAACCACAAAGATGGCACCACGACATAACGGCAATCATCCAAGTGCCACCAAAACTTAAAAGTAACCGTCCAGATGCCACCAAGATTGAACCGCAACCATCTAGCCACCTCCAAGAATTATCACCAACCATTGAGATGCCACAGGAATGAACCAACCACATGGCACAACAACGTAATGGCAACCATCTAGGTGCCACCTAAAAGTAAAAGGAACCAGCCACATGGCAGCAAGACCGAAGTGCAACCATTTAGCAGCCTCTGAGAATGAACAAAAACCATCAAGATGCCACCGATACTTGTCAGCAACCATCCACATGCCACCAAGAAACAACGGCAACCATCCTATTGCCACCAAGAACTAGGAACAAGCACCCACCCAAACGCCACCTTGAAGCGCGAGAAGCAATTGGGCCAAAAAATGGTGTACTGCACCCTTGAAAAGGCAACCCGCAAGGAACTTCCCATGCAATTGTACTTTGTAATGGCACCCGATGTGGAGTGCCACCAATGTACACCTCTAGTGGTGGTGTTGGCAATGGGGGGGCGGGATTGGCTCTAGCCGTGCTTGCTCCTAGCAGCACCTGCGGGGGGGGGGGGGGGGTCCTCTGCGGAGGCTCGTCCAACGGAGTGCGGCGCCGCTCCACGTCTCAGAGGACTTGTTGGAGCTCCCCATGTCCGAACACATTGGCACCGCCCGCGAACGGCTCCGGGATGCTTCGGTGGTTCGTCGGCGGCGGCACTTGCTCAAAGGTGTTGCACTTGGCCAAGCTCACGAAATGCTCCCGTGTTGCATCACACGCCAGGCAGTGGGACTTAACGACCGCCTTTGAATCGGTCGTACGTCAGGTGGTCCGGCCTCTCCCTCAAACGATCGACCGCCAAGTAATGCAAGCAGTGTGTGCAGCTTCTTGGGGGCGTTACCCATGGCGATTATGGTTTCCAATGCATGACTCAGCTATTGAAGTGTTGTAGCAACGCACACCGCAATGCACGTGCGTACCATTTATTGAGAGCTTGGGGCAGGGAGCCGCTAGGGGTACCGGGCAGCACGACTGTGTGTGCATGCCATTGTGTTGTGAGACGGAAGCACTTCGTGCCGCACGTCATAGAAGTTCCCCAACCAAGGCTTGCTCACCGTCGGCTAGACGGCCAACTATGCGTTCCTTTGCACCCCAGCAAAGCACATCACAAGGCATATTGGCAGGGATCTCATCCCCGCGGCGGTGTGCCCACATGCTCGTACCCCCGGTCCTCCACTGCCCACCGTACTCCCTAGACCCCCCCCCCCCCCTCTTCGCCTCCCCCCTCTCCCTCTTTTCCTTGGTGTCTTAGGGTGCCTCCTATTCCAGTAGGGTTGGGACAATGTGTTCCGGGTGGACTGCACGCTGCATGCACACTCGTTTGAGGTCTATCATGTTGTACGTATAGGGGACGTTCGAAGGAAAACTGCAAGGGTGTGGGAAGGGGAACCTCACACATGACACAGGAGAGCACGGGACCAGGGTAATGTGTACGGGTGCCCACGGTGTTTGTTTCCACCCTAGTTGAGCCTTGGCCCAAAGGCATGTCACGCCATGGTATGAAGGCCGCCGTCCCAAAAAGGCACCGACATGTGGGATGCTCATAGGTGCCGACCTTGCACACTGAATGGTACATATTCGGGGTTGCACCGTTGCGCGGGCTGTGGGTAGGGCATGCCTACCATCAAGTCCGGCAAGAGTCATGTTGATCCAGCAAGGGTCGTCGCAACCTAGCAAAGACCCGCGTTAAGCCTAGGACCCATGGTGAGGGGGGACCGCTGCCTTCATGGCTACCCTTTAAGTGAATACCTGCACCACGAGGCATATGAACTATGTCGGTCTTCTTTCCCTCGACGGCTGCCCCCTTTGCGCAATCCACACCCAAGTTGGCCATACGGGCTGTGGACAATGCAGAAGCCATGGTGCGATCACCTAAAAACCGACAAACGCGCAACAATAGAAAATTGTTTCATGGGTCCAAACCACTAGCAATTCACCCGCCCACGGGCCCAACCCCTCTAACCGAGCACATCACGTTGCATGGTGTTGGGTGGTTTGCCGTGCATGTGTGGGCATGGGGGGCGAGGCACAGGAAACGGCAGATGCACGCTCCGTTATATGGCAAGCACACCAGTAAGCAATAAAGGGGGTAAGGCAGGGCCGTTCCTCCGTTTGTTTTGCATGGGCACTCCTAGTGTTTGCGTCGCAGAGGTAGAGGGAGATGCCCGTAGGTCATCTCCCTCTGCCTCCCCAAATATACCCGACAAGGAAAAATTCGTAGGAAACACCATCAGCGCATCATAGTTGTACTGTGTGATAGCCTGCAATAGCCTCCAAGCTACATGTGACACCCCCCACATACTGGCGGCGGCCCCTAGAAGCGGCTTTCTGTTCGTGCGGATCATCAACCCAAGGGGGCCGTGGAACTTGTAGGGAAGTACTCCGCGACCACGTTACCGTATTGCAGCCGGTCTTTGTGCCGCTCCCCCTTGCAGTGCGTCTCCAAGAAGGCCTTGTTGGTAGGGCCAATCGTAATTGGCAGAACCTACCCACAAGGGCACCACGATTTATTAGCGCCTATCTTCCGCCACCCTGCATCAACACGGTAAGGGGCAGCTTTCGTGAAGACCAAATGTCGAGAAAAGACAAGCACAAAACCCGCCTCCATTAGACAGATGATACCAGTCAATGGAACTCGTAGTAGATTGATTCCCTTGTCAGTACATATGACCGAACAAACCATGCACACCACACCCCTGACAAAGCACCAACACCAACTAGCCACCCACAAAGATGAGTGGGGGGGGGGGGGTTGTTGCTCACCGGCAGTTGAAGGCTATTTTGACCAGACACATACCCGTTCCAATCGACTGACGATAAATAGCAGACGTGTCGGAGGCTGCCCCAGCACGTCCCGGAGCTACTTAGCGAGCAGGCTGCCGCCACGGGGAGGCAGACTCCGCGGGTCCTAGGACGCCAACTACCCCCCCCCCCCCCTCCCCTCCCGGGCTACGCCGGCTGAACCAGTCCTCGTACCTACCGACTCCGGATAGTTGGCATGTCTTGGGTCTATGGATGATGCGGACTACATCATACAAGACGAAAATGTGCCGCATAGAGGTCTTGTTGATGCAACTTCACTAACGTTCTCGGTTTTCAAGGACTGTGATAATGCTGAAAAATTTGCTGCTATCCTCTATGCGACATGACCCAATATGGTGCTTGCTAGGGGCGTGTCGGATCATGACCAGCTATAGATGTCCATAAACGAATCACGGCGGATGTCAAGCATATTGGAAAATCACGGTAGTTCTCGTGGAACCCGTCGAGGATCTTGTCCCCAAACTGGCAAGAATCCTGGCAAGGGCATTGGCCCTTACAAATAATCTTCCGTTTGGCTGTGAGCGCATCCAGGTGGCGGATAGGTCCCTCATGCATCTTGACACGCACAACATGTATGAAGTCTAGGTGGTTCTGAGTACACCACAGTGAAGCACAATGTCAGTGCCTCCGGTCTACAAAATACTGAGGCTAATGGTGCCAACTGCTGGTGTGGATAACGTGTTCAGAATCCTCTTGGGGTCGAAGAAACCTGTATCGCCCAAATGGCGAAAATCCAACCCATTGAGGTAGCTTCGGATGTCACTTACGACTGACTCTGGGGCATACGGCTGATGTTGAAAAGAATAAGGGGGATGGATGTGTATGGGGCTCCCTCCCCATACTTAGCTTAGGTAAAAATGCGCCAGTCTAGTGCCAGTGATTCACTGTCACCAGCAGGGAATCATCTTCAGTGAGCCTCAAGTTGGGAACTATCATTATGCAATTTAGGTGCCTACGGATCTAATTAATGGGCTGCTTGCCTCGATAGGGCTAAGGTGTGACGATGCGCACCTCCTTCTAGGAACTGATCCAAAACATTCCAAGCTGCTCTTTGCAGGACTGAATTCTGAACAAGTCAACACGATTGTTGCACAATTTGGGTCGAAACCAAAGTTCCAAATACCGCCCATCTGCTGGTACCGAGGCATGGATATCACTACCATGCCAGCTGTGTATGAGGTTTGGATAAAAAAGGCCTTCAAAGAAGCATGGTCGGCTATGCTATATGCGTCAATTTTTGCAATGTTGGCATTGGTACTAGGACACCTGGGCCCGAAGTCCCCGCTCAAGATACACGTGATTGGCCCCAATAAAGTTCTAGTTGGCATATGCTGGCGATAGTGCATTTCCGCGACAAAGACACAAAACATCAGAAACAATGGGGAGAACTGACCACGTCACTGACAGGTGTCAATCTGATCATGTGCGCGGACCAGAACAATTTATTTGTCAAGCACAGGGACGCCTCCAAGCTGCCAGATTTTGAGCACGACTTAGCGCTGGCAGCAACTGAACAAAAGTTGCGAATTCGCAAAAGCAGGACCACCGGATGTATGGGTAGATATCCATTCCCTGGACGTCATTGATATCAAAGACAAAGGCGAGTCTAAGCCGGCGGGCTTCACATATGGTTTCCCCAAATCAAAGGAGGCACTCATTGCGCAGACTACGGAGGAATTACCGAGTCCATGCAGTGCCGGAGCTCACAAAGCTACCCAAATTTCCCGGGTAGGTCGTACCACAAAGCTTTACAGGTGGACTTTGAGCCACTGGCCTTTGATAATGCCGGCCTGCAATCCCGGTTCTACCTTGTAGAGAAAATTCTCCGTGACCAAGAGGCCACAGAAGTATCAGAGCAAGTGTTTGCGCAAAATTCAATCCACGGGTGGCCAGTGGTGGGAAGGTGCCTTGTTCTGGATCAAATTAGCGGCTATAGAATTTACGAAAGAATGCACACCGAAGAAAAAATCAATTCAGCTCAAGGCATTGAAGTTCCTCACGGATTCATCAAGGGAAGAGGTTTCCTCGGCACCTGTACTTTTCTCTCCTCATTGGCTTTGGCAGCCGGATATTCACAAACGGCGTTTTCTTTATTGGTCGACCACAGAGAATGGCGCTGAGGACAGGGTGTCCCCTTGTCTTAGACCCCCTCCTGGGTGGTGCTAGAGATCTGGGACGCAGCGCTTCCCAACGGAGTATAAATGAGGAGCATGCGATAAGTGAAGTATCACCTTTACATATGGCCGTGGGATCCTCATTGACCCAAGTGCCGCTGCCACCATTTCATGCGACATGGGTGGGGAATGCGTTCTTGAAGTCCACCGATAGTGCTGCCCCGGAGGGGAGCCCGTGCTATGGGGCCTTGGACCCATACTCCTGCCGCGAGATAGTTCAGTGGCGCAAGAACTCCATTTGTTAGTGGGGTATGCATTGTTGTAGAACATCTCCCAATTGGATGAGCAGAACCTTGGTTAATGATTTTTTTTTTTGGTGGTGTAGAGCGCTATAGGATGCCGGGGGTCGGATGTCTGCATTTCCTTGGTGTTGGGAATCATCGTGACCACCCCTCGGGTCTAGCTGGACGGCATTTCTCCATCTTTCAAGAACTGTTGCACTGCTCAATACATTTTCGGCTCAATTACATTACACAACCGTTTAAGGATATTTGCAAAGAAGCAATTGAGACCCGGAGTGCTGATGCTGCTTAGGCGCTTTGGACCTTCGTGGACAAGGTCCATCGACAACGGCTTGAAAAGGAGGGTGCCCGCACGTTGGAGCTGATGGCCAATTCCCAAATTCTTCAGGTAGCGAAGCCCCTGTTGGTGCTCAGACTTGATCCCAATGTTCCACCAACTCACGAACTGCTCTCCTTGCTCACATTATTGGTACACCCGACTTTGTTCCACCTGCAGCTTGGTGATCATTTCAGTTAAAGTAGCCAGCCTTTGGTCCATTTCAGGGTGTGTACCACCGCTGAGTCAAAAGACCTCCTTAGATTTCACTGAATTCGGTGCATGGGTCCCACGGGAGTAGACGGTCATCCAAGTGCACGGCATGAAATTGAGAAACCTCAGGTTGTCGACATCCTGGCATTGCCCCCATGTCATCACGCCTTCTTCAATCAACTTGGTGTTGGAATAGGTACACCGAAAATCGTTGCGGAAAGATACACAATGCCACAGGGGAAGGTGGGACTTGTCATGAGGCGGGGCTATTGGCGGTACCACTTGCTGGACCCCGGAGTGCGCTTTTGGAGACCAGCCCAAGAAGCAATTTCCTGATGTGCGCACGTTCCCATTTGAACATAAGGAAGTGTGTCCACATTGGGGTGAGGGACCATTGACGACGCCCTTCGGTGAAACTCTTCCACCGCTTTCACCGGGAACTTGTGCAGCTCGCGTAACATACTCACAAAGGGTGTTGCTGCCTGATGCATTAGGAAAGTTTCTCGGCCTAGCATAGCCTCGCCACCCTTTGAATGTGGTTTGGACAAAACGGGAAGCGTCGGCCGCTAGCTGTTGGTGCCTACGGTAAGGATGGTATACCAGCTTCACCAAGCGAACTATTGCCTGTGGCGCGTGGAACACCAGCGCAACCAATGGTGATATTGACACCAAGAGCCTTAAGCCCAAAACTGACAATCATGATGTGCGCGGATGATCTCATCATCTTTATTGAGATCCGGAGTCCAATCTCTTGAAGTCAATTTGGAATGTTATACAGTAGGTTGGTCACTTCTAGGGTTTCAAAATGAACCTCGAAAAGACTTCGGCGATTGTCCGAAATGGAAGGCCATGAATGGGTAGCCTGCACTTCACGAATGGGGGTGGAGGTAAAACACTTGGTCAAGTACTTGGCCATGTGGGTGGGAAACGTTGTAGAACACGAAGGCATATATGGCCTTGGGTTCACAGAGGACTGGGCGTTCGCGCCAGCGCTGCAAGAAGCGTTTCGGAGGGCAAAGATAGTCTCCACGCTTCGCCATGCTTTGAAAGAACGATTTTTCATGTTGCGTTCTTGGATCCTACCAGTGGTCTCGTGGGTTGTGAGCAAATGACCTAAAATAACGTTTTGTGGAGACCTATTGGTCGGGGCTTTCCAAAAAAGCATTGTTTGGTAGAAACGGAAACAGTGGGCCCCTGGAAAGGGGTGGATAGTAGAGCACTTTTCGAGCCTCCGTATTTTTGTGTGGGTGTGAGCAAATAACTTAAAATCAAGTTCTCGAGAGAGCTACTGGCCGGGGCTTTCCAAAGATGCCTTGTTTGCTAGAAACTGAAACAGTGGGCCCCTGGAAGGGGGCGGATAGTAGAGCACTTTTCGAGCCTCCAGATCTTTGTTTGGGTGTGAGCAAATGACCTAAAATAAAGTTGTGGTCAGAGCTACTGGTCGGGGCTGTCCAAAAATGCCTTGTTTGCTAGAAACTAAAACAGTGGGCCCGCGGAAGGGGGCGGATAGTAGAGCACATTTCGAGCCTCTAGATATATGTGTGGGTATGAGCAAATAACCTAAAATGAAGTTTTGGTGAGAGCTATTGGTTGGGGTTTTCCAAAAATTGCTTACTTGTAGCAAACTGTACCAGCGGGGCCCCGGAAGGGGGCGGATAGTAGAGCATTTTTCGAGCCTCCAAATGTCTGTGTGGGTGTGAGCAAATAACGTAAAATAAAGTTCTAGTGAGAGCTACTGGTTGGGGCTTTGCTAAAATGCCTTGTTAGCTAGAAACTGAAACAGTTGGCCCCTGGAAGGGGGCGGATAGTAGATCACTTTTCGAGCCTCCACATCTTTGTTTGGGTGTGACCAAATGACCTGAAATAAAGTTGTCGTGAGAGCTATTGGTCGGGGCTTTCCAAAAAAGCCTTGCTTGCCGGAAAGTGAAACGGTTGCCCCCTGGAAGGGGGCGGATAGTAGAGCACATTTCGAGTTTATAGATCTCAGACCCAATGCTTGATGCACCCGCCTCCTCATCGGCATGCACATTCTTCTTCTTCATCTCATGCTAGCCCTGAACCTCAACAGCAACCCAAGAAGTATCGGTGTACGCCTGTACATAGTCAGGGGGAACGGGTGTTGGATGTGGATGCCATGTCAAGTGATGGTTGTGTTGTGCATATGCTAAGTGAAGGCTAGTGCAACATTCACAGTTCCAATTAAGGACAAGTAAGGACAAGTGTTTCTACCTTGCACATCACTGTGGGTCCACTTGAGCTCACAGATAATTGGCTGAAAGTACAGACTTGCACGCCATAACTTGTTTCATGCTTCCCTGCTAGTTAACACCGGTATTTCAAATTTTTTCACCATGAGCTTTGCCAACAATATATCTTTGGATATGGATTCACTACTCCAATTGAGGACAAGTATTCTTTTCTCTTTTGCATGTTGCTTTGCTGAGGTCAGGTATATGGGTGGACAACATTGCCCTCTCTCAATGCAGCAAATTTCAATAGAAAATCGCCTGGACGTTTTGAAAGTTGCCCGGAAAAATGCTGCGAAGTTTTGGCAGCCAGCTAGGGACCCAAAACGCAACCAATACCGCTTGGAATGTTCTATGGACCTTCCAGCCAACCGTCCCTGGGTAGCTCGGAAGAATTTTGGTGCCGATTTCTGAAACGTTCCGTGCGATACGAGTCCCATTTGATGACCATAAGTGCGAAGCGTTTCCAAAAATCCCCTGCAAAATGCCCATTTTTTTCTAGCCAGTTTTTACTTTCTATGCTGTGCGTTCCAGCGCCATGTGTATTTCTATGGAACATGTGTTGGTGTTGTCAACTCATTTTTACTTTTCGTTGTCTACAGCTTTCCTCCTGATATCTCACATAGCATCTGCCGAACGACACAAGCCGCTAGAGGCGAGGTCTGAGTACACGGGACTGGGGTGTTGTGGGCCTTGAATATGAGTCGCCATCCACGGTGCCACATGGGAACGGGCCATGCTACCATCACACTAAGCCCGCGAAGCCCCAACCGTGTGTTGTGGTGCCCCTGCGGCTACAAAATTTTGTTTGAAGGGTGATGCTCAAGCCTTTTTGGAGTGGCTCGGATACCCTCCGCCAGGGGGGGGGGGTGCGGGGGGGGGGTTACCTGCCTTTTTTGAATTTCTGGGTGGCCTCCACGGAATCACCCCCCCCCCCCCCGGTTGGGGTAGGCCAAGAGAGGGTTGGGATTGTTTGGGGAAAACATTTGTAACCAAAATATTCGTTTTGCCCTGAGCAATGGTTTGGCAGAGCTGATAAGTACAATGGTACACCAACAACCCAAGAGTACTAGGTTCAAATCCAGGGTGCCAAAACAAGTAGTGCGGCTGATGTAGAAGGCTACGCCATGTTGATATCTTAGGGGGAAGCAGTGGTGAGCCCTTCACAATTGACGCATTGCCTGTGGTTTGATATTGGGTAGGTATTGTGGACAAGGCGGTGAGTGGTGCCTGCCTCCTTGACTGCCCCCCCCCCCCCCCTGGGGTAGGGGTAGGACAAAAGTAGTGCCTGCCTTGAAAAAGTGCCTGCCTCTTCCAAGATTTCACCCCACCCCCTTCCCCACGTATCACAAAAAAAGGCTCGGTGTTGCTCTCTTTCCTTCAACCATTTTTGCACATGCATTTTACTGAATGCCTTGTGCCTGCTTGTGGTTGGGTAGGGACGTAGTGTACAACAACTTCTTTTTTGCATTTTTCCGGTCATAGCATTGGTGTTCGACACTGCCCTCCATGATCGCCTATCATCTCTGGAGGTACCCAAGCTGCAGCTCCTCGGAGACGCACCTCCATACCCTTGGGACAATGACACGGAAAAGGTGAATTTGTTTCCTTGCGACCATCCATTTTGACAACACTGCCCGCCATCACCCCCGTCACCAGCAGAGTGTGCGTCCCCAGCACCCCAAATTCCCCCACCCCCCCCATCATACATCACCCCCCAATGATCGTAGCAGCGAACGTGGAGCCCCCACCGCCCGCCCCGCCCCCCACAAGGGCCACCAACCCCATCACTCACCCGATCGAGCAGTGGCTGGGCCAGCCGTGAAGGTTCTCGGTGGCCAGTTCGATATCGGTTAGACGCGGTACCAATTGCAGCCACCATACCCCGACTAGCTCAACCACACTGTGTGTCCATCCTACACCTATCTGCGCTAAGGGGAGCCTCGCCATCTGGGCAGACAACATTACCAAGTATCGTGGCACACCTATGAACCTCACTACCCCCCCTACGTCCCCCCACTTACCAATTGACGTCGTTGCAGCCAGGGCCCGCCACATGCACCAGCAACGCCCCTTCCTGTCTAGCCACACGTGAGGCAGAGCACAGATACACGCACGTTGACTCAGACGGCCCGCGGTGAGACACGGCCCAAACCCAAAGCAAAATCTGAAGGTTGCCGCGGGTAGTCTCACCCCCCCCCCCCCCGCGCCGAGCACCCTGGATCGAGGGCAATGGTGCATGGAGGAGGCCGCCCACCGGTGTTGCGCATCTTTGTCCGTCACCCTCAAGGTGGTCCTACTGCCCGCCTAATGGAGCCAGCAACACCCATCCTCGATAGTGGGCTAGAGGCAGCATGGGAGATATTCAACTGGGGAAACGTGGATGCACATGAGTCCCCAAGTGAATCTCCCTCTCTTGCACATCTCCTAGTTGGAGTACAGCACACTCTTGCCGCCCTGTGCTTCAGCCACCGCCCAATGTGTTACATTGAGCCAAAGTTGGTAGGTCTCTTTGCACACAGAGCCCCCCCCCCCCCCCCCCATCGTAAGGTTGGTGACACCACGGTGGCCGCAGATTTGGGTTCCCGCTTGGAGCTGGAAGATCAAAAGGTACCATGCCCTTTACGCAGCCCTCTGAGGGCACCCTAAACAATGGATTCGGGAAATGACCCGGGATGGGACAATGGTATAGATGTGGTTTGCAGCGGCAGACGTTAAGTAGCACAGCAAAAAAGTTGTGCTTTGCAACAGAATGTCCTGCCCCCTTTGGTTTATAATGATCAAACATGTGGCGTACCGTGTGATGATAAGCGATGCTGTCACTGTTGAGGCGGTGGGTAGGGTTTTGGATCCCCCGCGTGCGTAGATCACTAGCTGCCACGTTGTGGAGCAGTGCGGCCCGGTTGGTCGTGTGGCCTAATTGTTTCGGAGGTGTGGGATGAGGCTTTGGAGGGTCAGTTTTCCAAAATTGTGGTGTTGCCACCAAGGCGGCACTTTCGTACTGGTGTTCAACCTACGGGCCAAGAACATGGGGTTTTTTCGGCTGTGGAGGTCGCGCCCAAACCCCATCTCCCTATTCCGCCCCCCTTGCAAGAAGAAATTAACGGCGATCGCGGCAATGTGGCAACGAGCCGAGGCAGTTAAGGGTCCTAAGGTTGCGGCTGTTGAGCATGGAGCTGTTGAGGAGGCGGCTATTGAGGATGCGGTCCCACCCTAAACCCCCGCACATTAGTTGCTAAGGTGGTCGTGGTGGTTTCCGGAGTCTCCATATCTCGTATTGGCAAGTACTTGAATGTATCGTTAAGGTCCCCCTGTGCCCCAGCTCCGGAGTAAGCAACAACAGCAGCATCAGCAGGCGGAGGGCCGAGCGATGAGACAAGACGGTCCAAAGACACTAGTGGCACAGCGGCGGAAGTAGAAGCGGAAGTAGTAGCTGCATCAGCAGAATGAGCAGCAGAAAACACAATTTGCCCAGTAGTAGCAGCTGCACCGGGCTTAGCAACAGCACGATGGAGCAAAAGACACATGTGGTTCAACGGTAGCAGGAGCAACATGCTTGGCAACAGTCGGATGCCGGTGATGGAAACAGTGGAGATGGTGGTCGTTTTCAAGGAGGCAATGGAGATGGAGAAAGTAGAGATGGGGATGGCGGCCGTGATGGAGATGGCCATGGAGAAGGCGTTGGAGATGGGGACGCATATAGTGATGGTGATGGAGATGGTCATGGAGATGGTGATCTTGATGGTGTGGAAGCAGAGGAAGATGCCGAAGATGAGGATGAAAGACCTGCGGATCGCCATTGCTAGAGGTGCGAGAAATAGGCTAAGAGTGGCGTAGCCCGCGGCGAAAGACTTGCAGCGGCTGGCAAAGGGGAAGAAGGGGGCGGTGATGTCCCCCTTACCAAGAGATTGTGCTCGTCCCGCAAATCTAGCAACCACTGCACCGTTGCTTCCACCGACGCACGCTCCCCATGCGGGACGGTGTCGAGGGCAGCAAAACCCGGGGCCTACGACCCGTTCCCAGACGCAAGCGCAACAAGAACAAGGAGCTAAGCGTGGCAACGAAGATGGGGACGAGTCTAACCCCCGTAAACGTTCCCGCTTCACGCGGATGGCGCGAAAACTGCGCAAGAAGGGGTTTGATGTGACTTGTCCCGCGGAGTTCTGACAGGGACGCTCTGGGGGATCTACAGACCTGGTGTTCTGGGTACGTATCCGTCTTGGGGGACGAGACTACCTGGGGGTACTGGATACTGGGGCCACTATATCGATTGTGGCCAAGAAAATTTCACCTCGTGGGGACCTGAAGAACATCATGCCTACCGCAGTCATTCGCATGGGGGATGGCCACGTGGTGCACAGTTGTGGGGTCTGCGAGGTCGACGTGCCTATGGGATCTAGGAGCATTGCCCACCGGTTCTATGTGATGGATACCGAAGCCTTCGATTTCGTTCTGGGGACCGACTTCTTCGCCGAGCACCCTCAGATTCTATCCCTCACGCTGCAAGCACCCTATGTCCTTCATGTGGACCATGGTGACGGACGGGAATCTGTACCACTGGAGCAGTCTGAGCACACGTCAAGCTACCTGAGGGTATGCAAGAAGGAGCCCTGTGCCATGATGGTCGCCTCCAAAACGGAGGACTATCAGCTCCTTGGGGGTGTCCTGGACCAAGGTCTAAAGGAGTTGGGATACTCCAGGGAAGACCTGAACGTGGAGTTGTTCGCCAGTGACAAGCAGCATGTCCTGGACCTCTACTGCAGCAAAGGGCAAAATTGCTGCTACAAATTTTACTGGCCCTCTTTCGGGATGGCCTACGGGAACCCCAGGTTCAGTGAACTGGGGAAGGTCTTGACCAAGGTGGCCTTGGAACGTTCCCGTATGGTCCTGTGTTCCCCCGATTGGGGAGCCCATGGGGGAAATGAGTACTGGCGTACTCTATTGGAGAAGCTTGCGCTCACCTCCATCCAGCTGCCCGGCAACGCCATCTACGTGCCTCTGGGCCGTAAGACGCCTATTGGGAAACCAGGATGGGGGAGCATGCTAAGCGTTGTGGACGGGGGCGTGGCCCCAGTACCCTGGGAGGATTTGGACCCTGCTATAGTCCAGGAAATTGAACGTGAGAGCAGCGGCTACACCCTGGATGTCCTGAAAGACCGACTCCGGCCTCGAGACGCTGTGGAAACTACTCCTGGGGGAGACGAGTACGTCGTGTCTGACGCTGTTGCCCCCAACTCCCCCTGCCATGTATCTAATCCTGATGTAGTCTCACAGTGTGGGCTATCCGAGCTACCCAGCTCCATTCACTCTGATGACGAAACCGAGCATGACGCCTTCTTCGTGCAGACGTGCGTGGAGGAAGCGGAGAACGCCGAGTACGCTACCCCACAGAAACCCCTAATCTCCATGAGGGGAGAGGAGCCCTTGGACGAAGAGTTGGACCCCCGATCTCCCACACCTCTTGCGTGTGTTGCAGGGAGGCTCGAGGTGGCGGTGGGTGGTCGGTTCCTCCCCAGGAAGAGGCCAGCCTGGATCCAAGCCACCCCTTATGTGTCCTGCCTCCAGTGGCAGAGAATCCGCCCCACGTCTGTAGCACCAACACAGGTTCTCACGGCTGACCCTTGTAGAACAAGTTCAGTGGACCCTTGGGTATGTGTCCCCCGCGGGTTCACAACTGTGCGGGGCCAAACTTTTGCAGTATTCGTTGTGGTGGTTAGTCCATGACATCTAGCAAGGCCGCTGGATCGCTGCCGGGGCGCATGCGGTGCCCGGTGCACGCACTCCTGCAGGCTACCACGGACGTTCCTGATGATGTCAGTGCAGCCCCCCCCGTATTGTGCCAGCGGCCCCGCGACTAGGTTGGTGCCGCGTTTTGCTGTAGTTGTGGCTATGCCAAGTGCTCTTATCGCAGCTGCTAAATCTCTGCCTGCAACGCCTCTACCTGCTGTTGCAGCTTGACTATGAGCTACGCCTGCAGCGTTGGCGCGGCTCGTGGTTGCACAACCCCACCGCATCCGCGGGAGTCCGACCATGCGCTGCGAGTTGGTGGTAGCCGCACGTCACTGTCAGGGCAGTTTTGCCAAATCCTTCATGGGTGCCACGGGTTGGCGCCTGTAGGTTATTGTCGGCCAGCCACTGGGCCAAGTTGGCTGCGGTCGCAGCCCCCAAGGCGGCTACAATCATGCCCCCCAAGGCTTGCGGTATGCTGCTGTCTAGTTTCATGTCAATCTTGATGAAAAGCATTTTACACACAATTGCGACGCCGGCCCAGGGCCGCAGAGCGTGGTGCTCTGGCGCGCACTGTTATGCGAATACGAGCTACTAGTTACAGACACTGCACTTTGGGCAGCCCCAAGCTCAAGCCGGACGGCTCCCCGGCCGCTTGTCGCCCACTCCTGGGGTGCGGCGGAGGGGCCGTGCGAACGCGGCACGCGCGTGCGCGTGAAGACGGCACTACGCTCGACAACGAGCTAGCAAAGCGGGTGCCACACGTTGACACCTAAACAGGGGGAGGGAGTTCGTGTGTGAACAAACTAGCGAGCTTGGCTCTCGGTTGGTTTCCCTCCTACCACATCACGGGGGCCAAACAAAGCAGGTGTATTATTAACGAGGGAGACCTGTGTGTGTGTGTGTGTGCATACATGTAGTGAAGGGGGCAATTTACCAGTCGCCGCTCCTACATCACCCGGAGTGACGGGCCATGCAAGCCAGCCAGCAGCAGGGGTCATAAGCCGAGGATGGCTGGTGGCTCTGGCATGTGCCAGGACAGCCCACCGCCCTCCATCTCATCTCCGAGGATAGCTTGTGCCACCGGGTAGATTACATGCCCTCGGCATCATTTTGAGCGATGTACTCCTCCATGTATGTCTGGGTAATTTTTGTTCATGGTCCGCTTGGTGAAGGGCTGGGATAACAATATCTTTTGCAGGAAATACAAGTTTGCATCTTCTCCATAGAAAAGGTAGAAATTCCACCCGTGGATTGCGGTTCACCGACACAAAGTCTCGTTGTTTCCAACATCGTCTGTAAGCTTCTTCTCCAAACGATCCAGGGTTGAAGGCCACCAATACGGATATTGGTAAACAGTTGAAAAGTGTCCACTACATTGTGCCATCTGCTGTCAAGCAGGCATGGCGCAACAAGTAGCCCCCATACCATCTTTGGCCTTGCCACATACATTGCGTTTTTGAAGCGTTGATTCGGTGTCACCAGAAGTGGGCTTACAGACTACAGAAGTCATTGGGAATGTCTAAGCTTAAAAGAATGAATCAAGCAAAAGTGTATGAAAAAAGCTGGCATACCATTGGGACTACACATCCATCAACTGTGGCCTCAGACTACTAGAAGAGCGATTACCTCTGGTCCTTCAGTAAGACCCCAAGCCAACAAATGTGAACAATGTGAAATACCATTTGCATATCCCCCCACCCCCCGCCCCTTGTCTCAAAGAGTCTCCAGGAGCAGCGGGTGGTTAGGAATGCCCTCAGAAAAACAAGACAGGAGCCAAAGGAAAATAGGTTGTTGTGTGGTCCACAGCTGAAATGGCACTTCAGTGGGCTTTTGGCAATTGATGGTTCTCATGGGTGCGTAATGTGCTGGCGAATAGGTTTGTGTGCTGTATGGGGAAGATGCCGAATACATCACGTGCGTGCGTGTGTTGCGCAGCAACACAGCCCCTCCTGTGCAGCATCCACAGCCCATTGTAGAGCACACAGCCCCGGCTGTGTATCACCCACTCACGCAACCCCTGTTTTGCAGCACCCACTCACCCAGTCACCGTCCTGCAGCGTGCACTCTCAGCCCCTCACGGGCAATGGTGACACTTTTCACAGCAGCCCAAACGTGTGTGCATCATGGGTTGTTGCATTGGTGCTACGGCGATCCACTCTATTCCACGCACCCTCTGTGGGGCCACAAAAAATACCTCCCAAACCCTCCCAAAACAGAAAACCACCCACAGACGCTCCCTTCCCCCGCTCGCCTGGTGGTGGTCGTGGTGGTGGTGAGGCAAGGTCGGCAGCAGCAAACGAAATGCAAGGTTCCGCCCCAAAATCCTTATTGCTTTCTGCTTCCTGGTGCGCTCCTCGTCTGCATCATCTGGGCCCATGACCGCTACCTCGTCCCATACCTCCAGTGATCAATGAGTACCGACCTCTGATTGCGGAAGTGTTCCTGAAGTATGCCACATCCCTTGAGAGGCCCCCACAATTGTCCATGGGAGACTTCAAACGAATCATGATGGATTGCCAGTTGATCGATTCCGTCTTCACCCACGTTGCTGTGCAGCAGATATTCGCAAAGGTACGTGGAATGTAGTGCACGATATGCGCCGTGCTGTCACATCCTAAGCGGAATCCACGTTCTGACCAGACAAAGAAGATCATCCCAACCCCATCTCTGCCGCTGGAAAGATGACGAGATTGCACGGCCTCCGTAAAGTTATGGTGTCATTTTGCTGTAGGAGGCATGGAGAGTTGCCTGGCCTTGGCTTTGGTGTATGTTGTAATATGTGTAATTCTTTTTTTCACGGTAAATGCGTGTAACAAAAAACTCGTCACATCGTGTAACTTTTTTTGCGGGGCCCCAGACGGCAGGGGTTATGTAGCCACCAGGCCCACTTGTTGGCCACTTCTGATTTTGTCCCCCGCTCTGAAGCATTGGGGACCCCCCCTAGACTGCATGCATTATGTAGCCACTAGGCCCACGTGTGGGGCACTTCTGATTTTGTCCCCCGCTCTGAAGCCTTGGGGATCCCCCCAACGGTAGGGGTTGTGTAGCCACCAGGCCCACATTTGGGCCTTTTCTGATTTTGTCCCCTGCTTTGAAGCGTCGGGGACCCTCAGACGGCAGGGATTATGTAGCCACCAGGCCCACTTGTGGGCCACTTCTGATTTTGTCCCCCGCTCTGAAGCATTGGGGTATTTGGACTCCCACGCTTCGTCGTGGCCGGAAATGGCTCCTGCCGGTCCTCACGGGGAAATCCGTATGGGGCACGGGCAAGGCCTAGGGGGTGGTTTCCTAGGTGCTCAACCGTGAATTTTATGGCCTTCTACTTCGGGTTGCTATGCTAATTGGACTTTCTGTGGGTTACTTTCAACCTCCGGCTTGTCTTTTTTCCCTCTATTGTGTGTGATGTTTCTCCTTTGCTTATGTGTATGTGCATGTGCACAATGGGGTGCCCGGCCGTGTTTCCATTATGAATCCCCCTCATGTATGTGCATTTTTTGATTCATTTCTATGTTTTTCATCTTTTGGTGCACATGTCGTGGGTCCTGGACAACCCAAGGACCGTTGTTTTGGTTCTGTGTTGTATATATGTACGTGCGGAAGCACACCTCAGCAACCCCATGTGCATGTGTGCTAGTGGGGGGTGGCCCTAACGCTATGTTGGCCACCCCCCGTGACATACCCCATGATGTGGGGTATGCGTGGCACAGAAGAAGGTGAAGGGAAAGAAGGTCTTGCCAAGTGCGCCCTCTGTTGACCCTCCCACTTCTAAAAGGCGTACTCGAGGTACCATCCTGAGCGAAACAACCCCTTTGGGGGTGGGAGATTAATGGACGGACAAGGATATCTTGTGTTGGTGTAACCAAGAGCTCTACCACATGGAAATCGATGAACCACGTGCATGGACTCTTGTGGTCGAGAGTCAAGAGAGTGTCCAGGTGAATGCAAATGGTTCAATCTGGTTCCACCCTAGACAACATGGCTTGGTGCCGTCACCACAGTTTTGTGGTTAATAGCGATGACAAAGAAGGGCTGCATTGGTTTGTGTGTGCCTTCGATTGTCGTGTCCGGTTGGTGTGTTTCATTATTTGGGTTTGGGAACTCTTGAGCTCCATTCATTTGATCCATCGTTGCTTATCGGTGCTCAAGAAGCTTTGCTTAACCACCAAGCATTGGGCCTTGGGATTCCAAAAGGACGGTTGGTCTGGCGGTTTTCAGAGCTTGCACCTCACAAACTGGTGGTGGATCATTGGCATTCTTTTTCGGGTTCCCCTCACCCTAATGGGCCCTGGTTTTGTCGATGATGTGTTGAGCATTGTTATGCTCATTGTGTTGTGCGGGTCATTGAACCGCCAAATGATGATTTGGAGGGCGTGACACCACTCTCCACGGATGAGGACCTTGGGACAGGTGTCCTCCTCTGTGGCACGAGTGGGCATGGAAGGTTGCGCCTTGGTGTTTGGGCCTTCCACACTTTGCTAGGCATCCTTGAGTGGGGTGTGGGCGGCATGAACACTCTCCTCCATCCCCGAAAGTGCACCTTCAGAGCGTGACCAGTAGTTCATCAATGAGTTGGCCAAGCAGCTGGTAGCTGAGTTGCGCGTGGCTTGTCAGTTGAACACCAGTGCTGGTGCAAAGCCCAAGTCCGGCAATACAAAAGCTGACCTCATCTACAAGCGTGCATTCTGCAACTACTTGTAGCGGGTGCATGTTTTGTGGGCTGTATTTTCCTCCGCCAATTTGGTGTACCAATGGTGGAGCATATAAGCATGCTATTATATTGACCCCATCCCAGTGCCTTGGTGGCCTATAATGGTGGCACTAATGTTGGCCATGGCCCTGTCGGGACTCTTTTCTTGAGCCTGATTTTGTTCCCAGTGCCGGCACACTAATGTTGGCCATGGCCCTGTTAGGACTTTTTTCTTGGGCCTGGTTTTGTTTGTAGAGCCAATAACACCATGTGATACTATGTTATACTGGCCAAGTCCCAACTAATTGGTGGCCACACAGAGGACTAGGTGCTTTATGGACTTGGCGTCCCATTGTTAAGGTCGCTATGGGGTGCCGTACGGAACTGGCAACTGTACATATTGCGCATGTATTGCAAAAGTTGCATTTCTTTTAGTTTTTCAATTTTTTTAAAACAGTTTGCACGACTTACCGCAAAAAAAAATTACACGCATTTACCACAAAAAAAATTCATTTTTTTAATAATTTACAAGACTTACCGCGAAAAAAAAATTGCATGACTTGACAATTTTTTTTGTATATGAGTTGCATTTTCACTTTGCTTTGGCAGAGTTTTGAGGCTGAACAGGAGGAATACTCAGAGGAGACACTTTGGGCAATGTCAGTGCTCAGGTGCGACAACCAAATCCCTTTGAGGGGCAGGAGGTGTTCACCATGTGCGGGGGTGGATACATACAAGTCCCAGGGGTAAAATGATGGTTTGCTGGTTCTTGGAGACCGCCCAGGTGTCCTGCCTCTGCTCTAATTGCCCTGAAAATGTGACAGCAGTGATCTTTGGCCCATTCCAGGTGCAGGGCCCGTCAGACGAGGACGACGACGTCACAACGATGCATTTCAATGAATTCCTGGATGCCTTAGTGCTGGTCAGTGTGTTCAAGCAGCCGGCCCCCTATTTTCCATTGCACCAGCGGCTGGATCAATTCCTCGTGACAGGGGTTTTGGCCCGCATGCAGCAGAAGTTCCTCTGGAAATCCAAAGTGCTGGACCGGGCTATGATCACTTACAGCAACGCGTATGCCAAGGCATAGAGTGCACGTCCTCCGCAGGCAGCCGCTCAACAGCACTGTATAAATGCATTGGTACTCACGTCTGATGGGCACATGGCTGCCCCGTGGAATGAGACCAGATATCTGTCAGCAATGACTGTCTCATGGCTTGGTACAAATGGCGCAAGTCCTGCTGAGTACCTGCCTCAGTGGTGTTATGATCACGTTATGATCACAGTTGAATTGTTTGCATGTCGGGTTCGCATGAATGCTACACACATTGCTCTGCCCCCTGACCTGCTGTGTGTGGCAGTGTTTCGAGCCCCTCAGTCCTCTCTCTGCCAGCACAGCCGATACGTGTCCTCTATCCTCGAGCGCCCACTCTGTAGCCCTAATGAGGGCACTCCACCACCCGCACGTGGTGTCATCATATCCGAGGTGCATTGCGCGCCTCCCCTCTGTTTAGGGTTGGACTTGCAGCTACTCAGCGTTGGGCTGGGCTTCAGCCAGAAGTTTGCTCAGTCCCTGTGAAGCATGTGTGTGTGTGGTGGTGGTGGTGGTGGGGTGTGTGCTTCATTATTGTCGTTACTGACTCGCAATCGGCTGTAAACCTGCCCCCCGTCAAATCTGCCTCTGGGTCGGTGGGCAGCTCTCAACATCATTGTCGTCACTGACCCCATGCTTCGGTTGCACTTCCCCCTTCTGCAGTACAGCCTCTCTTCCAGAACCCATCGATCCGCTCGGCTGTATTGCAGGCCACCAGCAGTGGCAGCCCGCATGCTCACGTGCACCCTCAGCCCCAGCAGTGCTGAAGGCTTCTCCTGTTCGGAGCTGTCAGCGCAATTCAGAATCATCATGTGAGCCTGATCTCCCGCTCCTGCCTCCTGCGGGTCACATGAGTGCCTGCCAATTCCGAGTTTGCGTGGCGCTAGGGTCCGGCATTTGCCCCTGTGTGGAAACCTCATCAGAGTGGCATGGTCTGCGATAGTGCCGGTGCTGTTTGTCTGACGCCTTCATGGTCGCCGAGGACGGACTGCTTTGAGTTGGTGTGTTTGTGGCAGATGCGGAGTCGCCTGAGACCACGCTGCGCAGCAATTGGGAGCCGCTCCTCCCGGCCGCAGGCCTCTTTGGGAGACCTGAAATGGTGAAAATTGGTCCTCTACGGACATGGCACTCGTGACATTAGGGCCGTGTTTCAGGTCCATACCACCCACCACTCAGTGATATCAGCTCCCGTCGCAACGGGAACTTGGCACGGAAACTCGCGTCCCCTGTCGGACTGCGAGTTTCAGTGGCAGTGTGAGTAGCAGACGGGGCTGAGGAAACCCTTCTCCACACACTCACAGTGCTTACACTGGCGCCGCCCGCGCCCCCCCCCATACTGACAGGGCCACCGGAGCGCCCTAACAGCCGAGCTGTACCGACTCCAGAAGATCCAAGTGCCTCCATCAAAAACAGAGCACCTGAGGCTGGCTGTCTGATCAGCGTTTTTTGTTGTTGCCCTGTGTCGCCCCGCCGCTTGTCTTCGCTGCTGATGGACGATTGACCTGCATATTTGTGGCAATTGCCCCGAACTCCATTTGTCTGGCCATTCTTGCGGCTGGGCTACACCCTGGTCCAAGCACCAGTAGGCACCGAGTCGGTGCTACAGGTACAGCCAGACACACAGGGGTCAGAGTGCAGAGTTTGTGGTTAGACTGCAGACCGTGGGGCATGCGATTTGCAAGGCCTTGCATTTTCGTGCGTTGGGGCAGGGACCTTGGAAATGTGTGGACTGTGCTGCAGCGCTGCCAAACGGGGAGGGACCTTGTGTGGGTAGCAACACCATCGCGCAAATCCCACCGTGCAGGGGTTGCAGTGGGAGGGGGGATTAGAAGTTGCGCATCAAATTCTTCATGAAAACAGATTATTTGGCCATCAGGAGGCAGGCGGTCCCAGAGATGCACGCGTCCTACGTTTTCCATGTGTCCCCTGCTCTAAGGATGGTTGTTCACCCATCAACAGTATTGTAATGATTTACAGTAAAGTACGAAGCGCAATGAACTCACAAGAAAGTTGTGAATTCAGCGCTTGACGTGCATACTGTCGGTAACATGCTAAATCTTTCACCATTTATAATATGTTTCCCTGCAATGCATTTGTCCCAGCTGCAAATAACCCGTCCAGATTGTTGCCCAAAGCACCTAACACCCTGCCATGTGTGATTCCTGACCTTTTGTCCTTTAGGACCTAGGGAGGAGCAGCCCTCCCAGTGGGAGCAATCACATGCTCAGTGAACATATCCCGTCTTTTTCTTTTTACGAGGAATAGTCCTCTTGGTGAGCCCTGGGTTGGAGACCCCAGTTCAACCCAGTATTCGTTGCTTGGAGGATGAACAGCCGTTGCATCCCACCCCTTCCCAACCCCCGTCAATCCTGGGGGTATGTGCAGTGATCCACTGTTGGTCGTGGTTATAAACCGACCCCCAAATGGGTGATAAAACCACTGCCAAGCCCTTTTTCGTCCATTTTGCACCCCTGAGGTGGTTTTATCCCACCTGTGGGTGGTTTTATCACCCCGAAGGGGTGGTTGATCGCCCCATTGGGGGGGGGGGATTATCACCCATGGCCGGTGGTTTTATCACCCCTTTTCCCGAGGAGTCCGACGACATGCATACCGCCGATGGACCTGGAGAATACCCTCCCGAGGAGTGGGCTGAGTGGTACACTGAGCGTGACCGCCAGGCCAAATTGCGCCAGCAGCAGCAGCAGCTTTTGGCGCACCAGCACAGAAGACCCAGCTCGCTATCTCTTGCCGCATTGTAGCTGAGTCGGTAAATTACGTATTTCAAGATCGCCAGTGGCTGTCCGCCAGCAACCCCGAACCGGTCTTTGTTACAGAGTGAGGGGATTCCTCCCGTTCCCCAAGTCCTGTGGCATCATGAGGCTCTCACTGTGGCTTTCTTCTCGACGGAGGACTCCCCGCCACAGGTGGTAGAGCGCATGCGATTCGTGCAGAAGCAATTGGTTGTGGCTGAGGTTCATCCTGTGGTGCTGCGTTCCACAGATTGTCCTCTCTATGATGGTGTCGCGTTTTTGCAGGACGAGGTAGAGGGGGTGCTGGCTGAACTTCACTGACACGGGTGGGCTAACCTGCTGTCTGTGATCTCTCTTCTGCATGTACTGGAGGTCGGGACATTGGACGACGTCATCAGAGTTTCAGACACACAAAACAGATATAACAAGGTCAATAGGGAAAAGACAGGCAGGGGGTCATCACAAACTAAGATGCTGATGGATACGGGAAAGAAAGGCAGCGGGTCAGCGAAGACTGAGTTGCTGGCGATAATGTTGTTGTTTGTCGCCAGAAGTTCCCAGAACTTCAGCAAATGGTGACCTCAATCTCAGAAGTTCAGCACCCTACACTTTGCCATCTTGGAATTTCAGTACCCTACACTTTGCAATCTCAAAATTTCAGTACCCTACACCTTGCAATCTCAGAATCTCAGCATCCCGCCGTGTCCGCCACGGACTATCGAGGCGGGATGCCGCGCACCCACTGTGTTTTGTCACTGACGCACCTGAAAACGTTGGGGGCGGCTGCAGTCTCTGAGTTTCAGGCTCGGAGGCAGAATCGCCAACACTAGCAACCCCAGAAGCTCATGGCGGATAGAGGGCAAAAGTCCGAGGGCTAGGCGGCTACGGATGCAGAAAAGCGCAAAGACGTGTGTAGGCGGATGTGTAGGCGGGCCAAAACTGGTCCCTGCTGCGTTATGTTATGGGTGCCGCTTGACGGTCGCAAAACTGCCTGAAAATGCAAGAAGGAGTGGTGTGCGGTGGTGAAGGAGGGCCCGGGAAGGAAAATAGCGGGTCGAAGAACAATGTTTGATTGTTGGTGTGAAGCGCGATAATAGGGTCGCGCGACGGACCGTAAAATTGCCTCCTCCAATGGCAATAGGGCCGCTCGAGGGGCCGTAAAGCCTATTGCAGCTATCACCAAATGATATCTCACACAAGTGCGTAGCATGTGGGTGTTGGAGTGGAGCGTGACGATAAGGTCGCTCAGAGGACCGTAAAGTTTACACCTTCAAGCGCTATTGCTCGAGGGACTGTATCGCGGTTTGGATTCCTCACCTTATGCGGCCTCAAGGGCATGGAATTAGATTGAAGGCCCTCGTAACCCATACGGAAAGGGCCGTAGACATACCAACGTGTACAACAGAGCCACACACGTCGGAGGGCCGTAAAGTGCGGGTGCCGGGAAAGTGGAGGGGATGTAGGTGCCGAGGTTTTTACTAACGTGTCATAATCATCCGAAAGGGGTGTGTCCTCAATTGACATCCCCATATCCCGCGCAATCAGGGAGTAACATAACCGGATCGCATTTGGTATGTTACATAATCCGTTGGACGGAGGAGGAGAGGACATATGTCGGATACCCGCCGTGAGGGTAACAATTTTCACTTTGGCCAAGGACACATTCAGGTTGTGCCGTTTGTCGTCTTTGAGCCATTTTTCGGTGAGGTGGTGAACAAAGCTGCTTGCGAATCCCCGTTGTTCCTTGGCGTTCGATTTCATTTTTAGCTGTCCACTTCATTGGTTTATCCCGCCCCATACCGAACTCTTGGTGTCCAGTGATGCGTTCGACGACGTATTGGTCGTATTCAACCGAAAAGCCCACATATTTCTTGGAGCATGGCGGTATACACTCACCGGTGTGTTTCACAAGGTAGGGTTTGATGTCAATGTTGCTAAGCACCGTTACGACGACATTGAGGTACAAAATTTCGTAAAATCCGTCCGATACCACCTCCATCACTTCAATGTCGTGGGTTTTTTATGCAAGCTCCTACTCGGCCACAGCGGAAAGCTGCTGATTGTTTTTGACTTTGCTCTATGCTTTGCCCTTACCAAGAACTCTTTCACTACTCACCATCCTACGCCAGTTTTCAGAATCAAACCCCAAACACCCTCCTGTACCTGCACATTGCACATCACCATCTTGGAGTCCTAATCTTTGAGTCCATGGATGTGGCTGTTCGGCGAAGTTGTGTGTAACGGCCCTGTGGCACCACGGTCCGCCGCACCAGGGCGTTGCACTCCGCCGGGCCCATGGTTGTATCGTCGTCCCGTAAAACTGCATAGAAGTACGATACAAAATCATTATGAACGAACCAATTCGTCACGAACATCTGTAGCCGTTTCATGTTTAAAATCTTCATTACATGTGGTTCATTGGGCGCGTCTTGCTGCGCTTTTTGCTTTGCGCGACATGGGGCGCGCATCTGTGTGCATTGCCAGCAGGCTGAGGTATATGTCGTGCCACATGTAACACGTATTTGGCAGATCTCAGCTACCTTAGAGGTGGCATCATCCATATATCCCGAAGTTTTCGGAAACATATGGTACAAACCAACTTGTCCCTGTCCGTACCTATAAAACGGCCATTCTTTAGTAACCAGCACCAAACCTGACACAGCATTCCCCCAGCTTTTCAACATTCACTCTTGGGTTAACAAACCTTTTCTGCGGATGTACGTCGCGATACGTCTAGCGGACCATTATAATGTTAAATTTGGTCCGGTTATAATATTCCGCTAGACGTAACACTTATTCCGCTAGACGTAAGTAGAATTTTGTACGTCTACGTTATAAGGGCCATTAGACGTAAGTAACAGAGCTGGCTGTTCCAGTAGACGTAAGTATCTACACCATCTTATTTGTTTCATAAAAACTCCAACATCAAATGTTTCTTCATGTCGCCAGGCCAAATGATAGCACATCCCCTAAATTACCCAATAAATCCGAATTTGGCATTCCAGTCATCCTATGCTTCTTTTAGGTGCTTTGTCAAAAAACACCAAAATCTACTTTGATCTTTGCCATCACGGCACACATGCAACAGTGAAGTTTGAATGTGGTTAACAAGTCTTTTGAAGCTCTTCGACAAACAATGCGCATATGCGAGCCACATTATCCATATTTTTCATCTTGGATTGGGAAGACACCTCTTCTCAAATGATGATCTTAAAGACTTCTTTACCCCAATGCTTTTTTCGGATCAGTCACAAATCCAAGAAAACGTGGACCACAACAACACAATACTTCCATTTAAGGTAAGGAAGCCAATAGGTGTACCATTTTGCATGCTTTTAAACAATTAGCCAGCATTTGAGTTTTTTGGTCGTAAGTTTGCATCGGGAAGTAGACAAGTTGAAGTTTGAAATAAAATCTTACTTGTTGGAAAATATTTCCTTGGAGCTGAGAAATTCAAAAAGAAAGGGACGTCATGTGGGCGCTGCTATTTGGGGGTGGACTACTTTGTGTACCACCTTAGTGTATCAATGTTTTGTTGCATTGGTGAACATAGTGGTATTTCAAACTTTGAAAGGTATAATTTAACACTAAAATTGACCCTTGAATTATTCAAATACATTCCGCCAGCTGAGAAAACCTTGAATCTTTGGCGCGGGAGGGAGCGGCGCCTTTGCGCGCCAGAAATCGCCAGAAATTGGACAATTTATCTGCCAACGGAAAGATTTTGGATGGCTAGGGGGTAGATTTACATCGTTCTTGATAGGTGTGAGCAGTCAAATCCTTAAAACATCGAGCCGTCCAGCTAAAATCGGCCTGGCAAAGGTTCCAGAGGAAGTTAACGGAATCGCCGACTCCCTCCGGAACTAGCGCACGCTCATTTTTAACGACAGAACATTTTAATTTGAACAGAATACTGATTTGGCACACCTTATTTTATACTTTTTCATTATCTAAATGCCAATATGTACTCAAAGCCACTCGATCTGTCCCCCCGGTGTGGACAACAAACTTGGTCTCCTCCACTTTCACTCCCACCGGGGCCCTAACAAGGGTAGTATGGGTAACTATGACATATGAAGACAAAGGGAGCCTCAGACAATCTATTGTCAACTATTGAACACACGTATCCTAAGTTTGTATGGAAAAAACTACCTTCTTTCTAACTTTCATGTCCTGGTACAAGAACTGGTGCCTGGTACAACAACTGGCTTCTTTACCTTACGGAGAAAATGTGCCACTTTTCGCCAACGAATTTTTAGGTTGTTTGTGTAATTTCCCCTAATGCATTCATGTGCGCATTTAGTGCTATATTTTTGTGACGTGTTTGCTGATGGACGGTGAATGCAACAAAGGGGGAAAAAATGATTCACCGCTTCGATGTTTGGTCAACAAGTGTTTTGATGGCTACCAACGGGTGAATGACCATTCATGAAAGGCAAAACAAAGCATGAATTTAGCAAAACTACATTCTCCAAATCACTAAAAGCAAAAGAAACATTCCAAACCCCTCATTTTCAAAACAAATGAACAAACAGGAAAACCCTATTTTATCAAAAACCTTGTATTGCATTTTAAGCAGATAAGTCACAATTCGAAACGATGTCGAAAAAAACGGCTTTTCTAATTGGATTATCGGGGTCACAATTGTCACAAAGAGTTACAAAAACTTTCGCTAATTCATTGCAACCAATTCCTTTGACTTTCACTTTCAAAAATGGTAAATCCTGAATATTTGACCAAATGGAAAACTTGTGTCAAAATGCATAAAACATTAAAATAGGTGTATGTCACACAGCGGAAGCACAAGCTTGGAAAATAAGGCCTATGCGACACGAGATCCCCAAACAAAAATGAAACATATTAGGGTATAAGAACCCAAAAACAAATGATTTCAATATGAACGGAGCGACAACACAGCACCCGTACAAACTAGGGTTTGGAACCTCTTTTATTAAAAATAACCGGGTTTTTTCGATTATTTTTTCCAAAATAACCGGTTATTCCAATTATTACTTTTCGAAATAACTGGTTCAATGCGATTATTTCCACTAAGCAAGCCAATTAACCGGTTCTTTTCCGATTATTGCTTTTCAAATCAACTATTTTGTTGGATTTGGAAAGAAAATACCATCCAAGCAGTACACATCGCTTCAGGATTTCGCTTTCGCACTGTTTGAGTATGTGTGTTGATATTATTTCTTTTTCATTGCAAAGGAAAAACCCCATGGTCTATTACCCAAGAATTAGTGACCATTCTTCACCCGTCCGATTAATTGGTTTTGATTAATTTCAAAATAATCGGTTTTCCAACTAACTTGAAAATAACCTCTTAGGTGGCTCAAGTTGCATGGTATAAAACGACAGAAAGTGCCCAAAATACATGGCCTGAAAAAACATCAAAAGAACCATTCTTTGGCTTGCAAAAAATCAAGCCGTTTTTGGAACACCAAAAGAACTCTCATGTAAGGAATTTTGGCCTTTTCTTGGTCCTGATGGGTCCAAAAAATGCAATTTTCGGGGCAATGGACTGTTCCTTGCGCGAGGCCTCGCGCAAGGAACAGTCCATTGCCCCTCCAAAGTCAGGTAATGATGGTAGAATTGAGGAATCAAGCAGGCGCCTACACTGGAGTGACATTACAGGCACCCTTGACTTGATCACATTGTACAATATGTTTACGCGGGCGGACATTCAGTGCTCTAAACAAGCCTTGCAAATCTAATTGATGACTCAAGAAATCATTTCAAATGTTGTTGCATTCCTAACAAAAGGAGCACATACGTTGGAGGTGTTGCACAGGGTGCATCCTTCAGCATTGCTCATGATGCACACCTGCCACAACTTATGGGGAGTGTCAAGCAAAAAAAAGAGTATCACTGGTAACACATGAAGCATGTCCACTCAACAGATGACGCTGAGCTGGACAGGGACCCCCCTTGTAGCTTTGTTTGAAGAAAAAGTGATCCTTCCGTTGTTGACTATAGATCAAAGTAAAATGTGCAACAAAATATGAATTTGCCATGCGTGGCACTTTTTTGAGCGTTTGTTTGGGCCAAAAAAACTGATTTTTTGGAGAGTACAATGCAATGTAGTGCAAACGACACCAATTATCAAGATGATGTTCGATACCTGGAGAAAGAAGGTGCCCTGGGGAGAGCAGTCTGCCAAGCGCAGGGGCTGACCAAGCCCAAAAAGAGTTTTTCCGCCTCCGGGGGGGGGCAACTTCTGGTAAATTTCAATGACTCAACGACAATTTAGGTACTCGTTGCTTCAGTGAAGGTTGTGCACAAGCGCTATCAGATGAGAACCCATCACAATGGTACAAAGAATATATTTTCTGGGCCTTTTTTTTGCGCGAGGCCTCGCGCAATGAGGACTGCAATGCAGTCCCAGAACTTGAAAGTCACAACCTATACCTCTTTTTTCAGGCAGTGCAAATCAAAAATTCAAACCATGGGGTGGGTACTAAGACCACTCGACCCTGAAGCCGTCTTTCCAAAGGAAAATGAATCGGGTGAGGTTTTTGGTTTAGTAAGTTATGTGCGAGGCCTCGCGCATGGGGCAGCCCTTGAACCACATGTTGCATATGTTTTGCATTGATATTTAATCCGCCATGCTTATGTTTTAATGATCCTTGGTCTTGATTGCGCGAGGCCTCGCGCATAGAATTCGATCAAGAAATCGGTTTTCCAGGTATGCAATGAACATGCAGAACAGAAAATGATGTTGCAATCATTTTTTCTTCAGACCATGTTCATCCAAAAAAAAAGGGGAACGCAAAATGTATTTCTTGGCCAATTTCCGCTAAAAGCACATCATTTTCCACTGAAATCATACGATTTATTTATTCTTTTTATAGTTTTTTTTTTTTCGGCTGTCCGAAAAAAGGCACGAAATGGCACAAATGGTAAGAAAGATACTTTCTTTGGACTAATATTCTGTTTTCAAAAAACAGAGCCTGTGAAAAACTATTTTTTTGCATGGTCCAAATTGGGTGCATTTGGTGTGATTTTGACCATGCAACTTGAGCCGCCTAAGAACCACCGATTAATTGCCGATAGCCGGTTTTTCCGATTAATTGGTAAAACCGGTTCCGAACCCTAGTACAAACCATTATAGTGGTGCACCCCAAGATGAGAAAGCAGTGGCCAACAAAACACAAAAAAAATATCATTTGTGGCAGTACGGAATTCGGTTAATCATGTGAAGCAAGGAAATTAGTGACTACATGTATGGAACAATGTAGAAATCCTTTTATTATTTCCTCTTTGATGTTCATTCATGCATTAGGCCAGAAAATTTGTTCTCTCTTTACGAAAATGTGGCTCGTGCTCTCAAAAAAGCATTTCAAAATTTCCCCAATATTTTCATTGCAAATTATCCATCGCCCAATGCACCCATCCACCTTGCACATGTCAGAGGCGAACGATGAGCCATTCACCTTTTGCGATGTCTTCTTGGGGCACCTACCCATAACCCATCTTTCAATTCGCTTCTGCATCATTGTTTTATTCATACACTGCCAATTGGTTGTGCATTGAACCTTCTACCATATTGCCAAACCACCCAACCGCCTGAAAATCGCATACCCCCATAACAATGGGCGCTCATTTTCATTTCGATTTTGCCACCTGAACCATTGGGGGTCCGGATATCCTCCAGCCACCATAGGTCCCTGATTTTTTTTTTAGGGAAGAGGGGGGCAGAGGAGGGTCACACCTTGGTAAGCTGGCAAAACCCTCACACGGGACAAGACTCAAGAGAATTCTTTGAATCACGAATCAGAGCAGTCCACAGCTCAGTATGTGGTGGTGTGGTAGCAAACACCAGAGTAGGTAGGATGAGCCAAATCTGAAACCAGAGGATGCAGCAGGAACTGCCACGACTGCAGGTATCCCAAGGTGCTACTCAAGCACATAAAAAGCTGAAGGCTGAGAAGAAGCAGCTGGTTGCATTGCATACAATAAAAGCATCAGACGGGGCGTTTTCGCATAGGGCGCACACAGTGCAAGTGCAGCGCGCGCACAACGCCAGTTATTATATTGTTTATCCTGAAAAAACCACTGAAAGCCACCAACCTACATAACCGTGCATGATCCATTAAAAACAGCATTGGGGGTGCAGAATTCAGGACCCTGGGACCCGTGGCAAGCATCAAACTTGAGCAAAAAATCCTGGTGTACCAGCAAGGGCTGTCGGGTGCAGAATTCAGAATTCGTGTCGCGTAACACCGCACCACATACATTCGAGGCAGCGCAGACACACCACAGACCAGAAACCACAAACAAAAAAAACACCAGCAAAGCAAAAGAAGACAGAGACCGGTGCTAATTGAACATGAGTCTTCAAGTGAATAGCGGCATCCGCAGTTCTTCCGCAGAATTACGGTTACCTTAAGCAAGCCTCTTGAACCAATGTCATTGCTTTTTGAGTGGTCACACACGTTGGCTTGCTTGTCAAAAAAGGTAGACCAAGGGATGAAATCACTACGTTGCCCAACACGGTTTCCACGTATTCTGCAGATAGTGGGGAGCACTTTGGGAGGCAGAAAATCGCAAATGAATTGGCCACGCTTCTTTGAGTTTCGATTCAATGTCTAGAGTCATGTTACTAATCATACTGGGATAAGCCTTGACAAGCTTGTGATATTCGGTGAATGTAATTTCACCGCGGACTCTCCCATTCCGACCGATGGCACCGTACCTTTCCTCGCGACTACAAGTCCATGCCTCTGTGAGAACACCTTGGAACACTTCAGCAAATTGCAGCAGGTGCAACATGCCCCATGCGGCCATCTCGAACCGCCGCAGTTTTTAAGATTTGATCCTCCACTTTCAAAAACGGATTTCAGATATTTCTATACAGGGTACACTCTGTATGCACAGCGGACACTGTGGCCAAATTTCCTGGTCTATGTCGCGGCTTGTTACCACACCGCATTTCATCCGCGCGACAGTTTACGCGAATAAGCGTTTTGCCGTAATTTCAAGCTTTGAAAATTGTAGAAATCTTCGGCACGAGGCTGTTTCAAAAAGGCTTTGAATTCGATACTCCACGCGCAGTTGTTGCTCTTAAAGGCAGGACTAAACTCAGCATGTTCTACTTGTTGATACCTGTGCATGAATCGTGAATGCCTACCTACAAACGTCATCATGGTACTTCTTCGCTACAAACAATGTGTTGTGGCTTCCCCTAATGGACCTTCATTCTGCCCGCTTTGTCCGGGGTTGAATGCCTCACTCATTAACATCCAATTGCTAACTACGCAGTGAAGCTAAAATATTTTCTCCGTCTCATTTATTGATGTTGTATCATATTCAAGTTGTTAGTATTAAGCTACTTGAAATGGAGATGGACTGAATTGCTGCACTGTTGCAACTTTCTTTATTGTAGGCCCATTTGCTTTTGTCAGCATTGATGTTGTTGAAAAGTTCAGAAATTAGTGTTTTTGTTTGAAAAAAACAAAAATTGGTTTTCCATACATGCATACGTTTTGCGGAATAGATAAAATTGGTTCTTACGTCTAATGGCCCATATAACGTTCCCGTAGACGTACAAAATTTGACTTACGTCTTCTGGAACAGGTGTTACGTCTAGCGGAGTATTATAATGGACCGGAATTTACGTTATAATGTTGCATTAGACGTATCGCGACATAGATTCCCTTTTCTGCGTGCACACACAGCATAAGAACCGGTCTTGTTCCGCTATTGTTGTCAATACCCTATATGCGTGCGATAGGAGGTGGCACTTTTGTCCGTTCAAGGATAAAATCTTTACAAGCTTTTCAGGCTCGTAAGGTAAAGTAGCCAATTATTGTACCAAATCAATGCTACTAAAAGTACGAGGCGCAATTAAAGCTGGCGGCTATAAATTGGTAATGTTTTAGGTCCACTCCTGAAGTTTGTAAATGTTTTTCGTCAATATGCAAACTGCGGTTGGTGCTGCAGAAATCGGTGCCAGACCGGGCCGCGGGGAGATCACGGCATCGCGGTCGCCCCTCTTTCTGTGCCAGCAAAGAAGAGAGAAGATCTCATGTATTTTAAGACGAAATTCAAAATAAAATACACAGAAAGCTGCCAAAAATATTTTTGTATGAATCGATGCGTTCAGATGCGTGACATCAAAAGACGGGCACGGCAGTGGATTGCGGAGGTAATGAAACCCAAAAAACAACGCGCAGGAAGCACGCGCCAGAAGACCGCAGTCCCGAAGCCTCCTTTCCAGGTCCTGTACATCTGTGCGCTATGAAAAAGCCATCATACATGGAACGAGTCGCCGCCGACTACCTCATCAAAGCCAAGAGCATTCGCAAAGGTAGTTAAGAGTCCACCGCCAAACTCTAAGTGACGCGATGGGTCAAATGAGGTGTTCTGCGTTACCCATAACGCAGTGTTGAAGGCTGCCGTGCACAAGATAGGACGCGACGCAAAGGGGAAGACAAGCTAGCACACGTCGCGCTATTTGCTTTTTGCTCTTTGCTGTTGGCAGTCGCTACGAGCGATGGGAGGTTAAGAGGGGTCCAAAGCCCTGTCTAGTTGAGGCAACCCTAACTGCGTAGATGGATGAGTGCGCGGATCTAATGGTGTGCCCTACACTGTCCGAAATCACAGATGAAGCTCAAGCCATGGCGGATAAGAGAACGAGTGTTTAGAACCCTGCTCCCCTTTGTAAGTTCAGTAAAACATGGCGGAAATTGTGTAATTGTCGCAACAATGCTTTTGTTTCAATACTTGCTCAGAATGTTGAATGGCAGCTTCATCACAGCCATAGTTGCTGCTAATGCACAGGGCCAGGCCACAAAACCAGCACTCCTATGAAACACCAAAAGGGGGATCAGATTTCTGATCTTTCTCCAGACGTCTACTGGAGGTCTACTGTGGACTTTCCCCAGATGTATGGAGATCAGTGATGTCCGAGGCTATCGTTTGAATTTCTGATTTATTTCCGATTTTTCCCCAGACGATTAGAGGTCACTGGAGTTTTTTCAATGGAGATCAGTGGTTTCCAATCCGTTCCAATCCAATGAGGTCACTGATGCCCAATCCCAGATTTGATTTTCCGAAGTATCAGATTTTGGACTGGAGCCTAGTGGAGCGAAGTCAGTGGATTCCACTTAACTGGAGGTCTTTTATGGTACCCCAGGAGATCTTTGGCTGACATCTGGAGTTTCTTGCTTGTTTCTGATTTCTATATATATATATATATATATATATATATATATATATATATATATATATATATGATCCATTTCATTTTCGATTCGTCTCGCGCCATAACACCAACCATAGGGCCAATGGCGAAGCCACAGCCCACAGTAACCAGGCCTTTGGTGCATTTTGGAGCAGGGTCACACCCCCTGAGTTACTGTACATATGGCTGCTGTCCTTCGATGAACTTTGGCTCGCCATGAACGCTAACTTGCCCGTGGTTGGGCCGCTTTTGTGTTATGCTCGCCGGGGGGCAACCCCCATGCACCAAAAAACACCAAAAGGGGGATGTTCCTGCGGGCAGAGTGTTCAGTGACACTGAAGGGAACACCTCACGGGTGGTCCTCTGAGGAACTCTTCCCGGAGTGGGTGGAAGCAGAGAAAGTTAGAACAGGCTTTCACTGTTGAATGCTTTGATGATATTGTTTTGTTTGGTGCTCTGCTTGCTCCTGCTGCTTCTTGATGTAGCTCAGGTTTTCCAAATAAATATGTTTTGATGAAATCCACCAGAACTACAAGTACCCACAGTGCAAGCAAGGGACCACAGGATCAAATCCACAACATGAAGGGCTGCAGTCAAAGGAGATAGTGTAACAACAAAGGAAACTCACAATAACTACAGATTTATGAAAAGATAGTTAGAAAATATCCTACAATCATGTGAAAACTGCCCACATGGGCACTCTCTCTTTTATAGTGCCATCTAGAGATGTGCAATCTTTGTTTTGGGTCCCACAGGTGCTGAGGTGGCATGGCTTGTGGCGCTGAGGTCACTGCCATGTCACATGGGATGTTCCTACTTAGCTAGGCTGACTGGGAATTGAACCCAGGACCTCTCAAAAAGAGGTACCCGGGCCCCCTAGGGTGGAGACCACTAGGATAGCTAAGCATTCATGAGAAAACATAGAAAAATGTATAGGCTCTAGATTAATGTCAGCGCCTCAGTCAGTCCAGGAAATTATGAATAAGTCCCATCAGTTGGGGGGTCAGGGGTCCACACAACATCCAAAGTTCAATGCTTGGGTTTATACGTCAAAATGTCTTGTCACCCCTTTTGGTTAGGCCAATACTAAAGATGGAAATGTGTTATGCCTTTAGGCCTCTCTATGACCACTAAAGGTAACCTTTTTGCAGGGAAATACACTTTTTCTTACTCCCCCATTGTGCTGTGGTGGCCACCACTGTCGCATTTGAAAGGAAAAAGGGAATTTTTTCTTGACCTCCCCCTGGCTTCAACATCTTTTCAAAATTTCCTATAACATCCCTAACATTAGATTCGGGCCACCTCGCTCTCCTGTCGCCATCCTGTCGCCTCCCTGTCGCCTCCCTGTCGCTGTTTTAACACTTTTAGCCCCCTGTCGCTCCCCTGTCGCTTGCCTGTCGCTCTCCTGTCGCTGTCCTGTCGCTCCCCTGTCGCTCCCCTGTCGCTTCCCTGTCGCTTTCCTGCCACCCTCCTGTCGCTATCCTGTCGCTTCCTGTCGCTTCCTGTTGTTTCCTGTCGCCATGCTAATTTTTGCCTGGCGCCTTCCTGTCGCTCTCCTGTCGCTCTCCTGTCGTTCCCTCCTGTCGCTCTCCTGTCGCTATTTCCTGTTGCCTCCCTGTCGCCCTCCTGTCGCTTGCCTGTCGTCTTCCTGCCGCCTCCCACTTGCCTCCCTGTCGCCTCCCTGTCGCCTCCCTGTCGCCCAATGTGGTAACTTGTCGCTCTCCTGTTGCTTGCCTGTCGCTTGCCTGTTGCTTTCCTGTCGTCTACCTGCCGCCTCCCTGTCGCCTCCCTGTCGGCTCTCTGTCGCCCAATGTGGTAACCTGTCGCTCTCCTGTCGCTAGCCTGTAGCTTGTCTGTCGCTTGCCTGTCGCCTTCCTGTCGCCTTCCTGTCGCCTCCCTGTCGCCTTCCTGTCGCCCAATGTGTTACCCTATCGATGGAAAGCCACAAACACCTCAGGTAGGCAGTTCAATAGTAACAAAAATGTTCTTTGTTCATGCCAAATTGTCAGATCTCGCCTTAGCAAGCCTCCCCCAAGGCGTGCAAAGCAATGATGCAAATCGCAGATCGATGGTCCAATCATTTGCATTGTTTGACAATCATAAATTCCTAACACTCTTTGTGATCTACTATGCACATTTGCATGGCCGCTCAGCTGTAGGCTCGCAACCATTTTGCAAATCAAACTGAATCTCACAATTATGTAGTACACACGCCGAAAAGAAAAAGTAGGTCAACTCATTATATTCGTATGATCCACCTCGGCTCTTAACTCGATGAAAAAGGCCAAACTTCTTGATGTTGGAGAATGCACGTACTCGTCCAAGAATGCGAAGGAGTAGGGATGTGCCCAGGTCGCCGTGCACCTGCAACGGAATGGCATACCATTGGATTGCTCAAGCACTCTGGCATTGCATGCACAGCACAGGCACACACAGCCACGCGCGTGCCTGGCACTACGAAATGCTCGTCATCGTTAAGCTTTCAGGCAGCATAGGCGCAGTCAGCAGTGCAAGATCACAGTGATGCGCAAGAGTCTCAACCGTTGGCGATGGCGTCAAGCAGGCCCCGTGTGTCCTCTCGTGTGCGGCAAACTTGCAAATCGTTCTCAACGTTTTCCTTGTGCAAATCCTGAAAATGCACAAGTGCGAAGCACGTGTAAGCCCTCGACGCTCCTACCCTCTGCGACATACATTCAGTTCTGCGCAAGCAGCGTCGACAGCATCAGCCGTTAAAGTCTTCAGATCGTCAAACTGCGTCAACAGACTGTTCATAATAGTCTGAGATAGTGGTTCATTGTTTGAAAGAGAGGAAGCGGCAAAGTGAAAAAGCAGTGCACTTTGGCAAAGTGAATTACCTCGACTTGATCAACCAGTTGTGTTTGTGTGTTCTCAAACCGCTCCGTCATTTGCTTCAGCGTGTCGCTGCAGGTTGAAGATTAGTGGGGTGCTGAGTTGTGCTGTGCTGTGCCGTGCGGTGCTGAATTGTGCTGTGCTGTGCCGTACGGTGCTGAATGGTGCTGCGCTCTGCTGTGCGGGCGTTGTACACACACACACACACACACACACACAAGTACCTTTTCTTTCTTGTTTCTTCTTCTTGCGGCCTTGTCTGAGATAACGGAGAGCATGTTCATAACAGAAACTATAAACAGAAAATGTGAAAAGAAGAGGACCAAAACGCAATCAGAAACAATTTTTGGATTAACTCAATGAAATGCTTGCATAAATAAAAGTTCTTGCTGTCGGGGCGAGTTCTTGCTGTCGGGACCTGTCGAGGTCATTTCTGATCGGGAAAGTTTGCAGTTGACACTTATCTTTATCATTTAGTTCTCAGTTTCAGGCGAAATCTACCTGCGGAATGAATCGATAAAAGAACAAAATTCACCAAACGCTAAAAGTTTATCCATCTAACAATGAAATGACACCTTCATAAGAATCCAAATAAATGTAAAACATTTGTTCTCATTTTCTTTACATATATCCACCTGTATAAAAATCCATGTACTATTTTGTCCCACTTGTTGTCTTCCACAGGCCTGTCGCTCTCCTGTCGCACCCCTGTCGCCTTCCTGTCGCCTTCCTGTCGCCTTCCTGTCGCAAAACAACACCCTGCCGCTCTCCTGTCGCTCTCCTGTCGCTCTCCTGTCGCTCTCCTGTCGCTCTCCTGTCGCTTTCTCCTGTCGCTTCCCTGTCGCTTCCCTGTCGCCGCTAGCCCTGTTGCCCTCACGTCGTCTTCCTGTCGCTTTCCTGTCGCTTATCCTGTCGCTATGTCTTGTTTCCTGTCGCTTCCTTGTCGTCTCCCTGTCGCCACCCTGTCGCCGCCCTGTTGCCCTCCTGTCGCCCTCCTGTCGCACCTCCCCTGTCGCCTTCCTGTCGCCTGCCTGTCGCTTCCTGCGCTTCCCTGCCGCTTTCCTGCCGCTGGCCTGTCGTCTTCCTGTCGCCACCCTGTCGTCTTCCTGTCGCCACCCTGTCGCCTTCCTGTCGCTCCCTGCCGCATTTCACCGTCGCCTGCCTCGCGTGGCCCGAATCTATTGGAAAGAAGGCGCTGCGTCAGGGCAATCGCCAGTTTGGCTTAGTCATAACAGACACCTACAGCTCCCACTGCGCTCATTGGCGTCGCTGGGGCAGCTGTGGCTTGCTAGGGGGTTAGAATGGGCATGCCAATTCATGTGTGCATACACCTTTCCCTCCAAATAGCAAAACACAGTGCAATACGCAAAACCCAACACAGGATACGATCAGGGCACGCTGTCTGGGGTCTCGTTGAACCTGCTGTCTGACCTGATCTGTCCTTAGTGCGAGGGGGTGGCGTTGAAAATTATTTTGCCCCCAATGGGGTCTTGGATTCTGGACAGTGGTCGTGGTGTCAGTTTTTCGGCCAGAACACGGCCTACTCCACTGTTTGCACTCCAGGATATCTGCTGAGAAGGGACGAAGGGTTGAGGGACTGACAAACACGCAACGATCGACGCAAACACAAAGATGAGTCAAATGACGGCCTAGAAATATTCTGAGGGTACACACCTGTCCAGAATGTCCATGTGCATGAAATGCACAATTTTACGCAATTTCATTTCATCGCAGGAATTTTTGAATCCCTGGATTTACACGCCGAGAAAAGCGGCGCGCCGGAGCGCATCCTAAAGGGGGGCCGGAGAAGACAGAGAAAATAAGATTATAGCAGTATGTCACGTAATAATAAAGAAATGACAAGACATGCAATTAATAATAAACATAGAGATTCCACGTATGCCTCTAGGGAAAATCAAGAAGACAGAATTCAAGAATTCGGAAAAGACCTCACTGAGCAAGGTATAAACCTACAGGTTCTTGTTGCTTTGTATGCAGCATGCACATTGCTTGTCTCGTGTTTCCGAGGTTTCGCCGTGTTGCAGCGCAAACATAGAGTAGAGGGACAGATTAGAAGATTGCACGATGATTAGGGGTGAGATTAGGGCAAAAATGATGGCCTTCGGCCAGGGAGTGGTTGTCACGGGGGGCTACCGGTCCTGTCCTGCGGTGCAATGCGGGGCAACCGTGACAACTGCTCTTACACATCAACCACCCTTTTTTGTAGGACTGGTGGCGGAGGCGCATGAGGCGCACGCTGCCGCATGACGTGACCCGACAGGCAGTGCGAGGGCTTTCCTCAACGAGACCGCCCTCCCGGCCGTCCGCGCCCCGAACGGAGCAGGGGCCCCTACGCTACTCCCGGCGATGCACCGGATCGTGAACGCCATCCAGCCAGGGCTCATCATCCCGGAGGCGGCCCTCTACGGGCACTGGATGGAGTGGCGCGAGTCGAACGGGTCGGACCAGCCCCTGTCCATGGGGGACACCCTGCGGCTGACGGGAGCGGGGTCTGCCATGTCCCTCCGCAGCAGCGCCCCAGCCCTGCTGCACGCCCTCAGGACGCGCTACCCCGGGGACACGGCCCCGTACCTGAACCAGGCGCGGGCCACATACCCGGGGGGAGTGTCCGAGCTGGATGCGGCGCTCCACCTTCTACACCCACCGGACGAGAACCTGGAGGTGAGCGAAATCAGGGTGTTCGTGGAAGGCGCGGACGAGGCGCCCGCCTGCCCCCGGCCAACCAACCTGGTATAGGACGGCACCAGGCCGACCCCCCCGTATGCCATCGTGTGCGAGACGTTCCCCAGGGAGCCTACCTGGTGCCCTGCCCTCCTGCCGGCGACGCACGCGCCCCGCGGCTGGGCCAACCCAGACCTGTCCCCCCCCCTCTCCAGAACCAGGGGTGCCCACCACAGCAGGCAGGTCCTCTGGCAAGAGCGCCCTGGCACCCCCCTGCTCCTCCTCGTCGTCGCGACCCGCGGGGACCCGGAACGGTAAAGAAGGTCCCTACCAGGACCGGCCCCTGCTGTACCCCTTCCAACATCACCCGTCACTCCTAGGGTCTTGCTCCTCACCAGGGTCTGCATGGTCTTGCCCTATCCTGCACAATTTCCCGCAAAAAATAGAAAAATAGGCTTCTTCACACAAAACCCTTGCAATACCCAACTCCCAAGTACAATCCAAATCCAATCAATCCACACTGAGGGCTTTCCTTTCAGTACGCCGGTTGTCCCACGGTGCACACAGAGACACAGGCGTGGGCATGTACAAGAATTGCACCAAAAAGGAAGCCCTGAAATTGGCATATGAACACAGATAAAGCAAAGTTGGGGAAAGATGGAAACGTACACAATCACAGCCATAGACCCCTCATTCCCTGGACTCAGGACCTTCCCTTGACTCGCCAACATGATGCCCTGAACCCAGTCAAATAAGATGGCTGAATGCCATGTGTCAAGAGTCACTACACCAACCCCAAAAATGTGTTCCCTCCCAAGCCTCTAAATCCTAGCCCAAAAGGGGAGGTGGCGTGTCATGGCCTAGAGTAGCACTCAGGACCATGCCCTACAGTGACATACCTTGGTTGGACTTGGAGTCGATTGGGCTTGGAGAACTGTCCCATGAAGATGACCTCACAATATGACAAAATCAGGCAAATCACACCATGATGCCCAAAAATCAATTATATACTCAAAAATGCATACGGCAAATATTCAAATGCTCCATGCATGTGTCAAACCGGAAAGTAGTATACAAGGGTGATATAGACGAAAGGTCCATGCCCAAGAATATCCCATCATTGGCTCCGAAGCCCCTCCGGTTATGTACATGGCATGCTTCACAAGTCAACTCATGAATTGGAGACCTAATTTTGTGAGGCCTCGGGTGCCAAGCCAAAGTGACCACATGATCCGGCATATGGTGAGGTGCAACACCGAAGCATATGCCAACATATAAGCAACATACCATAGTTCACGGATCTCTAGGCACCTTACTGTTAGCCGACCAGTCGAGCACATAAAATACAAAAATGAGCATAAAATGAGGTCAAAAACATGCAAATATTCCCAAATTCAAGATAATTACAATAGTATATAACTTCGCTCACCTATGGTATCAACATATGATTCAAAACACAATTGCTTGGGACCATTTGCAAACAATTCCGCCACTTCGATCCCCACATCGACGCATAGGAACACCTTCGAACCTCCTCCCAACACGCACCATGAAAATGGGAAAATTGATAGTGGCGCTTGTGGGTCGCTCCGTAAGCCCTCCCACATGCATTATATGAGCGGTAGACTTAGTCTAGCGCTATGGAGCTCACCATTGGTATATGGGAAAGGCCCTTGCCACGTATGACGCCATATATCCTCCTACAAACGGAGATATATAACATGGGCGTGAGCATATTGAAGCACATACCATGCATATAACACATACCCTCAAAAAGTGGCTCCCACCATGATATGCCATGCCCCTCCATGGACATAACTTCACGTTAAAAATACGTAGGAACCCAAAAAAAGTTTCTATGCAACACCAACACTTAGGCGGTACACACGAAAGTCGCATTAAAATATTCGGTTGCACGGTCCAAGAGTTATATATCACTTTCTACCCTCTTGACCATTATCCCTTGCTACGCCGGGCATGTGTACACATCAAAGGTGTTTGATCCTTCTTAAATTGAGCCGGAGATATGACCTTTCAAAGTGGCCTCACGAATCAATTTTGTTTCGCCTATATCTCCAAGAAAAATGAAGGGGATAACAAAAGGAAGGTTGATTCGTGTTCGGGGAAAAATGTCAGACCACTCGAGATTCATCATATCAAGTGCAGCGATGTTGAAGTCGAAAATCCGATTCTGGAAGTCTGAAAAAATCGGATTAATTTTTGCGAGTGTATAACATCAAAATTGCGGAAGCAACGAACCCTTTACTGATGAAATCCGACCCTTTATCGGGGCTTCCGCCAAAATTTCTGCAAATAACAGTTAACCAATCGGTTACCGCAAAATCGCGAGCCAACTGACAGTCACCGATACATTGACAATCCGAACGGAAGGCTGAAAAATTACGGAAACATTATGATAAAAAAACCCTGTTGATTCCTGATATTCTGATATATAAATCTCAGCCGGCGGCGCCTCAGTATTGAATATGGCCGCTCATAGCTGGAATGGCCAAGCCTATCACACTCCCACATCAGGTTAGGTCAGGTGGATGGGAGAGTATGATATCAGTCAATGGCGGCTTGCCGGCACATAGATACACACCCCAAGTGACCCAAAGATGGCCACGGGGCTCCGAACCGGCTTCACCCCCCTTCTCAGAGCGTTGTATCTGCTCGGAAGTCATTGAAGAGAGGACGGGAGGACCCCAACAGGCTCCGAACCCCCCCCCCCCCCATTGTCCCAACGACACATGGAGGCCCCACACACGCCGTAGGCGTCCCCCATGCCCCAAGGGAGGGATGAGGACACTGATAATCGGTGCCCTACGCCATATCCGGTCTCCTCTTGATCTACAACATGGACCAAGGGGATCAAAGATAGAGAAAAGTCGTCGGTTGACCTAAATAAGTATACCACAATGAAATATATATGTGGAGATCGAGTGAAGGGGGTATATGACCAATCAAGGCCCAAAGATCCCCGGATGAACGCCCTCACCCGTCTCCCAAGCAAATAAACAAACAAAAATGCCAAGGGGGATCCATTACGGTGCTACTGCAGCCACCAAATGGACCAACACGTCCTTGACATCCAAAGAAATGTTCTTTTTCTTCAGATACTCCGTCCAGACCGTGGTGTACCTCGGCACAAAGCTGCTCGGAGGCTCCCACGAATCCCTGGATGCGGCGAATCCCTTCCAACGGACCTTGTAAAGCCCCCCCCCAGGCGTCCCCGGGTCCGGCTTGTCCGTCAATATCCTCTCAGCGGTGAAGTCGTCGTCCTCACCCTCGTCGTCCGAGGACAGATCTCCGGCTGTGAACTCGAAGGTGACGGGACGTCCGCTGGGGTCTGGTGCTCGGGGACGAAGCTGGGTATGGTCGCGGTCCAGGATCTTGTTATCCCCCACACGAACCGCATACACATCCTGCCCGACCTTACGCACGATTACCCCCGGCACATACCAAAACGCCTGCCGATGCCTGGACAGGACATCCTTGTGGTGCCGCTCCACCCATACGGTGTCTTGGAGAGCATATTTCTGGACTTTTCCCTGCTTGAGGTACTTGGCCCTCTTCTCATGCTCGTCCTGAAGTGCTTTGCACACCTTGGCCGCTGTGTCGTCCGCCTCAGCCATCATAGCGTTCGCATCCCGGGCCACTTTGCCATGGTTCAACCACGGGAGAGTGCGTGACACTCGATCCCGTAGGAACAGGATACGATGGGGCGACAGTCCAGTGGGCCCCGGAAGGTCATGGTACGCCTGGAGCACTCTCCACAGCGAATTATACCAGTTCCGGCCCGGTTCGTCAATGTGCAGCTGGCGGAACTTCTCGAACATCTGCCGCCCGGCCACCTCAGCCCAGCCATTCGACCGGCTGTGGTACGCCACGGTCTTGGCGTGCCGAATTCCCATGTGCTTGCACATCGTTTTGAACCACGTCCCCACGAATTGACTGCCCCGATCGCTGCAGATGACAGCTGGGACATCAAAAATCGTCAACCAATGCCTGATCATGGCGTTGGCGACGGTCTTGGCCTGCAGACCCAAACCATGCTTGTCTTTCTTGTCCTTCTTCTTGGACTTCTTGCCAGGGACTGCCACGATATAGCCGCTGTGCCTATCCATCGCCAGGATGACACAATCATAGGTCTCTCCTTCGGTGGTGACCTCCGGCATGGCGAACACATCCATGGCCACTGACCGCATAGGGGCCTCCGGTATAGCCGTATACACTGGGTTGCCCGCCGTGGAGTGGTTGGGGCTCTTCGTGGCCCGACACACGGCGCAGTCGCTGCAGTACTTGTCCAGGATGGCGTGGTACCCCGGTGGGAACTTGAAGCGCCACTCCAGGTCCTGCTGCATCTTGTCCCGACCAGGATGCATGAGCTGGGCGTTATGCCAGTGGTCAATGAGCTCCTCCATTCGGTTCTCAGGGACCAAAAGCTTGTCCTTGAGGAATAGTTTATCCCCATTCTCGGTCAAGCCCTCAGGCCATTCGTCCTCTGACGGGGCGCTCACGGCATTCCAGTACCTGCTCTAGTGCTCGGATGCCGCATAGTCATCCGACCAGTCCTCTGTAAGCACCGACCTGACTAGCTCTACAGGGGCCACCATCCATTGCTCGAGCGCTTCCTCTCGAATAGCTTGGACTCGGGCGCCCCGTAACTTGGCCAGGTCCGTACGGTTTGCCATCACCACAAAGCACTTGACCCCCTCTTGCTCCATGACCTTCTCCATCCTGATGATGCGCTTGGCCTCCTCGGTCTCCTTGGCGTCCCCATGGCTGGATATGTCCATCCAAGCCTTGCCCGCGGGGTAGGCCCATCGACTGAGGCAATCTGCCACAGTGTTGTCCTTCCCTCGGACATACACGACGCTGAGGTCGAACTTGGCGAACGTCTCATGCCATCTGACCCTCCTTGCCGCCGGTCCCCAGGGGGTGTCGACGTGCTCCTTGTGCCAGCTCTGTAAGGACTGATGGTCCGTACATACCACCACCGGTTGCCATCCGATGTGGCCAGACCACTTCCTTAGCGCACAAACAATGGCGTACGTCTCCTTCTCCCTCGCGGTCCAGGTTCGCCGTTGGCCCTCGGCCAGGATCCGGCTCCAAAACGCCACGGGTACGTGCGACCTGTCGTCCCGGACCTGCTCGAGGACTGCCCCTACAGCATAGTCCGAGGCGTCCGTTCGTAGCAGGAATCCCTTGTCCGGGACCACCAGGACCAGCCCCAGCTGCCCCAGGAGTCGCTCCTTCAGGCGGCTGAACGCATCCTCGGCCTCAGGGGTCCAGGTAAGCTTCTTCTTGCTCCCCTTCCGGCCATCGAACTTGCCCACCTGCAGCATCTTGTGCAGCGGCCCCGATAGTTCTGCATACATCCTGACATAGCCCGAATAGTAGTTGCAGAACCCCATGAAGGATCGGAGTTTGCTGATGGTCTGGGGCTTCTCCCAGTGGTGCAGGGACGCCAGCTTCCCAGGCATGGGACGGCGCTGCCCGTGACCAACCACGTGACCCGCGAACTCCACTTCCTTCACGAAGAGTGAGGCTATGGTGGGCTTGCACACCATGTTATGCTTCTCCAGCTCGCTGAGCACTCGGCGCAGATCCTTCTCATGCGCTTCGATGAGCTCATCCTCAGTCATGTCCTCCGTGCCGGACCCGATGATGATGTCATCCACAAAGGGGTCGGCACAGTCTTGGACAGGACCGAGTAGGTCCTCCATCATGCGCTAGAAAGCGGCGTTGCCATTCTTGGCGCCGATAGACACCACTTTCCACTGCATGGGCCCCAGCGGCGTCGACATCGCTGTGCAGGGCCTGGAGCCCGGGTGTAGCGGCATCTGGTGATAGCCGTGTTTCAGGTCTAACACCGTAAAGATTCGCTTTTTCTGTTGCTTTTGGACGATGGTGTCGATCAGAGGAAGCGAGTACGAGTCGTGCTCGGTTTGCTCGTTCAAACCCCTGTAATCCACCACCAACCTCCACTCGCCCTTCTCCTTCCTGGGCACGATAAAGGCTGGGCTGGCCCACTCACTGTCGGAGGGTTCGATCCAGCCCCGCTCAATAAACTCGGCCAACAACTTCTTCATGGCGTAGGCCCGATCGCCCTAAAGTTGGTACTCCCGATGACGATAAATCTTGGGATTCGGCTTCAGCTTGATCTTCGCTGTGCCAAACCTCCCACGATCTGGAGGGTTCTTGTTGGCGACGCCACTGAATAGCCGCGGATAGGCATTGATCAGCCTCTCCTTCAGCTCGGCGACCTTCGGGTTCTCCTGAGCCTCGTCAGCCGCTTGCTTCGGTATCGAAACAACCGACCGCACTGCGGTATAGGCCTCTTTTAGGTCCGAGTCTGAATTCTCCTCGTCCGATATGCCGTCTTCATCGTCTTGAGGAGCTCTTCCCACCGATAATCTTCGGAAATTTGCGGCATCGGCCTGGTTCTTGTCGCTACCGGCCCCTACTCTTGGGAAATCTCATGTTGGCGGGTCCGACCCAACCGGACCATCATATTGGTCCGCAATGTGATCCATGACCCTCGCCACGAACTCATTCTTCTCGTACTCGCCGTTGACCACCATCTTGTCATCCCACCAATGCGGAGATGTGACCATGTCCCGCCTCTTCTTGGCTGCCACACGGTCGTGCATCCCCATCCGCATGTAGTTGACGACGTGGTCAATCTCAGACTAGGACAGGATGTCAATGCCATCAATTGGCTGATCCGTCCCCTCCTTGGCCTCAAACATGACCCGCATGGGCACCGCCTCAACCCTACGGATGAATGCTTCATCACCCGTGGGCTGGGCTTGCGCCCCATCCACCAGGAAAGCCTTGGTACCCCACGCTTGACCCGGTGAGGGCATTGATAAACCTTTGGCGTCGATGAACAACTCCTCCTCTGGCCCGAATGACATCTCGTTCAGGGTGATGGAGTCCAGCGTCGACTTGAGACCCTCCAGCGGACATGGGGTGGATCCTATGCCGGTTATGACCAGGATCCCCTTCGCCCTATCCGCGACGATCTTCTCCACCGTACTTCTGGTATTATCCAGGGAGCCATGCCAATACATGGGCCCCCACTCCTTCAAACCCCAATGCCTGTGCCAGGCTGAGTCTCCTCGATGCCAATGCCTCCTACACTTCCGCAAAAGTCGGGCATCCCGGGAAGCGAAGACATCCGTCTCGGGCGCTTCGGCTCCCAGCATCTGGATCATCCTGGCATACACCTGCAGCGCCATACCATACTCCGTGAGCTGAACTCTGCGGTTACCTCTGGACTTGGCACCCACAGCTTGCACCGCTTGGACGATCCGATCCTCTTCCTCAGCATTGAATTGGGATGATCCGCATGCATAGTCCGTGGACAGCCATGTAAGGCATTCATCATCCTCCCGGACCAGCGTTGCACGATGGGGAAGGGCTCCAATGGCGTTTGCCACCATGAAGTCATACCCCATGATCATATCCCAATCTGTAATGTCTGCCACGTAGAAGTTCCCGGATAGAGTGCTTCTCTTCGCCAAATCAGGGCGGTTCAAGCGCGCATGTTCCCAGAATTCCATACTGATAGTGGCCTCATGGGTGCCACCACCCGTAATCTCTCCGTTGGCCACCTTCAGGCGTACCGGTCTACGGCTGGGCTGCAGGGATTCCTCCTTGAACAACCCTCTCCGGACCAGGCTCACCTGGGTACCCGTATCCACCAAAACATCCACCACCTTCTCCTCTCGTCCGCACCGTACTCGCACCTTCAAGTGCAACTGCCGCTCGTCACCATGCGGTGTATGGACGACTCTCACGGCATGCAACTCTAGCACATCCGGGTGGTTCAGGACTTCGAGGGTATGGTCACGGATGGTGTAGATCTTGGGCTAGTCTTGCCCGTCCACGGGGCTGAAAGTGCTGCCCTAGGTCGTGGATGGTGCCGGAGGGCTCAGGGCCGGCAAGACCGGGGGGGCAGCCAATCTGGGGTAGATCTGCTAAAATCTGAGCAGATGGGGGTTAGCCGCACTTACACTCCCCCTCCAAAAACACACTGGGGTGTGTCGCTACGTCAACGAAGAACGTAGTGCGGGTAAGTCCCAGAAAAAAATAGAAATGTAGCCTCGATGGGGCGAAATCTGCTTGATCTGACCTGATTTGGGCTGAATTGGCACTGAATCAGGATGGATGAACCTGAAATGAGACAGAATGAGGAGTGACGAACAGTCCTCCGTGCAGTAAAACATTAGGTTAAGGGCTAAAAAGCACGTAAACGTATCGAGAATCGATACCAAACCATGCCGTGGTTGAGAATGAGGTAGATTATTGGTGGATTGAGTGGGAGAATCAAGAAATGGAGTGACATCTCGGCGCTCTGGCACAGTTTAGCTGTCGCGGGCACGCTACGGTGTCCTCCACGTACTCTACATCGTGTTACTCCCGCTTTTCTCGTTCTGAAAAGTGCAGCATGTGCTTCAGATTTGGCGCATCTGGTGGATGATCACAAGATTCAGCAAGATTGAGAATAAATTTGAGCAGAGATGAAGGAGATGAAACAATCACAGAGAGGGAAAACAAATACAAATGTAGTCTGCAGGCCCTAAGTGAACCATTGCAGGTAGGGATGTTTTTCTGTTCACTTAGTTAGGCAAAGCCGTAAACAGATCTTCGAGGAATGAGAGGAGATGACAAGGAAATCAACCTAAAATGTCCTAAAATGAGGAAATTCCCTAAGATGAAGGTGAAATGAAGCGGAATGTCTAGAACTGAAACTACTAACACTTTCGTTTAGACTAGAGTTAATATATATTGTCGTTTATTCAGCTGAATTGTGCTTTCCGGCACGTTGGTTCGCAAGCATCCAACAGATTCCATGAAAATGTGGATCATGTGATGATGCATCATGATGGGACATGATGGCCCTGGATCCTTGGCATGTAACGCGCCGAAGGTTCGCTGAAGGCGCTTTACTGACAGTATGTAACTGAGAGACACCGAATAGTCCTTTATTTACAGTGGCGGCGGTGTCAATCGACTTGGACAAGGCCCATCTTTCGATTGAGTCCCACAAGACACTTGGATTCACCATTTTCGACAGTTTCAGGTCGGATTGAGCTCACATTGGCGTGTGCCAAAAATACACTGAAGCTTAGGGAAGCTCTGAGGTCCGAGAGGTTGCTGTTAGAAGTCCCTGGAGCTCCTGTATGAAGGTTGTCTGAACAATTGACGTCGGGGTTTTGCTGCAACAGTGCAAGAATGATGGACAAACCTGAGGAATTCAAGGTAAATTCAAGGAATCTGGATCTGAATCCCGACTTTGGCTTCAGCATCACGGCAAATGAAGGTAAGATCTGTGTTCCTGGCGTCGCATCTAGTGCCGCCAGTACTACAGGGGGTGCCTGTAGGGGTGAATGTCGCCGTAGGGGCGACTGTCGCTGGCCAGCGTTTTTACTATGTACATTTGCTTCCATCTGCACGAGTAGCCAAATTCCAAAGATGCATCGACCAACAGAGGCAAGATTACCCCGAATCTGCCTGAATTAAGCCTGAGTTTGGTTTTTTCTGGACACGGCAGCACACTCCGTGGCTTTCGGCAGCGTATCTACGCCTTGTCTGCCGAACGGAGACCAAAGAAAAGTTGATTGACGTCAAATTATCAAACATTCGCAGTTCTCCACATCATGTAGTAATCAGGAAGAATGAACAGTGGATTGAGCAGAATGTGGTTTTACGACATGATGTGGTTTTTCCAAGTCGTCAGAACACTCACATTGAAATAAGTGGTCGACGGGGCGAGGCTGGAGCTTTTGTAGGAGTTGGACATGCAAGGGTTTCGAACCTACACCCTTGAGCCCTAGCTACGAGTGCCATGAGGCCCTGGACTAGACGACTGTTACCCGGATTGTGGCGTCGGCGACTCAAGTCACGACGGATCTCCCTCAATTCGGCCAAGCACGAATACATGTGACCACCAACCTCTCTGGTGGGGCCCTCGTACGGCTTGGGCGCTGCAAATCAGCGGCCGAACTCGAAGCTTGGTCCTCATTTGGCTCCTGGGCTGGCCTGACCGCAGGAGGGGGGATCGACGGATCAGCCCTGGAATGTGGCTGCTGAGGGCCGTAAAAGGCTGGATCTCGATTCACCACAGGTCTTTTTCCGTCGCTCTCCACCTGTCTGTCTGGTTTCGACAGACAGTCTGTCAGGAGTACGCCAATTTCGGGGTGCTTCTTGAGGAAGTCGATGAACCCCTTGGTGTACCCATGGACGAAAGAATGGGCTGGTTCCCAGTTGTTGTGACTGGAATCAAAGCCCCTCCACTCACAAAGAAATTCCCATTCGCCCTTTTCGTCACGTCTTGCTTCTAAAATCCTCTTGAGTTCGTACTTCCCCCCTTCGATGACCCGATCGGACAAAAATTTCGAAGTCCAAAAAAGGGGTTTAACCCGATCCTTGGGGGAGGGGATCTCTCTCTTGAGGCGATCGCCCGAAACTTCAATTTCCCTGCTGACATCCACACGAATCCTCCACCTGTTCTCACCTAGCCGCGCTGTAACAGCGAATGGCCCCTCCCACAAGGGAAGAAGCTTATCATCTCCGTCCAGGGTGGTTTCGGATTTTCGAAGCCAAACTCGATCATCGACTTCAAAATTGTGGGGGTTTTTTCGGCCTTGATTCTGGACACAAAGCCAGTCAGCTTGATGCTTATCGATTAATTTCGAGACAGTTTTTTCTGCTCGTTGGATTTCGTCCAAAAACAACGAAGCATCTTTACAATGGCGAGGATTATTCAACGGCATGTTCCACCAACACTTCTTTCGTCCAAAGACAATTTCATTTGGAGAAAGGCCATGATACAAAGGCGTGTTGTGGTAACGGCGAAGCATGGCGAAAAGAATCTCAAGCCAATGGAAGTCCTTCTCACTGGCGAGTTCCTTACGGAGCATATTTATAAGTGAGCGGCCGGCTCTTTCGCCTGGCAGCGCTCGATGTGAGTGGATTTCACATCTGAGGTGATGGATTCCAAGGCGGGTACATAATTCTCTCCACCATTCCGAGGTGTACTCCTTACCTGAGTCCGTAATCACCTCGGATGGGACGTCCCAACCTCCCATCCAGGTCTGCGCGCACCATTTGGCGGCAGCCTTGCCAGTCATCGACTCGATGTTACAAGGCAACACCTGAATGTAGCCGGAATGATGGCACTGAATAAGGAGCACTCCATTGACCTTTTTGTTGGTCCAATGGCACTCTTCGTCGTCGAGTTCACCAAGATAGAAAAAATCACTGGTGACTCTGTTAAAGAGGCGCTCCGGAATAGGATGTGGCCTCAGATGGCCGTGCTTCTTCGCGCTGGGGGGCGTCGAGACAGCACATTGGGCACATCCGGCGGCTACTTTCATACAATGAGTATATAGCCTTGAGCCGAACAACCTATGTTTAATCATCGACCATAATCTATAGCCATGTGCGTGGGGGGACTCCCATTTGTGCCACCAGTTGGACACTCGGGGGGCCAGGGCGTCTGGTACGCACAATTTACCCTCCATCCACAGCTTCCCCCCATCCAACGAATATTCAGCATAAATTCCATCCTTGTGAGCATCTTTGGATTTGAGATTCTCAAAGACCTCTTTAAACATGGAATCATGCAGATAATCGTTCGTCCAGTCACGGATGATAAGGGAATCTTTCGGCAGGGGTGGAGTTTTGGCCGGATCTCGACGCTTAATGCCCTGAATCAACCGGAATCCACTTACTGGTCGGGTATACTCAAACCGTTTCACACTCCCTGAGGAGGGATCGGTGACTTTCTCCACGACTTTCAGTGATTTGGTGATGATTTCATGAGCATGCGCCGGATCTGAGAAGGCCGTGATGTCATGGCACGGTAATGCATGCTGTTTAACAGAGCATTGCATGCATTCACGTCGAATGAGCTTTTTTTCTTCTTGATCCCACTCGATTACGACGTGGCGGTCCTGCTCCGTACCATGCATGTTGGTAGTTTGCAGCCCCTCTGAAGCGGGGTAAGCCCATCGGCTCAGAGCATCCGCTACCGTGTTGTGTTTTCCAGGCAAATACGACACATGGAGGTCAAACAAACTGAGAAATTCATGCCATCTGGCCCGTCGACCAGCTGGGCTCGCGACAGTATCAATGTGTTCGGTGGCCCAATACTCCAGAGATCGATGATCCGTCAGGACCTCGACTCGATTGGTGCCAACCCACGATTGGTACTTTTTCAGAGCGCAGATTATGGCATACGTCTCTTGCTCACGCGGTGACCATTGCATCTGGCGTGGAGCTAGCTTCCGAGACCAAAATGCAAGAGGGTAATGATCACCTGTGGCTTCATCAACCTGTTCAAGGACAGCTCCGATCGCGTACCTAGAAGCGTCGGTTCTTATGTAGAAGGGTCGGTCGAATTTCGGCACATGCAACGTGGCGACTTCGCAGAGGGCCGCCTTCAAGTGATGGAAGGCCTCCTCGCACTCGTCAGTCCACTTGACACGAACCTTTGAACCTGCCTTGCCCGCATCTCTCCCTACCTTCAATAGTTCAGTGAGGGGGGCAGCAAATTTGGCATAATTCGGCACAAAAGTGTGGTAAAAATTGCAACAACCCAGGAATCCTCTCAATTCCGTGATCGTCTCAGGGCGCTTCCACTTCTGAATAGCGACGAGCTTCCCTGGACTGGGTCGTCGGGTGCCATTCTCAAGGAGAGAACCACAAAATTCGACTGATTTTAAAAATAGTTTTCCCTTCTTTGGCCCACAAATCAGCTGATTGGCATCAAGAATGTCCAAAACCTGGTTCAGCTGCTTTTCATGTAGGGCCACCAGCTCGGCTTCGGTCAGTCCCTCCCCCTCTGTCGCGATGATTATGTCATCTATGTACACACTCACGAAGGCACGAAGCTCAGGATGAGCTGTAAAAAGCACATCCTCCATCATTCTTTGAAAAAGCGAAGGGGCGTTCTTCAGGCCCATGGGCATGACCGTCCACTGGACTGGGCCACATGGCGTGCACATACAGGTGAGAGGTCGGCTGTCCTTCCTCAACGGCATTTGGTGAAAGCCGTGACGGAGATCCAGCACAGAAAACAAACGACCTCTTGCTCTCTTGGCGATTTCCTCCTCAATGAGGGGCAGGGGGTGTGAATCCGCCTTGGTTTCGGCGTTGAGGTTGCGAAAATCAACAACCATTCGCCAACCATCAATAGTGTTCTGGTCTGCAGGCGGCGGCTTCGGGACTGTGAAGGGTGCACAGCACCACTCGCTGGTCATACAACCCTCAAGCCAACCAAATTCCCTGAGATTTCTCTCGATTATTTTTCTGAGTATCTCCTGTTTCTGTCCATGGTTCTCATAAGGACGCTGTTTCTTCGCCTTGTACCCTTCACGAAGCTCGATGAAGGCTTCACCGAACTGCCCACGGACAGGGGGGTCTTTTATCAACTTCCCCGAAAGGGTTGTGTCCTTCCGTTCCTCAAAAATCTTGTCTCTCTTCTTGGAACACAACTCAGTGTCCACCTGATCGCCAGGAATTACTGTCGAAAAAACTTTGGCGATTTCTTCGGCCTTGGCAGGAAGAATCTTCTTACGGATGTCCCTAAAAAGGTCCGTATCAACTGCCTCTTGAAGATAGGTGGGTCGAGTGTCGACATTCCAGAGATTCTCTTCGTGATCCAGCTCCTCGAAAGGATCTATGAAAGGTTCCACACGGGGTGTTTCATAAAAAACTCTGAATTTGCGGCGCGAAGAAAATTTTTTTGTCGTCCGTGTGCCGTAGATTCTTTTGGATGTAGATCGTATTGGGGAAGAGGGAGACGAGGCAGATCCATTTGACGTTGGATCACCTTGGGCATCTGACGGACAAAAATCAGAAAAATTAGATTCATCATCAGTACCACGCTCAACCTCAGATTCAGACCCAACACAGGAATCAGTACTAGAATCAGCAGAATCAGAGTCAGAAAGCTTTCCATCCACCAGGAATGCAAGCGAACTCCAGGGCCGCTGTGGCAGGGGACCTGTGTCGTCCCTGGCATACAGCTTAATCTTCCTGGGAAGTTCGATGTAATCTACACAAATGTCTTGCAATTCTTGAAACCAAGGCTTGTCGTCCCACAAGGGCACAACTAAAATCGCCTGGGTTTTATCTTGCTTGATTTTGTGGATGACCTGCTGGATTAAGTGAAACGGAGGATTAATCCATAACTTCTTGTCCCATTTATGGGTCCAAGCGTCGCGAAAGTGCTTGTCAAAGCGCCTGTTCTCGCGGTTAGCAAAGGCATCATACTGTGGCCAAAAGGAATGGTGTTCATAAAAATATTCACAAATTGTATCGCGCCATTTGTCGACAACTCTGTAGGATGAAGAGTGCCAGCGCGAAGGGCGTCGTGGCTGGGAGTCCCTACGAAGACATTCTAACTCTCGGGAGTAATCGGCACTCCCATTCACCTCTGCAATGGTGACATCTTCGCCAAACTTTGGTGTAACCTTTTGCTTCAAAAATTCTTCTGCACTTTTAAACCCTGCGTGCAAAAAACGAAATTCAGGACGCTCCGAGGGACCTGACTCCAGCAAAAAACAACGCCGATGACCTACGGGCGCCACCCTGTTCTTGCGAAGCCAAGGATGGCCCGAGTAAAGGTCATACTTTATGTCGGCACGATAGAAGTAGTCATCCTTAAGGATAACTTCCTCCACATTACCTTCTTCCCAAAGGTCTTGAGCGACCAAATGAGTTGATATATAACAACCGCGTTGCCCACCTGCGAGAGAATGTCCAGAAACTCCCTCGAGGGTAACAGGATGAGGCGAATCAAACACGCAGTCGTCAGGCAAAAAAGAATTGGATTGGAGATTTACCTCCGATCCATTGTCACACAAACAAGTGGCGAGGTGGAAATTGCCCTTGCAATCAGAGACCCACAGCTTTGTGACAAACTGACGGGCCCTGTGCTTGGACTGTACACCAACCTCGTCCACTACAACAGAAGGATCCGCTGCCGGATCCAGGGGAGAGGAGACAAGCGACCCTACATCAAGTAGTGGTCGAGAAGGAATCTGGGGATCATGCCTGAAATCGCCTGGGGAGGGGCGATTTTCGTGGCTCCCCTAGGCGTTCTGACCTCCAGTGGCTGCGTTAACATTATGGACACACCCTGATTCGTCGACCCACTCATCTTGGAGCGGATCATCTGCTGGATTCAAGGCATTTTCAACGTAATCTCGGTCCGCATCGGACACCTGATCTGCACCTGAGACCTGATCCACACGATGGTTGCCCTTTCCACGTCCACGGCCACGGCCGCCGGATGATGGACCTCCACCTTCGCCACGCCCTCTGCCCTTACCAGAGGAAGGGGTTCCCGAAGGATTTCCCTTACCTTTACCCTGGAATCCTAGAGCATTTCCCTTGTTTGCACCGGATTGAGGGGTTTGGCCTGGATTTCCATTTCCGCCTCCGGCGTTGCTATTGGGATTTTTCTGGCCGTTCGGCTGCCCACCGGAGCCGGATGGAGTCCGATTTCCTGTGCCTTGGGACCCGCCAGGGCCTCCAGGATTTTTGTTTCCACCGGAGGGGGTCGGATTCCCTTTTCCAGCCTTCCCACCGTGCACCTGTCTGTCATTCCTGTCTGAATTCTGCCAATTACTGATATTTTCACCAATCACCTTGTGATCATAAGGAGACCATCGGTGATTATCAGTAGAATGCGTCTTAGCTCGGTTCGTAGAACCTAAAAGAAGGCAGATGCTACAGTGCTGCTGAACAATCCGGGTGTCATTCACCTTTTTGTTGCCCTTTTGGGCCCCATTTTGGGTGTTTTGCTGGGTATTCTTGTTTCCCCCAAGACCCTCATGGAAATTCTGGTTGGCGGCGTCGGCGAGCCGCTCAACCTCCTCCCAGAGTTCCTTCGGGGTGTACGAAAACACCCAGTTTTTGGCCTTCAGGCGATGGCCATGGAAGCTTACTCCCCTGTTGAGGACTTCGACAAACAAGTCCCGATCCTCGTGTTCATGAAACTTGATTTTCCACGTCTCCTCAGTGAATTTCACCTTGGAGAAGGACGTGGGGGAGCACTTTTGAAGTGCCTCCCTGACGGTAAACTTGTTGGCAGAGGCATCGAAGCCTTCCACCTCCGCCCACCAGGTCTTGACCTTTTCTTCGGACTGTTTGTTCCGAAGGGTGGCGGCAGTTTCTGAGGGGATGTTGTCAAAAATCAGACTTTTCAGCTCGGCACTAGAAAATTTTTCGCCTGAATGTTCAGCTTCTTCCACTAAATTCCAGAAGCGCTGTTTTTTGTCTTGCACTTCGTGCAAAATTAATCGGGAGAATGAAGGAAAATTCTTCAACATTTGGTGGTAGTGGTCCTCTGGCAGCCGGGATCCACGTACCTCCAACTGTTCCCACACATCATCAAAGGTAAGGGGGGAACTTGTATCCTCGCGATTACTCCAAGTCCTGAGCCAAGTGTTGGCCGGCGCTCCCTCAAGGCAATCCAAGAGGGCCATCAGGAACTGATCATCTTGGAGTTTTTGAGTCTTAACCCACAGTTTAAATTCCCGTTGGAACTGAGGCCAACGTCGGGGGTTCCCATTATACTTCGGTTGCTTGGCAACCTGACGAAGTCGCAAGGAAGTAGGATTAAGAAGCGAGTCCAGCCCAACACCGGCCGTAATGGCAGACACCTTGGCGGCATCATTCGCCACACCAGCTCCGGCGAGGGTCTGGGCGAGCAACATCTGGGCTAAGGTATTGGAATCAGCAGCAGGAGGGGCAGTACGGGAGGCAGTTCGCTTGGCATTCTGAGCCTCAGTCCTAGCCTTCGCCGTCCTACTCTCAGAACGAGAGATTTTAACCCTTTCCTTTAGCTTGGTCCTGCTGATCCTTGCATCGGTGGTCCTGGAGTCCACCGGAGGAGCAATTGAAAAAATTTCTGTCGCCTCCTCTGACGGCTCTGTTGCTTGTTCCACCGATGAGGCGCCCTCAGACCGCATGTGCGTCTTGAAAAGATTTTTTATTCCCAGCGTTTCAATGATGAGGTGCATTTGATCTTTGAGCGTTTGGAGCTCAGCATCTCGCTGGAATCTGCAGGAGCAGTCGGCAGGACAGTACATGCCGTGTCCTGAAGGGCCTGAGCAGGCTGTCGGAGCGCTGATCTCGGTGGTCCGCAGCCAGGAGTCCACTTGGGGAGCTCCTTGAGCCCTGATTTCCAGGCTTGCCTGCCTGGCCGCCTCTAAAATTCCCTCCTCAACCGCGGCGGCTAGATCGCCGCGGACCGAAACAGGGGGATGAGGGGCGGAGGGCCCGGGAACAGGTGCCCGGACCTTCTCCTTCGGGAAGGGGCTTGCCTCCCAGATCTGCAAAAAAATGGCAAAGGAGTCATCTTCTTGAGAACGCCACCACATCCTGGTATTAATTTCGTTCTGGAGGAGGAAAAAATATTCCGTTAAAAAATCAGAGGCGATTCTTTCTTGTTCGATCAGCTTAGACGACGCTAACCAACAAAGGGCCTCAAGGCTCTCAAGGTTACGGGTCACTTCTAGGGACAAATGGTCGTCCCAATGTGCCAAAGAGGCTGGTCGATTATAGCTAGGTACCTCACCTGGACCGCCCATCTCAATGTCGTTCAGATCGGCGTCAATGGTCTCAAATGTTGGACCTGCGTAAGGAATGTTGGTACCTGCCAGCCCCGTAAGGTCCACCGGAGCGTTGCCATCGTCGTAGGCCGGCGCATTCCAGCTGCTCGATGGCCAGTTTCGACTGGGATTGTGGTAATTTGGGTCCCCACAGCTGCTGATGTGCGCCCTTCTTGGGCAGCTTGGACTTGCGCAAGGCATTCCTCTCAAGGCCTCGTTCGCACAACACCATGGCAGCGTAACCGTTACTTCTCCAGAAGCGGCGGGGTCTACGGGGCCGTACTGGGGAGCGGGCTGTGGATGGGACGCCACAGGAAGAGCATTCAGGTAGCCTCTGCTACCATGAAAGTGCTGCCCTAGGTCGTGGATGGTGCCGGAGGGCTCAGGGCCGGCAAGACCAGGGGGGCAGGCACGCGAGGAGTCGACCTGAACGCTGCTGTTGGGGGCAGAACCGGATACACGGACACCAACGGAGGCAAGAGCGGCGACAACGGAGGCAAGATCCATGCTGATTGCTATCCGGCAAAAAATCCCAGTCTATGAAGAAAATTGATGCGGATTATCCTAAGTACATCTGAGTGTCCATATCTGTCTGAAAAGATTTATATAAATCCGATTGTGAAAACATATTTGGCCGATCTGGCTCGCGCACGCGCGTCAGCGGCAAATGGCGATTCCGGGTAAATGATCGGAACGCGGCGGATTTACGATGAATGGACCGCGGAATCAGATCCGGCACATCAGAAATATATAGGTCTGATCCTGAGACTGAGCTGCGGGGCAGCGATTCCGCCGAAGCAGAGAAAATGACCAAATGTAGCCAATCTGGGGTAGATCTGCTAAAATCTGAGCAGATGGGGGTTAGCCGCACTTACAGGGGCTCTCCCTGGTTGCTCCTTCTTTCTTGCCACGTCCCTTGCCCACATAAACTTCTCTTGGCAGGGCGCTCCAGGGGTTCGGAGTGGCGAAACTCAGCGGTTTTGGCTCTTCTGGAGCCTTCTTCGGCACGCAATGTGCCTTCGCTTTCTCTGAAATTCCACTGATTTCTCGGAGGAGAGACCGCGAGGTCCCACTCCCGTGGGGGCTCCTCTAGACATGGCCTGCCGCAGCTCCCTCCTGCTGTGATCTGCTCAGACTTTGTCCAGCACATTGCTGGGCTTTGAGTTCCTCCAACATCCTCAACATGTCCTCAGCAACCTCCTCCATCGACCTCACGCGTCGGTCTGGACTGGGTCCTCCACCGTAGCCTTTTCCTCCGCCTTTTTCTTGGCCCTTTCCTTGGCCTTTTCCACCGTCTCCGCCCTTTGCCTTCCAATCGGCAATTTCTTGCACCTTGGGCTTCTTGTCGGGATGGGCGGCGAAGTAGGTCTTCTTGTCCTCCTCATATACCTTGCAATGCCCGTGGTCATGTGCATGGTTGTTCCCCTTGCCGTAGCAGACCCAGCAACCGGTGTGCTGCGATCTGTACTCGCGGAACGAGAGCGGCGGGTTCCCGATCCTCCGCTGTTCTCTGCGGTTCTTGGTCCTGGGGTCCAGGCGGTTCCACTCGGATCTGTCCTGCCCATTCTCCTTCATGTTGTGCACTACGAACGCGAAGAAGTGGGCTTCTTCATGATCCTCCTGGGTGGTCGCAGTCCAGAGATCTTGGCCGCTTCCACTCCCTTCCTCCGCGGTGCCGACCGTGTTCCCCTTGACTTCTCGGTGGTGGCGATCTTCTCGATGACCTCGATGTCCTTGGCCTTGTCGATCCTGCACGTGGGCCTCGTTCTATGCGTTGAGCTTCAGGCCCACGGTGATGTACTTCACGATCTTGTCCAGGCTCATGCGGGCGAAGATGACCTGCATCCTCAGCGGTTCTCCGCGCCTCCACTCCACGATGTTGAGGCGCATCTGCCTTTGCCCCATGGTGTCGCCGAATACCTCCACGTAGACGGCATTCTTCAACCCCAACATTCGGCTGGGCTCGCCGAGGTTTCGCCGGAAGAACTCCATTATTCCGGCGTGGGTGTGCTCCGATGCCATGATCCGTACGGCCACGCGCTTCTTTGCTCTCTTCTTCTCCTCATCCTCCGCTCTTCTCTTCCAGTGGCCGGGGAGGACGTCAATCAGCAGGCGTCGGCTCTCGCTGGCCTCATTCCAGTCCTCCACCAGCTTGAGGCTTCTTCGGTACTTGCGGATGTACCGATTCAATTCTCGGACCCTCAGTTCCCCGCGCTCCAGCTGCAGCGGAATGGACCACAGATCCTCCAACTTCTGGTTGGGGGCGTCCACTCGCTCTTCGTCGTCCAGCCACTGGAGGCAGGCCTGCTCTGTCTGGATCACTCCCTCGCGGATCTGATCCCTGAGCTCCTCCTTCAGGTCCTGCGCCAGCCTGTGTGGGAATGTCCGACATACCCACTTGTCCCTTGGCGCTCCCTTCATCTCGCCGACGACCTCCTCGGCGAAGTCCTCTCAATCCGGGATGAAGTCATCCAGGTTGGAGGGGTTGCCATCGTAGTAGGGGATTTTGATTCCCCTGAGGTCGTCAATCCTGATGACGTCCCCGACGTCCCCAGCCACCACTCCACCGAGGCGGATACCACCTGTGGCCGGGGGGTGTGAGTACACTCCCCGTACATCCCTCTCCTCCATGGAGTTGTTCCAGTTGGGCCTGAACCCATGGGGTTTGGAATGCGGGAAGGACTTGCTCCACCGGCTGTCCATATCCCCGTAGTGGGGTCCTTCACCCACAGGTTTCCGCCTGGATGGGCTCGACCATGTCCGTCGGCGCTTCCCATGGTTCGCCCTTGCATGGTCTGGTGTTGGATCTCCTCTTCCGCATAGACTGCATGGGCAGTCGTAGTGGTCGTTGGATCCTGGGCGGCATGGGACATCTGTACCGTCAGGTTCCTCAGGTCCGTGGTTGCGCGCTCTTCTCGCATGGACCCAGCCGGTGCCGTTTGCTCCCCGAGCATTATTGATTCGCTGAACATGGGAACAAACGGCAGCGCACCCGGGTCAACACGCGGAGGCGCGTAAGGTGCCTCTGCAGGGCCGCCCATGGGTTTCTCCATGGCGCTCCTGAGGGTCTTAACCCGCTCCACCAGCTCTGCCGCTGCCGGCTTTGCCGGGAGCTCCGGACCCGAGGCGAGGGGTTGTAACTCCTCTAGCCTTTTCAGGCGTACAAACATGTCCTCCACCAGGTGGAGGAGGCTGTCCACCACTCGCTGCTGCTTCTGCAGGGCCAGCTCCAGATTCTCCCAGTACCGGTCCTGTTCCGCTTGCAGCTCCGCCATGTCTCTCTTCGCTGCCGACTGGTCATCCAGGATGCCCGCGACGTCCTCCTCTAGACCGTCCTTTGCGTTGTCCAGGCGGTCGAGGTGCTGCACGATGGCGTCCATCCCCATCTTTGGGTACTTGCCGATGAGGAAGGATACGTGCTCGCAGTGGCACTCAACGTGCTTTCCACCTGATCCGGCGCATCCCACGGCTCCCGGCGCCTCGGACTCCTCCGCCATGGGTGTGTCGCCCATGCTATCTTGCGTTGGCTCCGTGTGCCGGGCCACAGGCGCCGTTCTGGCTCTGGCAGGCCTCTCCAACGCCTCGGCGTCATGCTCCAGGCTGGGTTCTGGGGCCGTGTTCGCCCTTGTGGGCGGTCTGGCCATCTCCTCCGACTCCGAAGGGTAAGCTGTCCCATAGCCCTCGGAGTGCCCCTCGGAATCTGCAGCTGACCAAAGCCTGACCGGGCTGGGATCCGTCTCCATCGCCCTGGCTTCCGCCGCGGGTTTTGGGGACCCACGCTTCCGGTAACGCCGGGCTCTGCTGTTGCTGCCAGTCTCCTCCAACTCCTCCGCAGCGGAGCGGAGATTGCAAGCCTTGCGGATTTGCCTTTCACACATGGAGGCCAGGTCCTCCATGTCTAGCCCATGTCCTGCAAGGGCTCTCCGTTCTGAGCATCTTCGCTCTTCTCGGGCTTCCCAGTCCGGCGTCAACTCCACGAACTCAACGATCTGCACACGGGGCGCCCTTGGGCAGGGCTCATGAGGGCCCAAGTCCCCAGTGCGGCAATAGGGGGCAGGTACTCCTCTGCTACCATAAAGAAGGTCCCTACCAGGACCGGCCCCTGCTGTACCCCTTCCACCATAACCCGTCACTCCTAGGGTCTTGCTCCTCACCAGGGTCTGCATGCTCTTGCCCTATCCTGCACAATTTCCCACAAAAAATAGAAAAATAGGCTCCTTCACACAAAACCCTTGCAATACGCAACTTCCAAGTACAATCCAAATCCAATCAATCCACACTAAGGGCTTTCCTTTCAGTACGCCGGTTGTCTCACGGTGCACACGGAGACACGGGCGTGGGCATGTACAAGAATTGCACCAAAAAGGAAGCCCTGAAATTGGCATATGAACACAAATAAAGCAAAGTTGGGAAAAATCCGAAGCGTACACAATCACAGCCATAGACCCCTCATTCCCTGGACTCAGGACCTTCCCTTGACTCGCCAACATGATGCCCTGAACCCAGTCAAAAAAGATGGCTAACAGCCATGTGTCAAGAGTCACTACACAAACCCGAAAAGTGTGTTCCATCCCAAGCCTCTAAGTCCTAGCCCAAAAGCGGAGGTGGCGTGTCATTGCCTAGAGTAGCACTCAGGACCATGCCCTACCCTGACATAACCTTGGTTGGACTTGGAGTTGATTGGGCTTGGAGAATTGCCCCATGAGGATGACCTCACAACATGACAAAATCAGGCAAATCACACCATTATGCCCAAAAATCAATTATATACTCAAAAATGCATACGGCAAATATTCGAATGTTCCATGCATGTGTCAAACCTGAAGGTAGTATACAAGGGTGATATAGACCAAAGGTCCATGCCCAAGAATATACTATCATTGGTCCCGAAGCCCCTCAGGTTATGTACATGGCATGCTTCACAAGTCAACTCATGAATTTGAGACTTAATTTTGTGAGGCCTCGTGTGCCAAGCCAAAGTGACCACATGATCCGGCATATGGTGAGGTGCAACAATGAAGCATATGCCAACATGTAGGCAACATACCATAGTTCACAGATCTCTAGGCACTTTACTGTTAGCCGACCAGTTGAGCACAAAAAATACAAAAATGAGCATAAAATGAGGTCAAAAACATTCAAATATTCCCAAATTCAAGATAATTACAATAGTATATAACTTCGCTCACCCATGGTATCAACATATGATTCAAAACACAATTGCTTGGGACCACTTGCAAACAATCCCCCCACTTGGATCCCCACATCGACGCATAGGAACACCTTCGAACCTCCTCCCAACACGCACCATGAAAATGAGAAAATTGATAGTGGCGCTTGTGGGTCGCTCCGTAAGCCCTCCCACATGCATTATATGAGCGGTAGACTTGGTCTAGCGCTATGGAGCTCACCATTCTGACATGGGCGAGGCCCTTGCCACGTATGACTCCATATATCTTCCTACAAACGGAGATATATAACATGGGCGTGAGCATATTGAAGCACATACCATGCATATAACACATACCCTCAAAAGGTGGCTCCCACCATGATATGCCATGCCCCTCCATGGACTTAACTTCACGTTAGAAATACGTAGGAACCCAAAGTAAGTTTCTATGCAACACCAACACTCATGCGGTACACACGAAAGTCGCATTAAAATATTCGGTTGCACGGTCCAAGAGTTATATATCACTTTCTACCCTCTTGACCATTATTCCTTGCTACACCAGGCATGTGTACACATCAAAGGTGTTTGATCCTTCTTAAATTGAGCCGGAGATATGACCTTTCAAAGTGGCCTCACGAATCAATTTTGTTTCGCCTATATCTCCAAGAAAAATGAAGGGGATAACAAAAGGAAGGTTGATTCGTGATCGGGGAAAAATGTCGGACCACTCGAGATTCATCATATCAAGTGCAGCGAGGTCGAAGTCGAAAATCCGATTCTGAAAGTCTGAAAAAATCGGATTCATTTTGCGAGTGTATAACATGAAAATTGCGGAAGCAACGAACCCTTTACTGATGAAATCCGACCCTTCATCGGGGTTTCCGCCAAAATATCTGCAATTGACAGATAACTAATCGGTTACCGCAAAATCGCGAGCCAACTGAAAGTCGCCGATACATTGACAATCCGAACGGGAGGCTGAAAAATTACGGAAACATTATGATAAAAAGACCCTGTTGATTCCTGATATTCTGATATATAAATCTCAGCCGGCGGCGCCTCGGTATTGAATATGGCCGCTCATAGCTGGAATGGCCAACCCTATCACACTATCACATCAGGTTAGGTCAGGTGGATGAGAGAGTATGATATCAGCCAATGGCGGCTTGCCGGCACATAGATACACACCCCAAGTGACCCAAAGATGGCCACGGGGGTCCGAACCGGCTTCAACGGGTCCTGGGGATCACCCCCACCCACCTCTATGGGGCAGCACCCGTACCCCGCCCCCCCCTCCCGGCGCCCGCGGCGCGGGACGGGGTGCACACCTTCCTGCGAGCACAGGAGGTCAGCGCCGTTACCGGGGTCCACCTAGTGCGGCTCCCCCCGGCACCACCCGACGACCCCCGGGGGCCCAGGGCCTTGAGCCCCGCCCCAAACTGGGAGCTGTGGCGCGACGCGTGGGCCGCGTGGCTCCCCCACCTCCCCTCCCAATGCCGATGGATGGCCACCGGCCCCCGCCCGTACGGGGCTGACGCCACAGCCGGCCCCCCACCCCCTCCCCCCCTCCCCCCCGCAGAGCACTGCACAGCACTGCCCACAGCACGACACTGATGCACCGGGAGGTAGTGGAAAGGGTGCACCTGCCACCACACATGCCTACCAGGATAACAGTGATGTCAGACTCCGATGGGTCCCCCCAGCGGGACGACCGCCACAACCGCCGGTCCCGCTCCCGCTCCCCCGTCTCCCCGGACTGGGCGGGGGAGACCCCCGCGGAGCGCGAGGAGCGGAGGCTAGCGGAGGCGGCGGTGCTGGTCGGGCCGCCGGCTGGACAGCCCCGGGCGGCCTCTGCTGACACCGGGCTGTCGATCCAGGAGCCTGAGCCGGCCGAGGTGACCGCCCCCGCCGCCCAAACAGCAAGCCCTGCCGCCCCGCCCCTAGAGGGGGCCCCAGACGCGCGGGGAGCGGAGACCGCAGCCCCAGCGAGCCACGCCGCGCCCCCGACCGCGACCCCCGGCACACCGCCGACACGGTAGGTAGCCCCGGCACAGGAACCGGGCGCATCGCCGAAGGCTGCCGCAGCCGCAGAGGGGAGCGGGGAGGGTGCGCGAGGGGTTGCGACCGCGGCCCCGGCGAGCCGCGCCACCGCCTCGACCGGCCACGCCGCGGCGCCCAGCACGACACGAAAGCCTGGGACGGACCCTGCACGGGCAACGGGCGCCTCGCCGGCGGCCGCCGCAGCAGCAGTAGTGGGCAGGGAGGGCGCGAAGTACCGCGCCCACGCCAACCCCACCCACCCTCACACCAGCCCCCCCAAGCCGTTCCCCCCCAAGCCCTTCCCCCCGGGGCGGACGCGGCACGTCCGCCCCCCGGCGCCCGAGCGCTCGCCACCAGGCGTCACGCTGCCGCAGCTGCAAAGGCAGCGGAACGCCCGGCACGTGATCCAGGAAGGAGGAGACGGCGCGCAGGCAGAGCTGCGTGCCAGCCACGGGAGCGCGGAGCGGGGGACAGGAGGCGACAGGGGAAGTGCCCAGGGGCACGCGCAGGGAGCGGGCCAGGGCACACGCGGCAAGGAGCAAGGGCGCAAACACGGACGGGGCACCAAGGCCAGCAGCAGCGGAGGGGGACAGAGCGCGGGCAGCGGACGGCACGACACAGGGCAGGGAGCCGGGAAGGGGCCAGGGCACGGGAGGGGCGCGCAGGGGCGCGGGCAGGGCGCCCAGGTGCATGGAGCGGAGCGAGGGACCGTGGGCGAGCGCGGGCGAGGCCAAGGGCAGGGGCACGGGCACGGGACGGGCACGGGCGCCGGCAGTGCAGGCCAGGGCGTGGTTGACAGGGGGCGGGACCCACGGCACGGGCAGGGGGACAGAGGAGTGGGGGCCGGAAGGGGGCCCAAGGGCAAGGGCAAGGGCGCCACGGGCCCCCAGGGACAGGCAGGACGAGGCATGGGAGCCCGAGGGGGAGGGCGGGTCGAAGAGAGGGGGGCGGGGGGCGGGGCGCCTCCGCAGCCGGACGTGCAGCCGGTGAGGTGCATCTTCCCGGCATCCAACAGATGCTGGCGCACCACACCCACCACCACCAGCCCCAGCACGCCCACCTCTACAACATTGACCCCGACGCCGGAGAACTCATCCCCCCCGAACCCCCACGACCCCAGCACCAGCCAGCCCCCCCCGCGCCGAGAGCGGAGCCGGCGCGGATGGCCTCGGCGGGGGAGGGGCGGGGCGCGGCGCCGGCGCCGCAGGCACAGGGGCCCCAGGGGGAGCCGGCGTGAGGGGCAGGGGGGGCCTGGTCCAGGGACCGGGACTGGGGCACGGTCCCGGACTCTCTGAGGGATGAGGCTCTCCCCTGGTGTGGGAGGTGTACGGGTGGTTGTGCTGGGCCAACCAGGTGACCACCAGGGGGATGAGGAACCGGCCTTTCGATGCCGTGCTCCTCCGGAGGGACGGAGGAAACCGGGAGGTACCCCCGGGGGGGTGGGCCGCCCCAGAGGACCACGAGAGGGTCCTCAGGTCAGTGATCTGGGTGGCGTGGCCTGACAGGGGGCCGACGTGGCCGGCCTTCCTGGAACGGGGGGCGGTGCTCCGCATCACAGATGCGGACGCCAACAACTGGCTCCCCCGGGCCTTGCGCAACGCCCTCACCCACTGGCGCTACCGCCGGCGCAACCCGCCACCGCCACAGCCCCAGCCCCCACACAAGCGGCGGCGCAGGTGACGGCCCAGACGGCGGACACAAGAGAGTGGGGGGGGGAGCTGGGCCCCCCGACCTACGCCCCCCCCACAATACGGCGTGACGGAGGAGCGCGCGCCAATTCCCGCGGGAGGGAGGGCGGAGACAACGAGCGCGGGGGGGAACCTACTGCCCTGCAGCCCGCTAACCGCTGACCGCTAACCCTCACGGCCGCCCCCGGCCGGCCAGCGCCGCGCGGCGACGGCGGGGGGGACAAGGGACCCCAGCGAGGGCCTGCACGAGGGTCCGGCTCTAGGTAGAGGGGGGCGGGGGAAGAGTGCGACCCCCCAGCCGCCGGCTGGCCCCCGGGGCCGGGACCGCCAGGCCGCCCCCCCTGGGCCGTCAGAGGGAGGCGCCAGGGGACCAGAGGGCCCCCCCCACTCCCCCCCCCCCCTCCCCCTCAGGCCCAGGAGCGGACGGAGGCAGACCGAAGAGACGGCGGCCCCGCACCCCCCCCGAAGAGGCCGCTGAACCTGGGGGGAGGGGGCACAGCGGCCGCGGCACCCCCCACGGCACGAGTATACCCCGGGGGGGGGGCGCGCCGGAGATAACGGATGGCAGGCCGACGCCTGACGGGGCGGGGGGGCGGGGGGCGGGGGAGCGGCCCCCCCACCACCCCCCCCCCCTCCGCCCCCCCCCCCAGGCTTGAGGGCCACAGGAGCGACCCTCCGCCCCCCCGGAGCCGAGGGGACAACCCCCCTCCCCCAGAAGGGACCGCGACGCGGGGGGGGGGGGGGGATGCGGCTGGACCTACACACCGCGCGCCCCAGCACCCCCAGCCGCCTGCTCCCGCGGGGGTTGCGGCCGACGGGCGAGCCCACACCAGCGCGCCGGAGCAGCGCGCGGACCAAGCCTCGGGGCGGCACACGGCGGTGCACCAGAACAGTATGGAGGCCGCGCCCCCCATGACCCCCCCCATGACCATTGCCCACTCGGAGAGGGCAGAGGGAGGGTTCAGGTCTGAGGGGCCCTCGGGGGGAGCGGTCCACAGGCCGCCCCTCATCCCCCCCCCCCCCGGGGGCAGCCCCGCGACCCCGACCGAATGCGCACGCCGGGGGGGAGTGCGCCGACGACAAGAGGGGGGCCAGGGTAGGGATCCGCGGGCCGCCACCCAGAGGGAGAGCAGCGAGGCCGCGGCGCGCCCCCCACCCCCACCCCCCCCCCCCACCCGCCCGCAAGCCGCGGGGGCGCCGGCCCTGACCCCCCGGAGGCAGGGGGGATGGTCCCCCCTCCCCCCGCCCGAGAGAGGAGCCGGAGCACGGCCCGCCCCCCCGCCCCAGCCACCGGCTCCCACAGGAACCGCGGGGAACAAGGTGGCCCGCGCCAACGCGCCAGGACGCCGCACAGATTGCCCCCAGAGAAGGCGGGCGAGCACGAACCGGAGCGGTATGGGGGCCACGCCTTCCATGACCAGAACGACGCCAGTGACACCCGTCTTGTTGCCTGCCCAGGGAAGGCAGAGGGACGGAACGAGGCAGTGCGACCCCCCGACCTACTGGCCCCCCCGGCCACACAAACGGGGGGCACGGCGCCCGGGCCACCCCCTCCCCCTCCAACCCGCCCCCCGGCACACGAACGCCACGGACCTGCCCCACGGGGGGCGCACAGCCCCAAGCCAGGTAGGGGGGAACCGGGACCGGACCGCCCCCCCCCCCAGCACGTGAGGCAGAGCAAGGGACCGGGGCAGGACACGCGGAGGGGCACGGACCACGTGGAAGGGCCCTACCAGCGCCCAGTGCCGGGACCGCGCGAGGTGCGCACGCCACACCACCCAGGGGGGGGGGGGGGCGGACGCCGCGGAAGCGCGAGCGCACACACACGCAAAGGGCACGCGGGGACTACCAGAAGGGCAACCGGACCGAGCTCACGGGACGCACAGACCGCGTGGAATGGCGTACCAGCCAGCGAGGGTAAGGGACGCCCGGACGGGACGGCCCGCCACACGCAGCGCGGGACACGCGGGGCGGGAAGGGGGAAAGGGAAGAGACACAACACCAGGTACCGGCCTGAGCCCCCCGAACTGGCCGCGAGCGCCGCGCACACACGGACGGGGCACTGCACCCGCCAAGGCAGTAGTGGCGCACTGCGACACGCCCCAACCCTTAGGCTAGGCAGCCTCCGCGCCAGCCCAAGGGGGTCCCACTGGCGACAAGCCAGTAGCACGGGCCCGGCGGCGCCGGCAGCCCGGGCGACCACGCATTAGGGGGGTGACGCGGTGGGTAAGCGCCCGCAGCCACGGCTGCGAATTGATGCACTGACGGGGGAGTGGCGAAACGGGGAAGCCGGGGAGGGACGGGGCTCCGAGCCCTGTGAACCCGGGGGACTCCGCCACCAGGCAGGAGGTGCGTCTTGGAGGGCCCCCCACTAGGACCCGGCGGGGAGGATATCACCTGGCCCGACCAGGTGGCCCCCCGGGGCCGAAAGGCGTCTAGAACCCGCAAAATCAAACCTCAAAGCTCAAACCTTTCTTGTAGGACTGATTAGAACATACACACGTGTGCATAAATAATTTGCTTCGCTTGTGTTTCGTGTCACCTTCCCACTTGCTCTCTCTCTCCAGCGGTAGGTAACGTGAGTAAGCCCAGGAGGGGCAACCCCCTGGTTGAGTTCGTGATTGTGATTGGTATGGACTGTCAGATGAAGACTGGTTGAAATAGAAAATCGCCAGATTCGTGCATACCCCTGCATGCAATTGGCGCATTAAAGGGTAGGCCACGCGTGTTGCGCACGGTATAACCCTTGTTTAGGTTACCCAGGGGCTCCACCCCACGTTCTATAAGAGAACAGGTGGAGTTCCTTGCTTGCTTGCTTGCAACTCGGTAAGAGGACAGCGTATTATAGGTCAGCCTGAGAAGCGTATAATACGTGGAGGCTGGCTTGGTTCCTCAGCCGCTTACCGAGTTCATCCGCCTTTGCTTTCAGGTTGGAGGATCAGGTTGATTGGGGCAGCAGCAGTTGCCTTCGGCGACTTTTGATTTTTCTGCCCACGCTAAAAAGGGCGCTGATCACACAATCGACAAACTGTACCTCAGCCAGGAGTGGCGAGGACAGTCCGACCACATCATCATACACGCTGTGCACGCAAACAGAGCACTCCTTCCCTCCAAGCCCTGACACGGAAACGCGTAGTGGCGTCCCTGTTAGGCCACAGTCGCTTAGTAGCGCTGTACCCTCTTGTACTTTCACAGGTGGGCCATTAGGGCCTCGGACATGTTCCTCCACAACGCCAAGTAGCGTGTGTGTGTAGGAGTGGTAGGCCTGGGTGAGGGCTTGAGCCCAGAGCTCGCTCATCCTTTGAAGGCTGGTGCCACTGTAGTGAGTGTAGGACCTCTAGTGTGTGTGTCACTGTCCCGCCTGTTTTCTGGAATTTTATCAGGGTTTTGCCCACTCGGGGAGGGCAGAGGGAGGGTTTGGGTCTGACGGGGCCCCCGGGGGAGCGGTTCACGAGCTGCCCCCCCCCCCCCCCGCCAGGCAGGCCGCACCCGGTGCACAGGGCGGCCTCGCGACCCCGACGGAATGCGCACGCCGGGGAGGAATGCGCCAACGACGAGAGGGGGGGCAGGGTAGAAAACCGCGGGCCGCCCCCCAGAGGGAGAGCAGGGGGGCCGCGGCGCGACCCCCCCCCCCCCAGCCGGCCCGCAAGCCGCGGGGGCGCGGGCCCTCAGCCCCCCGAGACAGAGCGGAGGGTCCCCCCTCCCCCCGGCGGGACCGCGGCGCCCGAGAGGGGGGCCGGAGCAAGGCCCGCCCCCCCGCCCCAGCCGCCTGCTCCCTCAGGAGCTGCGGGGAACAAGCGAACCCGCACCAACGCGCCAGGGCGCCACACGGACCGCGCCCAGAGACGGCAAGCGAGCACGAACCGGAGCGGTATGGGGGCCACGCCCTCCATGACCAGAACGACGCCAGTGACACCCGCTTTGTTGCCTGCCCAGGGAAGGCAGAGGGACGGAACGAGGCAGTGCGACCCCCCGCCCCACTGGCCCCCCCAACGGCACAAACGGGGGGCGCGGCGCACAGGCCGCCCCCCCCCCCCCAACCCACCCCCCGGCACAGGAACGCCCCGGACGCGCAGACCCACCCCACGGGGGGTGCACAAACCCAAGCCAGGTAGGGGGGAAACGCGACTGGGCCGCCCCCCCCCCCAAATCACGCCAGACGGAGCAAGGGACCGGGGCAGGACACGTGGAGGGGCACGGACCACGTGGAACGGCCCTACCAGCGCCCAGCGCCGGGACCGCACGAGGTGCGCGCGCCACACCACCCAGGGGAGGGGGGGGGGGGAAGCGGACGCCGCGGGAGCGCGAGCGCACACACACACAAAGGGCACGCGGGGAATGCCAGAAGGGCAACCGGACCGAGCTCGCGGAACGCACAGACCGCGTGGAATGGCGTACCAGCGAGCGAGGGTAAGGGAAACCCGGACGAGACGGCCCGCCACACGCAGCGCGGGACACGCGGGGCGGGAAGGGGGAAACGGGAGAGACACAACACCAGGTACCGGCCGGAGCCCCCCGAACTGGCCGCGAGCGCCGCGCACACACGGACGGGGTACTGCACCCGCCAAGGCAGTAGTGGCGCACTGCGCCACGCCCCAACCCCTAGGCTAGGCAGCCACCGCGCCAGCCCAAGGGGGTCCCACTGGCGACAAGCCAGTAGCACGGGCCCGGCAGCGCCGGCGCCCCGGGCGACCACGCATTAGGGAGGCAACGCAGTTGGTAAGCGCCCGGAGCCACGGCTGCGAATTGATGCACTGACCGGGGAGTGGCGAAAAGGGGAAGCCGGGGAGGGACGGGGCTCCGAGCCCTGTGAATCCGGGGGACTCCGCCAGCGGGCAGGAGGTGCATCTTGGAGGGCCCCCCACTAGGACCCGGTGGGGAGGATATCACCTCGCCCGACCAGGTGGCCCCCTGGGGCCGAAAGGCGTCTAGTACCCGCAAAATCAAACCTCAAATCTCAAACCTTTATCAGGGCTTTGGTGGGCAGTGGCAGTGGTAGTCTAGGTTTTGGCCGTGTAGCAAACAGGCGTTTTCATGCCTCATAGCTTTTGGCCACCCCTCCCCTGTAGTAGGCAGGTAGGTAGAAAAACCAATACCTTGGCGTTAGCGAGGGGTTTTCCCCCAAGGAAGTCTGGTGCCAGCACAGAAATTGGGCACCTAGGGGCGGAGAGACCCCGAGCGTACGCTGTGGCACCGTGTTAAGACATCCGCCGGGTTCAGCAAGGGTGCAGACTTGGGTATAATTAGGACACCATTTCTGCAGCTTGCTCATAGGTCCTCAGGATCAGCACACTCACACACACATAGGCAGGTATAGGAAGGGTTCAGTCGCTAGGCTTCTTCTGAGAGGCAAGCGTTTCAGCGAGCCTCAGCAACTCTCCTAGGTTTTTATGGGACAACTAGTCTACCAGAACAGAATTCAGACGTCCCTCAGGAAGCACAAAGGCAGAAAAGGGTTCCCAGGTAGCTTCTTCAACTCCAAACTCTTCCCAGAGGGTGAGGAAACGCCACTCTTGGCGATAGCGGTGTCGGATAACCGACTTCACCAGGTAGAAGCCTTCCTTAGCCATCTCCTCGGCATTCATGTCGAGGAGTTCTCCTTCAACTTCCATTGGGCTAGGAGCGCCCTGTAGGTCCAGAGCGGCGATCTTGTCGTCGTTTAGTTCCCATTCTTCCCGACAGAGGTCCTCTGGGTCGCAGTAGCGCTTGAGCTGTTGAGCGGCGCACACCAGGGTCCCCCCTAGTTGGGGAGAATACCGCACGGTGATGCGGTGACCATCCACAGACGGGATCTTGTAGGGCCCAAAGTAGGGGTCATCGCTGGTGGAGCGTGGCCAGTAGCCGACTGTGGTGCACCAGCACCCAGTCTCCCTCTTGGTAGGAGGCTGGCACCCGGTGCTTGTTCTTCTTGTTCCACTGGCGCTCTCTCACTCTCTGGAGCATAGCCTTGGCCTTGTCCCCCTTGTCTTGTTGCTCCTTCACCCACTTACCCACAGTGGAGTAGGAATCCTCAGGATAGGGAGCGTGTAGGAACCACGCCGGGCGTCCCATGAACAGCTCATGGGGCGAATAGCCAGTTGCCGAACTCTCTTTGGAGTTCATCATCAAGGATATGACGGGGAGTAGTCTCACACAGTCTTTGGTGCGCTCAGTCTTGCACCATATCCTCACGTTCTCTTTGAGAACCCTAATCTGTCGCTCGCATAGGGGGTTACTCGTATGAGTATAGGGAATCCCCGTTGACACCTGGACATCGAGGGACCTCAAGACTCTCTTGTACCAGCCAGTGTCGGAGCGTACTCTGACGTCCTCGTCCGAGTTAATCTCTTTGGGAGCCCCATAGACACAGAACCACTCTTCCAGGTGTATCTTGATGGTCTCCTCGCCGGTGATGTGTTTAGTGCATGGGAACACCCTGGTAAACCTGGTCAGCCCACAGGTTACCACTAGGGCAAAGTCATAGCCCCAAAACTTAGGCATCTCTCTGTAGTCCACGTAGAGAACACTGTTGGCACAGTGGGGGATAGGGAGTGTAGAATAGAGACTTCTGTCCCTGATATCCCCAGGTTTACAGGACCGACACGGGCACTTGTCCACGATGGGCTGCAGGGTTTTTCGCAGCTGATCGTCCGTCCACGTAGAGTGGAACCAGTATTTGAACAGCTTCAGGGTACGGTTCGCTCCCACATGACCACTGGACTCATGGGTCCGCTTGAGGAGCGCCGGAATACGGTTGCTAGGCACGACTATCCGGTCCTCATGCCAGAGGTAGGTCCTGTCCCGCTTCCACTGCTCCTGGTTGACCAGGGCGGGTTCCAGACGCTTCTCCAGGCGTTTGTAGATGTCCCCAAACTCTTTCAGGTACTCCACCTGTGAAGCCGGTTCCGACCCCCGTGGCCATCCTTGGGTCACTTGGGGTGTGTATCTATGGGCTGGCAAGCCGCCATTGGCTGATATCATACTCTCCGATCCACCCGACTTAACCTGATGTGATGGTGTGATAGGCTTGGCCAGTCCAGCTATGAGCGGCCATATTCAATACCGAGGCGCCGCCGGCTGAGATTTATATATCAAAATATCAGGAATCAACAGGGGTTTTTTATCATAATGTTTCCGTAATTTTTCAGCTATCCGTTCTGATTGTCAATGTATCGGCGACTGTCAGTTGGCTCGCGATTTTGTGGTAAACGATTGGTTAACTGTTATTTCCAGATATTTTAGCGGAAACCCCGATGAAGGGTCAGATTTCTTCAGAAAAGGGTTCGTTGCTTCCGCAAATTTGATGCTATACACTCGCAAAATTAATCCGATTTTTTCAGACATTCCGAATCGGATTTTTGATTTCAAGGTCGCCGCACTGAATATGATGAATTTCGAGTGGTCCTACATTTTTCCCCGATCACGAATCAACCTTCCTTTTGTTGTCTCCTTCATTTTTCTTGGAGATATAGGCGAAACGAAATTGATTCGTGAGGCCACTTTGAAAAGTCATATCTCCGGTTCACCGCGAGGAGTCACAATTTTGAGATATCGGGTGGAATTGCCTTGGTCTCAACTTAATTTAGGAAGCGTCAAACGCCTTTGCACTGTACACATGCCCGGTGTACCAAGGGATAATGGTCAAGAGGGCAGAAAGTGATATATAACTCTTGGAACATGCAACCGAATATTTTAATGCGACTTTCGAGTGTACCGCATGAGTGTTGGTGTTGCATAGAAACTTTCTTTGGGTTCCTACGTATTTTTAACGTGAAGTTATGTCCATGGAGGGGCATGGCATACCATGGTGGGAGCCATTTTTTAAGGGTATGTGTTATATGCATGGTATGTGGCTCGCTATGCTCACACCCATGTTATATATCTCCGTTTGTAGGAAGATAGGTGGAGTCATACGTGGCAAGGGCTTCGCCCATGTCTCAATGTTGAGCTCCATAGCGCTAGACTAAGTCTACCGCACATATAGTGCATGTGGGAAGGCTCACAGAGCGACCCACAAGCGCCACTATCAATTTTCCCATTTTCATGGTGCGTGTCGTGAGGAGGTTCGAGGGTGTCCCTATGCGTCCATGTGGGGATCCAAGCAGGGGAATTGATCGCAAATGGTCCCAAGCAATTGTGTTTTGAACCATATGTTGATACCATGGGTGAGCGAAGTTATATACTATTGTGATTACTTTGAATTTGGCATTATTTGCATGTTTTTGACCTAATTTTATGCTCATTTTTGTATTTTATGTGCTCAACTGGTCGGCTAACAGTAAAGTGCCTAGAGATCTGTGAACTATGGTATGTCGCTTGTATGTTGGCATATGCTTCGGTGTTGCACCTCACCATATGCCGAATCACGTGGTCACTTTGGCGTGGCACCCGAGGCCTCACAAAATTAGGTCTCAAATTCATGAGCTGACTTGTGAAGCATGGCATGTATATATCTGGAGGGGTCTGAGAGCAAATGTTCGGATATTCTTGGGCATGGATCTTTGGTCTATATCACCCTTGTATCTTACCCTCGGTTTGACACATGCATGGAGCATTTGAACATTTTCCGTATGCATTTTTGAGTATATAATTGAAATTTGGGCATTATGGTGTGATTTGCCTAATTTTGCTATGTTGTGAGGTCATCTTCATGGGGCAATTCTCCAAGCCCAATCGACTCCAAGTCCAACCAAGGTTTTGTCAGGGTAGGGCATGGTCCTGAGTGCTACTCTAGGCCATGACATGCCACCTCCCCTATTGGGGTAGGATTCAGAGGGTTGGGAGTGAACACATCTTTCGGGTTTGTGTAGTGACGTTTGACACATGGCATTTAGTCATCTTATTTAACTTGGTTCAGGGCATCACGTTGGCGAGTCAAGGGAAGGTCTTGAGTCCAGGGAATCAGGGGTCTATGGCTGTGATTGTGTATGTTTCCATCTTTCCCCAATTGTGCTTCCTTTGTGTTCATATGCGAATTTCAGGGCTTCTTCTTTATTCTATTGGTGCAATTCTATGTACATGCCCAACGCCCGTGTCTCCGTGTGCACCGTGAGACGACCGGCGTGTTGAAAGGAGTTGTTGAGTGTCAACGCGGGACCTCAAACACCCTTGGAAGCCCTCAGTGTGGATCATTTGGATTGGAGCTATTGTACTTGGGAGTTGGTTATTGCAAGGGATCAGGATTTGTGTGAAGGAAACATATTTTACTATTTTTTGTGGGAAATTGTGCAGGATAGGGCAAGATCATGCAGAACCTGGTGAGAAGCAAGACCTTTCGAGTGACAGGAAATGGTGGAAGGGGTACAGCAGGGGCCGGTCCTGGTAGGGACCTTGTTTATGGTAGCAGAGGAGTACCTGCCCCCTACCGCCGCACCGGGGACTTGGGTCCTCATGAGCCCTGCCCAAGGACGCCCTGGGTGCAGATCGTCGAGTCTGTGGAGTCGACGCCGGACTTTGAAGCCCAAGAAGAGCGAAGATGCTCAGGACGGAGAGCCCTTGTAGGACATGGGCTAGACATGGAGGACCTGGCCTCCATGTGTGAAAGGCAATGCCGCAAGGCTTGCAATCTCCGCTCCGCTGCGGAGGAGTTGGAGGGGACTGGCAGCAACGGCAGAGCCCGGCGTTACCGGAAGCGCGGGTCGCCAAAACACGCGGCGGAAGGCAGGGCGATGGAGACGGATCCCAGCCCGGTCAGGCTGTGGTCAGCCCCAGATTCCGAGGGGCATTCCGATGGCTATCGGACCGCTTTCCCTTCGGAGTCGGAGGAGATGGCCATACCGCCCACAAGGGCGCACACGGCCCCCGAACCCAGCCTGGAGCATGACGCCGAGGCGTTGGAGAGGCCTACCAGAGCTAGAACGGCGCCTGTGGCCCGGCACACGGAACCAACGCGGGATGACCTGGGCGACACACCCATGGCGGAGGAGTCCGAGGCGCCAGGAACCGTGGGATGCGCCGGATCAGGTGGAAAGCACGTTGATTGCCACTGCGAGCACATATCCTTCCTCATCGGCAAGTACCGAAAGATGGGGATGGACGCCAGCTTGCAGCACCTCAACCGCCTGGACAACCAGAAGGACGGCCTAGAGGAGGACATCGCGGGGATCCTTGATGACCAGTCGGCCGCGGAGAGAGACATGTCGGAGCTGCGAGCGGAGCAGGACCGGTACCGGAAGAAGCTGGAGATGGCCCTGCAGAAGCAGCAGCGAGTGGTGGACAGCCCCCTCCACCTGGTGGAGGACATGTCGGGATGCCTGAAAAGGCTAGAGGAGTCACAACCCCTCGCCTCGGGTCCGGAGCTCCCGGCATAGCCGGCAACGGCAGAGCTGGTGGAGCGGGTTAAGACCCTCAGGAGCTCCATGGAGAAACCCATGGGCGGCCCTGCAGAGGAACCTTACGCGCCTCCGCCTGATGACCCGGGTGCGCTGCCGTTTGTACCCATGTTAAGCGAATCCATAATGCTCGGGGAGCATACGGCACCGGCTGGGTCCATGCGGGAAGAGCACGCAACCACGGACCTGAGGAGCCTGACGGTACAGATGTCCCCTGCCGCCCAGGATCCACCGACCACTACGACTGCCCATGCAGTTTATGCGGAAGATGAGATCCAGACCATGCAGGGGCGAACCATGGGAAGCGCCGACGGACAACGTCGAGGCCATCCAGGCGGAAACCTGTGGGTGAAGGACCCCACTACGGGGATATGGACAGCCGGTGGAGCAAGTCCTTCCCGCATCCCAAACCTCATGGGTTCAGGCCCAACTGGACCGCACTCCATGGAGGAGAGGGATGTACGGGGAGTGTACTCACACCCCCCGGCCTCAGGTGGTGAAGCCGGTTCGGACCCCTGTGGCCATTTTGGGGTCACTTGGGGTGTGTATCTATGTGCCGGCAGGCTGCCATTGGCTGATATCATACTCTTCAATCCACCTGACCTAACCCGATGTGATAGTGTGATAGGTCGGGCCATTCCGGCCATGAGCGGCCATATTCAGTACCGAGGCACCGCCAGCGGAGATTTATATATCGGAATATCAGGAATCAACAGGGTTTTTTTATCATAATGTTTCCGTAATGTTTCAGCCTTCTGTTCTGATGGTCAATGTATCGGCGACTGTCAGTTGGCTCGCGATTTTGCGGTAACCGAATGGTTAACTGTTATTTACAGATATTTTGGCGGAAACCCCGATGAAGGGTCAGATTTCATCAGTAAAGGGTTCGTTGCTTCCGCAATTTTCATATTATACACTCAAAAAATTAATCCGATTTTTTCAGACTTTCAGAATCGGATTTTCGACTTCGACATCGCCGCACTTGATATGACGAATCTCGAGTGGTCCGACATTTTTCCCCGATCACGAATCAGCCTTCCTTTTGTTATGCCCTTCATTTGTCTTGGAGATATAGTCGAAACAAAAGTGATTCGTGAGACCACTTTGAAAGGTCATATCTCCGGCTCACGGCGAGGTATAACAATTTCGAGAATTGGGCTCGAATCGCCTTGGTCTCAACTTAATTTAGGAAGCATCAAACGCCTTTGGTGTGTACACATGCTCGGTATAGCAAGGGATAAGGGTCAAGAGGGTAGAAAGTGATATATAACTCTTGGACCGTGCAACCGAATATTTTATTGCGACTTTCGAGGGTACCGCATGAGTGTTGGGGTTGCATAGCAACTTTCATTGGGTTCCTACGTATTTTTAACGTGAAGTTATGTCCATGGAGGGGCATGTCATATCATGGTGGGAGCCACTTTTGAGGGTATGTGTTATATGCATGGTTAATGTCTTGATATGCTCACGGCCATGTTATATATCTTCGTGTGGCCGAGGAGATGGGGAACCACACGTGACAAGGGTATTGTCCATGTCCCAATTGTGGGATTCAAAGCGCTAGACTAAGTCTACCGCATATGTATTGCTCATGGTATGTTTGGCAAAGAGATCCATGAGTGCACTCCCATTTTCATGGGGCATGTAGATATGAGTGGCGAAGGTATCTCCATGCGCTCGATTGGGGATCCAAGTGGGGGAATTGTTCGCAAATGGTTCCAATCATTTGTATATTGAACCATGCGCGGATATCATTCGTGAGCATAGAGATATACTCTCATTACAACTTTGTATTTGGACATATTTTCATGTTTTTGACCTCATTTTAAGCTCATTTTTGTGTTTTATGTGCTCAACTGGTCGGCTAACAGTAAAGTGGCTAGAGATCCGTGAACTATGGTACGTTGCTTATATGTTGGCATATGCTTCGGTGTCGCACCTCACCATATGCCGGATCACGTGGTCACTTTGGCCTGGCACACGAGGCCTCACAAAATGAGGTCTCAAATTCATGAGTCGACTTGTCAAGCATGTCATGTACATAACCGGAGGGGTTTCGAAGGCAATGATGGGGTATTCTTGGGCATGGACATTCGGTCTATATCACCCTTGTATGATACTCTCCGGTTTGACACATGCATGGAGCATTTGGATATTTGCCGTATGCATTTTTGAGTATATAATTGACTTTTGGGCATAATGGTGTGATTTGCCTGATTGTGCCATGTTGTGAGGTCATCTTCATGGGGCAGCTCTCCAAGCCCATTCGACTCCAAGTCCAACCAAGGTTATGTCAGGGTAGGGCATGGTCCTGAGTGCCACTCTACGCCATGACACGCCACCTCCCCTATTGGGCTAGGATTTGGAAGCTTCGGAGTGAACACACTTTTGGGGTTTGTGTAGTGACTTGTGACACATGGCATTCAGCCATCTCATTTGACCTGGTTCAGGGCAATATGTTGGTGAGTCAAGGGAAGGTCTTGAGTCCAGGGAATGAGGGGTTTATGGCTGTGAATGTGTATGTTTACCTCTTTCCCCAACTTTGCTTTATTTGTGTTCATATGCCAATTTCAGGGCTTTCCTCTTTGGTGCAATTCTTGTACATGCCCGCCACCGTGGGACGACCGGTGTGCTGAACGGAAGCCCGCAGTGTGAATTTGGATTGTGGATTGGGCTATTGCTGTATTTGAGGGATCTGGTTGCTGTTCAGGGTTGAAGGAGGATTTTACTTTCTATATTTTTGGATTTTGGACCCGGGACTTTGAGAAATGCAAGCATTGATCAGGAGCAAATCAGCAGGGATTACAGGCGGAAGGGGCACAGCAGGGGCCGGTCCTGGTAGGGACCTTTTTTATGGTAGCAGAGGCGTACCTGCTGCCCCTACCTACCGCCGACCCGGGGACTTCGGCCCCTATGAGCCCTGCCCAAGTACGCCCGGGGTGCGTATTGTGGGCTTGGTGGAGACCACGCCGGAGATTGGAGCCAGAGAGGAGCCGAGACGCTCAAGAGCATGGTGAACTCCGGAAGTTGAAGCCCGAAGAGAAGTACGACATTCGGGAAGAGGAGGACTTGACATGGAGGACCTGGTCTCCATGTGCGAGCGTCGCCGCCGCAAGGCATGCAACCTCCGCTCCGCCGCGGAGGACTCTGAGGAGGCCTGCCATTCAGGCAGCAGTGGAGGACGGGCCCGGCGCTACCGGAAGCGCGGGTCACCCAAGCCCGCGGCAGGGGACGCCGGGGCTATGGATACGGACCCCAGCTTGGTCAGGCTGTGGGACTCCGAGCACTCCGAGGGCTATCGGACAGCTTATGAGCAACCCTCAGAGTCAGAGGAGACGGCCAGACCGCCCACAAGGGCGAACACGGCCCCAGAACCCAGCCTGGAGCATGATGCCGAGGCGTTGGAGAGGCCCGCCAGAGCCAGGACGGCGCCTGTGGCCCGGCACACGGAGCCAACGCGGGATAGCATGGGCGACACACCCATGGCGGAGGACTCCGAGACGCCGGGAACCGCGGGATGCGCCGGATCAGGTGGAAAGCACGCTGAGTGCCACTGCGAGCACGTGTCGTTCCTCATGAACAAGTACCCAAAGATGGGGATGGACGCCATCGTGCATCGCCTAGACCGCCTGGACAACGCGAAGGACGGTCTAGAGGAGGACGTCGCGGGGATCCTGGATGACCAGTCGGCCGCGGAGAGAGACATGTCGGAGCTGCGAGCGGAACATGACCGATACCGGGGGAATCTGGAGCTGGCCCTGGAGAAGCAGCAGCGAGTGGTGGACAGCCTCCTCCACCTGGTGGAGGACATGTCGGGACGCCTGAAAAGGCTGGAGGAGCTACAACACCTCACCTCGGGTCCGGAGCTCCCGGCAAAGCCGGCAGCGGCAGAGCTGGTGGAGCGGGTTAAAACCCTCAGGAGCGCCATGGATAAACCCATGGGCGGCCCTGCAGAGGCACCATACGCGCCTCCGCGTGTTGACCTGGGTGCGCTGCCGTTTGTTCCCATGTTCAGCGAATCCACAATGCTCGGGGAACACACGGCACCGGCTGGGTCCATGCGGGAAGGGCACGTAACCACGGACCCGAGGAGCCTGACGGTACAGATGTCCCATGCCGCCCAAGATCTACCGACCACTACGACTGCCCATGCAGTTTATGCGGAAGAGGAGATCCAGAGCCAGACTATGCAGGGGCGAACCATGGGAAGCGCCGACGGACATGGTCGAGGTCATCCAGGCGGAAACCTGTGGGCGAAGGACCCCAATACGGGGATATGGACAGCCGGTGGAGCAAGTCCTTCCCGCATTCGAAACCCCATGGGTTCGGGCCCAACTGGACCGCACTGCATGGAGGAGAGGGATGTACGGGGAGTGTACTCACACCCCCCGGCCACAGGTGGTCTCCGTGTCGGTGGAGTGGTGGCTGGTGACGTCGGAGACGCCATCAGGATTGACGACCTCAGGGGAATCAAAATCCCCTACAATGATGGCAACCCCTCCAATCTGGACGACTTCATCCTGGATTGGGAGGACTTCGCCGAGGAGGTCGTCGGCGAGATGCGGGGAGCGCCGCGGGACAAGTGGGTATGCCGGACATTCCCACACCGGCTGGCGCAGGACCCGAAGGAGGAGCTGCGGGATCAGATCCGGGAAGGATTGATCCGTACGGAGCAGGCCTGCCTCCAGTGGTTGGAGGATGAGGAGCGGGTGGACGCTCCGAACCAGAAGCTGGAGGACTTGTGGTCCATCCCGCTGCAGCTGGACCGCGGTGAGTTGCGGGTCCGGAAGTGGAACCGGTACCTGCGGAAGTACCGACGGAGCCTCAAGCTGGTTGAAGACTGGAACGAGTCCAGCGAGATCCGTCACTTGCTGAAGGATGTCCTCCGCGGCCACTGGAAGAGGAGAGTGGAGGACGAGGAGAAGAAGAGAGCGAAGAAGCGCGTGGCGGTGAGGATCATGGCGGCAGAGGATACCCATGCGGGTATCATGGAGTTCTTTAGGAGGAACCTGGGCGAGCCCAACCGGATGTTGGGACTGAAGAACGCCGTGTACGTGGAGGTATTTGGAGACTCCATGGGGCAAAGGTTGCTGCGCCTCAACAACGTGGAGTGGAGGCGCGGGGAGCCGCTGAGGATGCAGGTCATCTTCGCCCGCATGAGCCTGGACGAGATCGTGAAGTACATCACGGTGGAGTTGAAGCTCAATGCGAAGAACGAGGCCCACGTGCAGGATCGACATGGTCATGGACAACGAGGCCACCGAGAAGACGGCCATCATCAGGAGATCCAAGAGGACACGGCCAACTCCGCGGAGAATGGTAGTGGAAGTGGCCAAGACCACTGGACCTGGTCTCGGGAGGATCACGAGGAGGCCCATTTCTTCGCGTTTGTGGCGCACAACGTGAGGGACCATGGGCAGGATCGGTCCAGATGGAGCCGGGTGTGACCCAAGAAGAGCAATGAGCCAAGGAGGATCGGGAACCCACCGCTCTTGTTCCGAGAGTACAGGTCTCAGCACGACGGGTGCTGGGTCTGTTATGGCAAGGGAAACAACTATGCACACGACCACCGTCAGTGCAAGGTGTATGAGGCGGACAAAAAGGCCTACTTCGCCGCTCACCCCGAGAAGAAGCCCAAGGAGCAGCGGATTTCCGATTGGAAGGCGAAGGGCGGAGACGGGGGAAAAGGCGAAGGCAAAGGCCAAGGAAAAGGCGGAGGAGGAGGCTATGGTGGTGGACCTGGCCAAGACCGACGAGTGAGGTCGATCGAGGAGGTGGCTGACGACATGTTGAGGACGTTGGAGGAACTCAAAGCCCAGCAACGTGATGGACAAAGTCCTGGCGGATCGCAGCCGGAAGGGGCTGCGGGAAGCCAAGTCTAGAGGAGCTCCCACGGGAGTGGGACCTCGGAGGTCTCTCCTCCGAAAATCAGTGGAATCCCAGAGAAAGCGAAGGCACATCGGGTGCCAAAGAAGGCTCCAGAAGAGCCAAAACCACTGAGTTTTGCCACTCCCAACCCCTGGAGCGCCCTGCCAAGGCAAGTACATGTGGGTACGGGACATGGCAAGAAGGAAGGAGCGACCACGGAGAGCCCCGTGGACGGGCAGGACCAACCCAAGATCTACACCATCCGTGACCATACCCTTGAAGTCCTGATGCACCCGGACGTGCTAGAGTTGCATGCCGTGAGAGTCGTCCATACACCTCATGGCGACGAGCGGCAGTTGCACTTGAAAGTGCGAGTACGGTGCGGACGAGAGGAGAAGGTGGTGGATGTGTTGGTGGATACGGGTGCCCAGGTGAGCCTGGTCCGGAGAGGGTTGTTCAAGGAGGAATCCCTGCAGCCCAGCCGGAGACCGGTCCGCCTGAAGGTCGCCAACGGAGAGATTATGGGTGGTGGCACCCATGAGGCCACTATCAGTATGGATTTCTGGGAGCATGAGCGCTTGAACCGCCCTGATTTGGCGAAGAGAAGCACTCTATCCGGGAACTTCTATGTGGCCGACATTACAAATTGGGATATGATCATGGGGTATGACTTCATGGTGGCAAATGCCATTGGAGCCCTTCCCCATCGCGCAACTCTGGTCGGGGAGGATGATGAATGCCTCACATGGCTGTCCACGGACTATGCATGCGGATCATCCCAATGGAATGCTTAGGAAGAGGATCGAATCGTCCAAGCGGTGCAAGCTGTGGGTGCCAAGTCCAGAGGAGACCGCGGAGTTCAGCTCACGGAGTATGGAATGGCGCCGCAGGTGTATGCCAGGATGATCCAGACGCTGGGGGCCGAAGCGCCCGAGACGGACGTCTTTGCTTCCCGGGATGCCCCACTTCTGAGGAAGTGTAGGCGGCACTGGCATCGAGAAGACTCAGCCTGGCACCGGCATTGGGGTTTGAAGGAGTGGGGACCCATGTATTGGCATGGCTCCCTGGACAATACCAGACGTACGGTGGAGAAGATCATCGCGGATAGGGCGAAGGGGATCCTGGTCATAACCGGCATAGGATCCACCCCATGTCCGCTGGAGGGTCTCAAGTCGACGCTGGACTCCATCACCCTGAACGAGATGTCATTCAGGCCAGAGGAGGAGTTGTTCATCGACGCCAAGGGTGTATCATTGCCCTCCCTCGGTCAAGCGTGGGGTACCAAGGCTTTCCTGGTGGATGGGGCGCAAACCCAGCCCACGGGTGATGAAGCATTCATCCGTAGGGTGGAGGCGGTGCCCATGAGGGTCATGTTTGAGCCCAAGGAGGGGACGGATCAGCCTATTGATGGCATTGATGTCCTGTCCCACGCCGAGATCGACGACATCGTCAACTACATGCCGATGGGGATGCACGACCGTGTGGCGGCCAAGAAGAGGCGGGCCATGGTCATATCTCCGCATTGGTGGGATGACAAGATGTTGGTTACCGGCAAGTAGGAGAAGGACGAGTTCGTGGCGAGGGTCATGGATCACATCGCGGACCAATACGATGGTCCGGTTGGGTCGGACCCACCAACATGGAGTTTTCCAAGAATGGGTGCCAATAGCGACAGTCAGCAGCCCGAGGCCGCAAATTTCCGAAGATTATCGGTGAGAAGAGCTCCCCACGACGATGAAGACGGCATATCGGACGAGGAGAAGTCGGAATCGGACCCAGAAGAGGCCTATACCGCAGTGCGGTCGGTTGTATCTATACCGAAGCAAGCGGCTGAAGAGGCCCAGGAGAACCCGAAGGTCGCCGAGCTGAAGGAGAGGCTGATCAATGCCTATCCGCGGCTTTTCAGTGGCGTCGCCAACAAGAACTCTCCAGATCGTGGGAGGTTTGGTACAGCGAAGATCAAGCTGAAGCCGAACCCGAACATCTATCGTCATCGGGAGTACCAACTTCAGGGCGATCGGGCCGAGGCCATGAAGAAGTTGTTGGCCGAGTTCATTGAGCGAGGATGGATCGAACCCTCCGACAGTGAGTGGGCCAGCCCAGCCTTCATCGTGCCCAAGAAGGAGAAGGGCGAGTGGAGGTTGGTGGTGGATTACAGGGGTTTGAACGAGCAAACCGAGCACGACTCGTACTCGCTTGCCCTGATCGACTCCATCCTCCAAAAACAACAGAAAAAGCGGATCTTCACGGTGTTGGACCTGAAACACGGTTATCACCAGATGCCGCTACACCCGGACTCCAGGCCCTGCACAGCGATGTCGACGCCGCTGGGGCCCATGCAGTGGAAAGTGGTGCCTATGGGCGCCAAGAATGGCAACGCCGCTTTCCAGCGCATGATGGAGGACCTACTCGGTCCTGTCTGGGACTGTGCCGATCCCTTCGTGGATGACATCATCATCGGGTCCGGCACGGAGAACATGACTGAGGGCGAGCTCATCGACGCGCATGAGAAGGATCTGCGCCGAGTGCTCAGCGAGTTGGACAAGCACAACATGGTGTGTAAGCCCACCAAAGCCTCACTCTTCGTGAAGGAAGTGGAGTTTGCGGGTCACGTGGTTGGTCACGGGCAACGCCGTCCCATGCCTGGGAAGCTGGCGTCCCTGCACCACTGGAAGAAGCCCCAGACCATCAGCGAACTCCGGTCCTTCATGGGGTTCTGCAATTACTATTCGGGCTATGTCCGGATGTATGCAGAACTCTCAGGGCCGCTGCACAAGATGCTGCAGGTGGGGAAGTTCGATGGCCGGAAGGGGAGCAAGAAGAAGCTTGCCTGGACCCCTGAAGCCGAAGATGCGTTCGGCCGCCTGAAGGAGCGACTCCTGGGGCAGCTGGGGCTATTCTTGGTGGACCCGAACAAGGGATTCGTGCTACGGACGGACGCCTCAGACTATGCTGTAGGGGCAGTCCTTGAGCAGATCCGGGACGACGGGTCTCACGTACCTGTGGCGTTTTGGAGTCGGATCCTGGCCGAGGGCCAACGTCGAACATTGACCGCGAGGGAGAAGGAGACGTATGCCATTGTCTGTGCGCTCAGGAAGTGGTCTGGCCACATCGGATTGCAACCGGTGGTGGTCTGTACAGACCATCAGTCCTTGCAGAGCTGGCACAAGGAGCACGTCGACACCCCCTCGGGACCGGCGGCAAGGAGGGCCCGATGGCATGAGACGTTCGCCAAGTTCGACCTCAGCGTCGTATACGTCCCGGGGAAGGACAACACTGTGGCAGATTGCCTCAGTCGGGGGGCCTACCCCGCGGGCAAGGCTTGGATGGACATATCCAGCCATGGAGACGCCGAGGAGACCGAGGAGGCCAAGCGCATCATCGAGATGGAGAAGGCCATGGAGCAAGAGGGGGTCAAGTGCTTTGTGGTGATGGCAAACCGTACGGACCTGGCCAAGTTCCGGGGCGCCCGAGTCCAAGCTATTCGAGAGGAAACCCTAGAGCAGTAGATGGTGGCCCCTGTAGAGCTAGTCAGGTCGGTGCTCACAGAAGACTGGTCGGATGACTATGCGGCATCCGAGCACTGGAGCAAGTACTGGAATGCCGTGAGCGCTCCGTCGGATGACGAATGGCCCGAGGGCTTGACCGAGGATGGGGACAAGTTGTTCCTCAAGGACAAGCTGCTGGTGCCCGAGAACCGAGTGGAGGAGCTAATTGACCATTGGCACAACGCCCAGCTCATGCACCCTGGCCGAGACAAGATGCAGCAGGACCTGGAGTGGCGCTTCAAGTTCCCTCAGGGGTACTACGCCATCCTGGATAGGTACTGCAGCGACTGTGCCGTGTGTCGGGCCATGAAGAGCCCCAACCACTCCACAGCAGGCAACCCGGTGTATACGGCTATACCGGAGGCCCCTATGCGGTCCGTGGCCATGGATGTATTCGCCATGCCGGAGGTCACCGTGGAAGGTGAGACCTACGACTGTGTCATCCTGGCGGTGGATAGGCACAGTGGGTATATCGTGGCGGTCCCTGGCAAGAAGTCCAAGAAGAAGGACAAGAAGGACAAGCATGGAGTGGGGCTGCAGGCCAAGACCGTCGCTAATGCCATGATCAGGCATTGGCTGACGATTTTTGATGTCCCAGCTGTCATCTGCAGCGATCGGGGCAGTCAATTTGTGGGGACGTGGTTCAAGACGATGTGCAAGCACATGGGCATTCGACATGCCAAGACAGTGTCGTACCACAGCCGGTCAAATGGCCGGGCTGAGGTTGCCGGGCGGCAGATGTTCGAGAAATTCCGCCAGCTGCACATCGATAAACCGGGCCGGAATTGGTACAATTCGCTGTGGAGAGTGCTTCAAGCGTACCATGACCTTCCGGGACCCACTGGACCGTCGCCCCATCGTATCCTGTTCCTACGGGATCGAGTGTCACGCACTCTCCCGTGGTTGAACCATGGCAAAGTGGCCCGGGATGCGAAAGCTATGATGGCTGAGGCGGACGACACGGCGGCCAAGGTGTGCAAGGCACTTCAGGACGAGCATGACAAGAGGGCCAAGTACTTCAAGCAGGGAAAGGTCCAGAAGTATGCTCTCCAAGACACCGTGTGGGTGGAGCGGCACCACAAGGATGTCCTGTCCAGGCATCGGCAGGCATCTTGGTATGTGCCGGGGGTAATCGTGCGGAAGGTCGGGCAGGATGTGTATGCGGTTCGTGTGGGGGATAACAAGATCCTGGACCGCGACCATACCCAGCTTCGTCCCCGAGCACCAGACCCCAGCGGATGTCCCGTCACCTTCGAGTTCACGGCCGGCGATGTGGACTCGGACGACGAGGGTGAGGACGACGATTTCACCGCTGAGAAGATCCTGGCGGACAAGCCAGACCCGGGTACGCCTGGGGGTAGGCGCTATAAAGTCCGTTTGAAGGGATTCGCCGCATCCAGGGATTCGTAGGAGCCTCCGAGCAGTTTCGTGCCGAGGTACACCACGGTCTGGATGGACTATCTGAAGAAGAAGAACATTTCTTTGGATGTCAAGGACGTGTTGGTCCATTTGGGGGCTGCAGTAGCACCGTAATGGATCCCCCTTGGCATTTTTGTTTGTTTCTGTGCTTGGGGAGACGGGTGAGGGCGTTCATCCGGGGACTTTTCGGCCTTGATTGGCCATATACCCCCTTCACTCAATCTCCACATATATATTTCATTCTGGTATACTTATTTAGGTCGACCGACGACGTTTTTCTATCTTTGCTCCCCTCGGTCCATGTTGTAGATCAAGAGGAGACCGGATATGGCGTAGGGCACCGATTATCAGTGTCCTCACCCCTCCCTTGGGGCGTGGGGGACGCCTACGACGTGTGTGGGGCCTCCATGTGTCCTTGGGACATAGGGGGGGGGGGGTTTGGAGCCCATTGGGGTCCTCCCGTCCTCTCTTCAATGACTTCCGAGCGGTAACAACGCTCTGAGAAGGGGGGTGAAGCCGGTTCGGACCCCCGTTGCCATTTTGGGGTCACTTGGGGTGTGTATCTATGTGCCGGCAAGCCGCCATTGGCTGATATCATACTCTCCCATCCACCTGACCTAACCCGATGTGATAGTGTGATAGGTCGGGCCATTCCGGCCATGAGCGGCCATATTCAGTACCAAGGCACCGCCAGCGGAGATTTATATATCGGAATATCAGGACTCAACAGGGTTTTTTTATCATAATGTTTCCGTATTTTTTCAGCCTTCTGTTCTGATGGTCAATGTATCGGCAACTGTCAGTTGGCTCGCGATTTTGCGGTAACCGAATGGTTAACTGTTATTTACAGATATTTTGGCGGAAACCCCGATGAAGGGTCAGATTTCATCAGTAAAGGGTTCGTTGCTTCCGCAATTTTCATATTATACACTCGCAAAATTAATCTGATTTTTTCAGACTTTCAGAATCAGATTTTCGACTTCGACATCGCCGCACTTGATATGACGAATCTCGAGTGGTCCGACATTTTTCCCCGATCACGAATCAGCCTTCCTTTTGTTATGCCCTTCATTTGTCTTGGAGATATAGTCGAAACAAAAGTGATTCGTGAGACCACTTTGAAAGGTCATATCTCCCGCTCACGGCGAGGTATAACAATTTCGAGAATTGGGTTGGAACCGCCTTGGTCTCAACTTAATTTAGGAAGCATCAAACGCCTTTGGTTCGTACACATGCTCGGTATAGCAAGGGATAAGGGTCAAGAGGGTAGAAAGTGATATATAACTCTTGGACCGTGCAACCGAATATTTTATTGCGACTTTCGAGTGTACCGCATGAGTGTTGGGGTTGCATAGCAATTTTCCTTCGGTTCCTACATATTTTTAACGTGAAGTTATGTCCATGGAGGGGCAAGGCATATCATGGTGGGAGCCACTTTTGAGGGTATGTGTTATATGCATGGTTTATGTCTTGATATGCTCACGCCCATGTTATATATCTTCGTGTGGCCGAGGAGATGGGGAACCACACGTGACAAGGGTATTGTCCATGTCCCAATTGTGGGATTCAAAGCGCTAGACTAAGTCTACCGCGTATGTATTGCTCATGGTATGTTTGGCAAAGAGATCCATGAGTGCACTCCCATTTTCATGGGGCATGTAGATATGAGTGGCGAAGGGATCTCCATGCGCTCGATTGGGAATCCAAGTGGGGGAATTGTTCGCAAATGGTTCCAATCATTCGTATATTGAACCATGCGCGGATATCATGGGTGAGCATAGAGATATACTATCATGACAACTTTGTATTTGGACATATTTTCATGTTTTTGACCTCATTTTAAGCTCATTTTTCTGTTTTATGTGCTCAACTGGTCGGCTAACAGTAAAGTGCCTAGAGATCCGTGAACTATGCTAATATGTTGGCATATGCTTCGGTGTCGCACCTCACCATATGCCGGATCAGGTGGTCACTTTGGCCTTGCACACGAGGCCTCACAAAATGAGGTCTCAAATTCATGAGTTGACTTGTGAAGCATGTCATGTACATAACCGGAGGGGTTTCGAAGGCAATGATGGGGTATTCTTGGGCATGGACATTCGGTCTATATCACCCTTGTATGATACGTTCCGGTTTGACACATGCATGGAGCATTTGGATATTTGCCGTATGCATTTTTGAGTATATAATTGACTTTTGGGCATAATGGTGTGATTTGCCTGATTGTGCCATGTTGTGAGGTCATCTTCATGGGGCAGCTCTCCAAGCCCATTCGACTCCAAGTCCAACCAAGTTTATGTCAGGGTAGGGCATGGTCCTGAGTGCCACCCTAGGCCATGACACGCCACCTCCCCTATTGGGCTAGGATTTGGAACCTTGGGAGTGAACACATTTTTTTTGGGTTTGTGTAGTGACTTGTGACACATGACATTCAGCCATCTCATTTGACCTGGTTCAGGGCAATATGTTGGTGAGTCAAGGGAAGGTCTTGAGTCCAGGGAATGAGGGGTTTATGGCTGTGAATGTGTATGTTTACCTCTTTCCCCAACTTTGCTTTATTTGTGTTCATATGCCAATTTCAGGGCTTTCTCTTTGGTGCAATTCTTGTACATGCCCGCCACTGTGGGACGACCGGTGTGCTGAACGGAAGCCCGCAGTGTGAATTTGGATTGTGGATTGGGCTATTGCTGTATTTGAGGGATCTGGTTGCTGTTCAGGGTTGAAGGAGGATTTTATTTTCCATATTTTTGGATTTTGGACCCGGGACTTTGAGAAATGCAAGCATTGATCAGGAGCAAATCAGCAGGGATTACAGGCGGAAGGGGCACAGCAGTGGCCGGTCCTGGTAGGGACCTTCTTTAGTGGTATCCCTCTCGGCGGAGTGGTGGCTGCGGACGTCTGAGACGCCATCAGGATTGACAACCTCAGGGGAATCAAAATCCCCTACTACGATGGCAACCCCTCCAACCTGGATGACTTCATCCTGGATTGGGAGGACTTCGTCGAGGAGGTCGTCGGCGAGATGAAGGGAGCGCCAAGGGACAAGTGGGTATGTCGGACATTCCCACACAGGCTGGCGCAGGACCTGAAGAAGAGCTTAGGGATCAGATCCGCGAGGGATTGATCCAGACGGAGTAGGCCTGCCTCCAGTGGCTGGAGGACGAGGAGCGAGTGGACGCCCCGAACCAGAAGTTGGAGGATTTATGGTCCATTCCGCTGCCGCTGGAGCGCGGGGAGTTGAGGGTCCGGGAATGCAATCGGTACATCCGCAAGTAAGCTGGTGGAGGACTCGAAGGAGTCCAGCGAGATCCGACACCTGCTGAAGGACGTCCTCGCCGGCCACTGGAAGAAGAGAGTGGAGGACGAGGAATAGAAGACAGCAAAGAAGCGCTTGGCCGTACGGATCATGGCATCGGAGGACACCCACGCCGGAATAATGGAGTTTTTCCGGCAAAACCTCGGTGAGCCAAGCCGAACGTTGGGGTTGAAGAACGCCGTCTAAGTGGAGGTATTCGGCGACACCATGGGGCAAAGGCTGATGCGCCTCAACAACGCGGAGTGGAGGCGCGGAGAGCCGCTGAGGATGCAGGTCATCTTCGCCCGCATGAGCCTGGACGAGATCGTGAAGTACATCACGGTGGAGCTGAAGCTCAACGCCAAGAACGAGGCCCACGTGCAGGATCGACAGGGCCATGGACATCGAGGTCATCGGGAAGATCGCCAACACCGAGACTTCAAGGAGGACACGGTCGGCACCGCGGAGGAAGGGAGTGGAAGCGGCCAAAATCTCTGGACCGCGACCACCCGAGAGGATCAGGAAGAAGCCCACTTCTTTGCGTTCGTAGCGCACAATATGAAGGAGCACGGGCATGACAGGTCCAGGTGGAACCGCCTGGACCCAAGGACCAAGAACCGCAAGGAACCGCGGAGGATCGGGAACCCGCCGCTCTCGTTCCGCGAGTACAGATCGCAGCACACCGGTTGCTCGGTCTGCTACGGCAAAGGGAACAACCATGCACATGACCACCGGCATTGCAAGGTATATGAGGAAGACAAGAAGACCTACTTCGCCGGCCATCCCGACAAGAAGCCCAAGGAGCAACGAATTGCCGATTAGAAGGCAAAGGGCGGAGACGGTGGAAAAGGCCAAGGAAAGGGCCAAGGGAAAGGCGGAGGAAAAGGCTATGGTGGAGGACCCGGCCCAGACCGATGCGTGAGGTGGATCGGGGAGGTTGCTGAGGACATGTTGAGGACGTTGGAGGAACTCAAAGCCCAGCAATGTGGTGGACAAAGTCTGAGCGGATCGCAGCAGGAGGGAGCTGCGGCAGGCCACGTCCAGAGGAGCCCCCACGGGAGTGGGACCCCGGAGGTCTCTCCTCTGAAAATCAGTGGAATCCTATAGAAAGCGAAGGCACATCGGGTGCCGAAGAAGGCTCCAGAAGAGCCAAAACCACTGAGTTTCGCCACTCCCAACCCCTGGAGCGCCCTGCCAAGGGGAGTGTATGTGGGCAAGGGACGTGGCAAGAAAGAAGGAGCAACCACGGAGAGCCCCGTGGACGGGCAGGACCAGCCCAGGATCTACACCATCCGTGACCATACCCTCGAAGTCCTGATGCACCCGGATGTGCTAGAGTTGCATGCCGTGAGAGTCGTCCATACGCCGCAGGGTGACGAGCGGCAGTTGCACTTGAAGGTGCGTGTACGGTGCGGACAAGAGGAGTTGGTGGTGGATGTTTTGGTGGATACGGGTGTCCAGGTGAGCCTGGTCCGGAGAGGGTTGTTCAAGGTACGAGGTACAAGGGGTTTGAACGAGCAAAGCAAGCACAACTCGTACTCGCTTCCTCTGATTGCCACCATCCTCCAAAAACAACAAAAAAAGCCGATTTTCACGGTGTTAGACCTGAAACACAGTGATCACCAGATGCCGCTACACCCGGACTCCAGGCCCTGCACAGCGATGTCGACGCCGCTGGTGCCCATGCAGTGGGAAGTGGTGTCTATGGGCGCCAAGAATGGCAACGCCGCTTTCCAGCGCATGATGGAGGACCTACTCGGTCCGGTCCGGGACTGTGCCGACCCCTTTGTGTATGATATCATCATCGGGTCCGGCACGGAAGACATGACTGAGGACGAGCTCATCGAAGCGCATGAGAAGGATCTGCGCCGAGTGCTCAGCGAGCTGGACAAGCACAACATGGTGTGCAAGCCCACCAAAGCCTCACTCTTCGTGAAGGAAGTGGAGTTTGCGGGTCACGTGGTTGGTCACGGGCAACGCCGTCCCATGTCTGAGAAGCTGGCGTCCCTGCACCACTGGGAGAAGCCCCAGACCATCAGCGAACTCCGATCCTTCATGGCGTTCTGCAACTACTATTCGGGCTATGTCCGAATGAATGCGGAACTATCGGGGCCGCTGCACAAGATGCTTGAGGTGGGCAAGTTCGATGGCCGGAAGGGGAGCAAGAAGAAGCTTGCCTGGACCCCGGAGGCTGAAGATGCGTTCAACCGCCTGAAGGAGCGACTCCTGGGGCAGCTGGGGTTATTCCTGGTGGACCCGGACAAGGGATTCGTGCTACGGACGGACGCCTCGGACTATGCTGTAGGGGCAGTCCTCAAGCAGGTCCGGGATGACGGGTCGCACGTACCCGTGGCGTTTTGGAGCCGGATCCTGGCCGAGGGCCAACGTCGAACCTGGACTGCGAGGGAGAAGGAGACGTACGCCATTGTTTGTGCGCTCAGGAAGTGGTCTTGCCACATCGGATTGCCACCGGTGGTGGTTTGTACAGACCATCAGTCCTTACAGAGCTGGCACAAGGAGCACGTCGACACCCCCTCGGGACCGGCGGCAAGGAGGGCCCGGTGGCACGAGACGTTCGCCAAGTTCGACCTCAGCGTCGTATACGTCTCGGGGAAGGACAACACTGTGGCAGATTGCCTCAGTCGATGGGCCTACCCCGCGGGCAAGGCATGGATGGACATATCCAGCCATGGGGATGCCGAGGAGACCGAGGAGGCCAAGCGCATCATCGAGATGGAGAACGTCATGGAGCAAGAGGGGGTCAAGTGCTTTGTGGTGATGGCAAACGGTACAGACCTGGCCAAGTTCCGGGGCGCCCGAGTCCAAGCTATTCGAGAGGAAACCCTCGAGCAATGGATGGTGGCCAACGTAGAGCTGGTCAGGTCGGTGCTCACAGAGGACTGGTCGGAGGACTATGCGGCATCCGAGCGCTGGAGCAGGTACTGGAATGCCGTGAGCGCCCCGTCGGACGACGAATGGCCCGAGGGCTTGACCGAGGATGGGGAGAAATTATTCCTCAAGGACAAGCTATTGGTCCCTGAGAACCGAATGTAGGAGCTCATTGACCACTGGCATAACGCCCAGCTCATGCATCCTGGTCGGGACAAGATGCAGCAGTGACGCGTTCCCGTGGGGGGCCTGGCCACGGGACGCTGCGGTGGACACACACAAGTGAGCAGGCAGGCAAAGCACTACGCTCACAGGGGCATCATTCCGCTCGTGTCATGTGACAAAGCGTTTCAGGATCCTTGCCACTCTGAAACAAGGGAACAAAAGTATGTACAGCAACACATCAGGATATGTACACATGGGGTTAAGACTGGACTGGGGTAAGGGCATCACACGACAATAGACACTCAGTCCCAACTCATATCCCAATCCCAGGTCCGACCCTTTCAGCCGCTGGTGGGGGCGGGGGCTCAAACACAACCCATGCCCTGCTCAGTCCGGACCCTGAAACCCTGCCAATAGGGGGGATGTCCCGCCCAGCCACAGGCGAGTTCCTGGAAGCCAAGATGCTCCAAGGCCAAACAACGGTGGCTCCTCATGCTCCCTTAACGGCAGGTCTAAACTCCCCTCTGGGCGAGAGATATGGCCCCGCCATTATCCCCTAGGAGTTGGTAGCTGAAAATGGGCTGTTTCAGCCCAAACTGATATTAGCTCAAAAATCTCCGAAATCAACCCCTCGTACAGACCCGCCAGAGGTAGGGACGAGGCAACTGACCCTATGCCCTTCGAGTATGAACCCGCCGGAGCCTTCACCCAACCTGGTTCCCTCTGAGATCCCGGCATCAGGGCACCACGGGTTCGTCAAGTGGGGTCATGATGCCAAAATCACCAAAATTGGCATCATTATCACGCGCGGCTCGCCCGGCCAGGGCAAGGCCAATGGCACACAGGATAGGAGGCAGGACCTAGGACTTATATCTGATTGCACAACTTGAAATTAGGTTCGGGCTCTCTGTGGGCATAGAGATATGGGGCCGCAAATTCACCACTTGGGGGGGTGAAATGTGGGTCCCAAAAGGGGGTCATTTTGGCTGCTCGAAATGAGCCAAAATTCAGGGGTGCTCCCAATAGTATATCTCCACGCCGGCTTGGAGATCGGATCCGCCATTCCATACGCGATCCACCGGGAGTCCAACTGAGACTCCCATTCATTTTGGCTCTCAAAGATCCCCATGCCACTTGGCGTGGTGACAATCCCAATTGGGTCCACAAATGCCAAAATGGCAAAATTGTCCACACTCACTTTGGGCTAGCACCCTAACGAAGGTTGCTCCGCTTCGCCCACGTGGTGTGTGAACCATGGGGACCAATATACATATCACCCATGTCATATATGGTCCATTGGTCCATGCGTCCGGCGTGCACGAGGCTGCTGAACATGGTGCACGGCGGGCAGAAAATGTGGAAAATTGCTCAAAATGGCCGAAAATGCGCACACTCATGGTTGCGGCAAATGAGGCACATGCCCGACTTGGACCCGAGTGGGCCATAAGATTGGTATCAAGTCATATGGGTCCAACATATCTTTTTGGCGTCGCCCAACTCCTCCGGTTTTGGGAATGGCAGGGTCGCCAAGTGAGCCCATGATTTGGGATAGTGCCAAATCGCCAACATGGCGGCCACGGTATGCCAAGCCCAAGAGGAGTTATTCGCCGGGTCCAAGATATCTTGGGCACCGAAGTATGTACCCTCAGGACATACTTGAGTCATGATGTCAATTGAGTGCAACGTTCAGATACACGGTCGCCACTTGACATCATGACGGGCAAGAAAAAGCAATATTGGCGAAAAAACACCCAAAGAGGCCTTGAAAGGCGCACAAATATATTATAATATCTTCGGCTTGGATTGAGTAATCGACCAATCCTTCTAAAGAAAATGACTTGACACCAATGACCTCCGATTCCACATATGTGGTCCACTTGGGGCGCTTTAAAAGGTCACGAGCGCTACTTCCCAAGTGGGCACATGAAAATATGGAAAATTGCAAAACACACACCTTGCTCCCAACGCATCGCTTTGGGATCGCCACACAAGCTTTCCTCCACGAAGGTTAGGCTTGCAATTGATCGTGGGGAGTATAAGAAAGGGCCTCGTGCAATATGAGGTCCATTGGTGGGTGTATCGCTCTTAGCCAAACCCGCCAAATGGGCACGCAATACAACACATGGCACATACCACATACTGCCCAAAAAGGTAGCTCCCCCCACGATATGTCATGCCCCTCCAAGGGCATAACTTTGTGTCAATCGCTCATAGGAACTCAAGGAAAGTTCCTATGCAACACCAACACTCGCGCGCTACACTGGAAAGTTATCTTCACGCACGCAATATCATGGCCAAAGAGTTATAACGCAAACTCTACCCTCTTGACCACGATCCCTTACGCTAGCGTGCACGTGTGGAGACGCAAGGCGTATAAAGCTTCCCAAATTACGTCAGGAGTATTGTGAATACATCCCATGCTTTCTTATTGTCATTCCTCGCAAGCAGCACGAGATATGACCCTCACAAGTGGCCTCACGAATCAACTTTGTTTTGCCCATATCTCTAAGACAAATGGAGGGCAAGACAAAAGGAAAGTTGATTCGTGCATAGGGAACCACGTAGGTCCACTCGAAAGAGGTCAAATCAAGTGCGGGGATGTCGAAGTCGAAAATCCGATTTCGACATCCTGAAAAACTCGGATTAAGGTTGCGAGTGTACAATGTGAAAATTGCGGATGCATCAATGCAATTCCTGAAGACTTTAGAGTCTTCGTCACGGATTGCGCTAAAATGTCTGTAAGTAACAGTTAAACTGGCGGTTACGCTAAAGTCGCGAGCCAACCGCCAGCAGTCAAAACATTGATTATCAGAACGGAAGCGTGAAAATTTACGGAAACAATATGAAAATAAAACCCTGTTGATTCCTGATATTCTGGTGTGTAAATCTCAGCGGGCGACGCATCGGTTGCCGATGCGGCCGCTAATAGCTGAAATGCCCAGATCTCTCACACAAACACGTCTTACCTACATCTGTTGTTAGGGTGAAGTTGCCGGATCGACGGCCGAAGGCGGTGCGGGGCAGATTGGCGTGAAATAGTAAGATACCGGCAAATGGCAGTTTGCCGGTACATGGTAACATGCCCCAAGTGGCCGGAATGCCGTCACGGGGGCTTTACGGTAAGGGAGACGCTCCTGCCGGGCTCTCACCGGGCTTCACCGGGCGTCTTCCCCTCCGTACATGGGGTTAGTGGGCACACGGAGACCGGTTGTATACCCCACCATGGTCATGGGGTTCTGGGTACCGCTTCACCCCCCTCCTTAGAGCAAACCCCGGGGGGGGCTCGATAACACCACGCATGGCAGCGGGTACCCAGGACCATCCCCTGAGGGGGGGGGTTTCCCCGGACCATCCCCTGGGGGGGGGTCAGTCGTACCACACACCTCAGGCTGGTCTTGGGCCAGGTTGCCCATGTCAATCCACGGTAAGACAGGTATAGTGCTGTAGGGTCTTGTAACTTCAAGTATAGTATCAAGTATCAAGTCCCTGGTCCTGGCGGCGATTGTTCCGCATCCAAAGGACCCGTTAACCCATACCAGGCGCACCAGGTGCCGGCTGCGACGGTCACTACCACAGTGGCAGTTGCATACACGGCCAACATAGGCGACACACGACGACCGAGGTGGTCCCACAGGTCGAAAGCGACCACAAAGAACCATCAGGCTACCCCAAGCTTCCCAAGGCCCGCCAGCTGGGGGAGAGTCCCCACAGGTCCTTCCTCTGGGGCACCATGTCCATATCCACGACGCGAGTCCAGAGTGGTACAGCCGAACGGGCTCCTCCTTAAGGGATCGGGCATCAAGACTGTCTTTTCCCTCGCCCTATTACCACGAAGGCCATACATGAGGGAATCCTCATGCAGTGTGGGCGGAGGCGTCAACTCTTCAAACCACCAGTTTCCCAGGCAGACTGACCGAGGTCAGGAGCACCGGAGGCCGCCACCCGACTGCAAGTGCGTCTGCGAGTCGGTACGCTCACACTGGGACTGACAGTGGCGGACCGCTGGGAGTGTAGTCAGGCAACTGGGCTTCCCGCCTGGCGCCATCAGGATCTCCACATCACACCCACTAGGGCACACGGTATCACAGGCACTCAAACAGAAAAATCTGTAATTAGGTACTGGTGCAGGCTGGACCTTATGTAAAGGCATGTGCACGGCGACTCAAGGCGCCTTCTTAGTCGATTCGTGTCCCTTCGGGGGGAAAAACAGTCCCTATCCGGCGACGGACTGACAATACTTAACATACAGATGCACATATCCTGGGGAACAGAAAAACAAGCAATAAACGGGGTAATAGGCGTGTAAATACACTCTGGACAGAGCGCCAAACCACGCCCTGGTTAGGATAAGGCATATGCAGGAGGGTGGACAGGAAAACGCCTGAGTTCAGGCCATATATAGTCTGCAGACACACGTCGACTGGTGTGGATCCCGCAAGTGCCATGGGACCAGACCACACACCAAAAGAATCGCAATGCCGATGACAGCGGCATCCGTTGCGCAACGTCGTATGGGCTTCAAGGCCCCAAGAGCTCAAAAAATGTGAAGGTCAGTCGCCGTCCTGGTTTCCCAAGGATTCAGCAGGCGGGGAGTGACAAACAGAAGTAGAAGTGAAAGAGAGGGGCCATCCTCCTCATGATTCAGCAGGGGGGGGTATGTGGCCACTCTGATGGCAGGTCACCGAAAGATGGAAGAGAGCAAGCAAGTGAGGGACGATCCGTCGACCACACAAGTGCCCAAAATGCATCAGGGGAGAGCTCAGGGCGCTGATCAGGCACCAATGGCTGCAATCGACCGGGTGAGTGCTGCCAAGTCCGAGACGTGGATCTTTGTCTTGTGCTTGCGGATGTACTTCATGAAGGGAGTGTTAATCCGCGGCACGAACGAGGAGACGGGTTCCCAGGTGTCGTGGGACGGCCCATAGCCCCGCCAACGAACCTTGAACTCCAGGCCTCCGGGTGCCGAGGCGTTCGGACGCTGGGCCAGGATTTTCTCGACTGTATAGTCGTCCTGCTCAGCATAGTCGTCGTCCGAATCGGCCTCATGTGCGGCATAGTCCAGGGACACATGTCGGCCACGGAGGTCCGGTTCCCGCACACGGAGTTGACTCTCGTGGCGCTCCCGGAACTGTCTGTGACCCACCTTGATGCGGTAGGTGTCCTCACCAATCCTGCGGACCACCTCTCCGGGTGTGAACCAGGTTTTGGTGCGGTGGGTGCCCATAGGGCGGGGTCTGATCACCCACACCGGGTCTCCCACCCTGAACTTCTGCGCTGTCGAGCTCGGGGCGGACTTCTGACGCTCAGCATGCTCCTTCTCGAGCTGCTGGCGGATGTCCCGCTCCGTTTGCTCTTGCCGCGCGAAGAATTCCTTGGCCTCCATGGCCATACCATCACCAGACAAGGGAAGTCCCCGACCCAGGGGGTCCCTGCCGAACAGATTCTGGTGAGGGGACAAACCACCCGGAGTGGGGGTGTCATGATGGGCCTTCATAGCGGGCCACATCTCCTCAAACCAGTTCCGACGTGGATTGGTGATGTGAATCTTGCGCAGCTTCTCGAACAGCTGCCGTCGAGCCACTTCAGCCCGGCCATTGGACCGGCTGAGATAGGCGACGCTCTTGGCATGACGTATTCCCATGAGGGAACACATAGCCTTGAACCAGCCACCAGTAAACTGGGGCCCTCGGTCACTGCAAATGGTGCGGGGGATGTCAAAGACGGTCAGCCAATGAGGAATCATCATGACTGCCACTTCCTTGGCAAGCAACCCCTTTTTGCGTGCCGGAACGGCTACTACGTAGCCACTGTGGCGATCCACACAAAGAACCACACAGTCAAAGGTCCCCTTGCCAATGTGCACTTCGGGCATGGAGAGGACGTCCATGGCCACGCTCTCCACGGGCTGGTCAGGAACCCGGGTCCATTGGGCTTCCCCCTTGACGTTCCGGTTATCAGGATTGCAGGCCTGACAGACCGAGCAACCCTTCCTGACCTTCTCGATGGCGGTGTAGAGATTGATCTGGTCGATCTCAAACCGGCGCTGCATGTCCAGGGCTTGCTTCTTGACCACTGGGTGCATCATGTGGTGGTGCCAAGCCTCGCACAGCTCGAGCACCCGGGACTCCGGTACTAGCAGCTTACCATTCCGGTAGAGCTTGCCATCTTCCTCAGTCAGCCCCTTTGGCCACTTCTGCCCGTCATCAGGGTCGGTCACAGCCCTATACTCGGCCGCAAAGGCCTCGGACTTGGCGTAGTCGTCGGTCCAGTCGTCCTAGAGGCAAGATTCAGGGAAGAGGTGCTTGTCGGACTCAGCTCCATCAGGGGCGAGTACTCTGACCGCTCTGCCCATCCTCGTTCCGAGGGGGGCATCCGCAGCCATGACGACGAAGCATTTAACACCCTCCTCCTCCAGCAGGCGCTCCATTTCAATGATCCTGTTGGCTTCAGGGGTCTCAGCCTCATTGCCATGGGCAGAGATATCTGTCATGCCCTTGCTGGCGGGATAGGCCCACCTGCTGAGACAGTCAGCCACGGTGTTGTCCTATCCAGGAATATGAACAACCGTAAGGTCGAACTTGGCCAAGGTCTCATGCCATCTTGCCCGTCGGGAGGCGGGACCAGAGGGGGTGTCCACGTGCTCCTTGTGCCACGACTGCAGACTCTGATGGTCGGTGCAGACGGTGACGGGATGGAGGGCTATGTACCCAGCCCATTTCCTGAGAGCCATGACGATGGCATACGCCTCCTTTTCTCGGGGCGTCCACGTCCGTCTCTGGCCTTCCGCCAGGACTCGGCTCCAGAAGGCCACGGGCACGTGCCTCCCATCGTCAAGCACTTGCTCCAACACAGCGCCAACGGCGTAGTCGGAAGCGTCGGTGCGCAGGACGAAGCCTCGGTTGGGATCCAGGAGGTGCAGACCGACTGCGGATAGCAGCGCCTGCTTCATCCCCTCAAAGGCACAGTCGAACTCAGCAGTCCAGACCAGAGCATTCTTGGACCCCTTCTTGGTCTCCTCTCGGTTGCCCTTGAGCATGGTCGTCATGGGGGCTGCATACTCGGCATACATCTTGATATACCCCGAGTAGTAGTTGCACAACCCCAGATACGCCCGTAACTCAGAGACCGGTTTAGGCTTTTCCCAGTGCTCGATCGCAGCCACCTTGCCAGGTATGGGCTTTCGCTGCCCGTTCCCGACTACGTGGCCAGCGAAGACCACCTCGCTTACCGCAATGGTGGCCTTGTCACTGCTGCCTGTGATTTGTGCCGAACCAGAAGGTCCAGCACTCGAGTGACGTCCCTCTCATGTGCCTCCAGGAGCTCCTCGTAGCTCATACTGGGGTCCCCAGACGCGATGATCACGTCGTCCACGAAGGGGTCCGCACAGTCACGTACCGGCCTCAAGCAGGTTCTCAAGCATCCGCTGAAAAGCCGCATTGCCGTTGGTAACGCCCATGGGCATCACCTTCCACTGGAGAGGTCCAAGTGGGGTGCTCATGGCTGTGCAGGCACGGGACTTTTCGGCGAGAGGCATCTGATGATAACCATGTTTCAGGTCAATCACCGTGAAGATCCTCCGCCGGTGTTGTTTCTGCAGCATGTCCTCAATGAGGGGCAGCGTATAGCTGTCGTGCTGCGTTTGGGCGTTTAGGCCGCGGTAGTGGACCACGAGCCGCCACTCATCGGCCACCTTCTTGGGGACGACGAAGCACGGAGATGCCCACTCCACACAAAGAACCACACAGTCAAAGGTCCCCTTGCCAATGTGCACTTCGGGCATGGAGAGGACGTCCATGGCCACGCTCTCCATGGGCTGGTCAGGAACCCGGGTCCATTGGGCTTCCCCCTTGACGTTCCGGTTATCAGGATTGCAGGCCTGACAGACCGAGCAATTCTTCCTGACCTTCTCGATGGCGGTGTAGAGATTGATCTGGTCGATCTCAAACCGGCGCTGCATGTCCAGGGCTTGCTTCTTGACCACTGGGTGCATCATGTGGTGGTGCCAAGCCTCGCACAGCTCGAGCACCCGGGACTCCGGTACTAGCAGCTTACCATTCCGGTAGAGCTTGCCATCTTCCTCAGTCAGCCCCTTTGGCCACTTCTGCCCGTCATCAGGGTCGGTCACAGCCCTATACTCGGCCGCAAAGGCCTCGGACTTGGCGTAGTCGTCGGTCCAGTCGTCCTAGAGGCAAGATTCAGGGAAGAGGTGCTTGTCGGACTCAGCTCCATCAGGGGCGAGTACTCTGACCGCTCTGCCCATCCTCGTTCCGAGGGGGGCATCCGCAGCCATGACGACGAAGCATTTAACACCCTCCTCCTCCAGCAGGCGCTCCATTTCAATGATCCTGTTGGCTTCAGGGGTCTCAGCCTCATTGCCATGGGCAGAGATATCTGTCATGCCCTTGCTGGCGGGATAGGCCCACCTGCTGAGACAGTCCGCCACGGTGTTGTCCTATCCAGGAATATGAACAACCGTAAGGTCGAACTTGGCCAAGGTCTCATGCCATCTTGCCCGTCGGGAGGCGGGACCAGAGGGGGTGTCCACGTGCTCCTTGTGCCACGACCGCAGACTCTGATGGTCGGTGCAGACGGTGACGGGATGGAGGGCTATGTACCCAGCCCATTTCCTGAGAGCCATGACGATGGCATACGCCTCCTTTTCTCGGGGCGTCCACGTCCGTCTCTGGCCTTCCGCCAGGACTCGGCTCCAGAAGGCCACGGGCACGTGCCTCCCATCGTCAAGCACTTGCTCCAACACAGCGCCAACGGCGTAGTCGGAAGCGTCGGTGCGCAGGACGAAGCCTCGGTTGGGATCCAGGAGGTGCAGACCGACTGCGGATAGCAGCGCCTGCTTCATCCCCTCAAAGGCACAGTCGAACTCAGCAGTCCAGACCAGAGCATTCTTGGACCCCTTCTTGGTCTCCTCTCGGTTGCCCTTGAGCATGGTCGTCATGGGGGCTGCATACTCGGCATACATCTTGATATACCCCGAGTAGTAGTTGCACAACCCCAGATACGCCCGTAACTCAGAGACCGGTTTAGGCTTTTCCCAGTGCTCGATCGCAGCCACCTTGCCAGGTATGGGCTTTCGCTGCCCGTTCCCGACTACGTGGCCAGCGAAGACCACCTCGCTTACCGCAATGGTGGCCTTGTCACTGCTGCCTGTGATTTGTGCCGAACCAGAAGGTCCAGCACTCGAGTGACGTCCCTCTCATGTGCCTCCAGGAGCTCCTCGTAGCTCATACTGGGGTCCCCAGACGCGATGATCACGTCGTCCACGAAGGGGTCCGCACAGTCACGTACCGGCCTCAAGCAGGTTCTCAAGCATCCGCTGAAAAGCCGCATTGCCGTTGGTAACGCCCATGGGCATCACCTTCCACTGGAGAGGTCCAAGTGGGGTGCTCATGGCTGTGCAGGCACGGGACTTTTCGGCGAGAGGCATCTGATGATAACCATGTTTCAGGTCAATCACCGTGAAGATCCTCCGCCGGTGTTGTTTCTGCAGCATGTCCTCAATGAGGGGCAGCGTATAGCTGTCGTGCTGCGTTTGGGCGTTTAGGCCGCGGTAGTGGACCACGAGCCGCCACTCATCGGCCACCTTCTTGGGGACGACGAAGCACGGAGATGCCCACTCGGAGTGGCACGGCTCAGGCCAGGCTCTCTGGATGAAGTCACGGAGGATCTTCTCCATGGCCTCCTTCCTCTCGCCCCTCAGGGCAAACTCCTGGTGCCGATACACACGGGGCTCCTGCTTCAGTCGTATCTTGCCCTCGCCATACGGTCCACGCACCGGTAGGGGAAACACAGGCTCTCCGCTGAAGAAGGTATCACCATACTTCTGCTTCAGTCTGGCCCTCAATGCCTGGATCTTGGGGCAATCATCGGACTCCGCCTTGGCTTTTCCAGGCACCTGGACCACGGAGCTTACTTCAGGGGTAGCGACCCCGCTCGGTTTCGGCTCAGGTGGTCTTCCCAGGTGGCCCAAAGGCCAATCTCTGGTCTTGCCTCGGAATAGGTCGCCATAGGTGGGTGGGTTACCCCTGATTGGCTCGTCCTGGCTGGACATGTGGTCCAGTACCCTCCTTAAGAAGGTATTTCCATCATAGGAACCAGAGACGATCGAGTCCACTTCCCACCAGGCTTCGTCGTGGCCCTTGCCCTCAGGCTGGCTTCCCCAGTCGTGAAAGGGCTGATCCATATACCCCTGAACCAGATCCAACTCCTCCTCAGTGAGGGGGTCTTCCGATTCTCCGATGTCAACAGGGGAAACCGCAAAGCATTGCCGCCATGGCTCCGCTATGATGCGGTTGACACACATGAAATCCGTGGTATCGGCCTGATCAAGGCCCCCATCCACATAGTGGTATTTCGTTGGCCATCTCTGGGGTGGCATGGGCTGTCCTCTAGCGTCCCCATAGACACTCTCTCCAGCCGGTAGGACGACCTTGTTTAAGGTCATGTTGGTCAATGAGACCACCCAATGGCGGGTACTTTCCTCGTCGGTGCATCCCATAGGAACGACCAGCACTGCCTTGGAGCGGTCCTTGCGGATCTTCGCTACCGCCCTTGGAATGTCCCATCGAGGGCAATGGACCCACATCAAGCCCTGATGTGGACCCCAGTGCTTCTCCCACGCGGAGTCCTGGGCGCTCCAGTACTTCTCACAAACCCGAAGATGGGCGGAGGTTCCTGAAGAGAACGCATCCAGGGCCAGATCCGAAGCTCCCAGGTCCGCAACGACTCGGCTCGCCACTTCCGGCATTACGCCGTACTCCTGGTTTGCTTGCCCAGTTGGCTCAGTGTCCAGTGCGGCCACTTTGGGCTGATTGCGTTCCGGGTGGATCCATTGGCATTCCACATGGTCCTCAGCCGACGGAAGCCACGAGAGCTGGTCGTCCTGGTACAGGGTCATGGAGGCCTGGGCCGGGAGGACGCCGGAGTCCGTCTCCATCATGAAGTCGTACCCAACGATCATGTCTCAGTCCATCTCGGCCTCGTAGAAGCGACCTTGCAGGAGGATTTCCTTGCCGAGGTCCGGGCGGCTCAGCTAACGGTGGTTCACAAACTGCAGCCCAATGGCCGCTTCCTTCGTGCCTCCCACCATGTACTGGCCGTTCGCCACCTTCAGCCTGACAGGTTTCCGACTGTCGGTCAAACACTCTGGCGGAAGTAGGCCAGCCTTGACCAAGCTGACCTGAGCGCCCGTGTCGACCAACACGTCGAAGACCTTTTCCACTTCCCCGCATAAGGCACGGACCTTAAGGTGCAATTGCCGCTCCCGTCCAACACGGCGCACGGCGTGCAAGCTCAGGATCTCCGGCCGTTCCAGAAGCTCGACAAGCGACTGGTGCAGGTCGTGGACAATGGGCTCAGGCTGCCCATCTGCAGCATCCAGCTGCGGTCCGGGTGATCCTCCGATACTCTCGGATAGATCTTGAAGTACATCAAACACATTCTTAGTCGCGAAGGATGGACGGGTGCAAGGGTTTGTGCCTTCACTTGCCCTCACCCCGCCACCGCGACTGGGTGCCGGACCGGGCCTTCCGCCCGCGGCAGTCCCTTTGTGCTTACCGACTCCCGACTGCGATGGTGTGGCGCTTCCCACGACACCATCCTGCGACCGCCCTAGCTGGGGCCCTTGGCTGCAGGGGCTCCGCTAGGGGGCGTCGGCTGTGGAAGTCGGGGTATTCTCCTCGGCATCAACCTCGTTGACACCCTTCTTCCTTCCCCTATTCCTAGGCTTCTTGTCCTTGTCCTTGTTCTGGTCGTTCTCTTTGTTCTGCTTGTTCTTGTTGTCCGACCTGGGGACCCAGTTCCTCTTGATCTCCTGGATCTCCTTGGCCAACTCGGTCCCCACCGACATCAGCTTGGAGAGCTCATCGTTGACCACCTCGACTTTGGCCTCCCGGATACCCGCAGGCGCACGCTTCTTCGACGCGTGCGCCTTCTTGTAGGCCTCCGTGTCGGCCTGGTGGGTGGGGCATGTTCGGTGGTCATGGTTGAAGCCTTTCTTCCTCCCATAACACACGAAACAGACCTGAGGGTGAGCTCGTATGAACTCCCCAAAGGACAGCGGAGGGTCGCCAATACGGCGGAGGTCCCTCTTCTCCTTCTTCTTCCAACCCGGCTGCAGGGGCTTCCAGTTTCCCTGGTTGCTCCCCGCGCCGTTGTGGGCCACGAAGGCACAAACGGCCATCTCGGTGGGTCTATCGTAGTTGTCATCGTCGACGAGAGTCTCATCGCCGTCGGCTCGCGCTGGGTCCATGGCAGCTTCCCCGCCAGGCCCCTCGCCAACGTAGTTGACGTCACGGTCGCCGGGTATCAACCCGCGGGTGTGGTGGAGGTTCCGGTACTCCTTGAGCACCTCCTCTCCAACCCACTCCAGGATCTCGTCGCAGCTCATCCGCGCCGGGATGGCCTGCAGACGGATGGTCTGGCCGCTCACGTCACACTCGTCAAGGCGCCACATCGCGGTCTTCTCGCGATCGCCCGAGACGGTGATGAGGAGAGCGTTCCGCAGGGAGTGCCGTTTGACATCCCGGGCCACGTTCTTCCTCGTCCAAGCCACCACGATCGTATGATACTCTTTGGGGAGCATCATCCTGACCGTATGGTTGGACTTGGCCCTTTTGGCTTCCTCCTTGGTGACCCTCTTGATCCATGCTTCCGGCAGCATGGATAGCAGGCGAGCCTGCTCGTCACCCTCATTCCAGTCCTCCACGTTGTGGCGGAAGAGGGTGTATTGCCCTCGGAAGTCTCGCCAGTCCCGTAGGCGGATCTCCCGTCCATCGTGCTGAAGCTTCATGGACTTTCACCGCTTGGCAGCCACCTGCGGAGCGTCCACCCGCTCCTGCTCGTTGAGTTACTTCTTGGCTTCCTTGAGGGTCTTGATTTTCCCCTCCTTGGTCGCCACGAAGTATAGCTCTTGGAGCACTTCCGGCAGGCGGTACCTGAACCGTCTGAAGACATATTTCTCCGCATCTGCGGGATCCATGTCCTCGCTGACGGTCACCCCCAAATCGTCCAGCTTCTCCAAGAAGCGGTCGAGGTTAAGGGGGTTGCCGTTGTACATGGGGGGCTTGATGTCCTTCAGGTCTTCCCACACGGCGGCGTCCGCAGCCTTAGGGACCATGAACGCCGGCCGCGAGGTCGACCGAGGTTCCCATTGGCCTCTCCCACGGACTCCCACGGCTGCCACTTCCATCTCCTCCCCGGTATCCGCGTGGCTACGCCGTGGTTCCTCCATGTACGCTGAACCTAGATGTTCACGCCGTACCCCTTCCATGTACGCCTCCTCATCACGGCGCCGGCGGCTGCGTTCAGCGGCCTCCGGTCGTACACCACGCGGCGGGGAATTGTTGAACTCCTCCAGGTCCAGGTCCAGGTCCTCACCTCCGCCGACATCCCAATCCACGTCTCCTCTGGGGACCTCATCCCTGAGTCCACCATAACGTCCACCAGCCATTGGGATTGGCTCCACGGCTGGTGCGGGCGGTCAGGGGCGTACCGGTGTCCGCGGTGGAGCACGGCGGTTGTGGTACTCCGCGCTGAGCCACTCATCACGCCAATCCTCACTGCCACTGCCGGGCGGCACGCGCTCGTTGCGGCGGCCCGCGCTGTGGTGGAAGGGGGCGGTGAGAGAGGGGGCACTGGCGCTGGAGCGACTCCTGGGGCTCCGCCGGGGGCGTGGGGTCTGCCCGGACCTGGTCCGGGTCCCCAGCTGTCGTCCGACGAGCCAGACTCCAGGGGTGGGTGGTCGCTGCCGACGCTCCCACGGGCTTCCAGCGCGTCCAGCCTCCGCTGCAGGCCGCTGATGACCTTGTTCAGCGACCTGGTCTCGCCCCTGGCGATGTCCAACAGCTTCTGGGTGGCGGTGGCGACCTGGGCGCTCTTGACCATCTCGATCTTGGCGATGTCCAGCTCACTCTGAGCGCGCGCGGCGACCCTGGCAATGCGAGTCATCTCGCCCTTGCCCGTGTCTACCTCGCGCTCGAGGGACTGAGTGCGGCCGCAATGGCCGCCACGGCCGAGGCGTGGATGGCCATGCCATGCGCCCACTCCGCAGCCTTCTGCTGGGCGATGCCGACGGCGCCTTCCACGGCAGCGCTCTGCTGTGTGGCCCGTTGCCGGGCAACCCGAAGGTTGCAGGGCACCCGACAGGCGCGCTCACAGGCGCGCGCCACGTCCCTTTGGTCGGGAGCGACGCTGCCGCTGGAGGTGGCCTCGTCGGCCGGCATCCTCCCGCTGTGGGCCGACTTCACGTCGCTGCTGGGGCCTGACTTCCTCAGGAGCAGCGGACGGGGCTTGGCCTTGGTGTGCTTGGCGACCTCCAGGAAGTCGCCAAGGGTGTTGTGGCCGGGGTGGTGACGTCCACTGGCCCGCTGGGGGATGTGGGCTGGGGTTTCGCCCCTGGCGCCTTGGGCGGCTTCGGCGGCCAGGGATGCCTGGTACTCCCGCCACTTCCGGTTCCGCTTCCTGTCCCCGGCAGACCGCTTCTCCTTCCCCGGAGACGCGCTGCGCCTGCTGCCCTGCAGCCTGCGCTCGCTCCCCGGTTCCGGGAAGTTCTTCTCGATCATGTCCCACATGGAGACGTTGATCGAGGCACCCGACAGGTACTCGTTGGGCTTGTCGTCCTCCTCAATCCCGTCGGGGCGCAGCCCTTCGCCGGGCCTGTCCGGCTGGGTCCAGACCCTCCAGCGCCTCTGCTGGAAGCGGAAGGCAAACCCTTCCACCCGCAGCCAGTCTTCGACTGCCTGCAGCCGTTCGGGGCCCATGTCCTGGCGGAGCTCGAAGCTCCCGGGCATGCCGCCTTCGCACTGGGGGTGGCTGTGGCGGTAGTGCTGGTCCCACACCAACCCACGCAGTAGGCGCAAAGCATTGGGGTTGGGCCGCGGCCACGTCTTACCCGCTTCTTGCCAGTTTACCATGGCAGCGGGGGGCGTACTTGATCTTGAGGTCCTTGGTGGGCTCTCGTCCCGCTCAACGGACTGGTCCTGGTGGTGGTTGTTGGAGCGGTTGACGTAGCACTGGACTGGGAGTGCGGCCGGTGCTGGTCGGCCGGTGGGTGTGGAAGTGGTTGCTGTAGCTGGGTGTGCGGCCTTGCTGGTCGGCCGAGGGAACTCGTTGATGACGGAGTTCCGGTCCCCGCACTTCCTTCGCGGACTCGGCGCTGTCGCTGGGCGGCGCTGCGAGCCGCTGCGCTGCGCTGCGAGCTGCGAGCTGCGAGCTGCTGCGCCGCGCTGCTCGGGGTTGGTGGCCCCGAGTGGCACGCGAGGGATGGGTAACCCCTGCGGCGGTGAAACGCTTTTGACGCGTTCCTGTGGGGGGCCTGGCCACAGGACGCTGCGGTGGACACGCACAAGTGAGCAGGCAGGCAAAGCACTACGCTCACAGGGGCATCATTGCGCTCGTGTCATGTGACAAAGCGTTTCGGCTAGGATTTTATGGGGTCCAAAAATCCCAAAACCAGCTACAGTCAGAAATACTACTTTATTTGTCAAATTATACCATAAAGAGCATATTTTCCGGAGTTAGCCCCCCCCCTCCACCCTCCAAATTGGAAATTTTCCAGCCCCTAGATCGACAATGCAGGCTTGATTCCATCTAAAATCGGCCGTATCCGAGAAATATGACATTCACCACCTAGTTGCGAATAGCAGCTTTTGTATAGCTCAAACCATACATGTTTGTTTTTGGCAAGAAATACGGTTTTTTGGTGATGGCGGCTCCAAACACTCGATAACTTCCACTCTGAAACAAGGGAACAAACGTATGTACAGCAACACATCAGGATATGTACACATGGGGTTAAGACTGGACTGGGGTAAGGGCATCACACGACAATAGACACTCAGTCCCAACTCATATCCCAATCCCAGGTCCGACCCTCTCAGTGGCTGCTGGGGGCGGGGGCTCAAACACAACCCATGCCCTGCTCAGTCCGAACCCTGAACCCTGCCAATAGGGGGGGTGTCCCGCCCAGCCACAGGCGAGTTCCTGAAAAACAAGGGGCTCCAAGGCCAACCGACAGTCGCTCCCCATGCTCTGCCAACGGCAGGTCGTAACTCCCCTCTGAGGGAGAGATATGGCCCCGCCATTATCCCCTAGGAGTTGGTAGCTGAAAATGGGCTGTTTCAGCCCAAATTGATATTAGCTCAAAAATCTCCAAAATCAACCCCTCGTCTGGACCCGCCAGAGGTAGGGAGGAGGCAACTGACCCTATGCCCTTCGAGTATGGACTCACTCATGAACTCACTTTCTGAGTGTCTATTCTTTTTTCGATTGACCCTCAGAAATTTACCAGAGGATCCACCAGCAGTCCAGGCTGCTCGGTGATTAACGAAAATCCTGGGCTGTTCAAGTTCTGGGCTGATCCCGTGAAGCCGTGTATTACCATCAAAAGTCCCATAGCCGCAATTTGGAGCCGAGGCAAGCGCAACAACCTTGCCGTCAATTTTATTTGCCTAGCGCAAAACCGCAATCGTGAGCGCCGTCCTTTGCCTAGCTTCGCAATGCCGTTTTCTTGGCAATGTCGCAAGTTGGGCTCAAGGAACGTTCCGCAAAGGACAAGACGGAAAGCAAACAGCTAAAGTCCGTGAAAAGTTTCATTGCTCGAACTCAAGCTAAAGTGGACGCCAAACTTACTCAAAGTCGGCTTCTCCCTACGCTTTCGCCCGCCAAGCGCGAGAACGACCCATTTCACCCTTCACTCGACCTTTCTCCGTCACATGAGGAAGGCACGTCATCTAACGTCATTTCAGACGATGAACAACCCGAAGATGTCGCAAAAGAACTCTTCCCACTCGCCGAGACAACGGCTCACACCGCCAAAGGAAAAAGAGCCCAAGAACCACAACATCAAGTCCAAGCGCCCGCTCCGCCAACCAACTCCGAGAAGGTGCAAGACTCCATGCCCGAAGGCACGCACGAGAACACCGAAGGAAGCCATCCATGTGACGCCGAGGAACTGAAACAACAAGAAGAAGTTCGCGAAGACCCGTGTGGAGACTCGGCAATGAACAACAAAGCCGAAGGCACGCACGAGAACACCGAGGGAAGTCATCCTTGTGACGCCGAAGAGTTGAAACAACAAGGAGAAAGTCGCGAAGACCCGTGTGGAGATTCGGCAATGAACAACAACGCCGCTCATAACGACAACGCAAAGAGAACCAATGAGGTTGAGCCCGACAACTCTCTCTTAACGCCGCGTGAGGAGCAATCTACGCCAAGCGCTAATCCGTCTCTCAAAGGAACGCACGAAAAGGCCGAAGACGGGGAAGACCCTACTCCCGATGAAACGGATGGTAATTCCGGAAAACCCTTCTCCAACCCTTCCCTTGCCCCGGATGGTGTATTTGCAAAGGTCTTGGTTAAAAATAAAGGTGAGATCAACACACACGATCAACAAGCACTATGGGGAGAAACGCATGTCCAAAAAACCTTAGGAGTTGATACAAATCAACTCGTGTTAGAGAAACACCACAAGCAAGCGATCTATGATCAAGTACACCCAACAATAGACCTTTGCGCGAGCGACGGGTGCACCTTTTTCCATGACATTGATTGCTCCGGCAACAAGGCCTACTCCACAATTGGACATGATAATTTTAGGTTCCTCAAAGACATCCTTCATCACCACCCAAAATTCTACATTTTTCGGCACCCACAAGATTACTACAACTCCAAGTACAAATACGGCAACACATGGACTGAGTGGGCCCATGCCATCAACGAAGCCTTGCAAGAAGCCTTTGATTCCGGTGTTGTGTACGAAGGCTCCTTCATTCTCCCGGGAATGGAAGACAACCTGTCGGCGGAGACCCTCTACATGAACCCCTTGAACCCCGGCAATATCTCCCTTGCCCCTTGGGTATGTGGAGTAGACCGACTTTCGGATGCCAATACGTACAACCCATCGCCTAGTCCCGATGGCTCGGTGCGGCTCAACTTGCTTGACTCTTCTCAATACCCATATTTTCACCTTCACCTCTCCACCCGTCACAAGCACCACGCACACATCCGCTACGGCGACATCATGCACCCTCACACCTCCCTACAATGGGCCATAAATAAGGTAGACGGCACCGTCCAAGTGGCCGCGGTGCGCACAACACTACGATTCGAAGTTGCACGGCATTTGCTCCCGAACTTTTCCGTTTCTTCTCCAAAAGAGCTTTCCAAAAAATCCAAGCGGGAACGAGGAGAGTATAGGCGGCGCCGTGGCAACGCCTGGGATTTTTTTGTCCTCATCAACCGCCTTTCCCATTTCGAAAAAGACCACATCTCGGTCAACTCCAAAAATGCTTTCTTTCCGGAGGAACGCATACAGCCTCTACAATCATCATCCGAACATATGTTCCGCTTCGATTACACCATTCCAAATCCCCTCGCCGAGAAGCTTCTCTCCACCATCTTGCAACACCCTTTGTGGACGCTCGGCAAGGTCTTTTGCATCCGTGGTTCCGACCTAGGGAAGGACAAAACTTTCAAAGTTGTACCTTCAAAAGCATACAAACAGGCCACGCCGGACTTCAAACAAATTGACGTGTGGAAGTCCCTCCTTACTAGCGAAGTCGCGCGACGGTGCGGCATCCTAGGGGCCATTCCCAGAACACAACACGAGTTTTACGTGTGCATGAACTATCACAACACCCCATTGCTCCCCGGAGCCGAGACTCCCTCACTTCCATGAGTTACATGCTCTTCCAAGAGAATAACTTGGTCACGTATCGGGGCACTACGGGAGCCATGATCTCTTGGGGAGGATACTCTTCTTGGCGCTCTAAACACAAAGTGGACCTCTCCGCCTCTCCTCGAAATGTGCACAGGCATGCCCCTCCCCCACCCTCCCCGGTGAAGGCTTGCTTCAACCCCCTCCCCGAACCTCCTGACCCAGAACTGGTAGAAGTACACGCCCCGTCATCCACGCCGGACGTTGATGTAATGTTCGGGGTCTCCCTGCTTGGGAAAATTCGGCACATTTCCTTGTTCAGCGCCCCCATGGCTAAGGTGCGAGTCTACCGAGTGAAATACGCTCATCACGAATCCGCAATCCTTGCAGAAGGCTTCACTGTGTCCCAACTCGTCTTTCACCCCGAATGCCCCGACACGGCCGCGCGTGACAACCTTTTGGCTCCCGCCAACCCCCTAGTTTCGGAAGCCCAGGATTTCCTATCACGAGTCATCGAGGCGGCGACTGCCTACGGCAGCACGGAACAACTAAGTCTCGCGAGGGACCATTACCTGTCCACAAGCAAGCCCCTCTCCCTCACAGAAAAAATCGCACAGCTCCACCTCCAAACGGGGAAAATTTTCGACCCCATCCCGGAAATAACAGGAGCCTTCATATCCAATGAATTTTTCTCAGAAGAAGAAGAAGCCCTAGTGATGTCCTACAGTGCAGATGAGGATCACCAGTGGTTGTCCGAGGGGCACCGCACAATGCTTCATTTCGGATTCAGGTACAATCCAGAATCAAAAGAAGTTGAACCTTTTGAACCGACCCCTCCTGAGTTTATTCAAGCGATTGGGCTACGGGCATTCTCTGCCTGCGCCCAGGTCCTGCCTTCCTCTCTCTTATGCCCCAATATGTGATCAGTGGCTCGATACGAGCCTGGCAGTGGCCTGAGGAGCCACGTAGACATCCCTCAACTAGGCCCTTATGTCCTGGATGGCGCCTTTGGGTCAGGTGCGGAAAGTGTTTTCGAACCGCGTCCCCTCCCCGGATCCACCCTCTTTAAGAAAAGGCAAAAAGTCTTCCTACAGCGCCGCAGCCTCCTCCTACTTTCTCGGGAAGCCCGCGACAAATGGAAGAACCAAATCCCAGCTCGCGACTATGACACAGTGGAGAAGCGGCGCATTCCCCGGGACTCCGGGGTATCCCTTGTCTTCCGTCACACTGGTGTAGGAACGGGCCTCCATACGACATCCTCAGAGCCCCCGGACTCAGAGCAACATGAGACGAATTAAGGAACCTACACCCGGCGTCACCCTTCTGTGCACACGAGATGTGGTCTCCGCTTTAAGACCCCAGATACCCTCCATCACCATTATTGCATGTTCTCAGGCATGGCAAGGCCATCGCTCTACCGCTGTACGTAACATGAATTCCTTAACCCCTGTGACCGCCAGGTATGCCCTGACCGGGCTGATCTGTGCTCACTGTGTACCAGACCACAAAATCCTGTGGTCCCCCTTGTGGGAAGCTCTGATGAGTCTACCGAATGCTACCCGTCCCCATATTCCTTCTGCCCCCCTTCCGCCCGTCAGTGCCACCGCAGTAGTAGTAACATGAGACGGTGTCAAGAGGTCCTCGCCCGCGTGGGCGTGCACGGTGCCTCTCTCAACACCATCGTCTCTCGCATCGCGGAGATTCACCCTGTGGAGCAAGCACACATCAATCCGAGAATATTGGTCCCAGACACAAGTGTCTCCACAGACCTGGCTATACACCCCTCTCTTCGCACTGCCTGTGACACGGCCTTACGCCACTCGCCCAAAGTGTACGCACAAGCACTTCACTCTCGGATTTCTGCACTAGAACAGTGCGAACCCGACCCCTCAATACAGAATGAGGACCCTACCCACATACCAACGCTTCTGACACCGGACTCCCCACTGGGTGCCCGCTATTCCTCCATTCGGACACCCTCCTTCCCCCCTCCCCCCCAAGTGCACAAGCCCTTCAAACCTAAACGCTTGCGCCCCCCCCCCCCCTTCTCTTCCCCCCGTCCCGGCCATCCGTGTCGTGTCCTTCAACACGGCAAAGAGCCAGAACACACCCGCGGCAATCTTGCATTTCCTAAACGAGGGATATGACATTATACTCCTCCAGGAGCTCAACTCTCCCCCTCTCCTCCCACAGCGGTACGCCTTCGGCAATGACCGCGCTAAGGTCTTCTCAAATGTCTGCGGCCACAGACACGGGGTGTCGGTCATTGCAGGCCCGCGCATCGCGAGATATACCAGCTGTGTCCCGCCCAGAGACAGCGACAGCCTTATCTGTGGTGCCAAAACATCCCTACCGGAGGCAACTCCCTTACACGTCTGCTCAGTTTACTCCCCCCCGGTGCGCACGGGGGCCCCAGCTCCGTACCGCGACACCATACAGGGAGTTCTTGCTTCTCATTTCAACGACCATCCCAATCACATCCTGGGGGGTGATTTTAACTGCGTTCTGGATCCCGAACTTGACCAGCACAGCTTGGTCGATCTACATGAGTGGCACTGGCTCACGGGGGAGGTGGAATACTCCCAGCTAGGTTGGTGGACACTTTCAGGTCAGAGCACCCCTCCCTCAGGCAGTACACCCGCTACGCAAGCAACCGCTGGGACAGCGAAGCAAGGCTGGATTACATCTTTGCGTCCCCTCGCCTAGTGTCGCACTTTCCCCTTTCTGGATGCGTCGGTCCTCACGGACTACACCATCTCCGACCACCACCCAGTGGTTGCGGTCTTCCAGTGCCCCTCCCCGATCCTTCTGTCTCAGCCTCCACTCCCCCCTTGCATTTTTCGGAAGCTTTCTAGTGACGAAAAGCAACAATTCTCCAACAGCATACGGCTCATCTCCGACTGGTGCCGGGACCTCCAGGACGCCCCTGCCAGGGCCCGATTGGAAGAGGTCATCGCCGCCACTGACTCTCTCCTTATGCAGGTTGGGTCTGCGTACCAAAAATCACGCGTCCGAAGCCGCAGCGCAAGGACCAAGAGGGCTACGGCAAGCTCAGGAAATTATTACGCTCACCCCCGCCTCCTTCTTCCCCAGCATTTCCCAAGCACATTGCGGAAGTTCAGTCCGTGGTGAACACCCTACGGTCCTCGGACGAAACCAAAGCGAAGAGAAAGCTTCACAGTAGTCTGGTCCGAGGGGTCCAGATGAAAACCACTGTTGCTCGCACCCTCTGCCCTAAAGACCTAGAGCCCCTCGTAGTCAGAGATCCAGCCACCAAAGAGCTCCTGAGTGACCCGGCGGATGTAGCTAAAGTTTTTGCGGACACCCTGCTTCATCTTGGAGGGCATCCAGATTACGCCCCCCCCCAGGACTTCGTCGACGAGGTCCTGTCCCACTCGCCCACATGCCCCGTCTCTGCCAAGAACGACCACATACCTCCTGTGACCTGGTAGGAGTTCCAGAACCACTTAAAGCACAGTAAGCCATCAAAAGCCGGGGGGCCGGACAAAACAAACAACTACATCCTGGCCCTCTGTCCGGAACCCATTCAACGTTTTTTCCACTCCATTTTCAACCGCTTCCTCCACTCGCCGCTGCCGCCGCACTGGCTATGCGCAAAAATATGTTTGCTTTATAAAAAAGGCGACCCTTTCTCCCCTTCAAACTACCGTCCTATTGCCCTCTTAAACTGTATTTACAAACTCTTGGCCACTTTTGCCTGCAAACACCTGCGCGCTCAGGCTTTTGCACACGACATCCTTTCAGAAATCCAGCACGGTGGCCTTCCCGGCCACCAGTGCGCTGATCATCCGTATCACCTCAAAGCCCTTTATGAAAAATCGAAGAAGAGCTACTCGCTGTTCATCGATTTCAATAAAGCCTTTAATTCAGTGCCTCATGGCACACTCTGGACCGTCCTCGAACGGGCAAATTTTTCTGCTTCCACAATTTCTCTCATAAAGCAACTATACTCCTTCCCTCAAGACAGCCCCATCATCAATGGCCGCACTCCCCACGCATACCTCCAAACCAGGGGCCTCCGACAAGGATGTCCCATCTCCCCCCATACTCTTCATTTTCTATGTCAACTCCCTCTTCCACCATTTTTTTGCCACTGTGCCCCCCCCCCCCGGGCAAATGCCCGCACTAGCCACCACGCCTACATCGACGACATCCTGATCAGAAGTGAGGACGTCAACTACGTCCAAAACAGCCTCAACTACTTCGATGGGCCAGCCAGGGACTGGGGACTGGACATGAATGTGTCTAAGACCGAAGTCCACGCCAATGGCACAGCCCCCCAAAAAGAGTTTCTGACACCCAGGGGCTCGGAGTTCCACACGTACAACAAAAAAAAGGGTCGCCCGCACACATGCTATAAATACCTGGGGGTTTATCTTTTTACTTGCCACCAGGCAAAGGGCCTGTTTCACATGCTCAAGGCGGAGATCCAGAGTTATTTTGCCCGGCTCTCTCCCTTGCCTCTTACACTTAGTGAGAAGGTCCGGCTGACGAACTCTCAGCTGGTCCCAGCACTCGGCTACCGCTTAATCACCCACTCTCTTTCCCCCAACCAGCTCGAAAAGCTTCAGGCACTTATCTGGGCGGGAGTTGCGTCTCGCAGCATCACACGTCTAGTCTCCCCCAAAGACCGTTTCGCGGCTCGCCCAAAGAGAGGGTTGGGAATGAAGTTCCTACCGCACAGCGTCCACGTTGCCACAGTGAACTATGGGCTACGGGCCCTTTGCGGCCTTGCCCCAAAGTCAGTTGGCCCCCTGTACGTCCAGTCTTTACTTAGCTCGAACCAGAGGGCCTCGGACCCGGTGCAAAACTCTTTTATGGACTCCATCCATGCCCTTGGCATATCTTTCCACAACATAGGCCCGTGGAGACCCACTGCTATTCGGGATCTAACGCCTGGCACCCAGCTAACCGTTAGGTTCAAATCAGGACAGGCCACAGGAAGAGTGACCAAGGCCACCTCCAAATGGGCCAACGTCTCGTTCTACGACGGGGTCTACTCGGTGGATACCCACACGTCCTACACCATGCACATGCCATGCCACGCCGTCATGGATTACTCCCGCCCCTCTCACTTCCAGATAGTCCCTGAATTTTTACGCCCTCAAGAGACCATCCCTGAACCCCCAGCGCCACCGCACAACGCACACGCACTTGGAATCAGCCAACACGGCCATCTCTTCGCCCTACAGGCACAACACTACCTAGAGAAGAAGTCTCTCGACGAGTGGGGATGCCACGATGCCGCGGAGGCACTGACCCGGCCGCCGACCCCCGGCCTACAGCGGGTGTGGCTAAATTTAGATGGCTCCTCCGGTGAGTCCGGCCATGCGGCCGCCATCACGGCCTTTCTACCCGACGGTACAACCAGAGTCCTGTGCCTATCCTCACCGCATCCCTCTTCTCTGTGTTCGGAGTTCTGGGGGGCGGTAGCAGCCATTCGCTGGATCCACAGGGAACTTTCCCAATACGAAGTATGTTTGTTGATTGACAACGAACAGGTGGTGTCCACCCTCCAGAAATGCCAAGTCCGTAGGCCCAGCCCGTTCCAAGACGACACATGGACCGTCGCTTTTTGGCAACGAAATCTGCGACCATTTTTCTAAATGGGCAGCTCACAGCCTGATTTTTACCCCGGACCTCCTCCCCCCCCCCCCACTGGGCTCAGTGGCGGTACACCACCTGCCTGTCCTCCACAAGTTTAAGGTACAGCAATTCCGTCACCTATTGCCGCGGCATTCCCATAGCAACATAGTGGTCGGCCCCAGCTTCAGCCTGTACAATAAAACTTCCTGGTTTTCGTCCCTGTTTTTCAAACTGGCGTCCGGGTGCTACAATGTGCACGGGTACCAGTGGAGCAATATGCTCCACGACTACCACTGTTCCAGGTGCGGACAGCACCATCCCTTCGACCCTTTATCTTGCCTGGCCTTCTGCAAAGCGTTGGACCAGCACGTCCAGGCATACGTCTCCTCCTGGGGAACCCTCTTCAGCCCCATTGTCCTGCACTGGTGGCTCTCTGGACCCTCAAAGGCTGACCGCAGGAACTTCATGAGAACTCTGGTACCTAAGTCCCTATGGTCCTGCCTCTCCAAGCCGATCCCGGGCTCCACCCGCGGCGAGCACAGAGCCATGCTTGGCCTAGCCCTGGAGGAACGCGTAAAGCACCTGGACAAGGCTGTCCACCAAGCACATGATTGGCTGTGTTCGAATCCTCTCCCTTGGGACCGGATACTTTGGGCGCACCCCTCCGACCCTCTCAACCCCTTCTCGGTTTGGCACGGTGCGTTCAGTACCTCCGTCCACATGCCCCCTCGGACCCGCCCCGTATACCAGCACCCCCCACCTCTCCCTAAACACGCCTTAAAAAAACCGTCCAAGCCAGCGTCAGCCAAAGCACAACCAACCACGCGCCGCACCGCAAAAACCTCCAAACGCCCGTCCAGCCGCGCATCCGCACCACGCTCCCCCCCCCCCTCGGCCATTCCCCGCACTCCTCAGCACTCACGCCCGCGGCCACCACAAAAACGCCATCGGTCACCACCAACCCATCAGGCCACAATCGTTTGGGCGCCCCCAAAGCGCGCCAAGACCGCTCTCCCCCTCCCACCCCCAAGCTCCAAGGCACGCTACCGTCAAACACGCCTACCTCTCCCCTGTAGGCCCGCCCTTACTAAGTGCCCAGGCCCATCTGCCCCAGCTCCCCCCCACTCCAACGCCTCCCGGGACATCCGGAATTCTTTCCGCCCATCCAGCGAACTTCTGCCTCCTCCTCTCGACCCCTTCAGCCCTCCGCCCCTTCCGGAACCCCCCCCCTTCCCCACAGGGTAAATCAGCGTTCATCTAACCTAACCATCAGAGCAGCCGTGAACATATCTTTATATGTTGATGTAAATACTTTCATTGGGGGACGTCAGCCTCAGAACAAGTTGATGCGGTTAAGAACATTCAAAAAAAATGAACTCTTCAGAGCCCTCACCCAACCTGGTTCCCTCTGAGGTCCCGGCATCAGGGCACCACGTGTTCGTCAAGTGGGGTCATGATGCAAAAATCACCAAAATTGGCATCATCCTCACGCGCGGCTCGCCCGGCCAGGGCAAGGCCAATAGCTCACAGGATAGGGGGCAGGACCTAGGACCTTCATCTGAGTGCATAAACTGAAATTAGGTCCGGGCTCCCTGTGGGCATAGAGATATGGGGCCGCCAATTGACCACTTGGGGGGGTGAAATTGGGGTCCCAAAAGGGGGTCATTTTGGCTGCTCGAAATGAGCCAAAATTCAGGGGTGCTCCCAATAGTATATCTCCACGCCGGCTTGGAGATCGGATGCGCCATTCCATACGCGATCCACCGGGAGTCCAACAGAGACTCCCATTCCCTTTGGTCCTCAAAGATTTTCATGCCACTTGGCGTGGTGACAATCCCAATCGGGTCCACAAATGCCAAAATGGCAAAATTGTCCACACTCACTTTGGGCTAGCACCCTAACGAAGGTCCCTCCGCTTCGCCCACGTGGTGTGTGAACCATGGGGACCAATATACATATCACCCATGTCATATATGGTCCATTGGTCCATGCGTCCGGCGTGCACGAGGGTGCTGAACATGGTGCACGGCGGGCAGAAAATGTGGAAAATTGCTCAAAATGGCCGAAAATGCGCACACTCATGGTTGCGGCAAATGAGGCACATGCCCGACTTGGACCCGAGTATGCCATAGGATTGGTATCAAGTCATATGGGTCCAACATATCTTTTTGGCGTCGCCCAACTCCTCCGGTTTTGGGAATGGCAGGGTCGCCAGGTGAGCCCATGATTTGGGATAGTGCCAAATCGCCAACATGGCGGCCACGGTATGCCAAGCCCAAGAGGAGTTATTCGCTGGGTCCAAGATATGTTGGGCACCGAAGTATGTACCTCCAAAACATACTTGGGTCATGATGTCAATTGAGCGCAACGTTGAGATACACGGCCGCCACTTGACATCATGACGGGCAAAAAACAGCAATATTGGCGAAAAAACACCCAAAAGGGCCTTGAAAGGCGCACAAATATATTATAATATCTTCGGCTTGGATTGAGTAATCGACGAATCCTTCTGAACACAATGACTTGACACCAATGACCTTCGATTCCACATATGTGCTCCAATTGGGGCGCTTTGAAAGGTCACGAGCGCTACTTCCCAAGCGGGCACATGAAAATATGGAAAATTGCAAAACACACACCTTGCTCCCAACACATCGCTTTGGGATCGCCACACAAGCTTTCCTCCACGAAGGTTAGGCTTGCAATTGATAGTGGGGAGTATAAGGAAGGGCCTCGTGCAATATGAGGTCCATTGGTGGGTGTATCGCTCTTAGCCAAACCCGCCAAATGGGCACGCAATACAGCACATGGCACATACCACATACTGCCGTAAAAGGTAGCCCCCCCCACGATATGTCATGCCCCTCCAAGGGCATAACTTTGTGTCATTCGCTCATAGGAACTCAATGAAAGTTCCTATGCAACACCAACACTCGCGCGCTACTCTCGAAAGTTATCCTAAGGCACGCAATATCATGGCCAAAGAGTTATAACGCAAACTCTACCCTCTTGACCATGATCCCTTACGCTGACGCGCACGTGTGGAGACGCAAGGCGTAAAAAGCTTCGTAAATTACGTCGGGAGTATTGTGAATACATCCCATGCTTTCTTATTGTCATTCCTCGCAAGCAGCACGAGATATGACCCTCACAAGTGGCCTCACGAATCAACTTTGTTTTGCTCATATCTCTAAGACAAATGGAGGGCAAGACAAAAGGAAAGTTGATTCGTGCATAGGGAAGCACGTAGGTCCACTCGAAAGAGGTCAAATCAAGTGCGGGGATGTCGAAGTCGAAAATCCGATTTCGACATCCTGAAAAATTCGGATTAAGGTTGCGAGTGTACAATGTGAAAATTGCGGATGCATCAATGCAATCCCTGAAGACTTTAGAGTCTTCGTCACAGATTGGGCTAAAATGTCTGTAAGTAACAGTTAATCTGGCGGTTACGCTAAGGTCGCGAGCCAACCGCCAGCAGTCAAAACATTGATTATCAGAACGGAAGCGTGAAAATTTACGGAAACAATATGAAAATAAAACCCTGTTGATTCCTGATATTCTGATGTGTAAATCTCCGCGGGCGACGCATCGGTTGCCGATGCGGCCGCTAATAGCTGAAATGCCCAGATCTCTCACACAAACACGTCTTACCTACATCTGTTGTTAGGGTTAGGTTGCCGGATCGACGGCCGAAGGCGGTGCGGGGCAGATTGGCGTGAAATAGTAAGATACCGGCAAATGGCAGTTTGCCGGTACATGGTAACATGCCACAAGTGGGCGGAATGCCGTCACGGGGGCTTTACGGCAAGGGACACGCTCCTGCCGGGCTCTCACCGGGCTTCACCGGGCGTCTTCCCCTCCGTACATGGGGTTAGTGGGCACACGGAGACCGGTTGTATACCCCACCATGGTCATGGGGTTCTGGGTACCGCTTCAGCAGTACCTGGAGTGGCGCTTCAAGTTCCCACTGGGGTACTACACCACCCTGGACAAGTACTGCAGGGACTGCGCCGTGTGTCGGGCCACGAAGAGCCCCAACCACTCCAAGGCTGGCAACCCGGTGTATACGGGTATACCGGAGGCCCCTATGCCGTTTGTGGCCATGGATGTATTCGCCATGCCGCAGGTCATCGTGGAAGGAGAGACCTACAATTGTGTCATCCTGGCGGTGGATAGGCACAGCGGGTATATGGTCGCGGTCCCTGGCAAGAAGTCCAAGAAGAAGGACAAGAAGGACAAGCATGGAGTGGGTCTGCAGGCCAGGACCGTTGCTAATGCCATGATCAGGCATTGGCTGACGATTTTTGATGTCCCAGCTGTGATCTGCAGCGATCGGGGCAGTCAATTTGTGGGGAAGTGGTTCAAGACAATGTGCAAGCACATGGAGATTCGGCACGCCAAGACCGTGGCGTACCACAGCCGGTCATATGCCCGGGCTGAGGTGGCCGGGCGGCAGATGTTCGAAACGTTCCGCCAGCTGCACATTGACGAACCGGGCCGGACTTGGTACAATTCGCTGTGGAGAGTACTCCAGGCGTACCACGACCTTCCGAGCCTACTGGACTGTCGCCCCATCGTATCCTGTTCCTACGGGATTGAGTGTCACGCACTCTCCCGTGGTTGAACCATGGCAAAGTGGCCCGGGATGCGAGTGCTATGATGGCTGAGGCGGACGACACGGCAGCCAAGGTGTGCAAAGCACTTCAGAACGAGCATGAGAAGAGGGCCAAGTACTTCAAGCAGGGAAAAGTCCAGAAATATGCTCTCCAAGACACCGTATTGGTGGAGCGGCACCACAAGAATGTCCTGTCCAGGCATCGGCAGGCGTCTTGGTATGTGCCGGGGGTAATCGTTTGGAAGGTCGGGCAGGATGTGTACGCGGTGTGTGTGGGGGATAACAAGATCCTGAACCTCAACCATACCCAGCTTCGTCCCGCAGAACCAGACCCCAGCGGACGTCCCGTCACCTTCGAGTTCACAGCCGGAGATCTGGACTCGTATGACGAGGGTGAGGACGACGACTTCACCGCCGACAAGATCCTGACGGACAAGCCGGACCTGGGGACGCCTGGGGGGAGGCTATAAAAAGTCCGCTGAAAGAGATTTGCCGCATCCAGAGATTCGTGGGAGCCTCCGAGCAGTTTTGTGCCGAGGTATACGACGGTCTGGATGGATTATCTAAGGAAAAGGAACAATTCCTTGGATGTCAAGGATGTGTTGGTCCATCTGGTGGCTGCAGCAGCAGCGTGATGAATGCACCTTGGCATTTATGTTTATCCTTGTACTTGGGAGACGGGTGAGGGCGTTCATCCGGGGATTTTTGGGCCTTGATTGGCCATATACCCCCTTCACTCGGTCTCCACACATATATATTTCATCGTGGTATACATATTTAGGTCGAACGACGACGTTTCTCTATCTTTGATCCCCTTCGTCCATGTTGTAGATCAGGAGGAGACCGGATATGGCGGAGGGCACCAAATATGAGTGTCCTCACCCCTTCCTTGGGGCATGGGGGACGCCTACACCGTATGTCGGGCCTCCATGTGTCTTTGGGGCATGAGGGGGGGGGTTTGGAGCCCATTGGGGTCCTCCCGTCCTCCCTTCAATGACTTCCGAGCCGGTTCAGACCCCTGTGGCCATCTTTCGGTCACTTGGGGTGTGTATCTATGGGCCGGCAAGCCGCCATTGGCTGATATCATACTCTCCCATCCACCCGACCTAACCTGATGTCATAGTGTGATAGGCTTGGCCAGTCCAGCTATGAGTGGCCATATTAAATACCGAGGCGCCGCCGGCTTAGATTTATATATCAAAATATCAGGAATCAAAAGGGTTTTTTTATCATAATGTTTCCGTAATTTTTCAGCTATCCGTTCTGATTGTCAATGTATCGGCGACTGTCAGTTGGCTAGCGTTTTTGCGGTAACCGATTGTTTAACTGTTATTTCCAGATATTTTAGCGGAAGACCCGATGAAGGGTCAGATTTCATCAGAAAAGGGTTCGTTGCTTTCGCAATTTTGCTGTTATACACTAGCAAAGATAATCTGATTTTTTCAGACATTCAGAATCGGATTTTTGATTTCGAGGTCGGCGCACTGGATATGATGAATTTTGAGTGGTCCTACATTTTTCCCCGATCACGAATCAACCTTCTTTTTGTTGTCTCCTTCATTTTTCTTGGAGATATAGGCGAAACAAAATTGATTCGTGAGGCCACTTTGAAAAGTCATATCTCCGGCTCACTGTTCGGTGTTACACTTTTGAGATATGGGCTGGAATCGCCTTGGTCTCAACGTAATTCAGCAAGTGCCAAATGCCTTCAATGTGTACACATGCCTGGTGTAGCAAGGGATAATGGTCAAGAGGGTAGAAGATGATATAGAACTCTTGGACCATGCAACCGAATATTTTAATGCGACTTTCGAGTGTACCGCATGAGTGTTGGTGTTGCATAGAAATTTTCGTTGGGTTCCTACGTATTTTTAACGTGACGTTATGTGCATGGAGGGGCATGGCATACCATGGTGGGAGCTATTTCTTAAGGGTATGTATTATATGCATGGTATGTGCTTCGCTATGCTCGCGCCCTTGTTATATATCTTCGTTTGTAGGAAGATAGGTGGAGTCATACGTGGCAAAGGCTTCGCCCATGTCCCTATGGTGAGCTCAATAGCGCTAGACTAAGTCTACCGCACATAAAGTGCATGTGGGAAGGCTCACGGCGCGACCCACAAGCGCGACTATCAATTTTCCCATTTTCATGGTGCGTGTCGTGAGGAGGTTCGAAGGTGTCCCCATGCGTCCATGTGGGGATCCAAGTGGGGGAATTGTTCCCAAATGGTCCCAAGCAATTGTGCTTTGAACCATATGTTGATACCATGGGTGAGCGAAGTTATATACTATTGTGACTACTTTGTATTAGGCATTATTTGCATGTTTTTGACCTCATTTTATGCTCATTTTTGTATTTTATGTGCCCAACTGGTCGGCTAATAGTAAAGTGCCTAGAGATCTGTGAACTATGGTATGTTGGTTATATGTTGGCAAATGCTTTGGTGTTGCACCTCACCATATGCCAGATCACGTGGTCACTTTGGCTTGGCACCCAAGGCCTCACAAAATTAGGTCTCAAATTCATGAGTTGACTTGTGAAGCATGGCATGTATATATCTGGAGGAATTTCAGAGCCGATGTTGGGATATTCTTGGGCATCAATCTTTGGTCTCTATCACCCTTGTAGATTACTTTCCGGTTTGACACATGCATGGAGCATTTGAACATTTGCCGTATGCATTTTTGAGTATATAATTGAATTTCGGGCATTATGGTGTGATTTGCCTAATTTTGCTATGTTGTGAGGTCATCTTCATGGGGCAATTCTCCAAGCCCAATCGACTCCAAGTCCAACCAAGGTTATGTCAGGGTAGGGCATGGTCCTGAGTGCCACTCTAGGCCATGACACGCCACCTCCCCCATTGGGCTAGGATTTGGAGACTTGGGAGTGAACACAGTTTTGGGGTTTGTGTAGTGACTTTTGACACATGGCATTTAGTCATCTTATTTGACTTGGTTCAGGGCATCACGTTGGCGAGTCAAGGGAAGGTCTTGAGTCCAGGGAATGAGGGGTCTACGGCTGTGATTGTGTATGTTTCCATCTTTCCCCAATTTTGCTTTATTTGTGTTCATATACCAATTTCAGGGCTTCTTCTCTATTCTATTGGTGCAATTCTATGTACATGCCCAACGCCCGTGTCTCCGTGTGCACCGTGAGACGACCCACGTGTTGAAGGGAGTTGTTGAGTGTCAACGCGGGACCTCAAACACCCTTGGAAGCCCTCAGTGTGGATCATTTGGATTGGAGCTATTGTACTTGGGAGTTGGTTATTGCAAGAGATCAGGAATTGTGTGAAGGAGCCATATTTTACTATTTTTTGTGGGAAATTGTGCAGGATAGGGCAAGATCATGCAGAACCTGGTGAGAGGTAAGACCATTGGAGTGACGGGAAATGGTGGAAGGGGTACAGCAGGGGCCGGTCCTGGTAGGGACCTTCTTTACCTGTTGCAGTCCATCTAGAGGTCTGATCATGGTCATGTTGAGGTCCCTAACGCTGAAGGAGTCCTTGGCTAGCTCCTCAGACCTGGCACCAATCATGTCATCAAAGTTGTTGCGGCTGATGTAGTCCGCACACTGTTTCTTGACGCCTTGGATATGATGTACTGAGAGCCGTGGCTGGCTCCGGTAGGTCCACCAGCGTCTGAGCTTCGCCTTCTCAGGTGGGGGTCCCCCTGTTGTGGTTTGTTTCTTGGGAACTCTCTTGTACTCCTGTGCCTCTTGTTTCTCAAATTCCAAAATCAGAAATTGACAAACGTCGCAGGATCTTTAGACGGGGCACCAATACATAGACACGTCACAAATTCGAAGACAAAAACCGTGTCCAGAGATCGAAGTATCTTACAGCACTTCATTCACACAACTGGCATTCGATGCTCCTTAAGTATTCACAGGCTGCAGTGCGATTGCGACTGCAACTTGCGCGTTCCACGCGCTGCTGCTGTTGGAAGCCATAACACTAACCCCCCCTTGAGACCTCGAAGAGGTCTCATTCCTCTGGGTGGGCGTCACATGGTCGCATCCGAAGAGCAGGCCCAGAAAAAAGAATTTTGGACCTCGACATGTGCTGGCTACAGAAGCATAATAGTTGTCAAAACTCACACTCTGAGGTGCAGTTCAGGGGATACCTGTCGTCAGCACCTCATTCATACGCCGTGTTCAACTCTGCCACGGCTGTGTCTTGGCGGGAGCTGCAGAAGACAACCTCGCCAGGCACACTGCACGGGCGCTGTACCCACAGCAAGGCTGTGGGCACGTCGAACCATAACATACCATAACGTTGGGCACAGCTATCGAAGCTGGGTGCCCAGCAAACAAACAACCAACAGGCCTATACATCTGTCAATTCGACAGGACATATTAAGGCAGTGGACACCATTAGTGGCTTCCAGACTGTCGAATTAGCCATTACTTGGCATCCAGACTGTCGAATCAGCCATTACTTGGCATCCAGACTTGTCCAATCAGCAGTCCGTGCCCCATTCGAATGTGGATGAGGGGTTCCACCTGGAGTCGACACACTTCGTGCACTTCCTTCAGCGTCTCGACGCCAGCGATTAACTTGAAGGTGTCATGACCCGTGTAGTGTCGACGAATGTCACTTTCGAGGGTACGCTTCTGAATCAGGACACCAGATCGATGGTTGAGCAATCGAAGGTTGGGATCACCAGCTCGACCGTCGACGGGGCTCTTGTACTACTTGTACTGGAATACGAAGACATGTTCAGGAGCAAGCGCTCGAAATTGTCCAGGTCCCAATGTTTGTGCCTTGGTCGAAAAGAAATCCCAAAGGTTCGACGGTTTCCAAGCGTCCTCGCTCCACAAATCCGTCTGATTGGTGACTTCGAAGGAGAACGCATCATGTCGGCCAGTGGACCATCGATAGGCTTCCTTCAAACCAGTACCAGCGGCCATGCTGTGGTAGAACTGACCAGTTTGCGTATCGACTCGCCACCATGGCGTGTCAGCAATCGAAACTCGTCCAACAACGATTATGGCACTGACGTCATGGACTTCAGGGCCGAGGGCATATCGGTCAATGACCTCAAGCATGTCAGTTCGAAAAACTTCCTCTTGGAGTCGACCGAGGTGTTGATGTACATACTGACGGTCAGCGAGAGCACTCTGCAGTCACAAGGCTCGAAGCCGTGTCGACAATGACCGCTTTGAGGACTTGGTCTCGGCAGCTGACCTTGCGTCGATGGGCAGCCTTGAAGTCATCATGGATCGGCTTGAGGTACTTGAAGAATGGGATGTCGAAGTGGTGCTGGTAGACGTTCGACGCCACCGGCAAAAATCGGTGGTCGACAGGGTCCGGCGGGAACTGGTCACTCGCAGGCGAGTCGTCGGACTCGATCTCCTCCCGTTCATCAGCTTAGACATCCTTTCAGAACTTGACCGCTCGACGCCAACGTCGTCCACCTTCGTATCCGGCTTCGAAGGGGGACATGAGGTATGTCGAGGTGCCCATGCGTAGAAGCAGATCGCCGGCGTTCAATACACCCTCTGGAACTCTGTCAAATCCCAGCCTTGGTGGCTATACTCCCGGACGGGGCGGACAGGACTGATATGCTGTTAGCATAGCCCCATTCATCGGATGGGGACTCTGGGTTACTGCTCTCAGGGGTAGTCCCAGTCAGTCTTTGGACCTCATTCAGTCCTTCGCTCAAGCCCTGTTCAGGTGTGAATCCTGCTGGAGTCAATGGCAGCAAACTGCTCAGCATTTCTGGACAAATGGGCGTGGTATCAGGACCACTTTCACAGTGGGTCCCTGCCGGTGGTTGCGAAACCTGTAGAGGTCTCTCCATTCTGTCCTTGCCTGCTGATTGTGTGTTCACGGGTGTGTATGTGGGATTGACGTCCAACCGTCGGGGTAGCCACCAGCTTTTGCTGGGCATCCATGACTCAGACCCAAGAAAGAGGAAAAAGAATAGGTCTTGAGTGGGTTGGCATGTCATGACATCCTGAAAGCCAGGGGTCTCGCCAGAGCACCCCTTACCTTCTCATCCATGCCATCTCATGCCCAATCAGTAGGTCCATGGCACTCAGTCCATGGCACCCTGGGCATATTGTACCCAATCAGCAGGGCTAAGGCATAGGGTCCATGATCCCAGACCCCAGATCCAGCCATACCTCAGGGTAACGTCCCTCCGGTGTCCCAACACCGCCTCCCTTATGGAGGGCTGGCACCCCGAAGGGTTCGATGCCCTGGCGCCGCCTTCGTGCAGGGTAAGGTAAAGGGACCGGTTCATCCCCGGTGACCAGTTGAGCCCCACCCTGGGGATTATCAGGGCAGGGTGGGGATGAATAAGACACCCCCTGGGGATAAAAAGGGCACCCCCGGGGATAAAGAGGACACACCCTAAAATACTACAAACCATAAAAAGCTTGTGGCACATGTTTTCCTTTACAAACCCTGTAATGTTTTTCTTTCTCGTAAAAGGTTGTTCTCTTTTCTTTTTGTGAAACCATGCAGAGAGTTACGTCGCTCAAAACCCCGTGATGTGTTTTCTCCGTACCAAAAGTGTTTGACTAATGGTTTGTAAAAACATGCAACGTTTATTGGTTTTCTTACAACCGTGTACTATTGATGTGCCCTGTTTTGTACAACCATGCAGAGGCTTTTTATTTTTGAAAACTTTGTAATCTATTTGTAAGTACCAGGTTGCACTCTCCTATTTCATACCACTGTACAACTTTTAATTTTTTGTAAAACCATGCAACGTTTATTTCTTTGTAAAACCAATCAATGTTTGTTTTTTCGGGCAAAAGGTTGCACTGTTCTGTTTTGGAAAACCATGCAAGGTTTATTTTTTTTCCAAAACCTTGGACTGTTTTTTTTCTTGCTAAAGGTGGATGTCTCCCATTATGTAGAACCATGCAAGGTGTTTGTTTTTTTAAAACCGTGCAATGTTTTTTTGTTGCAAAAGGTATTTTCGTTTGTAAAACCATGCTTTTCAAAATTAAGGAGTGGTTTTTTTTTTTGGGAAAACGTGGTAATCTCCTGCTTTGTATACCTGTGCACTGTCTCCCTAGCACACTTGCACAGAGCAACACGGTGACAGTTTCTGAATGCTCCCGTACACCTGTTGTAAAGGTACTTGAAGCACTGAGACAGCTTATGGACATAAGCGTGTACCTGGCTGAAAGTGTATGGCTTTGCACTTTTGATGACCGCGCCTAAAAGCACAATCATTCTAAGTCTGCCAGTGTGTCCCATGACATACCCGGGGGTAGCCGGAGTCACGGGTGTGCAGAGTCACCACCCCGATTTTGAACTGGTTTTTTCGTGTTCAAAACTTCTCATCGTTTTAATTTGTAATGTCTGCGGTCCCCATGGCATCAAGCAATTGCCAGCAAGTGGCAAGCACGTGGGATGGGAGAGCATCAACCCTGCAGAAAGGAGGCTTCTCTTCACAATCTGTTGAAGCGTGTACCCTGCACCATATGCACCACAGATTGTAACGCGCACGCTTCCCACTGTACTCTGCTCCCAGCACGCTGTTCGGAGCAGGATGTGCACTGCACACAGCACTCAACCCGATGCAGACCACACCTTGCGCACTGCACCAACTGCCCTGTGCAGTGTGCACACTTCATACTGTCCATACACAGAGCACGACACGGTGTATGCAAGGAAAGTGGCTGGCGCGGTGGTTCCAGAGGGGATAGGAAGAAATTGTTTCAGGAGCAACAACGGCCCATGTTGACCTCGGTGGAGATATGGCAGGCACATCCTGTTGAAGGCAGATTACATTAGTGCGTGCGTGCATTGTGCACGATGCGGGCGTGCAGCGTGCACAATGCATGCGTGCAGTGTGCACAGTACGTGCGTGCAGCGTGTACAATGCGTGCGTGCAGTGTGTACGATGCGTGCGTGCAGTGTGCACAGCGGGTGCGTGCGATTTGCTGGCTGGGATACGACCGGTGCGCACTGGCAGAGGGGTTGCATGAGAAACGGTGGCAAAACAGCAGTGGCTCTCGGGCACCGAACCGAATGTTTCCTTCTGGTTTCTGAAAGGCACTCCAGGCATCATGAGTTTGTCGTTCCGATTTGTATGGGCACTGTATGATGGAGGCACCTGAGAATCCAAGGCACTTGGCCTCCATGAAGAAGTCGTAATCAAACTGCTCGAGCTGCATTTTCTGCATGGCCACTGCATGTGTGTGCATCATGAAAAAGCGCTGCAGGAACCAATTGTCAATCTTCGTGATGTCGTGGATCTCCGTAATGGTCATTCCCATCTGAAGCGAGGGAATTCAGACACTTGGAATTGTGACTGGATCCCACTTGGAATCAAATGACTGCCCCTGTTGCAGACTTGTCGCAGCACATAGGTGGAAGACAGAGATGTCCCTCCGGAGAAGTAATTGTGGGCTCCGTTGCACCCAAGCCTCCAGCAAGTCACTTGCCGAGTGCCGTCAGTCCCAATGTCAAACGCCCTCCTTTGTCTTTGACTGCTGACTGCTGTCAACTATTTGCCAACCGTAGTCAATTAATAGTAAAAAAAACCAGTGTCGGAAGGGCGACCTCATGGAGAATAACAGCACTTTGAGACAAGCAACGTGCGAAATTAACAGCGGACAAACATGTACGACCAGGGGTGCAGAGGTTTGTGGGCTCAACCCATGTGTGAAACACCAAAGTCACGCATCAAACCGTTGCTCGTGCCTGATCTGTCCTGTACGAATCCGCTGACCGGCCAGGCTCGACACGATGGACTAAATTTGCATCGCGTTCTGAACCTGGTTCTGCACCAACAGTCCACTGCAAGAAGAACTGAAAGCGTCGCTTTTGCTCCCTGTTTTCTCTGTGTGTTTGCGCTGGTAGTGCAGGTGGGTCCCAACCGCATTATCTAAAATGAAAAAAAACAAAGGGAAATCAATCTCGGAATCGTATATTTCGCGCAGTATTCATTTTGCTTTTACGTGGTGACATTTGGGCTTACGTAACTTTGCGGCGCTAATTTACGCAATTTCCCGCGGTAGTATCTGGCGATTTACGGGATCGCCAGATGGATCTCGATTATTTTTATAATGTTCAAAAGAATATTTCTTTGATTATAAATCGTCATCTCCTGATAACATTATTTGCCTGGCGATCCTGCGCCGCGACAGTGGGTGTCTAACTGGTCCCTTTACCTTATATCCCGCCGTACCCACCTGTATCCCTCCGGCGCGACTCGTAGGTCGCTGCCTGGGTACTGTCCTTGCGGGAGGTCCAAAATTGGCATAAAAAAAACCTGATAAACTGGTTCCCTCGCTGGGCGCGCCATGCTCTGCCTTCCTCAGGGTCAGTCACCCACTGTCCTTCAGGATATTGGTGGGGCTGCCCTGGTCAAGGCTTTCCCCCTCCCTTTGTGGTCACTCACCCCTTGAGGTTACCACCAGTCATCCAGTCATCTGCATACTTACCCCTCCCACTCCCCTCCCCAAGGGTTTCTAGCGCTTCGCGCCACTCCAACCCCTCCTTGGCACTGTGCCTTGCCGTGGTGCTCACGGTTTACCTGGTCCCTTCATTTCTGGTTGCCCCACTTGCGCAGATATGCGCTCCGGTCGCCCTTAGCCCACTACTCCCATCATCGGCCACATCCTGTGCAGCCTCCGGGCTGGGAAGTGCCATGTGGATACCCACACAGCACCCGGCTCAGTGTGACAGTAATGTCCCACTGGTGATAGCACGTGGGGCTCCCTTCCACTCTGTGACCTGGCACTCCCATGGCACCATAGCTGGCACATGCGCTGGGGGGGGGTCCCCACAGGGGCAGGGCGTCCTGGTCTACCCCTCACTACTGCAGGTCCATGGCACTCAGTCCATGGCAGCAATGAGGCATTGAAGAATGAGGTACAGGTCCCATACCAACCTGGGTTTTCGCCTGCGGCACTTAACCTTAAAGGGGGGGGCAGGTTCTGATGCGGAAACTGGTGACCTATCTTGACGACGAACTGCCCCGGTCGCGGTCCACCCCTAAAGGGCATTTCCATCCACCCACAGACTGAGAAAGGAAGTGGATGAAACAGGACACAGGCCGATTGCGACGGCTCAGGCCCCACATCAGCACAGCTGCAGATTTTCTGGGGCTCTGGCCATCATAGGCTGACATACCCCTATAGACACTCAGAATGGGCCATTGCACTGATTCCTATGTACAACAGTGGCATAGACCGGTTGCGACGGCTCGAGCCCAACATGGATCAATCCTGCTGACAAACACAAAAAGTAACACCCTGCAGGTCTGCTGGTTTCTGCTCCCGTCTGGTGGATCTCCGTTACCCACAGGGACCCCTATAAACATCCAGACTGGGCTGAAAACCAGAAACCAGACCTGCATATAACTCAATGCTTGTCTTGGCAGGGTAGTGCCACTCCCCGTAGGTCATCCGGTTGCACCTGAGTGCAACCGCAGGCACGTCCCCCGCATGGCGGATCCCAAGGGCTTCAGATCAGGTCGTAGCACTCGGGAGCGATGAATCCCCATAATTGTTGGAGGCGATTGAGCGAGCGTGGTGGCGCGGGCTGTGGAGCCTCCACAGGGCTGGGGCTGATCGCCAGCATGTCCTGCATGGTCTTGGGGACCTCCTCAGGGCAGGGGCAGGTTGCCACCGTGCCCTGCCCGTTCGTGGTCGCCTCCTCGGCGTGCTCAGCGCCTGAGGGGGCGCATTGAGCATCCTTCTTGGCCTCCTTGACCCCTGAGCGGACATCCCTGAAGTTCAAGGGGTCAATCACGGGGCTCTGCGGTTCGGCCGCGGTGGTCAACTCCATGAGCTCCTCTGGGGGGGCTGAAGGGAGATGATTTGGCCCCATCTCAACCCCGGCGGCGCACGGGGGGTCATTCAGGACCTCGGGGGCGTCGCTCAGGACTGTGGAGTCATCGAGGGCCGGTGACGGGGCCCTCGGGGCTGGTTCAGGCCCTTCACGTTGTTGTCGGCTCTTCACTTGTCGGCCTGCTCGACATCCTCTTCGGCGACGTCGGCGTGGTGTGCTCGTCCCCGTTGTTGGTGTCCGCGGTTCCCATGATCTCTTTGATGAACTCGAAGGCGCCGGCCATTGTTGAGTTGGCGGCGACCATTGGGGCTGCCCTTCAACTGATGGGCGCCTCCAGGGCTGTGCGGGGGCGGCCACTGAGATAGGGGCCTCCCCTTGGGGGGGTTGAGGCGCCTGGCTCAGGGGGTGGTCCTGAGCTGGGGCTGCCGGGTTCGGTGGACTCGAGGAGGTCGGTAGGGGGGCGCTGACGGCCTCCTCCATCACTGAGATCCTCTTCTCCATGGACTCCAAGCGCTCCTCGATGGCCAGGGCTGGCCTGCATACCCGCAGGGCAGGACCCAAGTCAATGACGAAGTCCTCCAAGATAGGGAGGCGCGCCATGCCGCATTGGATGGTGAGGCGCTCTCTCCCGGACTCTTCCAACTCCATGAGGGCCTTGGTGAGGGCATCCATGGTCTCTTTGAAGTCGATCTCCGAGGGATTGACACTTTCCGAGGGTAAGGGGCTTGATTTGTGCCTTACCGATGGCGCTCGGGATGTGGGGCTGGTCGATGCTTCGATTTGCTGTTCCGGGGCTACCATCCCCGGGTCGACCTTCTCCGAGCCCATGCGGCCTCCTCCCTTGCACGTACGCACAAGCAGAAGACCACTCACATCCACATTGAGTCCCTCAACTCAGTGAGCATCCATCGGGATTGCGAAATCGAAGCAATCCCTTTGAGGTCTAAACAACAAAGGAAAGAAAGCATGTACAAAAGGTCATAGGAACATGTAAATCCTCCAAACCATGTCCCGGTTAGGGTAAGGTACAAAGGAAGTGGCATCAAGGCAGGAGAGGGGGGGACAAAGGGAGCCCACTCTCCCACTCAGCACACCCTGGGTAGCCTGATTCAGGATCCCCAAGGAGGAAGAACAAAACATGCAAAAACAACAAGACATGGGTAAGGCCCATTGGCTGTCAAAGCCTACCCTAGTGGGGGGGTTGTCACTCTCCACTCCCGGCACTACAGGACCCAAGAAGCAGGGGTCTAGTGCCCACACACTCACTCACCCTCCTCCCTAAATATCCCAACTCAAGTCCCGTTGGGGCAGGAGATAGCCCCATCACACCACCGTAGGGGGGTGGTGGTCCCGGGTGCCTATAAGACTCAGGCCCCAGAAATTCTGTGGAAAAGGGGGTAAAGTGGTATATCACCCATACCACCTCAGGATCCTACATCCCAAAGAGAAACAAGGGTGGTTGGGGGTAGCCAAGACCTTCACCCTGACACACGTAGGGGGAAAGAACCCAACTCCACACGGGCTCTGAGGCCTAGCATGGGAAGCAGGGTACAAAAACAGGCGAAACCTAAAATCAGAGGTTACCCACCTCAACACACTCTCCCGCCAAGGCAAAGGGGATTCGAAGGATTCCATGTGGGCACATCCGAAAGGCATCAGTCAAACATTATGCCCACCAGATATCCGAGTCGTGTAGGTCAAGAGTTGTTGCTTTCGGTACGATTCTGGGTCTCAGAGTCTCAGTGGCAGTGTCACCACATGCAGGGGCAACAAAAACACCATTTGAAGTCCAAATTGAGGTGACATATGGGCTTGGTCCGATTCCATAAGGGTAGGCCATAACCCAAACTCCTCGAATATGTTGAATAGACGCTGATGAGAGGCCATGGGTAAAATATTGGCCCAAATCGAGAAGATGGCCTAACTTTTTCATGGCCCAGAAGTGACCTCATGAAATTTGGAATTTTCAAGAAAAATTCCAGAGAAAATTCAAAACAGTGAACCTGTGTACCAGTAACCTTCCACCAAATGCTCAATACAAAGTAGAGAGCACCATTGAAACATAGGAAAAGACCCCAAGGTCCAACTCCTCATGGGTTCTTTACTGTTTACCCGCCAAGTGACTACATGACAGGGTGGTTTTCAGGGTCCATAATGTACATCCTTGGGACCATGTAAAACCACTATCCTATACACTTGGCAGACTTGGTTCCAATGGATTGGGTAAGTAATAGAACATACCAAAACAAGTTCAAATACCCAAAGTAGAAACATTGGGGAGGTCTAGGGTCAAAAAACAAGGAGATTTGGCCCGGAGACCCCAATGAACCAAGTGAATGAAGTGAACAAACAAAATTTAAAATCTCCAAAAGGTTTTAGAGATTGCAATGGTGTGCTAAGCCCAAGAAAAGTTATAACCAAGTAAAAGCATGCAGGTAGAGTGGAGAGCATGCACTTACATTGCAATAAACACTTGGGTTCGAACTCAACATGTACATGAAGATATGAGTTCGAAAATTCAACACATGGACTGAGTAAATTTGGGCAATGTGCTCATGACCAAATTTACTATAAGCAGAAATAGGCCAAAATGGCACATAGTAAATTGATCGTAGCGTAAAGACAAAAATCGACGACGACCTGTGATGACCATACATAAATAGTAGGGACCATAGAGACCAAGAATGATCGAAAGTTCGACCAAAAACTCAATAGTAGTGGATCTCCATGGTTACCACAAGTGAACACATGAAAAAAAAAAATCCAAGAAACAATCACCAAAGTTCATGTGCTGCCCTATGTACAATGAATCACGGCCGAACAAGATGCATTAACAGAAGAGGACACATGCCACAACACGCACAAACAACACGTAGACTCAAACTCGACACGAGCTCGGAGATCCAAGCTCGAAAAGTAGGCCCATGACAGGCCAAAAATGAGTGATTTTTGGCATAAAATAACTATGCCAAAATGAGCTCAAAAAAGTTTAAAACTTCGAACCAAAAGATGTCACAAGCGTCGAAACGCAACCAAAACTCGAACATATATTGTTCGTACGCACCAAGTACGAACAAAATGAGCTCTTACTTTTTTTCCGTCACCACTATATCTTGGAGATATAGTGGCGAACTTTGAGCACATGAAAACAAAGTGCTCAAAATGTCGGAACTAAAATTGACGCCAAAAATCACCAATGGCTCAAATGGACTCGAACCAAAGTGATAATGTAAATTCCAAGACCCGTTGCTACGACACCAAAAAGAAATTACGAAGAAACTCGACAATGACGCGACACACAAACCCGACAAAGTGGCATCATGAACACAACAAAAATGCACTTTTTATGCATGAAAGTGGGTCCGACCATGGAGTGTGGTGGCCCACCACGACCATATCTCGACATTGCACAGGGAAGGAAAGGCAAACCAAAATGTATACCAATCTTGGCTTCACCCTGGAATCATCGAAATCAACTTGAGCTTGAGACTCACCATGGGTTGTTCACCACAACCAAAACTCAATTCAATCCTAATAATTTAGTCATATCTCCAAACTGGCCTGCAACTCCACAAACAAATAACATACCATTGTAGAGGAGAGTCATGCCATTCCATTGCATCCCTTCTGAAGAGAAATGGATGGAAAATCTCAATTTACGGTTAGGTTGAAGTGACTACATGAAATGCATAAGATATGCATGCCATGCCTAATCTAACAATGGAGGGTAAAAGAAAAAGGCACCGTAAGGTGCCGGCAACGATGCCTAAGCTATCCCTATACTTTAAATGGCTGGGCATCATGACGTTAGGGGGTTTTTGAAAATAGTGGCACCGGAACCTGAACTTTTAATTCCCTATCATAAACTAAGTCTTGACTATTACAACCGTGCAGTCAGAATTAATTCAGGTCAACAGGATGGACTTTCCGTAAAGGCCAGTTCATGGTCTCGCGATTTGGGTCGCCAGATCCCAACTGGCAGTTCGCCCGCGAATTGGCGCGACGCCGGTTCACCACCAGGCCGCTGCCAATATTTAACTTCTGTACCTATGCGAATTTGAGGCAAATTCGCATAGGTATCAACAGGGCAATGAATTCCCTAATGACTGATAAGAAAGCGGCGGAAAAACACGCCGAGTTCTATGATATCCCTCCTGCAGGCTCAAGTCAAAAGTACAATGAAAGGAAAGGTTAAGGGGGGATGAAGGCTAATGATATCCCCTATCAAATCCCATAGTGTGGGCCTATAATAGCCTACACAGGGGGATGATGGGGGTCAGCACAAGGAGGAGTATGTGTCCCCATAACCGGGGATCAGGCCCCACAGGGGGGGCCGAGGGGCGCAGGGCATGACAGAAACCAAACAGCTTTGTATGATAGTAGAATTGGCTCCCCACTGAGAAATTCGTGACGTCTTAAAAAGTGATGGGGGTAGTCCCCCTTCTTATATTCCTCCACGAGGCCAGCATCAATACATTCCTGGATCTGGTGCTCGATTTCTTCAACCTGTTCCTGTGGAGCGGGATAGGGACAACGCCTCACTCGCGTCTTTTCAAATTCAGATTTCAGTTTCAGGTCCATCTGGAGCAGTTTTTTATAAGAGAGAGGGGGCGGCAAGGCGCCGAACACCTCCTCATAGGGTAGCAGCAGTTTCTTCAGTCGGGGGTCAAGGTTAAGACTCTCGATTTTCTGCAGGAAATCCTCCTCAGCATGGAGGTTTCTCTTTCCATGTTCTTTCTTTTTCTGCCGATGAGCAGTTTCGGCAGGTACGGAACCATCGTCCCACTCAGGGGGACATTGCTGCCCATAGTGCAAAGAATACACTAAAGGTATCTCAGGGTCAGGCAGCGTGTAGGAGTCATCGTCCTCCTCAGACCAGATGGAGGATTTCCAAGTCTGTCTGAGGTATTGCAGCCGCTCTTGGCGCTCAATACCTTCGGCCTTCAGGTACAACAGCCGTCGGAGTTCCTGAGTGTCATGCTCAGACAGTGGCATGTTATTAGAAGCAGGCCTCGCTAGAGCATCAGGACTCCGGGCCACGGGTTCACCTGTGTGCATAGGCTGCATGTGTAGCACCGGTTTCCCAACAGGGGAAGTGGGTTCTGAGGTTGAGTCTAGATCTACCTCCTCCAGCAACAGCTGGGCTAGGAAGGCACTGTGTTTTAGATCAACACAGCTGGGAGCAACAGGAGGGATAGTGCTGGCGATCTCAGACAGTTGGTTGTCAGCATCCTCCTTAACAGCTGCAGGTTACAGATAGCCATCGGGAGATTCACACCCTGTAAGTGTGGCAGATAGGTGCTCAGGAGATCGGTTTTTGAGATCAGAAAGAGTCAGGCCACGATTTTTGGCCATGACCTCTTTCAGTAGCACCTGATCCAGGTCACACAGGGGTACAGGATTGAGAGATCCATCGACGATGGATAAGAAACTGGCCCACTCAGGGGCCTGCATAGCTGTGTCTGAGTCTTCAGGCACATAGATGGGACCGTCGGGGAGTTGCACTCTTCCCACGGTCATTCGATCTAACATACGGCGCCAGTAAGCGTGTTCACCAGAGCAGCCCCAGTCAGGGGTGCACATGACAACCCTTCCTCCCTCATAAGCGATTTTGGTTAGAATCTTCGCGAGCAGGGAGAAGGGAGGGTTAGCATACGCTAGGCCCATTGCTTTCCAGTAGAAACGGAAAGCGTTGTTCAAATGTTTCGAGCAGTACAACTGCATGATGTGCTGTTGTCGGCTCGCAAACAATTCCACCTGGATCTCATCCAGCTTTACCTGAAGGGCTGCCAGTCCATTTTCAAGAACGTGACGGGCCAATTGGTAGTTTTCAGTACGATAGTTAGTCTTCGATGCGTAGCGCAGCCCAGACTCTTTTCGTCCTGACAGCTCCAAAGGTACGGAGAAGAGCCCACTGCCAAAGTCGCAGTGCAGAGAATAGGGGCGCTGGAGAGACAGCATTTTTACCTGGGGGTTTCTTCGTAGGAAGTCGGTACCAATGACGATGTCAAAGGTGTCGGTGTCCAACACTCTGCAGTGTTGGATCACAGTTTCGTCGCCCAGGCATATAGTCACATCGACCCTCCCCAAGGAATGGATGGTACGCCCATCCCCTACTCTTATGGCTACGGTCTTGGTTTTCTTGAAAGTCTTTAGCAGGCGCCGGGCCACTATACAAAGTGTTGCACCGGTGTCAAGCACCGCTCGAAAAACTTGATCCCCCATTTTCACGAGGATCCAGAAAACCAAGTCCTCCTCTTTGGAGCCGCCCCCCTACTCCTCATCAGGGAACTTGACATCCATCCCTGCAGCCATGAGGGATTTGGCCATCCAGGGCAGGCGCCTCTTCTTGGAGTTGTTCCCCTCAGGGGAGGCGTTATCCCCCTGTGGGCGCTTCTTGGGGTCACCTTCGGCAGGAGGGGGAGTAGCAGCGGGCGCTGATGAGCACCTCCGGGAGTTAGGGGCCCACCTTTGCCACCCCCCTTGCCACCTCCTTTACCACCTTTATCCCCATTCTGGGGGGTTCTGGTAGGTGTTTGGTTCTTCTGGCGTTCAGCCTCTGGCCGCTTGAGTTTATCACTCTCACGTTTCTTTATGTGACATTTGTCCTCGTAGTGACGACGTTTGCCACAATAGCCACAGGTGATGGTACACCTGAAATGATCTTGATGGGTCACAGTTTTCCCATTCTTGGAGTGCTGCTGTCGTTTCATCTGCAGCATACGGCTACTGCGCTGGTTGCAGTCAGGGGCATGACAAGGTCCCCCCTTGTCATTGACAGGTTTACAGTAGAACAGAGGGGGTGTACATGCATCAGGCTTAACCTCATTCATGGCACGGAGGTTACCCCTTCCTTTAGAACCTCCCTGGTTGGCGTTAGTGGGGTTTTTAGGCCCTTTCCCTTCTCCACGTCCGGGGGTAGGGGTACCACCTCGACCCAAGTGCTTCTTGAGGAATTTCTCCATGTGGGAGTCATTCTCCCTCTCAAGAGCTAGCTCGATCAGCAGGTCCACCAGGTCGTCGTACGAGTGGGTCCGGCTTTTCCTCTCAGAGGTAGCGCGGCAGTCATCCCACGTACGTTGGGGGATCTTACTCATGAGGCACAGGTGGGGCTCAGTGGCTCCATAGGAGCCCACGTTCATCCGTGAGAACAGATACTCTAGGTCGCACACGTATTCAGAGACTCGCGCAGCGGAAGGAAACTCAGGGAGCATAGGTAACTCCTCTATCTGTGTGCGCACACTGAGGTCAGTCTCATAGACTGGGAATGTTTTCTCCAGTCTTTGGAGTACCTCTGCCCGTGTTAAACAGGTTTTCACAATCTGTTTCACCTGTTTTTGCAAAAATTTCTTTTTGCATGACCGTTTCAGCAGTGAGCATTTGGTGGCCACATCCACATGGGATTGGCCAGTTAGCAAAAGAAACTCAGCAAATTCTTCTGCCCATTCGGGCAGATTTTTCGGGTCGAACTCCGGCAATTCTAGCTGGATGTTCGCCTGGGCAATCGGTCTGCCAATCTTCCCACCCCCTGAGGTTAGCCCTGAAGGGGGAGGAGATACGCCAGCAAGGGGTGCCAGGGCTGACAGCCCTCTTTTCTCAGTCTCAGTCACAGGCACGTCCTGTAATTCAGCAATTGGGACTGTCCTAGCGCGAGGATGAAAAGGGCTGGGGCAAGTGACCTTGGGTAGCAACCTGGACACCCTTGATCTTTTGAGATCATCAGCCAACGTGCTCAATCCGGGTGAAGGTGAGAGTAGTGCTGGCTTGGGTAAGGGTTCGGTGATACCCAATTTTGCCTTGACAGCCTCTGACAGAGCTGTCACATCCGGGTCTTCAGATCCGGATAGAAGTTTGGCCAAACGTTCGGCCGTGGGATCCAGGGCCCCATAGGTGGGCTCTGGGTGAAGAGGATCCAGACTCTTTTCAGGAGCCCTTGAATTTGTCGGCAGGTATGGATGCCATTCTCTCGGGTGCTTGTGTACTCTTGATCGTCTCGGTAGTGATACTGTGTCCGCCATGTCTGTAGATGGCCCCGAATAAAGGAAGGAACCCATCTCAGTTTGAGGCGGAGACCCGAGGGCATCAAGAGGTACTTCTGCATCCTCCCCTACGATGGACTTGTGGTACTCCTCGCTGAGCATAAACTCGTCCATCCTCCTTCGTAGGTCCTCTTGTTCTTCAGGACCACCTCCAAGAACAGTAGAAGAAGAGGCTGGACAGGCCGACCGGGCGATGGAGGCTTCGACTCGCCTGCGGAGCCTTTGCAGGCTGTCCTCACCATGGGCCGCTAAGGTCTCCATGGTTAAAGGGGTTGTTCTGGGCGGATTTTGATGGTAGATGACAGTCGCTGCAGTACCTATCCAGGATCCCGTAGTACCCCGGAGGGAACTTGAAACGCCACTCGAGGTCCTGCTGCATCTTGTCTGGGCCAGGGTGCATGGGCTGGGCGTTGTGCCAATGGTCAATGAGCTCCTCCACTCGGTTCTCGGGCACCAGCAGCTTGTCCTGGAGGAACAACTTGTCCCCATCCTCGGTTAAGCCCTCGGGCCATTCGTTGTCCGACGGGGCGCTCACGGCATTCCAGTACTTGCTCCAGTGGTCGGATGCCGCATAGTCATCCGACCAGTCCTCTGTGAGCACCGACCTGACTAGCTCTACAGGGGCCACCATCCATTGCTCGAGGCTTTCCTCTCGAATAGCCTGGACTCGGGCGCCCCGGAACTTGGCCAGGTCTGTACGGTTTGCCATCACCACAAAACACTTGACCCCCTCTTGCTCCATGGCCTTCTCCATCTCGATGATGCGCTTGGCCTCCTCGGTCTCCTCGGCGTCGCCATGGCTGGATATGTCCATCCACGCCTTGCCCGCGGGGTAGGCCCAGCGACTGAGGCAATGTGCCACAGTGTTGTCCTTCCCCGGGACGTACACGACGCTGAGGTCGAACTTGGCGAGCGTCTCGTTCCATCGGGCCCTCCTAGCCGCTGGTCCTGAGGGGGTGTCGACATGCTCCTCGTGCCAGCTCTGTAGGGACTGGTGGTCCGTGCAAACCACCACCGGCTGCAGTCCGATGTTGCCAGACCACTTCCTGAGCGCACATACAATGGCGTACGTCTCCTTCTCCCTAGCGGTCCATGTTCGGCGTTGGCCCTCGGCCAGGATCCTGCTCCAAAACGCCACGGGAACATGAGTCCCGTCGTCCCGGACTTGCTCGAGGACTGCCCCCACGGCATAGTCCGAGGCGTCCGTTCGTAGCAGGAATCCCTTGTCTGGGTCCACCAGGAACAGCCCCGACTGCCCCAGGAGTCGCTCCTTCAGGTGGTTGAACGCATCCTCAGCCTCAGGAGTCCAAGCAAGCTTCTTCTTGCTCCCCTTCCGGCCATCGAACTTGCCCACCTGCAACATCTTGTGCAGCGGCCCCGACAGTTCTGCATACATCCGGACATAGCCCGAATAGTAATTGCAGAACCCCATGAAGGATCGGAGTTCGCTGATGGTCTGGGGCTTCTCCCAGTGGTGCAGGGACGCCAGTTTCCCAGGCATGGGACGGCGTTGCCCGTGACCAACCACGTGACCCGCGCACTCCACTTCCTTCACGAAGAGTGAGGCTTTTGTGGGCTTGCACACCATGTTGTGCTTGTCCAGCTCGCTGAGCACTCGGCGCAGATCCTTCTCATGAGCTTCGATGAGCCCGTCCTCAGTCATGTTCTCCGTGCCGGATCCGATGATGATGTCATCCACGAAGGGGTCAGCACAGTCCCGGACAGGACTGAGTAGGTCCTCCATCATGCGCTGGAAAGCGGCGTTGCCATTCTTGGCTCCCATAGGCACCACTTTCCACTGCATGGGCCCCAGCGGCGTCGACGTCGCTGTGCAGGGCCTGGAGTCCGGGTGTAGCGGCATCTGGTGATAGCCGTGTTTCAGGTCTAACACCGTGAAAATCCGCTTTTCCTGTTGTTTTTGGAGGATGGAGTCGATCAGGGGAAGCGAGTACGAGTCGTGCTCGGTCTGCTCGTTCAAACCTCTGTAATCAACCACCAATCTCCACTCGCCCTTCTCCTTCTTGGGCACGATGAAGGCTGGGCTGGCCCACTCACTGTCGGAGGGTTCGATCCATCCCCGCTCAATGAACTCGGCCAACAGCTTCTTCAGGGCCTCGGCCCGATCGCCCTGAAGTTGGTACTCCCGATCACGATAGATCTTGGGGTTCGGCTTCAGCTTGATCCTCGCTGTGCCAAACCTCCCACGATCTGGAGGGTTCTTGTTGGCGACGCCACTGAATAGCCGCGGATAGGCATTGATCAGCCTCTCCTTCAGCTCAGCGACCTTCAGGTTCTCCTGAGCCTTTTCAGCCGCTTGCTTCGGTATCGATACAACCGACCGCACTGCGGTATAGGCCTCTTCTGGGTCCGAGTCCGACTTCTCCTCGTCCGATATGCCGTCTTCATCGTCGTGGGTCGCGATTCCCACCAATACTCTTCGAAAATTTGCGGCCTCGGGCTGGTGCTCGTCGCTAACGGTTCCCACTCTTGGAAAACCCCACGTCCGTGGGTCCGACCCAACCGGACCATCGTGTTGGTCCGCCATGTGATCCATGACCCTCGTCACGAACTCATCCTTCTCGTACTTGCCGGTGACCAACATCTTGTCATCCCACCAATGCGGAGATGTGACCATGGCCCGCCTCTTCTTGGCTGCCACACGGTCGTGCATCCCCATCCGCATGTAGTTGACGAGGTCGTCGATCTCGGCGTGGGACAGAACGTCAATGCCATCAATTGGCTGATCCGTCCCCTCCTTGGGCTCAGACATGACCTTCATGGGCACTGCCTCCACCCTACGGATGAATGCTTCATCACCCAAGGGCTGGGCTTGCGCCCCATCCACCAGGAAAGCCTTGGTACCCCACGCTTGACCCGGGGAGGGCATTGATACACCCTTGGCGTCGATGAACAACTCCTCCTCTGGCCCGAATAACATCTCGTTCAGGGTGATGGAGTCCAGCGTCGGCTTGAGACCCTCCAGCGGACATGGGGTGGATCCTATGCCGGTTATGACCAGGATCCCCTTCGCCCTATCCGCGACGATCTTCTCCACCGTACGTCTGGTATTGTCCAGGGAGCCATGCCAATACATGGGCCCCCACTCCTTCAAACCCCAATGCCTATGCCAGACTGAGTCTCCTGGATGCCAATGCCTCCTACACTTCCGCAAAAGTGGGGCATCCCGGGAAGCGAAGACGTCCGTCTCGGGCGCTTCGGCTCCCAGCGTCTGGATCATCCTGTCATACACCTGTGGCGCCATTCCGTACTCCGTGAGCTGAACTCCGCGGTCTCCTCTGGACTTGGCACCCACAGCTTGCACCGCTCGGACGATCCCATCCTCTTCCTCAGCATTCCATTGGGATGATCCGCATGCATAATCCGTGGACAGCCATGTGAGGCATTCATCATCCTCCCGGACCAGAGTTGCGCGATGGGGAAGGGCTCCAATGGCATTTGCCACCATGAAGTCATACCCCATGATCATATTCCAATCTGTAATGTCGGCCACATAGAAGTCCCCGGATAGAGTGCTTCTCCTCGCCAGATCAGGGCGGTTCAAGCGCTCATGTTCCCAGAATTCCATACTGATAGTGGCCTCATGGGTGCCACCACCCATAATCTCTCCATTGGCCACCTTCAGGCGTACCGGTCTACGGCTGGGCTGCAGGGATTCCTCCATGAACAACCCTCTCCGGACCAGGCTCACCTGGGCACCCGTATCCACCAGAACATCCACCACCAACTCCTCTTGTCCGCACCGTACACGCACCTTCAAGTGCAACTGCCGCTCGTCACCATGTGGTGTATGGACGACTCTCACGGCATGCAACTCTAGCACGTCCGGGTGCATCAGGACTTCGAGGGTATGATCACGGATGGTGTAGATCTTGGGTTGGTCTTGCCCGTCCACGGGGCTCTCCGTGGTCGCTCCTTCCTTCTTACCACGTCCCTTGCCCACATAAACTTCCCTTGGCAGGGCGCTCCAGGGGTTGGGAGTGGTGAAACTCAGTGGTTTTGCCTCTTCTGGAGCCTTCTTCGGCACCTGATGTGCCTTCGCTTTCTCTGGGATTCCACTGATTTTCGGAGGAGAGACCTCCGAGGTCCGGCTCCCGTGGGGGCTCCTCTACACTTGGCTTCCCGCAGCCCCTTCCGGCTGCAATCCGCCAGGACTTTGTCCACCACGTTGCTGGGCTTTGAGTTCCTCCAACGTCCTCAACATGTCCTCAGCAACCTCCTCGATCGACCTCACTCGTCGGTCTTGGCCAGGTCCACAACCATAGCCTCTTCCTCCGCCTTTTCCTTGGCCGTTGCCTTGGCCCTTTCCCCCATCTCCGCCCTTCGCCTTCCAATCGGAAATCCGCTGCTCCTTGGGCTTCTTCTCGGGGTGGGCGGCGAAGTAGGCCTTCTTGTCCGCCTCATACACCTTGCACTGCCGGTGGTCGTGTGCATGGTTGTTTCCCTTGCCATAACAGACCCAGCACCCGTCGTGCTGAGACCTGTACTCCCGGAACGAGAGCGGTGGGTTCCCGATCCTCCTTGGCTCTTTGCCCTTCTTGGGTCCCACCTGGCTCCATCTGGACCGATCCTGCCCATGGTTCCTCACGTTGTGCGCCACAACCGCGAAGAAATGGGCCTCCTCGTGATCCTCCCGGGACCAGTGGTCTTGGCCACTTCCACTACCATCCTCCGCAGAGTTGGCCGTGTCCTCCTGGATCTCCTGATGATGGCGGTCTTCTCGGTGGCCTCGTTGTCCATGACCATGTCGATCCTGCACGTGGGCCTCGTTCTTCGCATTGAGCTTCAACTCCACCGTGATGTACTTCATGATCTCGTCCAGGCTCATGCGGGCGAAGATGACTTGCATCCTCAGCGGCTCCCCGCGCCTCCACTCCACGTTGTTGAGGCGCAGCAACCTTTGCCCCATGGAGTCTGCAAATACCTCCACGTACACGGCGTTGTTCAGTCCCAACTACCGGTTGGGCTCGCCCAGGTTCCTCCTGAAGAACTCCATGATACCCGCATGGGTATCCTCCTCCGCCATGATTCTCACCGGCACCCGCTTCTTGGCGCGCTTCTTCTCCTCGTCCTCCACTCGCCTCTTCCAGTGGCCCGGGAGGACGTCCTTCAGGAGGTGGCGGATCTCGCTGGACTCGTTCCAGTCCTCCACCAGCTTCAGGCTCCGTCGGTACTTCCGCAGGTACCGGTTCCACTCCCGGACCCGCGGCTCGCCGCGGTCCAGCTGCAGCGGGATGGACCACAAGTCCTCCAGCTGCTGGTTCGGAGCGTCCACCCGCTCCTCATCCTCCAACCACTGGAGGCAGGCCTGCTCCGTACGGATCAATCCTTCCCGGATCTGATCCCGCAGCTCCTCCTTCAGGTCCTGCGCCAGCCGGTGTGGGAATGTCCGGCATACCCACTTGTCCCGCGGCGCTCCCCGCATCTTGCCGACGACCTCCTCGGCGAAGTCCTCCCAATCCAAGATGAAGTTGTCCAGGTTGGAGGGGTTGCCATCATAGTAGGGGGTTTTGATTCCCCTGAGGTCGTCAATCCTGATGGCGTCTCCGACGTCCCCAGCCACCACTCCACCGAGACGGATACCAACTGTGGCCGGGGGCTGTGAGTACACTCCCCGTACATCCCTCTCCTCCATGGAGTGCGGTCCAGTTGGGCCTGAACCCATGGGGTTTGGAATGCGGGAAGGACTTGCTCCATCAGCCGTCCATATCCCCGTATTGGGGTCCTTCGCCCACAGGTTTCCGCCTGGATGACCTCGACCATGTCCGTCGGCGCTTCCCATGGTTCGCCCCTGCATGGTCTGGTTCTGGATCTCCTCTTCCGCATAAACTGCATAGGCACTCGTAGTGGGCGGTGGATCCTGGGTGGCATGGGACATCTGTACCGTCAGGCTCCTCGGGTCCGTGGTTGCGTGCCCTTCCCGCATGGACCCAGCCGGCGCCGTTTGTTCCCCGAGCATTGTGGATTCGCTGAACATGGGAACAAAAGGCAGCGCACCCGGGTCAACACGCGGAGGCGCGTATGGTGCCTCTGCCGGACCGCCAATGGGTTTATCCATGGCGCTCCGGAGGGTCTTAACCCGCTCCACCAGCTCTGCCGCTGCCGGCTGTGCCGGGAGCTCCGGACCCGTGGCGAGGGGCTGTAGCTCCTCTAGCCTTTTCAGGCGTCCCGACATGTCCTCCACCAAGTGGAGGAGGCTGTCCACCACTTGCTGCTGCTTCTGCAGGGCCAGCTCCAGATTCTCCCGGTACCGGGCCTGATCCGCTCGCAGCTCCTCCATGTCTTTCTCCGCGGTCGACTGGTCATCCAGGATCCCGGCGACATCCTCCTCTAGACCGTCCTTCGCGTTGTCCAGGCGGTCGAGACGATGCACGATGGCGTCCATCCCCATCTTTGGGTACTTGCCCATGAGGAAGGACACGTGTTCGCAGTGGCACTCAGCGTGCCTTCCACCTGGTCCGGCGCGTCCCGCGGTTCCTGGCGCCTCGGTCTCCTCCGCCATGGGTGTGTCGCCCATGCTATCCCGCCGTGGCTCCGTGTGCCGGGCCACAGGCGCCGTCCTGGCTCTGGCGGGCCTCTCGAACGCCTCGGCGTCATGCTCCAGGCTGGGATCTGGGGCCGTGTTCGCCCTTGTGGACGGTCTGGCTGTCTCTTCCGACTCTGAAGGTTGCTCATAGGCTGTCCGATAGCCCTCGGAGTGCCCCTCGGATTCCCACAGCCTGACCGGGCTAGGGTACGTATCCATAGCCCCGGCGTCCCTTGCCGCGGACTTGGGTGACCCGCGCTTCCGGTAGCGCCGGGCCCGTCCTCCACTGCTGCCTGAATGGCACGCCTCCTCAGAGTCCTCTGCTGCAGGACGGAGGTTGCATGCCTTTCGGCAGCGACGCTCACACATGGAGACCAGATCCTCCATGTCAAGTCCTCCTCTTCCCGAATGTCGTACTTCTCTTCGGGCTTCAACTTCCGGAGTTCGCCATGCTCTTGAACGTCTCGGCTCTTCTATGGCTCCAATCTCCGGCGTGGTCTCCACCGAGTCCACAATAGGCACCCGGGGCGTACTTGGGCAGGGCTCATAGGGGCCCAAGTCCCCGGGTCGGCGGTAGGTAGGGGCAGCAGGTACGCCTCTGCTACCATAAAGAAGGTCCCTACCAGGACCGGCCCCTGCTGTGCCCCTTCCGCCTGTTACCCCTTCCGACTTGCTCCTGATCAACGATTGCATTTATCAAAATCCAGGGTCCAAAATCCAAAAATATAGAAAATACTATCCTCCTTCAACCCTGAACAGCAACCAGATCCCACAAGTACAGCAATAACCCAATCCACAATCCAATGCACGCTGCGGGCTTCCGTTCAGCTCACCGGTCGTCTCACGGTGGCGGGCATGCACAAGAATTGCACCAAGGAAGAAAGCCCTGAAATTGGCATATGAACACAAATAAAGCAACGTTGGGGCAAGAGGTAAACATACACACTCACAGTCATAAACCCCTCATTCCCTGGACTCAAGACCTTCCCTTGACTCACCAACATATTGCCCTGAACCAGGTCAAATGAGATGGCTAAATGCTATGTGTCAAAAGTCACTACATGAACCCCAAAAATGTGTTCACTCCCAAGCCTCCAAATCCTAGCTCAAATAGGGAGGTGTTGTGTCATGGCCCAGAGTGGCACTCAGGACCATCCCCTACCCTGACATAACCTTGGTTGGACTTGGAGTCGAATGGGCTTAAAGATATGCCCCATGAGTTTGAACTCATAACATGCCAAAAAACTGCCAATTCACACCATATTGGCCATATATCAAATATATGCTCAAAATCGAAGTTACCACTTATCCGAAGGCTCAAAGCATGCATGGGATCGAAATCTAGTATTCATGGAGGATAGAGACCAAAGGTCAATGCCCATGCACATCCCCACTTTACTCTCGAAACCCCTTCAGATATGGGCGCCACGCACTGCCCAAGTCAGCCCATGATCTTGAGACCAATTCTTGTAATCCTTCGTGCGCCAAGCCAAATGGAGTACGCGATCCGGCATATGGTGGTGTTCAACTCCAAAGCATCTGCCAACATATGAACAACATACCATGGTTCGACTACCCATAGGCTTCTTGCTGTTTGCCGACCAGGTAAGTACACGAAATGCAAAAATGAGCAAAAATTGAGGTCAAAAACATGAAAATATGTCCAAATACCAAGTTGTCATGATAGTATGTCTCTATGCTCACCCATGATATCCGCTCATGGTTCAATACACAAATGATTGGAACCATTTGCCAACAATTCCCCACTTGGATCCCCAATCGAGCGCATGGAGATACCTTCGCCACTCATATCAACATGCCCCATGAAAATGGGAGTGCATACATGAATCTCTTTGTCAAACATACCATGAGCAATACATACGCGGTAGACTTAGTCTAGCGCTTTGAAATCCACAATTGGGACATGGGCAAGGCCCTTGTCACGTGTGGCTCCCCATCTCTTACATGGGCGTGAGCATATCAAGACATATACTACCAATATCACACATAGCCCTTAAAATAGGCTCCCACCATGGTATGCCATGCCCCTCCATGGTCATAACTTTGGGTTAAATGGACGTGGGAACCTAAGAAAAGATGCTATGCAACCGCAAGACTCATGCACTACACTCGAAAGTCATAATATCAAGTCTGGACACATGGTCAACAAGCTAGAAACGAGTTTCTACCATGTTGACCATGATCCTATGATACAACGAGTGTGTGTGCCGACTTCAGGTGTTGGACTCTACTGAAAATAAGTTTAGACTAAGGCGCTTGCAACGCAACCTTCCTTATTCTCTTTCCTCACACTCCCGTGTAGATATGGCCCTTCCAAGTGGTCCCACGATACACTTTTGTTTCCCTTATATCTCCAAGTCAAATGGGTGGCAAGTATAAGGGAAACCTGATTTGGGCATAGGGAAAGGAGTATGACCACTCGAAGAAGACCAAATCAAGTGCGGCCATGTCGAAGTCGAAAATCCGATTTCGAGATCGCGAAAAATTCAGATTAAAATTTCGAGTGCATATTTAGAAAATTGCGGAAGCAACAAACCCTTTACTGATGAAATCTGACCCTTCATCGGAGTTTCCGCCAAAATATCTGGAAATAACAGTTAACCAATCGGTTACCGCAAAATCGCGATCCAACTGACAGTCGCCGATACATTGACAATCAGAACGGAAGGCGGAAAAATTACGGAAACATTATGATAAAAAAACCCTGTTGATTCGTGATATTCTGATCTATAAATCCCCGCTGGCGGCGCCTCGGTACTGATTATGGCCGCTCATAGCCGGAATGGCCAAACCTATCACACTATCACATCGGGTTAGTTCAGGTAGATGGGAGAGTATGATATCAGCCAATGGCGGCTTGCCGGCACATAGATACACACCCCAAGTGACCCCAAGATGGCCAGGGGGGTCCGAACCGGCTTCAGTGCTCTGTGTCTTCCTGAGACCCAGATGCTGCTCTGAGTGGCCGCTCACTCTTTGGTTGGGCTACACTGCCAAGTTGGACTTGTACACTTCTGACCGGCCAGGTTCGGGAGGACAGTTGAGTGGACATGTTCAATGTGCTTTTCAGTGTGCTTCTCTTGTGCTTCTGTTCAGAGTCGGTTCAAAAGGTACTCAGGGTTTGCCTCTGCTACCGGAAAGATGTTCTTGATTAGTGCCCTATGGATTTTGATGAAATCCTGCAGGTTTTTGATGTTGAAATCCCAAAACCAAAGCAGCAAGTAGAGCAAGAACAGGATATGGATCGAATCAATGAATAGTTTGAAATCCAGTGTAACACAGAAGGGCTGCAGATAGACAAAGCAGGTATGAATACAAAGATTCAATCACGAAAGAATAAAACAAATCATTTTTATATGAAAACTGGCATGACCCTTGCCTCCCAATTAGCCTCAAGCACTTCATGTGGACTCTTTTGGATGAAATGGTGCTGGTTAGGAATGTGGGGCATAGGAGCTAGGCCAGACACAGATTATGACTTGGCCAAGCAACTCAATTCAGAAACAGTTAAAAAGTAGAACCACAATAAGTGGCAGAAACAATTGAGTATAGGGGTCTTGGGGTGGGAGACCACTAGGCTTAACCTCCAAGGCCTAAGGCATGAAATGCTTACTTTATTTCGGTATGACCTCCATGAAGGAAGATACCTCCACTCAGTTGAGTGGTAGGGGTGACCTTCATGGGGGGCTAGGGTTATAACCCTAGTTACTTTGAGAAAGTGTACTTAAAGCTTCAAAAGAGTGATAAAAATACTTAAGTTAGTCTTAGCATCAGCAAAAGGGTTTGAAGGGGGGCTTCGCCTGGATTAAGCCCTCCAAGAAAGACATGGCACAGACTTTTTCTTACTCGCCGGAATGTACTGTGGTGAGCCCTATGGCGAGATGCAGTGTGTAGGTGAACAAGACCTCCCCACCTGAACCTTGCTTGGTGTGTCGTTGAGCCAAGAGTGAGTCTTGTGGCCGGTACCCCCCGCCCCCATGGTATGCAACTGAAGGTAGTACTGCTGTGTGAGCTCTGTTCTCTGCCACGTCCATTTTGGTTGCCGACGGATAGTCAAGTGCGGCTACGAGGGCGATGCAGGTAGGATTGAGTTGGACCCCCATGTGTGACCTGCGGCAGATATGCAGCCAGGAGAAGGCCACGTGGTGTTCAGCTTCCGCGGGCCCATAACACCCCATATATTCAGGTGCAGTGGTCGCTAAGGCCCTGAAGGCGTACTTGGGGTAGCACTGGGAGGGTGTGTAAGGAGGGTACACCTGCGGGTTGTGTTGCTGATTCCTGATTTTTGCCTTTTCTGGTGTTCCTGACGCCTGGAGTGCTGAATTTCTGTCACTCTGGTCTCCTGGGGTCCTGCCTTCTGTGACTGCTTGCTTTTGTGCTTGCCTGATGGCTCAATCTTTGTCTTGTTGTCTGAATTTCTGCCCTGTAGGGACCAATGTGGTGCCCAGGCACTTGCGGTCCTGAACCCGCCCCACCACAACCACAGCCACGCCCACAAAGAGACACATAACCCCCCCACATCACTGTTTGTGGTCAGCGAATCCTATATGGTTCTGGTTTCAGCCCAAACGTAGGGTTTCACCCTAAGTTCGGTCTTTGGAGGGAAGTGCAGTAGGGTTGGCTTTCCCCGTTTGGGTTACCCCCCACGGCATCGGTCACAAGACCGATCCAAGCCCCCCACACACACAACATACCCTTGGGGTGGGATGCAGTGGATCCTAGGGGTGCTGAACTACTCCTTTTCTGGCCTGGTGCGCGCACGACATAAATCGCGATCGGGCGTGAGCCTACTGAGTTTTAATTTTCCAATTCTGATTTCTGTTGGTCTGAATTTATGGGATCGTGAATTTCTGTGGTTTGGGACCCATACAATTTGTTTGGTGCTTTTGGTTTGGTCTGAGGAGCTGATTTTGCCGTTCACACATGTTAGAGGTCGGACACACACGAACCTTTGTCGCCGTAGCATTGCTTGTTGTGTATGATACTCCATTGTGTCGCTTTGGTAGTAGTAAAAAACTGATTGTATATTTGCTGTGCTCTTGTTTGTATGTTTACGTATCTATTTCATAGATAAGTATAAGATGACATTATGTAAAGTTTGTTGTTCGAATGTTATGTGATACGCTATGTGAGAGAACTTCAACAAGGATCAAGACCAAGGAAGTCCTTTCTTGGCGTCTTCATGTCGTACCTTAGCATCCATCAGGGGTTTGGCCTTAGAGGCCGCTGGGGTCCACCACCCATAGCGAATGTCGAACCCCAGGTACTGCATAGTCTCCTGCATGCCCTCAGACTTCTCCAGTTTGAGTCTGGTGCGGTTCTCCTGGCAGACTGCAAAGAACTCGCCCAATAGGATTAGGTGGTCCTCTTGAGTATTTGTTCCCAGGCATACGTCGTCGATGTGTGCCCCCATCTGGGCGCCCCGGGATATGAGTTGTTGCACCACAGGTCTCCAACGTAGGACGGATAGGATCTTGTTCATCAGCTCTTGAAAAAGAGCGGGTGCGTTATCCACGCCAAAGGGCATGACCTTCCATTTTAACACCCTCCCCTGCGGGGTGATGAAGGCTACGAGCTTCTGGGCATTGGGCGTCAGGTCCACTTGCCAGAATCCACTCCGCTTGTCCATCTTTGTCTTGTAGCGGCAGGAGGCTATGTTCTCGAGGGTTGACTCCATGTTAGGAATGGACCCTTAGTGGTTCAGTGTCTTCTTGTTCAGCTCTCCATAGTCCACTACCAGCCGTTTGGCTGTAGACCCAGGCTTAGCCACCAGCAAACAGGGGCTGCAATGTTGGGGGTAGTCCCCATCCTTGTACTTTATACTCCCGGACCCGGCCAGCGTTGATACATTCTTGTATCTGTCGCTCTATCTCATGGGCCTGCTCTTTAGGAGCCGGGTCGGGTCTCCTACATATCTTGTGACCCACGAACTTGGGCTTCAGCTTGAGGTCCATCTGTACCCGCTTGTCACAGGAGGCTGGAGGGGGTAGTTCTCCGAATACCTCCAGGTAGGTCATGATCAGCTTCTGTACTCTAGGGTCCAAGAATTTGATCTTGTCCTCCATGTCCTCGTCAGAGTGTAGATTGCTTGCCCCTTGGTGCATAGACGCGGGGAGGTCGTCCTCAACCGGCTCAGCGTCCTTGGTCGTATCCCTCAGCCCTTGGTAGGCGAAGAGAAGGTCCCGTTCCACAGTCTCAGGTGGACGGTGACAACATAGGCACACTCGAGGGGGTTCACATACGCATTCCTCTGAGAGTTCATCCTCCTCCGGGGTCCTCACATGGGCACCCCACACGCTCTTCATGAGCTTCAGATCCACCTCTCGTTGCCAGGTGGTAATCTTCTGTTCGAGGTCCTGCTTCAGTTGGGAGATATCTCCCATAGACCCTTGCTTCAACGGCCAGGATTGGCGGGTAGGCCTAGCGTAGCATAGCTTTTTCGCCACCAATCTCCTCTTGGAGTCCACATACTCTCTCAGCCTGGATCGGGGGTCCAGCTCCTCGTCCAGGGGCTCCTCTCCCCTCATGGAGAGTAGGGGTTTCTGTGGGGCAGCGTAATCGGCGTTCTCCACTTCCTCCTCGCACGTCTGTACGCAGAAGGCGTCATGCTCAGTCTCGTCATCAGTGTGCATAGAGCTGGGTAGCTCGGATAGCCCACACTCTGAGACTACATCAGGATTAGGTACACGGCAGGGGGAGTTGGAGGCAACAGTGTCAGACACGACGTACTCGTCTCCCCCAGGAGTAGTCTCTACGGCGTCTCGAGGTCGTAGTTGAATTTTCAGGAGAGCCAGGGTGTAGCCGCTGCTCTCACGTTGAATTTCCTGGACCATAGCAGGGTCCAGATCTTCCCGGGGCACTGGGGCTAGGCCACGTCCACCACGCTTAGCATGCTCCCTGATCCGGGTTTCCCGATGGGTGTCTTGCAACCCAGAGGCACGTAGATGGCGTCGTCGGGCAGCTCGATGGAGGTGAGCGTCAGCTTGTCCAATAGAGTACGCCAGTACTCATTTCCCCCATGGGCTCCCCAATCGGGGGAACACAGGACCATACGGGAAAGCTCCAGGGCCACCTTGGTCAAGACCTTCCCCGGCTCACTGAAGCTGGGGTTCCCGTAGGCCATCCTGAAAGAGGGCCAGTAAAATTTGTAGCAGCAACGTTTTCCTTTACTGCAGTACAGGTCCAGGACATCTTGCTTGTCACTGGCAAATAGCTCCACGTTCAGGTCTTCCCGGGAGTATCCCAGCTCCTTCAGACCTTGGTCTAAGACATTCCCAAGGAGCTGATAGTCCTCAGCTTTGGAGGCGACCATCATGGTTGAGGGCTCCTTCTTGCATACCCTCAGGTTGCTAGACGTGTGTTAAGACTGCTCCAGAGGTACAGATTCCTATCCGTCACCATGGTCCACTTGGAGGACGTAGGGTGCTTGCAGGGTGAGGGATAGAATCTGGGAGTGCTCGACGAAGAAGTCGGTCCCCAGTACAAAGTCGAAGGCTTCCGTGTCCATCACGTAGAACGGATAGGCAATGCTCCTAGATCCCGTAAGCACTTCGGACTCACAATCCCCACAACTGTGCACCACATGCCCATCCCCCATGCGGATGGCTGCGGTAGGCATGATGTTCTTCAGGTCCCCGTGAGGTAAAATTTTCTTGGCCACAATAGATATAGGGGCCCAAGTATCCAGTACCCCCTGGTATTCTCGCCCCCCAAGACGGATTCTACCCAGAACACCCCTTGTTGTGGTTTTTTTCTTGGGAACTCTCTTGTACTCCTGTGCCTCTTCTTTCTCAAAATCCCAAATCCCAAATCGACAAACCTCGCAGGATCTTTAGAGGGGGCACCAATACATAGACACTTCACAGTTTCTGAGTGTCTAATTTTTTTCGATTGAGCCTCAGAATTCTATTCATGGATCCACCAATAGTCCAGGCTATTCGGTGATTTGCAAAAGTCCTGGCCTGTTCAAGTTCTGGGCCGATTCCCAATTCCCTTCGAATTTACCGTCATTTCCTTTGGAATTACCGTCATTTCCGCTATCTCTATATTGGACAAACTCCGTGTTTATCGTCATTTCACACGCTTTGGCATCCCATTCCCGAACTTTGAGCATTCACCGTTTACCGCACAACATGTCGTTCTTTGGTCTTGGTTCAAAAAGCAAAGTGCCAACCATTCCGCCGCCGTCCCCTTTTCCAATCCCAAAAGGCCTCACCTATGGTGCCGCTCAACTCTTGGCTACGCCAAAAACATCTTGGGAAAATGACTACGTCAAATTCGGCACTTACCAAGAAGGCACTCGCATGTTTGACTCAAAAATCTTCATTGCACACTCCAACATACGCCAATTCCTCTACAATAGACATCCGTTTGACCGGGATCTAAGGGGCACCGACTTCACCAACGCCTTCATCAACATAGACACCAACAAACAAACTCAACACACCTACCTATCGCCCGCCCACGACTTGTTCATGCACAAAGATGAGTACATGCCTAAGGTTGCATTCTACCTTGCACCTCCTATGGACAAAACGGGGTTGCCACCAATGGTGAAAACTTCGAAACACTACGTAGAGTTGTTGAAAAGCCGCTTTGCTTCACCAAGCACTCCAACCCGTGGATGGTTCATTACTACGAGCTACGATAGAGAAGTCACTTCCAAGTCCTACCTCCCCAAAATGAATGGTTCTCTCGTTCAAATAAAAGGTTTCATCGCCGAGATCCATGTTTTCAAGGAGACCAAAAACCAATTTGCTTTGGTAAGGAACAACACACCCAACTTTGTCGAAACAAACAGACAATCTCTCCCCGTCGTGGCCCTATGGCTTGATAGCCGTAAAAGCGAAACAGATCAAATTCAATTCTTTGATGTCAACTTCTACGAACCATCTCTCTCTGAAGCCTTCCAACACGCCCGCATCAACAAATCACCCAACACAGTCCACTCCGAGGTTCGGATTGACGTTTCTATCAAGACCCTACGGGCTTTCTATGAAGAATCCAAAGTCCTCAACCCAAAAATCCAGGGACACTTCTCGCCCACGGACAATAGAATCATGCAAACGGGTTTCAACCGAGCCTTCGGCGGTTTGAGTGACGCGGCTAGCATCAACTCATCCAATGCTTTCTACCCACTAGGAGGAATCCGCAACTTCCGCTCTCCTCTTGAAGGTTTTGTGAGGTATGATTGGGACCTTCCGTCGCCCTTCGACACCTACCTTCGCAATGCGGTGGTCAACTCCCCGGCGCTTGCCAAAGGAGACATTCTCATCATGCGTATCAATGATCTCCAAAGCCTACCAACATTCCAGGTTGTACCCTCTCGTGATTGCAAATCTCGCAACCCTGATGACAAAGCGGGCGATATTTGGTCCATCACAAGGCGGAATTATGCGGCCCACCCACACTACTGCATGTACGAAGGAGCTCTCAAAAAAAACTCGACGAGTCTGCTAGGTACCTCGGCAGTACCATGCGAACCTCAAAAAGCCCCGCTTCAAACTCTAGCAACAAGATTGTTCCGTGACGATGGATTCTTGTTATTCAAAGGACCGGCGGGCGCCATGGTTCCCTTTTGGGATGAAAAACCTCAAGCAGACTCCCTTGCATCTACGGCTCTCCCCCAAGACAAATGGCCTCTTCCGAAAGACCCAGTCCGCACGCCGAGTGACCCATGCTTAGTTGAAGTTGCCGCGCCGATGACGGAATCTGTTCATTCGGTCAAAATTGTTATTGGCTTGCTAGGGCCCTCCCTCTCAATTGACAAGGTGATCACGTCATCGAACGTTGCCACTCTATACCAACTCAAATATCAAAAGAGAGACTTGGCTCTATTGGCGCATGGCTTCAGCTACCGGGGAATATCTGCACGCCGCCTCGAACCAGACCATGTCAATATGGAAAAAATTTTCAAACCACACATTGAAGAAAGACACCCCAACGACCTCATCGCCATTTTCCAATGTGGAGGAACCCTTGGTGCCGGAGCCTTTGTCACCCAACTCATGGAACTCCAAGAGAAATTGGACGCACCACCTCCGACCCCGCGTGACAAAATATCCAAATGGAACACGGAAGACAACACGCCTAAGAAACCAACACTCGCTGATACCTCCATGGCCTCCCCTCCTTCACCACCCCTTCTTCCTCCCTCAGGAGCTACAGCACCCGACAACTCCCAGTCAACCTCAAGCACTCCTTGCCCAACCACGTCCGGTCCGTCACCGCCAAGTGACGACCACCCATTGCCCCTGCCAGAGATGCATCCTCAGACCGAAGTGGACACGGATGACCAACAACTCCTCACTCCTTTACTCGAAGCACACACCAACAACCCATACAGCCCAAACATGAATAAAGAAGTTTGGAACAAAGCCATCTCAGACTCCCAAAAAGATCACAGTTTCGCTGAAGCCATCAATGTAGATCAAGACCCCACGCCAGAGGAGAAAACCGACGCCATCGTAGTCGACCACGATCCTGCGCCTGAGGCAAACTCCGTCTCCGAAGCTATCAATGTAGATCAAGACCCCCCGCCGGAAGACAAAGCCGAGAAAATCGACACCATCGAAGTCGACCACGACCCTCCGCCTGAAGAGAACCCCGAAGCCCCCTACAAAATGCCCCCTGCACATTTCTCTTCTAACAAAGCCCCCGGCGGTCTCGACTACTTTCCGGAACTCTTGACTGCTGACGAAGAAGACAGCCTCATTACTCTATTTGATCACCTCCAACCGAATTGGGACACCTCTATGAATCGACATCTGAAGCACTTTGGCTATGGAATGGGAGCTAACGGCACCGATATCACACGGTTGGAAGACCTACCACCCGAGTTCGAGCCTTACATTGAAAAAATTCTACTTCAATTGTCCTCCCGCGGCATTACTATCGATGCTCCAAACCAAGTGACTGTCGCCTGTTACGAGCCTGGTTCAGGCATAGGGGATTATGTGGATGCCGAAGCGTTGGGCAAATATGTGCTAGACTTGAACCTCAAATGTCCCGTCCCCATGCGGTTTTGCCATAAGAAAGAGGGGCATCACTACGTCCACTGGATGGACTCCGGTTCGCTCACATGTTTGCGAGGAGAAGCCCGTTGGTCATACTTGCATGCAATTCCTCAAACTACCATGGATGAAAGAAATGGCCAGTACACGCAACGAGTTCTCCGATACGCCATGATATTGCGCCATTGCGAATGCCATGGTTAAAAGTCTGAAGGACGTGCTCATCAGGGCTGGAATAGCAGCCCCGTCTGCCTCGACCCTTGTGGAATCCCACATGAACACCGTGCCTTTTTTCCCTTCTCCTCCCTCACCCCCAGATCTCACACACCTCACTGCTACCGACCTTGAACTTACCACCGTCCCGTCAGTTGTCACACGTCCAACACATAATTCAAACACTTCTCGACTCGAGCCGCCCTCCAACCCAAGAACCCCCTCCCCCCCCCCCAGTGACAACAAAAATGAAAAAAGGCTACGCTCCGGCAGAGTCATCACCCAAAGACCTAATCCACACCATCCGTGCCGTCACCCACAATACAGAAAAGAAGCCTTCAACCCCCCTTCTTTTGCAACACTTCAAGCAAGGCTTTGACATTGTTCTCCTTCAGGAACTCAGAAAAAAACTACCCCTGCCCCACTTTTACAACCAAAAAGGTCACAGCGCTGTGATTTTCTCAAACTTATTGCCCCACCACGAACACGGGTCCGGTTTAGCCTTCTCGCCCCTCCTCAGCCAGTTCGTCACCCCTTGCGATAATCCAGACAAAGATGGACTCATCACAGCTGCCCTCCTAACCCTGCCCGGTGCACCACCTCTCCTAGCCGCCTCTGTGTACGCGCCTGCAGGCGAGGTATGGAGAAGGAAAGTGGAAACCAGCTTACGCCCCCTCCTCAAGCATTTTCCAAGCTTCCTGTTGGGGGGTGACTTCAATTGTCTGATTCATCCCGCCTTGGACAGCCAGGGGCTCCTGAATGACAATCATTGGCCATCGATCAGACACTCAGCCACGGCCACCCCACCCCTACTTGGCAACACTTACCGCCTGGCTAACCCTACAACAGGCGAGTTCACCAGGTATCCACAAGGACACCGTACCAGCTCGTCTAGGTTAGACTACATTTTCATTTCCCCGGTCTCAAAAGAGAAGATGTCCCTTTTGGATGCCAGCATTCACTCAGAGAACCGTGCTACTGATCACCATCCCTCCTCGTGCACCCTTTCTGTTCCCCCCACCCCCTTCCACTCATCTACAGCCACCAAACGTGTTTTCAGAAAGCTCAACAAGTCCGAGATCAGCACGTTCAACGATGCACTGAAAGAAATGTCTGATTGGTGCCAGTCATTTACCCCCCTCATCAAAGACACCCCCCTTGCTACGATCCAAAAATACACCTCCATGGTCATTCGGGAGCTAAGCGCTCAATACCACCACACCACAGCCCCCCGCATTAAACCTGACTACTGAGCCATCAAATCCATTCGCCAAGCGTTAAATGATGTCCCCCCTCCAACACACCCACAGTTTTGGGCCCGAATGACACAATTGAATGATGCAATTCAGCAATGGGATGACACTTACAACAAATCTAAACGGTCAAAAAAACACAGGTGCCTCATCCAAAAGACAAACATCAAGAAAACATTCAACGAAGCGGCAAACCCAACGGAACATCGAGCAGCCTCGTTAAAGGACCCAAACATAGGCAAACTGACATGTGACACTAAACATCTCACCGAAATTTTTTCCGACACCCTACTCACGCTGGGCGGTCCTCTAAACTATGAGCCCAGTGCACACACTACTGAAAAACTCCTCCAGCATACACCCCAGTGCCCCCCCACCACCGCCATCACCCCTACGCCTGAAATCACATGGCACAGTTTCACCTCCTACCTGCACTCCTGCAAACCTTCTAAGGCGGGTGCCCAAGACTCCAGGAATGGGTACCTCTTTCACATCTCTCCTGAACCAGTGAAACGTTTTCTGCTTTCCGTCTGCAACCTTCACCTTACCAACGATATGCCGGATGAGTGGTTGGAGGCCAATGTGGTCTTGCTTTACAAAAAAGGCCCAACACACGACCCGGTGAACTACAGGCCAATCGCCCTCCTCGACACAATCTACAAAATTGTTGCCACTCACGCTGCCAAACACCTATACAAAATTTCCTCGTTTTATGGCCTGATCCACAAAACCCAGTTCGGGGGCCTCCCCAACCGCCGGTGCTCAGATCACATTTTTCAACTATTAGCCAAATACCAAAACTGCCCGGCTTCATATAGCCTCTACATAGATTTAAACAAAGCTTTCAACAGTGTCCCTCACGGGTCCCTGTTTCAGACCCTGGAACACTACCGCCTCCCCTCCCCCCTCATCCGTCTCATCCGAGGGCTATACCGAGCTCCACGCGACTACCCGGTAGTTAACAGCCACACCGGTGCATCCCACCTGCCCTTGTCACCGATCCTGTTCGTTTTGTATGTGAATGTCTTATTATTCGCTGTCCCTCACCACCTGTCCACTCCCATCACACAACATGAATCTAGCCATGCATTGGTGGATGACCTGCTGTACCGCTCTGAATCCCCCCAACGCATAGAAGAGATCCTATCTTTCTACGACTCCAAGGGTCGGGCATGGGGCCTAGACATCAAGCTCAGCAAAACGGAACTCCACAGCATGGGAAAGGCCCCTCAAACCACGAGCACAGCGCCCTCTGGAAAAAGGTTGTCAACCATCGACCCAAAAACCCTCGCCCCCCGGAAGGTATACAATCCCTCGCTGTCTATCTGTTCACAGACCCAGACCCCACCCTCACATATGAACTGGCTAAATCTGAAATCACGTCTTTTTTCACATTCTTACATCCACTCAACCTTACCCTTTCTGAATATATCCGACTGGTGAACCTCCAACTCATCCCCACTCTCCAATATTGCCTCATGGCACACCCACTCGAACAATCACAGCTTCGCTCCCTGCAAAACATCATTTGGAAAAACATCGCCATTGACCGTGATCCAGAGAAACGCAACCGCATTTCCAGGTTGGTGTCCAACAAAGACAAATACACTTCCAGACCCCATGGAGGACTTGACTTGCGCCACTTCCAACACTGCCTAAACATCTCTACTGTCAATGCGGCCATCCGTTACTTGAACAACGAGGGTCCGGACGAAACCAACCAACTTTTTCGGAAGACAGCACTCAACGAGGAAAAGTCCATGGTCCTAAAGCTGGTCAGCGACGCCTGTCACGGCCTCCACCTAAGATTCAACACCACCAGTCCTGAAATCGACACCCCAATGCACCTGCTCCAAAAACATGAACCGGCCTATGTTCGATTCAGCACTTCCTCCAACAACAGAGTGACTAAGTGTGGCAACAAACAACGCTACCAAAATACCGACTTCGGCATCCACAGAGGCATCGTGACTGATACCTCCTGCGACCAAGCATCCATTTACTTCCCAGGGGACGACACAACCTTCAACCTCCGGGGTTCTGAAAAAGTCTACACCATTCACCCCCCAGTCATAGCAGCAGCCAACAACATCCTCGGGAACCACTTTCTCTTAATCCCGCGTGCCCTCCCTTACGTGACACCCCCCCCCCTCCCCCTTGAACGGGGTCCTGCTCCAAGCCTCACCAATGGGATACCTGTACCAGGTCCACGGTTTGCCCCCCCACTCCCTACGAAATGAAGACCTCAAAGCGTGGAACTGCAACAGGGCATCCCAACTTCAGCAAGAGGCCTCCTCCGAAACAACCTGGGTGTACCTGGATGGTTCAGCAGGGCAAGGGAGTTTCGGCTCTGCCGCCACCATCTGCAACCCCACCGGTACAATCCTGGTTCTGTTCCTCCCATTTCCCTACCATTCCTCTGAGGGATCTGAGTACTGGGCCGGCATGATGTTTCTTCGATGGGAATCCTCCCTGAACCAACCCATGCAGTGCATTATTCTTGGTGATAACGAACAAGTGATTCGCACTGCGAACGTCCAACCCTACGTGATGGCATCACGCTCATCGCATGACACATGGGTTAAGGCTTACTCCTCTCTCCAAGCCCAAATACCCACATTTGTGTCACCACAATTTGCATGGATCAAAGGACATGCAGGATTTCAGGGGAATGAATGTTCGGATCTGTTCTCCAAGTGGATTGCATACAGCTCATCATCCTCTCCTGAGTTACTGCCCCCCCCCCCCCCTGGGAACTGTATCCTTCGGTAGCTTGCCGTCTGTCATCGCCTGACCACCTCTGTATCGAGGGCCCTCATCTCCCGTCACCACCACTGCAACCTCCACGTGCCGTCCAGTTTTTTCTTCTACAATCACTCATCGTGGTTCTCCGGACTCCCCTTCAAATGGTCATCAGGCAACATGAATGTTATTACATATGCATTCCACAACGACTTGACCCCCGGAATTTGCCACAAATGCTCACAGTCGCACCCCCTCGATGTAGCCTCCTTCTTGTCCCAATGCCCCAGCGCTGACCACATTGTGCAAAACTTCATACATGCGTGGCCTCCGCCCTTCAACCAGGTAGCAAGCATCTGGCGGGCCCAGTGCCCCCACCCAGGAGACAAGCGAGATGTCGTCAAATTTCTGGTGCCCTCCACCCTGTACGAAGCCATGACTACACCCACCACAGGCGAAACAAAACCCCAGCGCGTTTTAGCTTTTGAAAATGCCCTCCCCCAGCGCCAACAACAGTTGAAAGACGCTCTGTCCAAAGCACTCACTTGGCTAGCCGAAGAACCCCCCCCCCTTCCACGCCCCCCCCCCAAGGTCCCAACACATGGGGCCAACCATACAGCACTTACAGCACGTCTCACACCCCACCGGCGCACAGCGATTACCACTATCCCCTGCCTCCAGACCACCTCCCAGACTCAGTCCAACCCCCCCCCTCAAGAAGAGCCACGCACCCACAAAAACAAAATCCCCATGCCCCCAAACAACCACCAACGAAACGCAGCCGGGACACTGAGGACCCTCCACCACGCAAAACACGCAGTGACACCTACGCCCCTAAACAGGTGGCACCCCCTCAGCCCCCCGGCGCTGACAGTTCCAACCGACGGATTACAGATTTCTTCCGAGCTCCACCCCCCCCCCCCCCGCCTCCGGCCGAGCCGCCCCCATCAGTGAGTTCAACACCAGAGTCTCTTTCACCCCCCCCCCATCGTTTGCCCTGCCCCCCCTCAACATTCGGCCTCTTGTCGGCCAAACACAGAGTGAACCCCGTCCTCGGTTCTCAGTACTTCTGAATTGTTCCAACTCTTGAGTAAGCCTCTGCTGATTTAGTCCACGTCTCACGTCTCCCCACGCCTCACACCACAACGCATCCATCCCTCCCCTCGATCCTGATCTCATTCTGTCAATCCGTCAGTTCTATGTGCATCTAACCAGGCACCCACACGGGCGCGTGCCAATGCAACCTAGTTCTCTGCAACCCTACCCATCCATGACAGGGTGAGTTCCGAGGTTTCTCCATGGCCACAACCCGCACATAGTACTAGGGAGAGCCAAGCACATTTGTCTGTACGCATCACTCTGATTGAGGGCTGTGTCCCTGTCCGGACATTAAAGTGGCTGTACAATTCAAAAAAAAAAGAAATACATAGACACTTCACGAATTCGAAGACAAAAACCCTGTCCAGAGATTGAAGTAGCTTACAGCACTTCATTCACACAACTGGCATTCGATGCTCCTTAAGTATTCACAGGCTGCAGTGCGATTGCGACTGCGACTTGCGCGTTCGCTGCGCTGCTGCTGTTCGAAGCCATAACACTACCCCCCCCCTTGAGACCTCGAAGAGGTCTCATTTCTCTGGGTGGGCGTCACATGGTCGCATCCAAAGAGCAGGCCCAGAAAAGAGAATTTTGGACCTCGACATGTGCTGGCTACCGAAGCATAATAGTGGTCCAAACTCACACACTGAGGTGCAGTTCATGGTATACCTGTCGTCGGCGCCTCATTCATACGCCGTGTTTGACCCTGGCACGGCTGTGTCTTGGCGGAAGCTGCAAAAGACAACTTCGCCAGGCACACTGCACGGCGCTGTACCCACAGCAAGGCTGTGGGCACGTTGAACCATAACATACCATAACGTTGGGCGCAGCTATTGAAGCTGGGTGTCCAGCAAACAAACAACCAACAGGCCTATACATCTGTTAATTCGACAGGACATATTAAGGCAGTCGACACCATTAATGGCATCCAAACTGTCAAATTAGCCATTACTTGGCATCCAGACTGTGGAATCAGCCATTACTTGGAATCCAGACCTGACGAATCAGCAGTCCGTGCCCCACTCGAACGTGGATCAGGGATCCACCTGGAGTCGAGACACTTCGTTCACTTCCTTCAGCGTCTCGACGCCAGCCATGAACGTGAAGGTGTCATTACCTGTGTAGTGTCGACGAATGTCACTTTCGAGGACACCCTTCTGAATCAGGATACCGGATCGATGGTTGAGCAATCGAAGGTTGGGATCACCAGGTCGACCGTCGACGGGGCACTTGTACTGGAATACGAAGACATGTTCACGGGCAAGTGCTCGAAATTGTCCAGGTCCCAATGTTTGTGCCTTGGTCGAATAGAAATCCCAAAGGTTCGACGGTTTCCAAGCGTCCTCGCTCCACAAATCCGTCCGATTGGTGACTTCGAAGGAGAACGCGTCATGTCGACCAGTGGACCATCGATAGGCTTCCTTCGAACCAGTACCAGCGGCCATGCTGTGGTAGAACTGACCAGTTTGCGTATCGACTCGCCACCATGGCGTGTCAGCAATCGAAACTCGTCCAACAACGATGATGGCGCTGATGTCATCGACTTCAGGGCTGAGGGCATATCGGTCAATGTCCTCAAGCATGTCGGTTCGAGAACCTTCTTCTTGGAGTCGACCGAGGTGTTGATCTACATACTGACCATCAGCGAGAGCAGTCTGCAGAGCGAATCGAACTGCTTCCGCAGTCACAAGGCTCGAAGCTGTGTCGACAATGACCGCTTCGAGGACTTGGTCTCGGCAGCTGACCTTGCGTCGATGGGCAGCCTTGAAGTCATCGTGGATCGGTGTGAGGTACTTGAAGAACGGGATGTCAAATTGGTGCTGGTGGACGTTCGACTCCACCGGCAAAAACTGGTGGTCGGCAGGGTCCGGGTGGAACGGGTCACTCGCAGGCGAGTTGTTTGACTCGATCTCCTCCCGTTCATCAGCGTAGACATCCCTTCGGAACTTGACCACTGGACGCCAACGTCGTCCACCTTCGTATCCGGCTTGGAAGGGGGACATGAGGTATTTCGAGGTGCCCATGCGTCGAACCAGATCGGCGGCGTCCACGAAAAGAAAGAGGTTGACGTACTCCTTACTGGTCGAGTGAAGGCGAGCAACTCGTTGGATTTCCTTATCGAAGTCGTGGTATCCGAGACATCCAGGTCCAATCTGGTAAATCGTTGCCAGCTGGACAAGGTCGATGTGGGCACCTGATGCGACGGCGTTGTACGCATAGGTTTCGGTCTGTTCTCCGAGTCGATAGTACTCCTGGAGTCGGACTACAAGGTGCTGTGTTCGATGTGGAGCGCACCCATATTGTTTGTGCGCAAGTCGAGAGGTACCTCGTAGACCTCGCAGTTGGTGTCGGCGAAGAAAAAAAACGCCTTTGTACGCGAGAAAGGGGTCTCGATCCCTGAAGAGCCAGTCGTTCGTCTGGCAAACCTTCTGGAGATCTCAGATAACTCCAAGGATCGAAACGGCAACGGGTGCTAATCGTTTCATCTTGTCCTCGGTCCACAGGCGTCGGTACCTGAAGTAAGGTCGATTCCATCGGCGTCGTGCATCACGTCGTCGATTCCTGAGATCTCTCGATGCATGCGGTTGAGTCCAGCAATTTGATTGGGCAGGTCATATTTGGAGAGATTTTGTCGGAATCCCCAATCAAGCTCTTCGTTGCATTGCCGCCAGTCGAAGAGGGCCCTTCGAAAGTTCTGGCCAGCCACTTCGATCTTTGTATGCCACTGGTAGCTCGGCTTGCCACCGGCATTCCCACGCTCATCAAAGGACGTGTCAGGCGCGCTTTGCATCATCTCGTAAGGAAACGGCGCGGTTCGACGCCAACTGTCGATATTGATGGTTTTGCCCAATTCGGTGATGGTGGCATTCGTCTTCGTCACAACTGCGGCAGGGCGTTCGCTCAAAAATACGTGGTTTGCTCGTTGACCAGCCATGGCGCTCGACGCAAGAGTGAGTACCGATGGTTCGAGCTTGGTGTATTCCGATTTCAGTGGATCGTCCTTTTGCGTCCCAAATCGATAGGGTGGTTCATTCCGAACGTACCCAAGTGTCGGAGTTGATCGACGGTCTCGATTTCGTGGTTGTATTGTGGCATGTTATATGGCTGCCACAGCGATTCTGGTTTCGGCACAGTATCGTAACCCGGCGGTGGTGTCGACCAACTCTGTGTGGCGCACGCATAATCTGCCTGTCGTCGGACCAGGCATCGGGTAGGTCTCCGTAGTCTTCATCGTCGTCATTGTAGTAGTAGGAGTGGGACTGGTTCGTTGGAGTAGAAGCCTGCGTCCTCAGGGCCTTTGACTGCCAGGATTGGTCGACCCAGTCGTTGGGGCCAGCGTCGTCGTTGGTATAGCTGGAGGTATCCGGCTCTCCGGTATTCGATCCCCACGACGGTCCGGCCCTGGATGGCTTCGATGTCCAGGTGTTCGGCCTCGATGTCCAAGAACTGTCGACCCCTCCGGGCGCTGAACAGAGGAAGGGGGATCAGTCGTCGTATCCCGTGTAGCAAGCAAGATCTTCATCAGAATCGAACCATTCCTCATGAGCTCATTCATTCGAAGAATCGGAATGGGTACCAGACTCTGCGAGGCTCGAGCACTGTCCTCGATAGTATTCTGCATCGACCGGGGGCGGGGGCCCATACAGCTTGCAGAGTTCCGGGTGCATGCGGGGTGGGGTCCCCCCTCCCTTGGTCGATTCCGGAAAAGGCCAGCCGGCCAGGGCTCGCTCGAGCACTTCCAAGCCTGTAGTGGCTCCTGATATGACGACTCGCCAACTCGGTGCTATTCCTGCAAATTCCTCACGAGAGGACACACCTCCCTTGCCTCCTTTCGACGAAGGGCCTCCTTTTCCTTTCGAGCTCCCAGCATATGCCGACTGACTGTAGTTCGGTGCGGTGAACGGATCCAGCGGTCGACTCGGTCAAGTTGGCGCTGACGCTACCGATCGACAGCGGCGAGCTGAAGTCCACTTCGCTGGGGCTTTGGCACCATCGCCATTTCCACCGGTATTGTCGTTGATCGCGTCAACATCGATGACATTCGACGGTGATGCTCGAGGAGGTGGAGGTCGAGAGGAAGTTATGGGCGTCCTGGATGCAGTACCGTAGGTGGAGGCTCCGGCTGTCGACCCGGAACCTCGCATGAGTTTTTCGAAATACCATGCTGCAGAGAGGAGTGAGGTTACTCAGGGTGGAGTCGAAGAACTTCAAGGTACACAGAATCTCCCTCTAGAGCTTTGCTTGACTCCCAAGACCATGTTTTGTCATCCCATTCACAACGGTACAGGAATGTGCGGCGCTTTTTAGATCCCACTCGACGACTAGCCAGGATCTTGACAAGTCGAGGAGATTCTCTGGTTTTTACAGTGGGCATCGGGAACTCCCACACTGGCTGTCCCTCTCGATGGATGTAGGGCTTTATGCTGTCTCGATTGAAAACTTGCAACCCATCAAAGGGGGCAGGGATGTCAAGTTTAACATTCTTGCCCTTGTTCAGGTAGGTAGGTAGGTATCTTCGGGAGCTCGGGATGCCTCCTTTGACATTGCAGGAAGAAGGTCTTACCAAGGGAACGTACTGTCCCTCCCACTGCCGTATGTCAGGTGCCTCTTGAGCCGCTCCCGCATGTGCTTTGGAAGGCATTGTCGCGGCCACCCGGTCCATGTGTCCCAGGTGGGAGGGTGTCCCCACATGTGTCCACGGGTAGGGCCACATGCCCCCTCCTTTGGGCGGCAGCTCTGGGGGCTGCCCAGCCGTGTGGAGTATCTCTCACCAAAAGGGGTATTGCTCCCGCTAGTCTACGGTACGACCGCCTCACCCTTGTGGCTTGAGTTGCGGGGCCACTCTGCTTGGCAGGCGACCCCCTCCTGGACTGTGTACTGGATCGCCTGTCACCGGTTGCTTCCATGGCTCCGGGTGACGTTTGCCATGGTCCCTGATGCAGCCTCGGGGCGGGGATGTCAAGTTTAACATTCTCGCCCTTGTTCAGTGCCTCGAGAACTTTGTAAGGGCCGCACCAGACAACATCGAGTTTCCCTTTATGTCGATATTCCGGTACCAACACACAACATCGTTCACCCACTTCAGGCACTGGAACATGTCGGTCCATTTGCAGGACCACATGCATCTGGCGTCGACGTTCCTCGGCAAGCATTGCACGCACAGGATCGAAGGTACGTTCCGCTCGTTGCATGTAATCATTCACGGTCGATGGCTCATGTGCATGAGAAGTCATTCGGAGAAAACCCAATGAAAAATGGGGTGTTCGTCCTTCATCTATCTCGAACGGGGATAGCCGAAGGCTATTGGAATGTCAGGTTGTTAAACTGAATCTCGGCGAACAGTAGGTCGACGTCCCACTCGTTGTTACCAAAGATGCCGTGTGTACGCAGGCGCTGAAGGATCGACTGGTTACTGCGCTCCGCTAAGCCATTGCCTCAAGGACGGTTAGCTACCGTTTGGTGCATCTCGATCTTGAAACGCTGAGCCAACTCCTTCCACACTTCGGACTCGAACAGCTTGTCTCGATCGGAGACAATTTGTCGAGGGCATCCTTTCAGTCGAACCACTTCACGCAGGAACACATAGATAAGGTCGTCGGCTGTCATATTCTTGCAACAAGGGATGAATATTCCACGCTTGGAGAATCGGTCGACCACAGTCATGATGGCGTCATGGCCCCTTGTGGTCGGCGGCAATGCTGAAACCCAATCGATGGACACACTGTGCAATTTGGTGTCGGGCACCGGTAATGGTCTGGGCACTCTGGCGGTGTTGAGTCGCCTTGACTTCGCCGTTTGACACACATCGCAACTTAGGATGTATCGCTCGACGTAATGTCGGAGGTGCGAACAAACGTAGTCGCGCTTGATCAGTGCCATGGTTCGAAGTACACCTGAATGGCCATAGAACTCCGACTGGTGATACATTGCTGCAAGCGAGGTCACAAGTGTTCGAGGGACAAGCACACGTTTGCCCATCGTCGACAAATGGAAGAATTTGCCATCATCGAAGGACAACTTGGCATCGCGGAGTTGGTGTCGTGCCGCAGCGCTTCCAACTGGGACTTCGTAGATGTGCTTTGTACGTGGGTCTTCTCGATAGGCTGCTGCCCACACAGCTGTCGAAGTCAAGTCCTTGCACTGATGGTGTCGATGCACCCGGCGGTGTGTACCTTTAAGACTCGACGGGTACGGCGTGTTTGGCCCAACCTTAGGCAAGGGAACTGGTGGTAACGTGCCGTCACGGTGACGTCGACAGCGAATCAGTTCCGCCATGGTCGGAGCATATCGAAGTTCTTTGCCAAAAGTGACTCGAAGAGGGCGGTCCATGTTTACATCGGGAAGGTCGTCGGTGTGGGCAGGCATGTCCAGCTCGTTGCAAGCATCATCGAGATGCATGTCTGGTTGGTGTGAATCCTCAGCCAGGATCTCGTCTGATGGTACTGGCTCCAAGTCCTCTGGCTCGACGGTTGTTGTATTTGATGGTAGCGGCTCAACGTCCTCGGGCTCGACGGCGGGCTCAGTGTCGAATTGGAGGGCTGGTTCCGCATGTTCGTCAGCATCAGGTTCCTTCCCTACAGAGCGTCCGCTTTGAAGCAAAACGTACAGGTGGTCGTACGGCTGGGGCCACACCTCGTCGTTTGAGAACGAGTCCTCAAGTACGTGCAGGAAGTCATCGACGGGTTCTCCTTCCGGTGAAGCCCAATTCTCGACCAGCGGAATTACGAAAGCCCGTGTACGTGTAGGATTCTCGATGTCCAACAACTGTTGCGAAGTCAGGCGGGAACGGGCGTCCGCTGCGGGAATCTCGAGGCCCGGTACATACCACAACATGAGGTTGTATTCTTCGAGGAACTAGGACCAACGTGCTTGTCGTGGTGTCAGCGGTCGAGGGCATATCTTGAGATATCGAAGACTTTCATGGTCAGTGTGCACGTGCACCTGCTGCGGTCCTCGAAGTAGGTGAAACCACTGCTTCAAGGCTAATACGATGGCCAACAGCTCCTGTTCTCGAGTCGGGTATCGAGTTTCAGCAGGTTGCATTTTCCACGACATGAAGGCAATAGGTCGAAGATGTCCCTTGTACTTCCCATGCGCACATCGCTGCGCTAGCATAGCACCCACGCAGTCTTTCGAAGCGTCTGTGTACAGCTGATACGGCTGTCGGGGGTCGATCGCAATTAGATATGTCGCATTGATCATTGCCTGCTTCAGCTTGTCGAAGGAAGCTTGATGTAAGGCTGTCCACTCCCACTCGAAGTCTGCCTTAAACATTGCGGTCAGAAAGGCTGCGACAGCTTTGAACCCTTCGACAAACTGCTGATGAAATCCACACAATCCAATGAATTGTGGAACTTCATGAACCGTAGTCGGCGGAGGCCTACCTTGAATAACCTTGATCTTTTCGGGGTCCATGTGTACTCCATCTTTGTGGATGATGCATCCACAGAAGGGTAATCGACTCCGGAAGAACGTGGATTCATCGATGCAAGGAAAAAGCTGGTGTTGACGGAGTAGTTGATGTACCAAATGGAGATGTCGTTGGTGTTCATCCGCATCCTTCGAGAAGACGAGGATGTCGTCGATGTACACCCATACAAAGATCCCCAAGTGGTCTCGAAGGACATCATTCACGACGCGTTGTAACGTCGATGGCGCATTACAGAGGCCAAAGGGCATAACAACCCACTCGAAGGCGCCCAATTGCGTGTTGAAGGCGGTTTTCTCGATATCTTTGTCGTGGATTCGGATCCGGTGGAACCCACTAACAAGGTCGATCTTCGAAAGTACGGTGGAACCCCCCAGTGTACTCAAGATGGATCGGATCGATTGTAAGGGATACTGATCCCGAACAGTTCGCGTATTCGACGCTCGGTAGTCAACGCACATACGCCATTTACCATTCGCTTTCTTCAGCAGCAGGCAGCCCGCTCCGTATGGACTCAAGGATGGTCTGATCCAACCAGATCGATGTAACTTGTCCAATTGTCGTCGAAGTTCATCTAGTTGCCTCAAGTCCATTTTGTAAGGGTGTACCCACGGTGGATTGTCTTCCGAATTGAGGCGTAATCGATAATCTCTACCAGGTCGATACGGAGGTAGGTCTCCATACTCCGCCTTCTCCCGGTCGTACAGGTCCGCCCACGTGTGGTGTTGCATCAGCAGCTTGCGTCGAACGGGGTCAAGCCCGTCATTGTCATCGCTGGCTTGCATTTTGTACATTTGATCGACCAGCACTGCGGGTCGAGCCATGCAGCACAGAAATACTTGATCCCCCGTGAGATCAGCTCGACGGATCTCTCTTTTGATTTTCGGCAACGAAATGTACTCAGTCTCCATATCGCTGCACTCCTCATGGGTGATACCATCTTCCGTTTCGGACTCATCGTGCATGTCAGCACCGTGCTGGGCGTGTGTCGACGAGTGTAGGTCGGGGCGTTCCTTGGCATGTCGGGTAGGATTCCCAACCGGACTCGCTTTCGAGGCACTGGATGAAAGTATCGAAAGAAGGTCCAGCTTCGAAGCGGCTTGAAACTGTAGCTGGGTCGAATGCCTTGATTCGCCAAAAGACAACCGGTACGAATTCGAACCATGTTGGATGTCTGCGTACGGTTCCTTCCAGTTGACAGTCGGATTGTAGCTTCAAAGCCATGGCAGTCCAAGTACGGCATCCGGCAGAATCTCCAAGACCTTGAAGTGATGTCGAAATACAAGTTCCCCAACTCGAACATAGGCTCTCGTGTAGTACTGTACTTCGACTTGGACACCTCCGGCTGTCAAGAATGTCCAGGGTTTCTCAGTTTATAGAGGGGAAGTCGCGCCCTCTTTGCAGTCTGCATTGACATGCACATAGGATTTTATGACGTCCCAAAATCCCAAAACCTGCGCCATGAAAAAACAAGCACTTGTCAGTGGTCAGTAGCATAAATTGTACATCTCGTCTCATCTGAAACTGGTTTATGAAACATTTTTGGTGGCGAAATCATTGTTGACGATAGTGGATAGCATAGAAAATGCGCATTCGGGCCAGTTAAGCCACAAATAACGCTCACAAAGAAATTCTTTACGTTTGGTGTCCTAGTGTAGTTGACCCATTTTTGATGAGAAATGGCACATTTGGGTGCATACCGTTGCGGCACATTGTGTTTGCGTGATCTCTGTGTCCCCACCACCTGCTTTTTCGCATCCAGCGCCCAAAAATTGGAATGGGGGGGCTTTAACTGCTTGTCTGACACCAAAAAATTAACTTTTGACCAAAAAAAAGCCATTTTGGCCGTTTTTTCATTAAAAATGGCAAATTTTGGTGCATACAGATGCTGCAACTTGTATTTTCGTGATCTTTTTATGCCTGTGACCTGCTTTTTTTGCATCCAGCACCCTCAAAATAAGAGGGGGAGGCCTTGAACTGCTTGTCTGATGCCAAAAATCGCAATTTCTGACCAAAAAACGGCCATTTTTGGCCTTTTTTTCTGGAAATTGGCACATTTTGGTACATACGGAGGCTGTAACTTGTGTTTTTGTTACCTGTGTGTGCCTATAACCTGCGTCTTTGCATCCAACACCCTCAAAATGGGGAAAAGGGGTCCTTCAACTGCTTGTCTGAAGCCAAAAAACTGAATTTTTGACCAAAAAAGGGGCAAATTTTTTGCCGTTTTTTCATGAAAAATGGCAAATTTTGAAGCACAAGGAGGCTGTAAATTGTGTTTTCGTGATTTGTGGGGGCCTATAACTTGCTTTCTCGCATCCACCACCCTCAAAATAGGGGGGGGGGTCTTCAACTCCTTGTCTGACACCAAAAAACTCAATTGTTGAGCAAAAAAAACGGTCATTCTTCGCCGTTTTTTCTTGAAAAATGGCAAATTTTACCATTCGGACGCTGTAAATTGTTTTTTTTTACTTATCTGTGTCTGCCTACACCCTGTTTTTTCGCATCCAGCACCCTCAAAATAGGAGGAGGGGGTCCTTCAACTGCTTGTCTGAAGCCAAAAAACTCAATTTTAGACCAAAAAAACAGCCATTTTTGGCCGCTTTTTTATGGAAAAATGGCACATTTTGGTGCACAGGCATGCTGTAAATTGTCTTGTCGTGATCTGTGTCTGCCTACAACCTGGTTTTCACGCATCCAGCACCCTCAAAATAGGGTAGGGGTCGTCACTTGCTTGTCTGAAGCCAAAAAACTCAATTTTTGACCAAAAAAACAGCCATTTCTGGCCGTTTTCTTCATGAAAAATGGCAATTGTTGGTGCATAGGAATGCTGTCAGTTGTGTTTGCGTGATTTGTATGCTACGCAAACAAACTTCGAGATCACTGGTCGCCCCACAGTTGACCAATAATTCTACGCTGGTGTCAAAGGAGTCTTCACAACATGCGCAAACGCGCCCTCGAACCGTGAACAGAGACGCATGCTCAGGTTCGGTTCCTTCGACGTTGACACCTCCAAGGGTCGAATTCTTTTCGGGTTTATTGGTACCTCGTGCTCTGGCGAGCCCGCAAACACATCCGGGGCCAGCCCATCCGGATCCCCCCCATCGAGTGGGGCCAGGCCCTGACGCACGACACCGGCAGCAACGTCACGCGTCGAGGGACCGTACGCCTACGGCGGGCCCAAGCGGAGACGGACCACCCAGCGGACACGAACGACCCGGAGCAGTGGGAACAGGCCACCGCGCCCAACCGCGACACCGCCCCCCGCGCCGCCGGCCTCCGCACCCCGGACGACGACCTCCCCCCCCCACCTACAGACAGTGACCACCCCCCGCCGGAGGTCTGGGTTACAGTCCTCGAGCGCGGCCACTACTACGTGATAGGCGCTACGGCTACGTCCCCCGGCCCGCAATGGATCATCCAGGGGACAGACACCATGTTCGCCCTGGAGACCGCCCCACCAGGGGCAGTGGGGGACCCCACCACCCAGCACAGGATCCTCAGGGGTGTCCTCCAGCCAGGGGACACGCCCCCAGCCCGCGCCCTGGCCCAAATCACCTCAGGGAAGGCGGGCTACCACATGGGATTGGCCATGCTCTGCCTAACCCACTGGATCCAGCGCCACTGGCCACCCACGGGGACCGTGCCCTGGGTTTGGGCCATCCCCACCGCCCACACACAAGTCGAGGCAGGCCCGGACACACGACCAAACCCCCCCCCCAGACCGCAGCAGTCCCTCACCTGCGGGTACCACGCCATCCACAGGGTCCTCAACCGCGCGGGTCTTAGCCCAAAGCTAGCATGCCCCCTTCCAACCACTGACCAAGAGGTCCACCAGATACGAAAGCTCGTCTGCGAAATCCTTGCCGCGGCAGCAGAAGACGGCAAGCTTCTCCTCCAAACCGCCCGGCCTACAACTGCCCACGCAAGCGCGCGGCAAGCGGACACATACACCGGCACAGCACAGCCCCCCGCACAATCCCCGCCCATGCCCCCCGCCTCTCGCTGCTCAACCGGAGACCCACACACGCCCACCATCGCGCGCACCCCCGGGCCCCGCGACACGGGCCTCCCCCACCCGCCCGAACACCAGCACACGCCCGCCACACACCCACCCACCAACCACCCTTCACCGCCCCCCACACTCGACAACCCACACACACCCGCCAAGGGGAGCCCCGCGCCCCGCGGCACGCCCACCCCACCCAGTGGCCCGCCCACGCCCCCCACACACACCCCAGAGGACCCAGGCCCACCCCCCCCGGCCCCTGAATGCAGCCCACGCGAACTGTTCCCCCCCGCGGACACCAACCCACACGACCTCGCACATTGCAGGACGCGGGCCCAGCCGAGCCCAGAAAGAGACGGCCGCAGCCCCGCGCCTCCCTCCCCCGCCGCTGCCGACTAGATCGGCCCGCCGGGCCGCCAGGTCACGACCGGGCCCCCCCAGCCGCCCGCCCCCAACCTACAACCCGGGGACATGCCCTCCATCCTCCCCGCCGTGGCGGCAGCAGAAGCCGCCGCCCGCAAGCCCGCCCGCATCACAGCCCAACCCGCGTCCACCACCTTCTCCTCGTCCTCAGCCTCGTCCACCTCCTTCACCTCATCCTCCGACCCCCCCCTCCTCGCCAAACTCATCCTCAAGGCCACGGCGAAAGCCAAAGCTGCGGCCGCACGCACCGACCCCCCAACCCCCACACAGGCGACTCCGGCACCCCGGCAACCCACCGGGACGACCCCCGACCCGACATCGGCGCCCTCACACCTCCGGACAGAGGTACTCCTCAACCTGGAACCGGACCCCAACCCCAAACCCGACCCCAAACCCAAACCGGACCCCAACCCCAAACCCGACCCCAAACCCAAGCCGGCGCCCACGCGAGCACACACAACACCGCATACGCAACGACACAAACCCACCCGACACCACCCCCGCCCGGGCCCTCGCCCAAGCCAGGACCCCCCACCCACCGCAACCCGCGCCCCCCTCCCGCCGGCACCCACCACCACCGCGGAGACGGCCACCCAGCACGACCCCGTCCAGGCCCTCGTCCACATCCCCGTCACCAAGCGCCCCGTCATCCATCCCCCACAAACCACCACCACCGCCGGCCAAACCGACCCAGGGACGTGCGACCCCTCAACCACCGTCACCGTCAAGCCCGGCCCCCAACCCTTCCCCCATGCCCACCACATAGTGCAGCCCCGGGGACTGCCCACGATGCCCAACCCCCCACCCCCACAAGGGGGACCGGAAAACCTACAAGGACTCCATGGGCCATACGCGCAACACCAACCCCACCACTACCCACACCACCACCACCAGCGGCCCCACCACCACCACTACCAACACCACCCCCACCACTACCACTGCCCACCGCCCTACCCCAACGGGCCACAACCCCCCGTACACGAACAGCACCAGCGGACGGGATGGCAGCCACCGAGCGCCCCACCCGCATACCCCACCTACCGCCAGGAGCCACCCCCCCAGTACCAGCCACCACCCCCGTACCAGCCGTACCCCCGCGGCCACCATCCGATGGCCGAAGGGGCCCCATGGACGACAGGGGACCTCCCCCCCCAGGCGGCACCGCGCGAGGCCCCGTACCCCCCCGGCCACCATCCGATGGCCAAAGGGGCCCCATGGACGACGGGGGACCTCCCCCCCCAAGCGGCACCGCGCGAGGCCCCCCAGGGGCCGCCGACGCTTCCGGACTGGCCCGACTCGAGCGACGGGGGCCGGTCCCGCAAACGGCGGCGCTCCCGCTCCCCCCCCGCACGGCACACTCGCCCACGGCGCCCACACTCCCATCGCGCCTCAACCACCCACTCGCGCCGCTCCCGCTCCCCCAGGTACCACCACGACCCCCAGGGACCCCGCTCCCGTCGCTCCCGCTCCCCCGGGCACCACCACGAGCGCCACCGCCGCCCCATGTCCCCCTCCCCCTCCCCCCACCGGCCACCCAGCCCCCGCCACCACCACTCCCGCTCCCCCCGACGCAGCCAGGCACGCCACTGCCGCCCCACGTCCACCTCTCCCTCCCCCCACACGCCCCGCCGGGCTCCCCGTTCCCCCCGCCACCCGTACCCATCCACCACCCCCAGCCTTGTCGGCCCAAATTTCAGCCACCACAAAGCGAGGGTGCAGGCCGTGGGCTGGTCCCCCTTGGGGACCAGGAAACAGGGGAGCAGGCCTTTTGCTGCCCCCCCCCCCCCAACAGAAATGGGGCTGAAAGCAGGCCCAGCACAGCCCCCCCCCCCCAGCATGCCCTCGCACCCCCGCACCCTCACTGCAGGCCGTCACATGGTGATCAAGGTCCCTCCCCTCACGGACAGGGAGCGGACGCCGAACGATGGGTATGTTGGGATCTGGGACCCGCATGGTAACCCAGCAGGTGGTCCTCCTCTCCCAAACAAGTGAGCAGGTAGACCCAACCACCACTACCCCCCCCCCCCCCCCAGCCTGCCCCCCGACGGGAGAGGTGCACGGAGTCGGCACCCTCAGGGCCTAAAAAGTGGAGGCTGTGGAGGGCTCGCAGATTGACTGCTGTGGGTATCCCTTGAGCGGCCTGCCTAGGGAACCTCCAGGTGTGCGCGTGCCCCTCCAACTTCATCACAGACGCCTAGGCCAGCACAGCCCCGTGCACTCCAGTTCAGTTGTGGGCGACCCCTGGAGGCCAGACAGCCACCTGCCGACCCCTGCCCCCCCCTCCCCCTTCCAAACGGAGCGGTCACTCGGGTGGTGTGCCCTCTGGGCCCCCCCGTTTACGCGGGCAGTAGCACCGCCACCCAGGCCCCGAGCCCGGGCAGGCTCCAGGGCAGGGCAGCGCTCAGCGCGCCCTGGAGCCCCTCCTCCTGCCGTCCCTCAGCGCCGTGGGCGGATGGTCCAGTCCACGACAATACCACCAGTGCCTAGAGCAGTCAGGAGGTGTGGACCCCCCCAGTCGAGCGCCCAGGGAGCGCGCCCCCGTGCCTCATGCAGTCGTGGGGCCGCTGGCAGCATGTCAATGACCGGGAGGCGGCGTGTCCAGTCCGAACACTCCCCTGGCGGGCTCAGCGTCAGGCTCCCATGGCCTCCCTGCCGGGGCCTGGAGCACCAGGCATCACACAACCCCCCACACGCCCCCCCCCCCCCCCGACGCGCCTCCACCACAAGCAGCCAGGGCCCGGTGGTGGCGGACCCTGGTTCACACCCGACGACCACACGAACAGCCGGGACGCCACTACAAGCGGCGACACGGACGGACCAAGCCGCAGCGGGGGAAACCAGAAACACTGGAGCGGCACCGGCGCCAGCGGGCAGGGCCAGGCGCGGCGCAGCCGTGTGACCCGTCATGCCCTGCGAGCGCCACCAGCATGCACGCCCCGCCCTCCTGCCCCGCGCGCGCCACACACACAGGCACGGCGGCATCTCCCTCCCGTGTGTGCCACCGCGGGGTACGGGGGCGGTCAACAGTCCGGCAGGCCTTGGGACCGGACAACCGCGATTCGCCTAGCCCAGTCGTGTCGGCACAAAGGCGAGTGCTGACCATGGGCCAGGGCGTCCGGCACAGGCCTTGACCCAAACCAAACCAAACCACCCCCAGCCCCCGCCACCACCACTCCCGCTCCCCCGGACGCCACCGAGCGCGCCACCGCCGCCCCATGTCCACCTCCCCCTCCCGCTCCCCCCTCCGCCCGTACCCGTCCTCCACCCCCAGCCCCCGCCGCCGCCGCTCCCGCTCCCCCAGGCACCGCCACCCCTGCCACCACCGCAGGTCCACGTCTTCCCCCCGCCGCTCCAGGACCCCGGGCATGGACCCCTCCCCCCCCCGGGCCCCCGCCTACCTCGCCTGGTGGTCTCCCCCCGCTCTGCAGGAGCTCCGCCGCTGGGTGAAATGGGCCGGAGGAGCGGGAAGGCACGAAGGGGTGCACATGGTGCATACCTTCGAGGAGGTGCACACCCGCACCCCCGCAAACCCCAACGAGGCCGCCCCGGAGGCCATCATGCCGCAAGCGGCATGGGAGGCCCTCCTCCGCGATGCGGTCCAGGGCCTCCGCCCCCCCTACACCCCCCAAGCCCTCCGCCAGTGGCTCCAGGCCACCCACCCCCAAGCCTGGGCCACCGGCGCCCCCTCCCCACCCCGCCCCTCCTGCCACCACCACACCACGAAGGGGCAGGACAAGGGCAAGGGAAGGGCAAGGGGCACCAAGGAGCACACAGGCAAGAGGGCACGGAAGGGCCCCAAGTGAGGGCAGGCACACGCAGGGACAGGGCGCCGGAAGCGACACCACATGGGGGCAGGAAACCACCCAAGAACCAGGAAGGGGCGGGAACGGGGACCAAGACACGGAGGACAAGGGCACCACGGCAGGCACCACGACCCACACCCACGAAGGGCACACCACGACGGGGAGACCAGCGCCGCCCCAGCCCCACCGAACACCCCAACACACACCACCGAAGCAAACATCGGACGCCATACGGATCACACCAGCGCAGGCCCACCGGCCACCGGAAACCACACGGAGAACGGAGGGCACACCTACACGGGGAGAAGGGGCCACACCCACAGAGGAAGCCGCAGGGAGCGCCGCCGCACGGCGCACCACCACGCCCTCACCGCCAGGCGACGACCCCGACCACCACAAAGGCCACCTCACAGGCACCGGAAGAGGACGAAAGCACGGCCGCGGCACCCACGACTACGGACCGAAACCCCCAGAGAACACGGGACCAAGGCACAGGCCCCCAGGGAGGGCAACCCCACGGACCGTCACGCGACCACACCATGGGCTATAAGGGCCGGGCTGCGTTACCGTCGCGGTTTGACGCAGAGTATTGCTATGCACTTGGATTGACGGCCGGGGGCTTGATCTCAGCTGGTCTCACGTCCGTGAGGGCGTCCGTCACCAACCTGTTGCGTCCAGTGGAGGAATGGCACTGCGGCGGCACGCCGATCCCGTCCATGATGAATTTCGAGCGCCGCAAGGGGAAGTGAAAGGCTGTGATCGATCGCGAAGGCCTTGGTGCTGCTGGACGGTGCCCCCTTCAAGGCCATCTCCGAGCGCCGTGAAGACTGGAAGTGCCAAGATTACTACCGGTGCCCCGGACCCCTGCAGTTCAGCACCGGAGATATGGACATCCCCCTGACCCTGAAGTATGAGCTCATCCCTGCCGGCGGCACCGACCCGGACCCTCATGTCCCTGCCAGCGCAGCCGAGCTGCAGTGCAAGCCTTTCGCCACTCAAACAGCGTTCGGAAGGCACCTCCACCGTCCGACTCCTGATTTCTGTTTGTCTGCCTTGGAGAAGGAACGCCTTTCCTACAACCGGAGTACGCCTGCCTGTCTGCGAGGCCCGGTGAAGATTGAGTCCATGGGTGAGAGTCAGCGTGCACGCCGCAAGGACACCGTGATCATTCAGCAGAATTTCCCGAAGACCTACCCGACCCACACAGGCCAGGCTGACCTCCACTGACCCACCGCGGCACCACGCGAGACCACGGCACACCGCACCACAGCGCGCCACAGAGCAACGCACCACAGCAAGACGCGACACGACGCGGCACAGAGCGGCACAGCACGACACAACTGACCCTAACCTGAGGGACTAACCGAAGCCAGCCACCGCACACCCTGGAAGGCGCCGCGCCACCACGCCACACACCAGCACCGCAGGCCACACACGGGGCCACAGCGCGCCAGGCGACAACGGTGACGGACCACCCAGAAGATTACAGCCGGCACCGCAGAGGGGTAAGGACACGAACAACCCCAGCCCCCTAACCCAAACCACAAGCAGCCGCCTGGCGCAGCCGCCCAGCCGGCAGAGCCAGGACCTAACCCAGCAAGAAGGGGCGCCGAGCCCACCGTGTACAAAGCCCACCCGACCCATGGGGCCGGAACGTGGCCACACAGAACGCAACTGAAGACAGCAGCCCGGAAGACAACACTAAATGCAGGCCAGTGCATGCGCCAGCCCAGGAAAGGCAGAGGGAGGAACAGGCAAGCCCCCCCCCCCAAAAAAAAAAAAAAAAAAAAGGAGGGGGGAAGGGGAAAAGGCACGAAAACAGCCCACAGCCGCCAAACCGCCCGCCAACACCGGCGCAGGCGGCCAAGCCCCCCCCCAGAAGGCAACGAAAAAAAAAGAAAAAAAAAAGGACCCCACAGAGGCACAGGGGGACCACCCACCCAAAACCGGCAACACCAAGCCAGTAACAGCGGACCACGGGGAAAAGGGACACGGAAAAAAAAAAAAAAAAAAAAAAAGAGAGCCACCAGCCCAGCCCGAAAGAAAGGGGATGGAGGGACAGGGACGACAAAGCCCGGAAAAAAAAAAAAAATTAAAAACCAAAGCGCAAAAACAAAAAAAAAAAAACACCCCGACAACCGCGCCAAGAAGGGCTGGGCACAGGCGAGACCCGGGCCCAGCACACACGCCCACAGCGCACGCCGGAACCGGAAACGGCGGGGGGCAAGCGGGGCGCCCACAAAACCACACACGTCCCAAAAGCAGGCCGAAACCGAAGCCCAACCACGAACACCACAAACAGCCGACACTAGAGGGACAACACCACAAACCGTGCCCAAACACACCCACCCAAGACCCCAGCCAGGACTGGCGGGGTTAACAAAACCCGCACCCAACCGCCAACCGGACCCAAACACAAACGCCACACAACACAACAGTAGGAAACCCAGTGCCCACAGCCCGGGCACTGAGGCAGCCCGTGCCATGCAGGTGACCCGGCCAAACGAGATCCGGAGCCCGGGGGTAAGGCTGCATCCTAAGGCCTGCGCTGCTTTGGGACTCGAGGCGGAGCGTGCGACACCCAAGCGCCTCGGAACCCTAGTACCAAGAACGTGCATGCACGCCTTGGGAACGGGATACGCCAGGAAGTCCGGTGAACCCCTAGGGTTCTGCCCAAAGGAGGGGACGTGCGCAAGCACGGGGGCACACCCTCCCGGCGAGACAAGCATGTCACGCTGGCGGCGATCAGCCCTCCCGGCGTAGCCCGGGGCCGCTTTGTTGGGGGCCAACGGTCAGGTCTAGCGGGAAGTAAGCCGCCTCCCCTCTTCACGCGCGAAGCCTCTTCCTGTTCGTCACAGGGGCGACGCCAGGGGGAACCATGGGGCGCCTCTCCACGACCGAGTGCACCTACCTACCTACCTGGTGCTGATGGTGGTATTCAGCTCTTCTCGAGGACGTCCACCACCAGGTGTTCGTAAATGTCTTCTAGGCCGTTGGGGGCCTTTCTCTGTTTTTGGAGCTGGATCGAAACCGTCCCTTGCTATCTCGACCTTGATCTCGTCTCGGCGTGATCGACCTTGATTCCCGACGCTCTCGTCCTCGGGATGGCGGTCGATGCTTTGGACAGTCGCGGGCCAAGTGGCCTTGTTCGCCACAATTGTAGCAACGCCTACTTTCGCGACCATCTTGGCGTCCACCATCTTGGCGTCCGAAACCGTTCATTACGATGTTCACCAATGTAGGCATGTAGTTCTTCTCGGAGCTTGGCAATTGCATCGAGGTTCATCGGCTCTGGCACAGTCGAAGCCATGGGGGCTGCAGCTGGAGTCGGCATGGGGTTGAAGTGCGGCGTTGGCATAGGGTTGGATGGGAACGTGGGAGTCAAAGTTGGTGGAACCATCATAGGCAGGGGTGTTGACACCGCAGGACCCATGGTATCTGATGTCATTCTCAATGCGTTCTGTACCTCTTCAAGCTGATATCCCGCCGCAATGTAGGCTTCTGCGATGGTATCTACCAAGGTATCAAACCCCAATGGTCTACCAGATCGCCATTTCGAACGGACTTCAACGATATACTGCCGACGAACAGCGTCATTCGACGAACCTTCAACAAATCGAGAGTTGACGAGGTAACCCATCTGGAGGTCACTCATGTTAACCTTCGACTTGATACGCAACTGCAGAATTCCCTGATGTAGTTCGCATGTCGAGGAAACTCACTTTCTTTCAAGCTCAACATTCTCGACAGGTACACTGGCTCATGGGATATGCAATCGAAACGTTGGCCCAACACACGCATGAGCTCGAACCAGTCATCCTGTACAGCTTTCGTCAAACTATGGTAATACTCGGCAGCATCACCTTCAAAGAGGAACGATATGGTTGTCACCTGATCGACGGGTGAAGTTATATCCGACAGGATGAAGACTCGTAGGAAGTCCTCCTTCCATGTACGAAACTCTCCAGATCCAGGTCTCCCAGAGAGTCTCTTAACCAGCTTATTCAAGCGTTCGACACGACGTCCTAGAATCTGTTGTGTTGGAGCACGCTGGACTGCAAATTGGTGCGCTGGATGTGGGTCGAGGACAGGTGGTTGTGGAGGTGGTTGTTGTGGAGGGTGAGGTGAACTGCTCGGCGGTGCATACGGCGGATGGCTTGAAGAAGACGGCTGTGGTTGTGGTTGTGGTTGTAGCTGTGGTTGTGGTTGTGGAAACTGGAAGTTGTTCAAAGGTTGTTGGCTTGAAACTCTATAACAAATTCGTTGAGAAGGGCATAACATGGCGACAATTCATGCTCTACATGTTGAAGTTGGCTTACAGCAGCCTAATCTGCATTATCTGTTGAGGACTGCAAAGTGTCGACTCGGTGGTCAGTTGCCGCAGTAGCACTTGCTGCTGTTGTCTGCAACGCATCGATGCGTTGTTGAATTGCGATGACCTTGGCTTGAGTATCTGCAAGCTTCTGAGAACAGCTGTGAAGATCACGAGAGAGACATGGAAACCACTGGCTTTCTCGACTTGCGATGCGCTCTGTGATGAACTCTTCTAACGAAATCGAAAATTTGTGATGCAAAGGTGAATCGGTTCGAAACAGACTGTCTCTGATAAAGTGCAGTATAGCAGCATCGTCGAAGGGCCACTCCATTGTAAATCGAAATCCAAGACAAGTTGACGGCGTCGAAGATTGATCTCGAATACTGATCTCCCCGCCACCTAGCTGGCTACCACTTGTTGTGGTTTGTTTCTTGTGAACTCTCTTGTACTCCTGGGCCTCTTGTTTCTCAAAATCCCAAATCCCAAATCGACAAACCTCGCAGGATCTTTAGACGGGGCACCAATACATAGAGATTTACAAATGCGAAGACAAAAACCCTGTGCAGAGATGGAAGTATCTTACAGCACTTCATTCACACAACTGGCATTCGATGCTCCTTAAGTATTCACAGGCAGCAGTGCGATTGCGACTGCGACTTGCGCGTTCGCTGCGCTGCTGCTGTTCAAAGCCATAACACCGGTCTGTAGGTCCCCCGGAGCGTCCCTGTCAAACTCCGCAGGGCAGGTGACGCCGAACCCCTTCATCTGCAGTTGTTTGGCGAGGTCGCAAAATTTGGGACACTCACAAAAACAGAAGAACAATAGAGTCGCGACAGCGAAGAAGCTGAGCGTTGCTTGCCCCAAACCACCTAGCAAAGTGCGTGCCCTAGGCGCTAGGGACTTGTGCGCGCCCCAAAACAAAACACACACAAACAACAACAACGCCACCGGCCGCCGCAAAACAAGTATTTATATGCCGCGCAACGCTAAAAAACGACGTAACAAGCACAACACGGTGAGATGTAGACAAGGAGAGAACAAGTATGTAACAAACCGCGCCACGGTGGAGATGTACCGCAAGTATGAGACCATGCATTGCAAGCCCACTTGCATAGGGAGTACGACGGCGCCGTAACATGCGAAACACGAAAAGATGTGGGTAAAAAGGAAGCCGCACAAGTATGTTGCATGTCATGCCGCGCACGCGGGAAGGACAACAAACAAAGGTGACCAAAGAGGTGCCGGGTGCAAGAATAACACACACAAGCAACAACAACGCCACCGGCCGCCGAAAAACAAGTATGTTATATGCCACGGCATGTATATCGCAATAGCGCATATCGCCATGCATAACGCCGTACCAAACACAATACACAAAAAGATGGCAAGGAGGCAAGTGTACGGTATAAACCGCGCCATGGTGGAGGCATACCGCAAGTGTGCACACATGCGTGCAAAAGCCCCGCCCCAACAAGCCCACTCGCATAGGGGGTACGACGGGGCCGGAACACGCCAAACATGAAAAGAGGTGGGTAAAGAGGGAGCCACGCAAGTATGTTACATGTCACGCCGCGCACGCGGGACGGACAACAAACAAAGGTGGCCATAGAGGTGTGTGGAGCCGTGTCGAGTGCAAGTAGGATATAAACCTACGCCAAACAACGCACGCTAAAATACGCCGTAGCAAGCACAACACGGTGAGAAATAGGAGAGGGGAGAACACGTACGAGGCATAAGTAGGTAACATACCACACCACCGCAAGAGTAAGAGACCAACCGAGGATGGCAATAGCAAGACGCCATGGCACGACGAAAAACCCCCCGCCGGACGCCCGTTTGCATAGGGAGCACAACGCTGCCGCGACACACGGAACACAAAAAGATGTGGGTGAGATAAGTATGTTACACCCACGCAAGGAGCATAACGGCGACAAGACACGCAACACACGAAAAGATAAGGAGGGAAAGCAGCAAGGAGCAAGGAGCAAGTATGTTACCATGTCGTGCCACGCCGCGCACACGAGAGAAGCAACGAGCGCCCGGCCCGCGCCACCAACCGAGACCAGAAAAAACGGATGGCCTCTGGCCAGGGAGTAACAACTCTCTCATACAGCACAACCACCCTTTTTGTTGCACTGAGTAGAACATACACACTTATGCATAGTGTCGTGTCTCGCTTGTGCTTCGCTTCTTCCCACACCTTTCTTCACTCTAAGATTGAGAGGATTAGGACTCTAAGATTAGGAGGAAAAAGCAAGATTGAACAAAGTTTGTCTCCCTCGCAAGTATGTTGAATGTCACGCCGCGCACGAGGGACGGACAACGAAGAAAGGTGGCCAAAGAGGTGTGTGGAGCCGTGTCGAGTGCAAGTAGGATACAAACCTACGCCAAACAACGCACGCTAAAATACGCCGTAACAAGCACAACACGGTAAGAAATAGGAAAGGGGAGAACACGTACGAGCCATAAGTAGGTAACATACCACACCACCGCAAGAGTAAGAGACCAACCGAGGATGGCAATGACAAGGTGCCATGGCACGACAAAACCCCCGCCGCCGCACGCCCGTTTGCATCCTTTCTCTTCACAGGTCCAAAGGAGAAGGCCGAACAAGAGAGAACGACGAGCCGGCAAGGAAAAAGACCGAGACACGCACCAGAGCGGAGGCAGGGAAAAATTGCATGCCAGGGAGAAGGGTAGAGGAAAGGGTAAAGAGCAACGAAGCCACGAAAGAAACAGGGGGTAGCCAGCAGCCGAGCAAGGGACGCGCGCAGGGAAGGGGGCACGGCAGGCACACGGCGAGCACAACAACGCACGGAAGCACCAGAGAGGGGAGCACCAGAGGGACAAGAGGAAAGCGGCACCGCGCGCCACGACACGCACCGCACAGACACCACACACACCGCACACACCCACAACCGCGCCCACAGCACGTGGTCAGCGAGCCCCGGCAGCCCGCCCAGAGGGCGGGCAGCCGGAGGAGGGGGGGCGTTTGACCCCAGACGCCCGTCACAAGGCGGACGGCAACCCCCCCGGGGACGCCCTACCGCCAACCCCAGGACGCGCAACGCCGGCCCGCAAGGGTGCGCGCCGTGGGGCCGGTGCAGGGTCCCCACGCCCGCACCGACCGAACCCGGGACACACGGGTCGCAGAACCCTGGCTGCCCGCTCCAGAGGACGGGCGGCCGGGGGAGGGACAGCGCCTGACACCAGACGCCCCTCACAACGATGGCAGGCCACCCCCCCCGGGGACAGCCCCCCACCACCCCCGCGGCACGCAGCCCCACCAGGGCATGCAGGCCAAGGGGACAGTGTTGGGCCCCCACACCCACACACCCGCACCCACAGCACGTGGGTGGCAGACCCCAACAGCCCGCCCAGTGGGCGGGCAGTCGGGGGAGGGACGGCGCCTGACCTCAGACGCACCTCACAATGGTGGAAGGCACCCCCCCCGGGGACGCCCTTCCGCGGACCCCACAGCGAGCAACGCCGGCCCGCAAGGGCGCACGCTGTGGGGCCGGTGCTGGGTCCCCACGCCCGCACCGACCGCACTCGGGACACACGGGTCGCGGAATCCTGGCTGCCCGCTCCAGAGGACGGGCGGCCGGGGGAGCGACAGCGCCTGACACCAGGCGCCCCTCACCACGGTGGCGGGCCACCTTCCCCAGGGACGGCCCCCCACCACCCCGGCGGCAAGCAGCCCCCACAGGGCATGCAGGCCAAGGGGACAGTGTTGGGCCCCCACACCCACACACCCGCGCGCACAGCACGTGGGTGGCGGACCCCAACAGCCCGCCCAGTGGGCGGGCAGTCGGGGGAGGGACAGCGCCTGACCTCAGACGCCCCTCACAATGGTGGAAGGCACCCCCCCCGGGGACGCCCTTCCGCCACCCCCACAGCGAGCAACGCCGGCCCCCAAGGGCGCACGCTGTGGGGCCGGTGCTGGGTCCCCGCGCCCGCACCAACCGCACCCGGAACACACGGGTCGTGGATCCCTGGCTGCCCGCTCCAGAGGACGGGCGGCCGGGGGAGGGACAGCGCCTGACACCAGACGCCCCTCACAACGGTGGCGGGCCACCCCCCCCGGGGACGGCCCCCCACCACCCCGGCGGCACGCAGCCCCCACAAGGCATGCAGGCCAAGGGGACAGTGCTGGGCCCCCACACCCACACACCCGCGCTCACAGCACGTGGTTGGCGGACCCCAACAGCCCGCCCAGTGGGCGGGCAGTCGGGGGAGGGACAGCGCCTGACCTCAGACGCCCCTCACAATGGTGGAGGGCACCCCCCCCGGGGACGCCCTTCTGCCACCCCCACAGCGAGCAACGCCGGCCTGCAAGGGCGCACGTTGTGGGGCCGGTGCTGGGTCCCCACGCCCGCGACAACGGCAACCGGGACACACGGGTCACGGACTCCTGGCTGCCCGCTCCAGAGGACGGGCGGCCGGGGGAGGGACAGCGCCTGACACCAGGCGCCCCTCACAACGGTGGCAGGCCAATCCCCTCCGGGGACGGCCCCCCACCACCCTCGCGGCACGCAGCCCCCATAGGGCATGCAGGCCAAGGGGACAGTGTTGGGCCCCCACATCCACACACCCGCGCCCACAGCATGTGGGTGGCGGACCCCAACAGCCCGCCCAGTGGGCGGGCAGTCGGGGGAGGGACAGCGCCTGACACCAGACGCCCCTCACAACGGTGGCAGGCAGCCCCCCCGGGGACGCCCTTCCGCCACCCCCACAGCGAGCAACGCCGGCGCGCAAGGGCTACGCCGTGGGGCCAGTGCTGGGTCCCCACACCCGCACCGACCGCACCCGGGACACACGGGTCGCGGAACCCTGGCTGCCCGCTCCAGAGGACGGGCGGCCGGGGGAGGGACAGCGCCTGACACCAGGCGCCCCTCACAACGGTGGCAGGCCAGCCCCCCTGGGGACGGCCCCCCAGCCACCCCCGCGGCACGCAGCCCCCACAGGGCATGCAGGCCAAGGGGACAGTGTTGGGCCCCCAAACCCACACACCCGCGCCCGCAGCACGTGGGTGGCGGACCCCAACAGCCCGCCCAGTGGGCGGGCAGTCGGGGGAGGGACAGCGCCTGACACCAGGCGCCCCTCACAACGGTGGCAGGCCAGCCCCCCCGGGGACGGCCCCCCAGCCACCCCCGCGGCACGCAGTCCCCACAGGGCATGCAGGCCAAGGGGACAGTGTTGGGCCCGCAAACCCACACACCCGCGCCCGCAGCACGTGGGTGGCGGACCCCAACAGCCCGCCCAGTGGGCGGGCAGTCGGGGGAGGGACAGCGCCTGACCTCAGACGCCCCTCACAATGGTGGAAGCCCCCCCCCCCGGGGACGCCCTTCCGCCACCCCCACAGCGAGCAACGCCGGCGTGCAAGGGCGCACGCCCTGGGGCCGGTGCTGGGTCCCCACGCCCGCACCAACCGCACCCGGGACACACGGGTAGCGGAATCCTGGCTGCCCGCTCCAGAGGACGGGCGGCCCGGGGCGGCCTCGGGAGGGACAGGGCCTGACACCAGACGCCCCTCACAACGGTGGCAGCCCACCCCCCCCGGGGATGGCCCCCCACCACCCCCGCGGCACACAGCCCCCACAGGACATGCAGGCCAAGGGGACAGTGTTGGGCCCCCACACCCACACACCCGCGCCCACAGCACGCAGGTGGCGGACCCCAACAGCCCGCCCAGTGGGCGGGCATTCCGGGGAGGGACAGCGGCTGACCTCAGACGCCCCTCACAATGGTGGAAGGCACCCCCCCCGGGGACGCCCATCTGCCAACCCCACAGCGAGCAATGCCGGCCCGCAAGGGCGCACGCTGTGGGGCCGGTGCAGGGTCCCCACGCCCGCACCGACCGCACCCGGGACAGACGGGTCGCGGACCCCCGGCTGCCCGCTCCAGAGGACGGGCGGCCGGGGGAGGGACAGCGCCTGACGCCAGACGCCCCTCACAACGGTGGCAGGCCACCCCCCCCAGGGACGGCCCCCAACCACCCCCGCGGCACGCAGCCCCCACAGGGCATCCAGGCCAAGGAGACAGTGTTGGGCCCCCACATCCACACACCCGCGCCCACAGCACGTGGGTGGCGGGCCGCAACAGCCCGCCCAGTGGGCGGGCAGTCGGCAGAGGACCGCGCCTGACCTCAGACGCCCCTCACAATGGTGGAAGGCACCCCCCCCCGGGGACGCCCTTCCGCCACCCCCACAGCGAGCAACGCCGGCCCGCAAGGGCGCACGCTGTGGGGCTGGTGCTGGGTCCCCACGCCCGCACTGACCGCACCCGGGACATACGGGACGCGGAACCCTGGCTGCCCGCTCCAGAGGACGGGCGGCCGGGGGAGGGACAGCGCCTGACACCAGACGCCCCTCACAGCGGTGGCAGGCCACCCCCCCGGGGACGGCCCCCCACCACCCCCGCGGCACGCAGCCCCCACAGGGCATGCAGGCCAAGGGGACAATGATGGGCCCCCACAACCACACACCCGCGCCCACAGCACGTGGGTGGCGGACGCAACAGTGGAAGGCACCTCCCCCGGGGACGCCCTTCCGCCACGCCGGCAACCCCAAGCCAAGTAGGGGGGAACCGGGACCGGACCGCCCCCCCCCAAGCACGCCAGACGGAGCAAGGGACCGGGGCAGGACACGCGGAGGGGCACGAACCACGTGAAACGGCCCTACCAGCGCCCAGAGCCGGGACCGCGCGAGGTGCGCACGCCACACCACCCCGGGGGGGGGGGGAGCGGACGCAGCGGGAGCGCGAGCGCACACACACGCAAAGGGCACGCGGGAATCACCAGAAGGGCAACGGGACCGAGCTCGCGGAACGCACAGACCGCGTGGAATGGCGTACCAGGGAGCGAGGGTAAGGGACACCCGGACGAGACAGCCCGCCACACGCAGCGCGGAACACGCGGGGCGGGAAGGGGGAAACGGGAGAGACACAACACCAGGTACCGGCCCGAACCCCCCGAACCGGCCGCGAGCATCGCGCACACACGGAGGGGGCACTGCACCCGCCAAGGCAGTGGTGGCGCACTGCGCCACGCCCCAACCCCTAGGCTAGGCAGCCTCTGCGCCAGCCCAAGGGGGTCCCACTGGCGACAAGCCAGTAGCACGGGCCCGGCGGCGCCGGCGCCCCGGGCGACCACGCATTAGGGGGGCGATGCGGTGGGTAACCGCCCGCAGCCACGGCTGCAAATTGATGCACTGACCGGGGAGTGGCGAAACGGGGAAGCCGGGGAGGGACGGGGCTCCGAGCCCTGTGAATCCGGGGGACTCCGCCACCAGGCAGGAGGTGCGTCTTGGAGGGCCCCCCACTAGGACCCGGTGGGGAGGATATCACCTGGCCCGACCAGGTGGCCCCCCGGGGCCGAAAGGCGTCTAGTACCCGCAAAATCAAACCTCAAAACTCAAACCCTTCCTCTGCAGTTTCCGCGCCATGCGCATGAAACGAGAGCGCTTGCGTGCGTTGGCCTGTTCCCCATCTTCGTTGGCACGCTTAGTCCCTTGCTCTTGTTGGACTTGCGTCTGGCAACGGGTCGTAGGCCCCGTATTTGGCTACCCACCAGAGGGCACAAGGTTTCCCCCTGGTGTAGGGTTGGGGCTCCCTTCTGACTAGTCCACGTTCTTGTCCTTGTCCGGCTTGCGGTCATAGCCTCCTCGTCCGCCTTGGCCCTTGCCACCTTGGCCTTTGCCATTGCCCTTGGACTTGCCCTTGCCACTGTCCTTGTCGGCGTTGCCCTTGCCACTGCCCTTGCCACCGCCGTTCTCGGTCATGAGCTTCGCCGAGAGGCGTTGCTTGTGGTAGCACTCGTCCTCGTAGTGCTTCCTCTTACCACACAAAGCACAGGTGATTGTGCATCTGTAGTGGTATGGCAGCTTGGCTTTGCCGCCGGTGTTGGTCTCCTGCTTCTTCCCCTGGAGCACGAAACAGTCCTGCTGGTCGCAAATGGGGCCATGAAGCATGCAACCCTGCTCATCTCTGGCATCACACCAGAAGAGGTCCTGGACATTGCGCATGAGGCGAGCATTTTTGCAGGTAGTCCCCTGTCCAGGCCGGGTTCCTTGGTACCCTCGGCCATGGCTCCCAGAGGCGCCTCCTCCAGGACGGTAGGCGTTCCGGTGCTGGTCGCTTTCTTTTTCCAGCGCCAGCTCCAAAAGTAGCACAGGTAGGTCCTCGTAGGTGAGGGCTCTTGCCTTGCGCTCTGCTGTTGCCCGGCACTCATCCCACAGTTCTCGTGGGAGCTTGGCCACCAATCAGAATAGCAGCTCGTCGCTGCCATAGGAACTGGGTGTCAGTCGCCCTACCCAGTGGCCCAAGTCGGCAAGCAGCTCAGGAATCCTGGCAGGCTTGGGGATGTTGGGCAGCACGGCCAGGTTCTGGATCTCGGCCCTGATGGAGAGGTCGGTCTCGTAGGTAGGGTACTGCCTCTCCAAGGCGACCAACACGTCTGCGAAGGTCGCGGACTTCGTCACGATCTGCTTGACCGGCTTCTCCAGGTACTTGGTCTTGCACCACTGCAGGAGCAGATCGCACTTCACTCGCTCCCTAGCACGGGTATGGCCGGTCATCCTCAGGAACCGGCCGAAGTTCTCAGCGAAATCGCTGAGGTCCTTCCCCGTGAACTCCCGCAAGTTGACCACAATATTGGAGGTGGCGATAGCCTTAGCCTCCTTAGACCCCCTTCCCTCATGGCGCTTGGTCTTCCTCTTTTTCTTCTTCTTCTTGCCGCTCGGGTTCTCGGGGTCCTCAGGGTCATCGTCCTCAGAGGGTGAAGCAGACGTCATAGATGGCGGCTCATCATCAGAAGGATCACCGCCCAGGTCACTAGAGACGTAGGGCTCAGCATCGACCATAGCCCTTAGGGCTGTCAACCCTAACTGGTCCAGCTCGGCTCGCATGGAGTTCTCCACGTGGCTGTAGGGGGGCTGGGCCATTCTTGGTATGAAAGGGCTCCTTGGTATCACAGCAGTTGTCGGCATAGGTCGGCTCCTCAAGCTTCCCAGGGTGTTCGTCAGTCCCGCCGCCAAATGATTGGCTTGTACACAATGAGGTGAAACTCCCATGGTGGTAGGTGACGTCTGGGGAGGAATCAGGGGCTCCAATTTGGCCCAAATTTCTTGAGTTAGATCACCAACTAGTTCTGAAGTGGCTCCCCGAAGAACCCCTCATATCTCCGACCGTATCGGGTATTTGTTTGAGGATCTTCCTGATCCTCTGCTCCTTCCACCACCAGACTCAGTGCCACGTAGGCCACCCAGAGAGGTGAAACCAGGTGCTGGCATAGTATAGCCAGGCTCGGCTGCCGCATAGCCAGGTATCCCAGTCATGTACACGGCCGCCGCGGGTCTGGTATAGCCATCCTCATAGCGCTGCGGCATAGGCTCAGGAACACCCGTGTAGGTGGAGCTGAATGCCGATAGTTCGCTGACTGCAGTTGCCATAGGTGGCACAGTCGCGGCTGGAGTCACGCCGTAGGTGGGGTAAGTCATACCAGTAAGGCCTAGACCCTCAGCCATACGTGGAGTGGTTGTGGGACAGGATGTAGCTGAATGTGTGACTGGGAGTGTGGTGGTTGTTGGAGAGGGTACTGCAGGGTAATCTGAGGCTCTCGGCGCGCTCTCAACAGGTTTGTCATCGAAGGGCACCTCGTTGGAGGGTTCGCGTCCATCTCCAGCATCTACCTCTTCGATTCCCATGTTCACTGCTTCCTTCTCCTTCTCCTTCTCTTTGCCTTCAGGTCCTCCACAAGAGTCCACTGAAGGCAGCTCTCAAGCCCTCCAGGGAATCATTCCCCAGCCCACTTAAGGGCACTGAAGGTAGAGACTCGTTCAGATTCACCAGCAGGTTTGGGCGCTGGCGCTGGCTTGGGTGGTGCCACTGAGGGCGCTGTCGTCTCGGCAGTGTCCTTGGTGTCCGTGTTATATTTCTTCGCCCTTCAGTGGAGTCAGTCCCGAGAGCGATTTTTGCCTTACACCCTAGCACAAAGCAAAAATTCAGGATCAAACTTGCTGATGAAAGTCCACCCTTGATTGTAGGTCCATGGCATAAAAGGCTACACAAAGACCCAAAAATATGCACACGTCTTTAGAGCATAAAATACATGAAAAAGATATGTTTCTGTGGTTTTCTGGGCCTTTTACTATCACCAAAGTTCAGTTCTGACCTTTATCTCTTGAACTGCCCACTCAGTAGGACTGGCCATCATGGAGCCATTCATGTGCCCCATCATGACCCATCATGTCATTTCTGCATCATGATCTGATTATGAACAATTAGACCTCTGAGAATCTGCCTGTCACCATCATCTTCAATCATTCTTCTGATTTACTGTTCATCTTCACTGTTCATGCAGGACAGTCTTGGATTAGCAGCATCATGCTGTACATTCTGGGATCTGGATCTGGATCTGGTTGGAAGTAGGAAATTCACTACCACAGTTCAGCTTAATAACTGAATGCTCATATAAATAGGCATGTTCTCAAGAAGAAACAGCCTCAGTGGGTCCATCTAACTCCCCCCCTGCAGCGCTGCAAGTCCTTTGTGTGCGTCGCAAAAAATATAACCCTTAGATGGGCTCACCACATGCATGCGCAATATCCTTACACCCATTTCTTGCTTGTGGTCAGACCTCAGGTGCTCTGGAATAGCGCATGTGAGTTGCGCGTGTGGTTTGGGGTCGTGCTCAGTCAAGCTGCTTGCGCGCGCCGTCCTTCATCGCCATGATCTGTTCGTTGCGTAGGTGTGGAGGGGTCTGACACGTCCTTCAGCAGCTTTGCGTAGCGCGTACCTTGAATTCGGCACGTTGATCCTAATGTCCTTGTCACTGTAGGCAGTCAGGTTGATCTTCTTGTACTCAGTCTGCAGGTAGCTGTAGTAGAGGTACTTGGTACTCATCCGTCTCTCCCTTGTGCTCCGTCACTCTCGTGGTAAAGGTACTGGTACGGGCAAGTTGCTGAGGTGGACCTTCGTTAGCATCGCGCAGATGGCGTCCTGGCTTGCGTGTTTGGTTAACAAAATCGCTGTCATCCTGTGAGCGTTCTTCGATCCACTCGGCAGGGTGTAGTCACCGCACTGCCGCGCTGGCCGTTGTACTGCTCAGGAAGGTCAGCATGCACGAGTTGATTCGCTCATTGGTGGGAAGGGAATGAAATGATTGATTCGCACAAGGTGAAAAGGATGTCACAAGGAGGTAAGGATGTCACTGTACACCATTCCCACTCGGCGTTCACCGTTCGCTTAGTACCTGGGTGCGTAGGCGTCTACCACTGGTTACAGTGACCTGCTGCCCTAGCTACCCAGAACCTCGCTGGCGGAGTTCGCTGTTTTCAGCGTGGGTTTCAAAAAACGTTTTTGTCATATCCCCTCCCCCCCGGTCTCTCACACTCTTCTCTTCCCCTTCTCTCTGTCTTGCTCTCTCTCTTTCTTCTGGCCTTTCTGTTGGTTTGGGTTCTTGAGTCTCTGCGCGACAGTTGGTTGCGGAGTCGCCCCCCCCCCCCCCCGGGGGATAGAGCGACGCAAACTCCTGTTCTGGCACCTTAAACGATACCCTACTGCTGACAGTAGTGCCGTGACTTGTATGGTTCTACAGCTTATTTTACAAGGAAGTCATGGTAAAGTCGACCGGTAAAGGCGTGCCTAAGCCCAAGCCCAAGCCTAAGCCCAAGCCTCTGCCCAAGCCCCTCGGGGCCGGCAAGACCAGTGGGGCAGGCACGCGAGGAGTCTCCCTGAATGCTGCTATTGGGAGTGGAACCGGATACTCGGACACCAACAGAGGCGAGAGCAGCAACAACTGAAGCAAGGTCCATGTTGATTGTGGTCCGGCAGAAAATCCCAGTCTATGAAGAAAATTGATGCGAATTATTCTAAATACATCTGAGTGTCCAAAACTGTCTGAAAAGATTTAAATAATCCAATTATGTAAAAATGTTTGGCCGATCTGGCCCGCGAGCGCGCGTCAGCGGCAAATGGCGATTCCAGCTAAAATAGCGGAACGCGGCGGATTTACGGGAAATGGACCGCGGAATCAAATCCGGCATATCAGAAATATATAGGAAATATCCTGAGACTGAGCTGCGAGGCGGCGATTCCGCCGAAGCAAAGAAAATGACCAAAATGTAGCCAATCTGGGCAGAATGTCTGAAAATCTGAGCAGATGGGGCTAGCCGCACTTACACTCCCCCTCCAAAAACACACTGGGGTGTGTCGCTACGTCAACGAAGAACGTAGTGCGGGTAAGTCCCAGAAAAAAATAGAAATGTAGCCTCGATGGGGCGAAATCTGCTTGATCTGACCTGATTTGGGCTGAATTGGCACTGAATCAGGCTGGATGAACCTGAAATGAGACAGAATGAGAAGTGACGAACAGTCCTCCGTGCTGTAAAACATTAGGTTAGGGGCTAAAAAGCATGTAAACGTATCGAGAATCGATACCAAACCATGCATTGGTTGAGAATGAGGTAGATTTTTGGTGGATTGAGTGGGGGGATCAAGAATTGGAGTGACATCTCAGCGCTCTGGCACAGTTTCGCTGTCGCGGGCACGCTACGGTGTCCTCGCCGAACTCTACATCGTGTTACTCCCGCTTTTCTCGTTCTGAAAAGTGCAGCATGTGCTTTAGAATTGGCGCATCTGGCGGATGATCACAAGATTCAGCAAAATGAGAATGAATTTGGGCAGTAATGAAGGGGATTAAGCAATCACAGAGAGGTTAAACAAATACAGATGTAGTCTACAGACCCTAAGTGAATCACGGAAGGTTGAGATGTTCTTCTGTTCACTTAGATCTAAACAGATCTTCAAGGAATGAGAGGAGATGACAAGGAAATCAATCTAAATTGTCCTAAAATCAGCAAATTCATGAGATGGAGGTGAAATGAAGCGGAATGTCTACAACTGAAACTACTAACACTTTCGTTTAGACCAAAGTTAATATATATTGTCGTTTATTCAGCTCAATTGTGCTTTCCGGCACGTTGGTTCGCGAGCATCCAACAGATTCCATCAAAATGTGGATCATGTGATGATGCATCATGATGGGACATGATAGCCCTGGATCCTTGGCATGTAACGCGCCGAAGGTTCTCTGAAGGCGCTTTACTGACAGTATATAACTGAGAGACACCAAATTTACAGTGGCGGTGGTGTCAATCGACTTGGACAAGGCCAATCTTTCGATGAAGTCCCACAAGACACTTGGATTCACCATTTTCGACAGTTTCAGGTCGGATTGAGCTCACATTGACGTGTGCCAAAAATACAACGAAGCTTACGGACTTCAGAGGTTGCTTCTAGAAGTCCCTAGAGCTCATATCTGAAGGTTGTCTGAACAATTGACGTCTGGGTTTCGTACAACAGTGGCAGAATGATGGACAAACCTGAGAAATTCAAGGCAAATTTGAGGATCCTGGATCTGAATCTGGACTTTGGCGTCAGCATCACAGCAAATGAAGGTGAGATCTGAGCTCCTGGCGTCGCATCTGGTGCAGCCAGTACTACAGGGGGTGCCTGTAGGGGTGAATGTCGCCGGCCGGCGTTGACACTATGTACATTTGCTTCCATCTGCACGAGTAGCCAAATTCCAAAGATGCACAGACCAACAGAGACAAGATTACCCCGAATCTGCCTGAATTAAGCCTGAGTTTGGTTTTTTCTGAACACGGCAGCACACTCCGTAGCTTTCGGTTTTCGACTTTCGATACGCTACCGAACGGAGACCAAAGAAAAATTGATTGACTGACGTCAAATTATCAAACATTCGCAGTTATCCACATCATGACATAAACAGAAAGAATGAACAGTGGATTGAGCAGAATGTGGTGTGATGGCTTCCTCAATTCGGCCAAGCACGAATACATGTGACCACTAACCTGTCTGGCTTGGCCCTCGTACGGCTTGGGCGCTGCAAATCAGCAGCCGAACTCGAAGCTTGGTCCTCATTTGGCTCCTGGGCTGGCCTGACCGCAGGAGGGGGGATCGACGGATCAGCCCTGGAACGTGGCTGCTGAGGGCCGTAAAAGGCTGGATCTCGATTCACCACAGGTCGTTTTCCGTCGCTCTCCACTTGTCTGTCTGGTTTCGACAAACAGTCTGTCAGGAGTACGCCAATTTCGGGGTGCTTCTTCAGGAAGTCAATGAACCCCTTGGTGTATCCATGGACAAAAGATTGGGCTGGTTCCCAGTTGTTGTGACTGGAGTCAAAGCCCCTCCACTCACACAGAAATTCCCATTCGCCCTTGGCGTCACGTCTTGCTTCAACAATCCTCTTGAGTTCGTACTTCCCCCCTTCGATGACCCGATCAGACAAGTGTTTCGCAGTCCAAAAAAGGGGTTTAACCCGATCCTTGGGGGAGGGGATCTCTCTCTTGAGGCGATCGCCCGAAACGTCAATTTCCCTGCTGACATCCACACGAATCCTCCACCTGTTCTCACCAAGACGCGCTGTAACAGCGAATGGCCCCTCCCACAAGGGAAGAAGCTTGTCATCTCCGTCCAGGGTGGTTTCGGATTTTCGAAGCCAAACTCGATCATCGACTTCAAAATTGTGGGGGTTTTTTCGGCCTTGATTCTGGACCCAAAGCCAGTCAGCTTGATGCTTCTCGATTAATTTCGACACAGATTTATCTGCTCGTTGGACTTCGTCCAAAAACAGCGAAGCATCTTTACAGGGGCGAGGATTATTCAACGGCATGTTCCACCAACACTTCTTTCGTCCAAAGACAATTTCATTTGGAGAAAGGCCATGATACAAAGGCGTGTTGTGATAACGGCGAAGCAATGCGAAGAGAACTTCCATCCAATGGAAATCCTTTTCACTCGCGAGCTCCTTACGAAGCATATTAATAATTGAGCGGCCGGCTCTTTCGCCAGACAGCGCTCGATGCGAGTGGATTTCACATCGGAGGTGGTGGATTCCAAGGCGAGCACATAATTCTCTCCACCATTCGGAGGTGTACCCTTTGCCTGAATCCGTCACCACCTCGGATGGGACGTCCCAGCCTCCCATCCAGGTCTGCGCGCACCATTTGGCGGCAGCCTTGCCAGTCATCGACTCAATGTTGCAAGGCAACACTTGAATGTAGCCGGAATGACGGCACTGAATAAGGAGCACACCATTGACTTTTCTGTTAGTGCAATGGCACTCTTCGTCATCGAGTTCACCGAGATAGAAGAAATCACTGGTGACTCTGTTAAAGAGGCGCTCCGGAATAGGATGAGGCCTCAGATGGCCGTGCTTCTTCGCGCTGGGGGGCGTCGAGACAGCACATTGGGCACATCCGGCGGCTACTTTCATGCAGTGAGTATATAGCCGTGAGCCAAACAACCTATGTTTAATCATCGACCACAGTCGACGGCCATGTGCGTGGGGGGACTCCCATTTGTGCCACCAGTTTAACACTCGGGGGGCTAGGGCGTCTGGCACACACAATTTACCCTCCATCCGCAGCTTCCCCCCATCCAACGAGTACTCAGCAAAAATCCCATCCTTGTGAGGATCTTTGGATTGGAGATTTCCAAAGACCTCTTTAAACATGGGATCCTGCAGATAATCGGACGTCCAGTCACGGATGATCAGGGAATCTTTAGGCAGGGGTGGAGTTTTGGCCGGATCTCGACGCTTAATGCCTTGGATCAACCGAAATCGACTTACTTGTCGGGTATAGTCAAACCGTTTCACACTCCCTGAGGAGGGATCGGTGACTTTCTCCACGACTTTCAGTGTTTTGGTGCAGATCTCATGGGCATGCGCCGGATCTGTGATGGCCGTGATGTCGTGACACGGTAATGCGTGTTGTTTAACAGCGCATTGCATGCATGCACGTCGAATGAGCTTTTTTTCTTCCTGATCCCATTCGATGATTACATGGCGGTCCTGCTCCGTACCATGGATGTTGGTACTTTGCAGCCCCTCTGAGGCGGGGTAAGCCCATCGTCTCAGAGCATCCGCTACCGTGTTGTGTTTTCCAGGCAAATACGACACATGGAGGTCAAACAGAGAGAGAAATTCGTGCCATCTGGCCCGTCGACCAGCTGGGCTCGCGACAGTATCAATGTGTTCAGTGGCCCAATACTCCAGAGATCGATGATCCGTCAGGACCTCGACTCGATTGGTGCCAACCCACGATTGGTACTTTTTTAAAGCACAGATGATGGCATACGTTTCTTGCTCACGCGGTGACCATTGCATTTGGCGTGGGGCTAGCTTCCGAGACCAAAATGCAAGAGGGTAATGATCGCCGGTGGCCTCATCAACCTGTTCAAGAACAGCTCCGATCGCGTACCTAGAAGCGTCAGTTCTAATGTAGAAGGGTCGGTCAAATTGGGGCACATGCAACGTGGCGACTTCGCAGAGGGCTGCCTTCAAGTGATGGAAGGCCTCCTCGCACTCGTCAGTCCACTTAACACGAACCTTTGAACCTGCCTTGCCCGCATCTCTCCCTACCTTCAATAATTCAGTGAGGGGGGCAGCAAATTTGGCATAATTCGGCACAAAAGTGTGGTAAAAATTGCAACAACCCAGGAATCCTCTCAACTCCGTGATCGTCTCAGGGCGCTTCCACTTCTGAATAGCGACGAGCTTCCCCGGACTGGGTCGTCGGGTGCCATTCTCTAGGAGAGAACCACAAAATTCGACTGATTTTAAAAATAATTTTCCCTTCTCTGGCCCACAAATCAGCTGATTGGCGTCAAGAATGTCCAAAACCTGGTTCAGCTGCTTCTCATGTAGGGCCACCAGCTCGGCTTCGGTCAGTCCCTCCCCCTCCGTCGCGATGATTATATCATCTATGTACACACTCACAAAGGCACGAAGCTCAGGATGGGTTGTGAACAGCACATCCTCCATCATTCTTTGAAAAAGTGAGGGGGCGTTCTTCAGGCCCATGGGCATGACGGTCCACTGGACTGGGCCACATGGCGTGCACATACAGGTGAGAGGTCGGCTGTCCTTCCTCAACGGCATTTGGTGAAAGCCGTGACGGAGATCCAGCACAGAAAACAAACGACCTCTTGCCCTCTTGGCGATTTCCTCCTCAATGAGGGGCAGGGGGTGCGAATCCGCCTTGGTTTCGGCGTTGAGATTACGAAAATCAACAACCATTCGCCAACCATCAATAGTGTTCTGGTCTGCAGGCGGTGGCTTCGGGACCGTGAAGGGTGCACAGCACCATTCGCTGGTCATACAACCCTCAAGCCAACCAAATTCCCTGAGATTTCTCTCGATGATTTTTCTGAGTATCTCATGTTTGTGTCCATGATTTTCATAAGGGCGCTGTTTTTTTTGCCTTGTACCCTTCACGAAGCTCGATGAAGGCTTCACCGAACTGTCCACGGACAGGGGGATCTTTGATCAACTTCCCTGAAAGGGTTGTGTCCTTCCGTTCGTCAAAAGTCTTTTCTCTTGACTTGGAACACAATTCAGTGTCCACCTGATCGCCAGGAATTACTGTCGAAAAAACTTTGGCGACTTCTTCGGCTTTGGCAGGAAGAATCTTCTTACGGATGTCCCTAAACAGGTCCGTATCAACTGCCTCTTGAAGATAGGTGGGTCGTGTGTCGAAATCCCAGAGATTCTCTTCGTGATCCAGCTCCGCGAAAGGATCCATGAAAGCTTCCACAGGGGGTTTTTCATAAAAAACTCTGAATTTGCGGCGCGATTTGGAATTTTTCTTCGCCCGTGCACTGAAGATTCTTTTCGATGTCGATCGTATTGGGGAAGAGGGAGACGAGGCGGATCCATTGGACGTTGAATCACCTTGGGTATCTGACGGACAAAAATCAGAAAAAATAAATTCATCATCAGTACCACGCTCAACCTCAGATTCTGACCCAACACAAGAATCAGTACCAGAATCAGCAGAATTAGAGTCAGAAAGCTTTCCATCCACCAGGAATGCAAGCGAACTCCAGGATCGCTGTGGTAGGGGACCTGTGTCGTCCCTGGCGTACAGCTTAATCTTCCTGGGAAGTTCGATGTAATCTGCACAAATGTCTTGTAATTCCTGAAACCAAGGCTTGTCGTCCCACAAGGGCACAACTAAAATTGCCTGAGTTTTATCTTGCTTGATTTTGTGGATGACCTGCTGGATTAAGTGAAACGGAGGATTAATCCACAACTTCTTGTCCCATTTATGGGTCCAAGCGTCGCTAAAGTGCTTGTCAAAGCGCTTGTTCATACGGTTAGCAAAGGCATCATACTGTGGCCAAAAGGAATGATGTTCATGAAAGTATTCACAAATTGCATCGCGCCATTTGTCGACAACTCTGTAGGATGAAGAGTGCCAGCGCGAAGGGCGTCGTGGCTGGGAGTCCCTACGAAGACATTCTAACTCTTGGGAGTAATCGGCACTCCCATTCACCTCTGCAATGGTGACATCTTCACCAAATTTTGGTGTCACCTTTTGCTTCAAAAATTCTTCTGCACTTTTAAACCCTGCGTGCAAAAAACGAAATTCAGGACGCTCCAAGGGACCTGACTCCAGCAAAAAACAACGACGATGACCTACGGGCGCTACCCTGTTCTTGCGAAGCCAAGGATGGCCCAAGTAAAGGTCATACTTTATGTCGGCAAGATAGAAGTAGTCATCCTTAAGGACAACTTCTTCCACATTTTGCTCTTCCCAAAGGTCTTGAGCGACCAAATGAGTTGATATATAACAACCGCGTTGCCCACCTGCGAGAGAATGTCCAGAAACTCCCTCGAGGGTAACGGGATGAGGCGATTCAAACACGCAGTCGTCGGGTAAGAATGAATTGGATTGGAGATTTACCTCTGATCCATTGTCACACAAACAAGTGGCGAGGTGGAAATTTCCCTTGCAATCAGAGACCCACAGCTTTGTGACAAACTGACGGGCCCTGTGCTTGGACTGTACACCAACCTCGTCCACTACAACAGAAGGATCCGCTGCCGGATCCAGGGGAGAGGAAACAAGCGACCCTACATCAAGTAATGGTCGATCAGGAATCTGGGGATCATGCCTGAAATCGCCTGGGGAGGGGCGATTTTCGTGGCTCCCCTAGGCGTTCTGACCTCCAGCGGCTGCGTCAACATTGTGAACACAGCCTGATTCGTCGACCCACTCGTCTTGGAACGGATCATCTGCTGGATTCAAGGCATTTTCAACGTAATCTCGATCCGCATCGGACACCTGATCTGCACCTGAGACCTGATCCACACGATGATTGCCCTTTCCGCGTCCACGGCCACGACCGCCGGATGATGGGCCACCACCGTCGCCACGCCCTCTGCCCTTACCAGAGAAGGGGGTTCCTGAAGGATTTCCCTTACCCTTACCCTGTGATCCTGGAGCATTTCCTTTGTTTGTACCGGATTGAGGGGTTTGGCCTGGATTTCGATTTCCGCCTCCGGCGTTGCCATTAGGACTTGTCTGGCCGTTCGGCTGCCCACCGGAGCCGGATGGAGTCCGATTTCCTTTGCCTTGGGACCCGCCAGGGCCTCCGGTATTTTTGTTTCCACCGGAGGGGGTCGAATTACCCTTTCCCCCCTTTGCACCATGCACCTGTCTGTCATTCCTGTCTGAATTCTGCGAATTACTGACATTTTCACCAATCACCTTGTGATCGTAAGCAGACCATCGGTGATTACCAGTAGAATGCGTCTTAGCTCGGTTCGTAGAACCTAAAAGAAGGCAGATGCTACAATGATCCTGAATATTCCGGGTGTCATTCACCTTTTAAATGCCCTTTTGGGCCCCATTTTGGGTGTTTTGCTGGGTATTCTTGTTTCCCCCAAGACCCTCATGGAAATTTTGATTGGCGGCGTCAGCGAGCCGCTCAACCTCTTCCCACAGTTCCTGCGGGGTGAACGAAAACACCCAGTTCCTGGCCTTCAGGCGATGGCCGTGGAAACTTACTCCCCTATTGAGGACTTGGACAAACAAGTCCCGATCCTCGTGTTCATTAAACTTGATTTTCCACGTGTTTTCAGCGAATTTCACCTTGGTAAACGACGTGGGGGAACACTTTTGAAGTGATTCCCTGACGGTGAACCTGTTGGCCGAGGCGTCGAAGCCATCGACCTCCGCCCACCAGGTCTTGACCTTTTCTTCGGACTGTTTATTCCGAAGGGTGGCGGCAATTTCTGGGGGGATCTTGTCAAAAATCAGATTTTTCAGCTCGGCACTGGAACATTTTTCGCCTGAATGTTCAGATTCTTCTACGAGATTCCAGAAGCGCTGTCTCTTGTCCTGCACTTCGTGCAAGATTAATCGAGAGAATGAAGGAAAATTCTTCAACATCTGGTGGTAATGGTCCTCAGGCAGCCGGGATCCACGTACCTCCAACTGTTCCCACACCTCATCAAAGGTAAGGGGGGAACTTGAATCCTCACGATCACTCCAGGTCCTGAGCCAAGTATTGGCCGGCGCTCCCTCAAGGCAGTCCAGGAGGGCCATCAGGAACTGATCATCCTGGAGCTTTTGAGTCTTAACCCACAATTTAAATTCCCGTTGGAACCGAGGCCAACGTCTGGGGTTCCCATTATACTTCGGTTGCTTGGCAACCTGACGAAGTCGCAATGAAGTGGGATTTAGAAGTGAATCCAGCCCAACACCGGCCGTAATGGCAGACACCTTGGCGGCATCATTAGCCACACCAGCTCCGGCGAGGGTCTGGGCGAGCAACATCTGGGCTATTGCATTGGAATCAACAGCAGGAAGGGTAGTAGGGGAGGCAGTTCGTTTGGCATTCTGAGCCTCAGTCCTAGCCTTCGCCGATCTACTCTGAGATCGAGAGATTGTAACCCTTTCCTTTAGCTTAGTCCTGCTGATTCTTGCGTCGGTGGTCTTAGAGTCCACCGAAGGAGCAATCGAAAAAATTTCTGTCGCCTCCTCCGACGGTTCTATTGTTTGTTCCACCGATGATGCGCCCTCAGACCTCATGTGGGTCTTGAAAAGATCTTTATTTCCCAGCGTCTGAATGATGAGTTGCATTTGATCTTTGAGCAATTGGAGCTCAGTATCTCGCTGTAATCTGCAAGAGCAGTCGGCAGGACAGTACATACCGTGTCCTGAAGGGCCTGAGCAGGCTGTCGGACCGCTAATCTCAGTGGTTCGCAGCCAGGAGTCCACTTGGGGAGCTCCTTCAGCCCTAATTTCCAGGCTTGCCTGCCTGGCTGCCTCTAAAATTCCTTCCTCAACCGCGGCGGCTAGATCGTTGCAGATGGAAACAGAGGGATGAGGGGCGGAGGGCCCGGCAACAGGTGCCTTGGTCTTCTCCTTCGGGAAGGGGCTTGCCTCCCAGATCTGCAAAAAAATGGCAAACGATTCATCTTCTTGAGAACACCACCACATCCTGGTATTAATTTCTTCTTGAAGGAGGAAAAAATATTCGAATAAAAAATCAGAGGCGATTCTTTCTTGACCTATCAGCTTAGACGTGGCTAATAGACAAAGGGCCTCAAGCGCCTCAAGGTTACGGGTCACTTCTGAAGACAAATGGTTGTCCAATTGTGCCCATGAGGCTGGTCGATTGTAGTTAGGTACCTCACCTGGACCACCCATCTCAATGTCGTCAATGTCGGCTTCGATGGTCTCGAATGTGGGACATTGGTAAGGGATGTGGGTACCTGCCAGCTCCGTAAGGTCCACCGGAGCGTTGCCATCAGCGTAGGCTGGGAGATTCCAGCTGCTTGATGGCCAATTTCGACTGGGATTGGGATTGTAATTTGGGTCCCCACAGCTGCTGATTTGTGCCCTTCTTTGGCAGCTTGGGCTAGCGCAAGGCATTCCTCTCAAGGCCTCGTTCGCACAGCACCACGGCAGCGTAATCGTTACGTCTCCGGAGGTGGCGGAGTCTACGGGGCCGTACTGGGGAGCTAACTGTGGTTGGGACACCAAAGGAACAACATTCAGGTAGCCTCTGCTACCATGAAAGTGCTGCCCTGGGTCGTTGTGGGTGCCGGAGGGCTCGGGGCCGGCAAGACCAGTGGGGCAGGCACGCGAGGAGTCCCCCTGAATGCTGCTATTGGGAGTGGAACCGGATACTCGGACACCAACAGAGGCGAGAGCAGCAACAACTGAAGCAAGGTCCATGTTGATTGTGGTCCGGCAGAAAATCCCAGTCTATGAAGAAAATTAATGCGAATTATTCTAAATACATCTGAGTGTCCAAAACTGTCTGAAAAGATTTAAATAATCCAATTATGTAAAAATGTTTGGCCGATCTGGCCCGCGAGCGCGCGTCAGCGGCAAATGGCGATTCCAGCTAAAATAGCGGAACGCGGCGGATTTACGGGAAATGGACCGCGGAATCAAATCCGGCATATCAGAACTATATAGGAAATATCCTGAGACTGAGCTGCGAGGCGGCGATTCCGCCGAAGCAAAGAAAATGACCAAAATGTAGCCAATCTGGGCAGAATGTCTGAAAATCTGAGCAGATGGGGCTAGCCGCACTTACACCAAGCCCCTACCAAAACCAGCCAAACCCTACCCCATACTTCCGCCTGCACCCGTCGCCCCGAGTGGACAGGCTTTGTCGCAGCCCGTGCCCTTCTTGCACGTGATGCTGCCATTGCCAGCACCGGCACCCCCGGCAGTACCATCGCCGCTTCAGTCGGCAGGTGTGCCGCTCCCCGCGGCTCTGGCGTCGCCACCGATGCCACCTCCCTCTTCTTCTTCTTCTACTTCCGGTGCATCTCTCGCCTCTGCATCTCCTGCATCAACTCTTGAGTCGATCTACAACTCTCCGCTCTCCCTCTCTGGCAGTCCGCCTCCCCGCATCCCTCCTCCCCTCACCAACACCCGCATCCCCTTCCCCCGCTCCCACCTGCCCGTCCAGGCCCTCTTCGGGCCCGGGCGCCAGCTCGAGCCTGTCGGCCGTTGGGCAGTCATGCCCAACTCTGATGGGCTCCGGCTGTACTGGGCAGACGCTCAGCTGGATGGCGCCCAGCTGAGTGAGCCTCGTTGGCTGCAGGGAGCGGTGGACCCAGGGTTGATGTCGGAGTCGGATCAAGAGGAATGCTCCGACACGGTGTCCGTGGACGTGCTCGTGGACGTGGACGTGGACGTGGAGTCGGCTGACTTGGGAGAAGAGTCTTCAGGTTCTTACTTGTTGTGCTTTTCGTGCTCCTTCTTACTCTTGGTCTCCCCTAGTTTGAGCACTTTCTGCAATTCGTTGGCGTGGCAGTAGTCCCAAAATACCGAACTCACATTTTCTTGGTCCAAAATAAACGCCGTGTAGGGTTCCCACGTTGCCTCTGCCATAGAGTAACCCTCCCACTTGACCAAGAATCTCCAGCCATGCCTGTAATTCGAACGCAGAATAGCTTCCACCTTGTAAAAACCTTTTGCCTTCATCTCCTTCGCGTCCATATCCTGCAGCTGTCCTTCTCGTTCAGAATCCTCCGCGCTGCCGAGCTCCGACGTCATGTCCTCATCCTGATCGTCGTTGAGCTCATCCTCCTCAGCCGCCACTTCGTCGTCCAACCCCTCCAAATCCAGGTCGTACTCGTCCATCAGGGTGTACCTCTTGAGGAAAGGGAAGCCGACTTCGATCTCTCCCCCAAACCTCGGGCTTGTGCGTACTTTAACCGAACTAGGACCCACATCCGTGACCATAAAAGGACCATAGTAGGATAGGTCTAGATCGTTCTTTTTCCAGCGCGGTAACCTCCTGTGGTGCACGAGTACCGGGTCTCCGATTTGGTATTCGACGGGTTTGCGCCCACGGTTGCTGCGTGTGTTCTCACGTTCTCTGATCTTCTGAAGCAGTTCTTTGGCCTTGCTTGCCAACGTTGCTTGCTTCTCCATCCACTCTTTCACCTCAGGATTCGCGTCCTGCGGCGTCGGGAACTCCATGTGGAAACCAGGACGACCGAAGAAGAGCTGGTGCGGTGAGAAACCAGTACGTGTGGACACCTGGTTGTTCATCAGGTATATTGCGTACGGTAGGACTCTCAACCAGTTCCTCCCCTTCTCCTGCGCCATGAGGATCCGCATCATCACTTTTTTCAAAGAGCGGATTCGCCTCTCGCAGAGTGCGTTCTTGGTGCGTAGATAGGGTGTACCGAATTGTATCTCGCAACCAAGAGTCTCCAGTACTCCCCTGTACCAGTTGCCTGCTGCTGTTAAGCGCACGTCCTGATCAGAGTGGATGACCTTCGGTAGACCATAGACTTGTACCCATTCTTCAAACAAAGTCTTCAGCACGGTCTCGCTATCCGCCTTCTTGTTCATAGGGAAGACCCTCGCGAATCTGGAGAGCCCGCACGTGACCATCAACGCAAAGTTGTGCCCGGCATAGTGGGGCAGGTGCATGAAGTCGAGGTACACGACAGAGTTCACCATATGAGGTATGGGCAGGTTGCCCATTTCTCCGCGATCGACTTGACTGTTGTGTTTCCCCCAGGATGCAGTGGTAGTCTTTCGTTACTTCGGTCATAAGTCTCTTCTTCTCTGACTCATTCTTGTTGCAGTGAAAGTGGCGGTCGAAAAGCCATAAGGACCTCTGCACTGCAGGATGACCGTTGACCGTGTGGCTCCATCAAAGTGTTTCCTTGAGATGGGATTCAGGTACACATACTCGATCTGCCTTGTACAGCGCGTCTTTAGTCATTGCCCACTGTTCGCCGGCGATCAGCTTGACCTGCCCTGGTTGCAGTTGTTTCATAATTGCAGCGTAATCCTTCAACAGTTCCTCCTTTCCCCACTTGTTCTGCGGTTGCGTGGTCTTCATGAACAGGTCGAGCTGCACATCCATCTTGGCGAACGCGTCCTTTGCCATTTCTTCGGAAGATTGCTTCAAGCGTTCGTCGAACAAGTTGCGGCTCAGGTGATCGCTTAGCTTGTTTTTGAGTCCTTGGATGTGGTGAACGGCTAGTCGTAGTTGGGATAGGAATACCCACCATCGCCGTAGTCTCTTTTGTTCGGGAGGCGGTGAGTCCATAAAGTACTTGACCGAATCCTGATCACAGAGCCAGGTGACTGGGTTGTTACCAATGATCCTCTGTTGACTGGCGAGGACCAGTACTCCTCCCAACAGTTCGTGCTCGTACGTGTGATACTTGGAGCGCGCTGCATTCCACTTCCAATTCCAATGTCCAAGTGGAACAAGTCGCCATTCGTCTTCGTTGTACGAGTGCTTCAGACTGCCGTCTCGGTTCACTCCTTGTGTTCTGAGCCTTTCATCAATTTCGTGACACTGTTCAGGTTGGAGCGCTTGCCATTGAAAGAGAGTACCGCCTCCGCCAACGTTCGAACCGTGCAAGACAAAGTCAATCTCTCCTTTCGGCCGCGGCACTCCGAGAGGTATTGCTTTGCAGATTTTCTCCTTCAGTTCCTCCAACTTGTTTTTCTCCTCGTCTTTCCATTTCCATGGGGTGTTGTCTTTGATGAGGTCGGTCAGTATAGCCGAGAACTCAGTGAAATTCCTCACGTGGCGCCTGTACAAGTTGCAACCTCCGATAAATTGCTTTGTCTTCTTGACTCCTTCGGCTTTCCCCTTGACTCCATCGATTGTAAAATCCATCAGTGTCTTCAGTTTGTCCTCACACGGTCCCCAGTGACCGTCTCCCACTCGGAATCCAAGGTACTCCAGCTCAGTCTTGAGAAATTTGCATTTCTCCAGTTTGATACGGAGATTCTGCTCCACACACACGTCGAAAAACTCCGACAGCAACAGCAGGTGGTCCTCGATCGGTTTGTGCCTAGCAGCACGTCGTCGATGTGAGCTTCGGCAACCGCTCCTCGTTCGAGCAACGCCTGGACTGCGGGTCGCTGCTTGAGGATGCTGAGCACCTGGTTCATTAACTCCTGGAACAGCGCGGGGGTGTTGGCGATACCAAAGGGCATGACCAGCCATCGGAACACCCTTCCATTTGGTGTCCGAAACGCCATCAACTCCTTGGCACGCTCCGTCAAATCGACTTGCCAAAACCCTGATCTTTTGTCCATCTTGGACTTGAACTTGCACGACGCGGCATTTTCGATGGTGTTTTCCATCACAGGGAGACTGCCGGCGTGCAGTTTGATCATTTTGTTCAGCTTGCGATAGTCGACGACTAGCCTTTTCGCTGTCGATCCAGGTTTGGCCACCAAGAAACACGGCGAGCAGTGCTCAGGGATTTCCGTGTCCTTGTAGGCTTCGCACATCCCCGCTTCCACCAGCTCTAGGACTTGCCTCATGATCTCGTCCTGGTCCTCCTTAGAGCAGGGGTAACCTCTCGAAGTAATCCGCTGGCCCTGGTACTCGGGCTTCAACTCTAAGTCCATTCTGACCAGTTTCTTCCTTGACCCGGGAGGTGGTAAAGGTCCGAAGGCTTCTTTGTACCTTGCGAGGACTTCAGCGACTCGGGGATCGTGTTCTTGGATCTTGTTCTTAAAGTCCTGAGAAGCCGCCAGTTTGCTTTGCCCAAACTCCTGCTTGAGTGTAAGTACTTCTTTGATCTCGTCAGGATCCACTTGGTGAAATTGACAGAGGTCGAGACTTCCGTGACACGCGTCGCAGCAGTGAGTATGTTCTTTCGCGCTCTGATGGCCGTATTCCTGCGGTAGTTCACGCACTTCTCGCAGAGTTAGAGTACTTGCTTGGTGGCAGTGACACACGTGGGACATCTCCCACGGTCCTTGATACTCGCAGGTACAGGCTGAAGGATCATCGTCGTTTTCAGGGATATAGACACTCGTACCCCAATTCATCTTAAGCTTCAGTTGCTTTTCTTGCCATTGCTCTCTCTTATGATTTTCTTGTAGGTGTTCTACGCGATGAAAGAGAAGTTGTTTGATATCCTCCTTCTCGTGCTCCCTGATGGGCCAACTGTCCTTGCTGGGCTTCGCCCACTGAGGATCCTTCTTCTCGGAGTGGGTCGTCTTGTCGGCCACCATGCACGCAAAGGCCAGTAAGCACTTGGCTTGGTCATCGAGTTGTCCTCGTTGCGGAGGTATGTCAGGTTCAGTTTCGAGTAGTAGTGCGTCCACCAAATCGTCCCATTTCACTGATTCGTACCCTTCGGAGTTGTGAATCGGGATCGTCGACACACTCGGGGCACGGATCCTTGCCACTCTGCAACAAGGGAACGAAAGTATTCACAGCAACACATCAGGATATGTACACATGGGGTTAAGACTGGACTGGGGTAAAGGCATCGCAGGACAAAAGACACTTAGTCCCAACTCATATCCCAATCCCAGGTCCGACCCCCCTACTGGCTGGTGGGGGCCGGGGCTCAAACACAACCCATGCCCTGCTCAGTCCGGACCCTGAAACCCTGCCAAAAGGGGGGGTGTCCCGCCCAGCCACAGGCGAGTTTCTCAAAACCAAGGCGCTCCAAGGCCAACCGACAGTGGCTCCCTATGCTCCCTCCACGGCAGGTCCCAACTCCTCTCTGAGCCAGAGAGATGGCTCCGCCATTATCCCCTAGGAGTTGGTAGCTGAAAATGGGCTGTTTCAGCCCAAACTGATATTGGCTCCAAAATCTCCAAAATTGACTGCTCGTCCGGACCCGCCAGAGGTAGGGACGAGGCAACTGACCCTATGCGCTTCGCATACGAACTCCCTGGAGCCCTCACCCAACCTGGTTCCCTCTGAGGTCCCGGCATCAGGGCACCACGGGTTCGTCACGTGGGGTCATGATTGCCAAAATGGCAAAATCGGCCGTCTCGGGCGACCGTCCAGGGTAGGAAATCTTGGCGATATTGACGCGCCAAGCCTTGATTCGCAACTCTTGATATCCCCTTTGGTCCCATGCCCTGGGTTATCGCTTGCTGTCACGCCGGCTGCTTACTGTTCACCGAGGGGATGACCGCACGGACGGGGCAGAAAGCAACATGCCGTGCAAAGGTGGGGATCGTGGATCGCATCAAAAGTTGAATAACTCCGGATGAGCCTGAGGAGCAAATACGAAACTCAAGGGCGTTCAACCCTTCGTCATCTGCTACAAAATGCGCCCTTCTCTTCTGGCTAGATCCTGTGCCCCATGGAGATATGGTAATTCCAATATGGCATACAATGGCAAAAACAGCGAAATTTGGCCAAAACGGCCCGCACTCATGATTCCATATCTCCATGGCCACGGCGAGGATCCTTTCAACCAAAGATGCGATAGACACATGGGACTCAGGTCCCAATATATGCCACTTGCCATCCCTCATGGTCGCCTCTAGCTATCTTTCCCATTGGAGGGAAAGTGACACACGTATGGGGCAGAATGGCAACATACCCCAAATTGGGTGACTCACAACTCTCCCATCAAGAGGAGAGGCCACATGGGGAAACACCCCATTCGATGTGGGCTTATGTGCCCTCTCCGAATTTCCCTTACCCTTGGTCAAGTGGCGCACGCAACCTCGGGGGTGAAATCAGGGGGAGAAGGAGTTTGTGGCCATTTTGGGCAAAACGGCCAAAATTCACCCAAAAGTGGTCCCTCCAAATATCGTATCTCCGTATCACGAAAGAAAGGAGCCTCGGGCTTTTGCATGGATGCAAACCGAAGCTTTGATTCCCTTTTGCAACAAGGGTTGAGGTTCAAAGCACAATGAAAGCATTTTTAACACCTGAATCTTTGATGCACACTATTTATGGGAAAAAGTGCATATATCGGCGATATTGGCATGAGCATATCTTTGGGACCTTGAGGAGCACAAATATGAGTAAACACTTTTGGAGTGGGCCCATAGTAGGTGCTTTCAAACATGCACCCTATGGTTAGATTGTCTCCGCCCACTCGTGTCATTAGTGCTTGCATATGAGCGCGTGTGCAAAGAGGCAATGTGGCACGCGTGCTCACAAGGCGAAATAATATAAAATAGAAGACAAGGTTGTAAAAATCAACCAAGCCATCCACGATGTCTTTCGTGGTCTCTACTTTACATATTGCCTTAGTTCGAGGCTCAACTCCCAATAGGCTTCGAATACGAGCCTCGGGGGTTTGGCCATTTTGGCCTAATTTTCGACCAAAACTTGCCCTCTTTTGAAAATAGAGTTTTGGTACGCATTGAATTGCGTGGAGCCATCGTTGAGTTGGCTCGTAAAACGAAAATGGCTCCGGGGTTTTGGTCTTGTGAGCATTGTGTTCGGTCATTAACGTTCATGCTCACAAGGGCACAAAGTTACCGTTTGCGCACGCAAACGACTTGGGTTTGCGAGACCCATAGGCTGCCTAAAACACCGCCATCGCCCGCTTCCCTAAGCAAGATGATACGCCCGCGTGAAAGGGGCATGGATGAAAGACATAGGGGGGAGACGTAGGGTTCCGTGCGAACTCTTGGTCCTTGAGAAGCATGAGTTCGCACGATCGACGGAAAGCCTTGCGCGCTGATTTTCTCGAGAACGCAACGGCGAAAAATTCTGGTGAATACACCAGATGAAAGTTCATAAAATACCCTCTAGATTCAGCACTTAAGTTCTCTTAGAACCTCACAGGTACTCGAGAAAAGTCAATCACAAAACTCGCCACGGAGAAGCGACGAAGGCGCGCGAACAGGCGACATCAGGCGGCGATTTCACGACAATTAGAAATCGCGGTAGAAATCGGGTATTTCACCGATTTCTGACCGAAAATCGATCAAGACAATATAATCACGGTAATTCTACATCGATTTATTGGTTAGAAATCGGATTCCAGATTTCACGGGTTAGAGAACGGGGATAGCCGGTATCAACGGCTTCCGCACGGGTATGACGGCTCGCAGGCCTCCGGGCCATGGGCCATAACGGGTGTGACTGACCACAGGCCCCCGGGCCATGGGCCATAGGTTCACGGTACCGCTTCACCTGGTGTTGTCTCCTGTGATTGCTGCACAGGTCTCCTCTTCTCCTTCGCTATCAGTTTCCACGTCCAGCGTCGGAGCGTTGACGACAGGTTCTTGTTCCTCCCATTTGACCTCACGGTGATCAGGGAATTTGGAGAGCATCTTTGCTTTCCCCCAACCCCGGTTCTGCCTTGTGACCCACTGTACCTCCTCCTGGTCGAGTTCTTCCATCGGTACGGGTTTGGTATCCCCGTCCAGTAGATAGAGACATGTCCGCCAGGAAGGCTTCGGTATAATTTCTTCGCTCCCATCTTGGCTGTACATCGGCAGGTCGGGTAGGATGATCTTCGAGATAGTCAGTCTTTCGAGGAGTTCTTTCCACTTCGCTCCTTTATTTTCCCATTTCTTCCCTTCTGGTACTACTAAAACTAAGCGCGTTCGGTCGATCGCCACCTTGACCGGAACTCTTAAGAGTTGAGAGAGCCTTGGATTTGCGTACAACTGCTTCCACCTTTGTAGCCAGCCCCAATGGTACCAAAAGGCGGAGTTGTCTTTGCAGTTGCAGTAAAATTGTGAGTCCGCGTTCTGCTTCGAAGCGAACAGCTCAATGAAGTCTGAACCCGTCGGATCTCCTTCCAAAGATAATTCCGCAAACCCTTGTCTCTTCATCTCCGTCGAAAGCTTGTAGTTCTCAGTACGAGCGAGCTGCGCGTGGAGGGCCACCATACCTTCCAGCTTCATGTCTGCGCCTAAATTGAGCGACAGACCTTGGATGACCTGCACGGAGGGTTTTGGTGTGGTGTCCTCGTTCAGTGAGACTTCCACGAGTTGCCCATGTCTCTGTACCAGGAAATGGTGGGGCGCTTGCAGGGGGAGGTACTTGATGTGCGGGTTGGCTTCAAAGAAGTCGTTTCCCAGGGTCACGTCAATAAAGAAGGTCCCTACCAGGACCGGCCCCCGCTGTGCCCCTTCCGCCTGTTACCCCTGCTGATTTACTCCGGATCAACGATTGCATTTCTCAAAATCCTCAAAGTCCAGGGTCCAAAATCCAAAAATATAGAAAATGTAGTCCTCCTTCAACCCTGAACAGCAACCAGATCCCACAAATACAGCAATAGCCCAATTCACAATATTTTTAATGTTCTTAACCGCATCAACTTGTTCAGGGGCTGACGTCCCCCTAAGGAAGACGTCCAGAAATTTACAGACGATAGTTGTAGCTGTGAAATGGACACAGGTCAGAGAAGTAAAGGGTTGAGAACCCCGGAGCAGAATTCAGGGTCAGAGACCCAAAGTGGAACTCGCCTAGATGTCGTGTGGTCTGCTGTGTGCACTGGTGTGTGTGTGGTGTTGGTTGTGTGTGTACTTGCTCTGTACGTGGGAATTCAGTGAAGAAGTGTGCTGGTGTGTGTTGTCTGTTGTGTTGGTGGTGTAACATGTGGTCTGTCGATGAAGTGAAAGGAGTGAGGACCTGTGGAAAATTAAAAGGACTTTACAAAAATAGATAGATTTAGGCACAGAGTCTCTGCACCAAAGGTGGGTTGGTTTTCCTGCCCACTCTGCAGTTTGCAAATAGCCTTGCTTTCACCCCTAGGGGAAAAGGACACAGGCAGATTGCAGCACGGTAGACTAGAGCAAGATAAGACATCAAGGCACATCAATGTGCAGAGAAGCTGAGAAATACCAGCAGAGCAGCACCAAGTAGTAGAAAGTCGAGTGGTTTCCGAAACCTTGCGCTGGCAAAGGAGATGAATCACGAAGAGGAGAGCATGGTAGAACGTTTGTCTCCCTGCCGGTCATGCCAACGAGGGCAGCAGATAGCGCTGCGCTCAATGCCTTGCGAACGGCGCCAAAAAAAGTTGCAGTCGCACTTTGGATAGCTGCAGGTAGTTTGATAGCCGTGCCCCTTCACAATGGCGTCGTTACATAAGTGGCGGTGGGCAGAAAAACAGGCGTCATCAAGCCAGTCCAAGTCCTCCAACACCGATGTTGCACACGATTGCTCAAAAAATGAATAGCCATTAGCCGACCCCCCCTTAGCGAGGGAGTGAGCGCTGCTCATGGATGAGGCCAAAGAAACGGCCATGTACTCCTGAGCTCGTTTCAGAATTGTTGTCGGAAAGAGGAGGGGTATCGCCGGATTCTGCAGAATGAGGGCACCGCGTAGGTTCAAGCGTACTGTCGTCAGGGAGAAGCGTGGAGGCTTGTCCCCATACGTCTCGATTCGGCGGAGGGACGGTGCCATACACCGTTACGCGTACACGTTGAGCTCGCACTTTCTTCGCAGCGCAATAGTGCCGCCGGTGAAACCGGGCGTGTGTAGGAACATCTCTAGGAATTTGAGTGCCGAAGTGTTCCCTCGTACACGTGGGCGTGAACCGTCTGCAACGCTTAGTCCGCGCTGGGTACCAATGTCTGTGGGCGGTTGTATCGTCGTCGAACGTCGCCCCACAGGTTACGGGTGCGGGAAGGGACTCACGGTCAATCTCGTGCTCAGATTCACCAGCTTCAGAGACGGTCGTATCTTGTCGAGCTGTAGCAAGGGCGTTTGTAGGTTCCAGCGACGACCAGTAATTTGCAGACGCAAAGGCTGATCCAAAAATAGATTCGGTCTCAGACTCCTTGCCCTGGGAACAGCACTTGGGTAATTGGGTGGCAGCGGCGGCACTGGCACTGAGTTGCTGATGGCCAGCGTCCGGGGCAATTGTGACACCGCCGCACACAGATGAGCCCGGCGGGGGCTCACAGGTGGAGACGGCCGGCGTATTGTGGGTCTCGGCAGTAGAAGCTGGGTGCACCCGAATCTTTACGGGAGAGTTTTCGTAGTCAAAATGTTGCTCCGCGGAGTCCCCGTGGGCCACCGCAGAGCCCGGCGCGTAGGGATTGTGGCACCATGGTAATGTCAAGGCAGAGTCACCGGTAGGGCTCTCCTGCTCGTTTTCCGGTCCTTGTAGTGGTAGCTCATGCCCTATAGCCTCATCAGAACTTGCTGCAGGAGCATAGGCATGCGATTGGTCCGTCCCGCCCGTAGTCCAATCGTTGGTAGCGGGCATATACACATGTGGGAAGTATTCGAACCCTGGGCTCACGTAGGCAGTATGGCACAGGCCTTCGTCCCCGTACGTTGCGAGTTGAATGTCTTCGTCCCCTCGCGGGATGAACCAGTGTTCGCTAGGTGCTGTAGCATCATGGCGTGATGCCCAAGACTCCTGTGGAGGACGAGGAAAAAGGGAGTCACGCCGAGCCAGCGCGGACGTGTAAATAGAGGACAGCTCCCAAGTAAGCAGCGCGTTGATTTGTGCAGACTGCAGCGCCACAGTCTGCATTAATAACTCCAGAAATTGTCCCTGCGTCGCTGCAGCCGCGCGTAGGCGCGCCATAATTGAACCAGAGATAATTAGTCGTTCAGGGCAATTTCACGTGGGTAAAACCCGGAAAACCCCAGTGAAGGACGATGTGGAGTATTGTTTGCGATGTTGCAGGCGCTGCGCGCGCGATCCGCCAGGGCGTACTTGGGCAGGGCTCAAAAGGGCCCAAGTCCCCGGGTCGGCGGTAGGTAGGGGCAGCAGGTACGCCTCTGCTACCATAAAGAAGTTCCCTACCAGGACCGGCCCCCGCTGTGCCCCTTCCGCCTGTTACCCCTGCTGATGTACTCCGGATCAACGATTGCATTTCTCAAAATCCTCAAAGTCGAGGGTCCAAAATCCAAAAATATAGAAAATGTAATCCTCCTTCAACCCTGAACAGCAACCAGATCCCACAAATACAGCAATAGCCCAATTCACAATCCAAATCAGGCTGCGGGCTTCCGTTCAGCACACCGGTCGTCTCACGGTGGCGGGCATGTACAAGAATTGCACCAAAGAGGAAAGCCCTGAAATTGGCATATGAACACAAATAAAGCAAAGTTGGGGAAAGGGGTAAACATACACATTCACAGCCATAAACCCCTCATTCCCTGGACTCAAGACCTTCCCTTGACTCACCAACATATTGCCCTGAACCAGGTCAAATGAGATGGCTGAATCCCATGTGTCACAAGTCACTACACAAACCCCAAAAATGTGTTCAATCCCAAGCCTCTGAATCCTAGCCCAAAAAGGGGGGGGGCGTGTCATAGCCTAGAGTGGCACTCAGGAGCATGCCCTACCCTGACATAACCTTGGTTGGACTTGGAATCGAATGGGCTTAGAGAAATGACCTATGAGTTTGAACTCATAACATGCCAAAAAACTGCCAATTCACACCATATTGGCCATATATCACATATATGCTCAAAATTGAAGTTACCACGTATCCGAAGGCTCAAAGCATGCATGGAATCGAAATCTAGTATTCATGGAGGATGGAGACCAAAGGTCAATGCCCATGTACATCTCCACTTTACCCTCGAAACCCCTTCGGATATGGGCGCCACGCACTGCCCAAGTCAGCCCATGATCTTGAGACCAATTCTTGTAATCCTTCGTGCGCCAAGCCAAATGGAGTACGCGATCCGGCATATGGTGGTGTTCAACTCCAAAGCATATGCCAACATATGAACAACATACCATGGTTCGACTTCCCATAGGCTTCTTGCTGTTTGCCGACCAGGTAAGTACACAAAACGAAAAAATGAGCATAAAATGAGGTCAAAAGCATGAAAATATGACCAAATACAAAGTTGTCATGATAATATATCTCTATGCTCACCCATGATATCCACTCATGGTTCAATACACAAATGATTGGAACGATTTGCGAACAATTCCCCCACTTGGATCCCCAATCAAGCGCATGGAGATACCTTCGCCACTCATATCTACATGCCCCATGAAAATGGGAGTGCACTCATGGATCTCTTTGCCAAACATACCATGAGCAATACATATGCGGTAGACTTAGTCTAGCGCTTTGAATCCCACAATTGGGACATGGGCAAAGCCCTTGTCACGTGTGGCTCCCCATCTCTTCGGCCACACGAAGATATATAACATGGGCGTGAGCATATCAAGACATATACCATGCATATAAAACATACCCTCAAAAGTGGCTCCCACCATGATATGCCATGTCCCTCCATGGACATAACTTCACGTTAAAAATGCGTAGGAACCCAAGGAAAGTATCTATGCAACCCCAACACTCATGCGGTACACTCGAAAGTCGCATTAAAATATTCGGTTGCACGGTCCAAGAGTTATATATCACTTTATACCCTCTTGACCATTATCCCTTGCTACACCGGGCATGTGTACACACCAAAGGCGTTTGATGCTTCCTAAATTAACTTGAGACTAAGGCGCTTGCAACGCAACCTTCCTTATTCTTTTTCCTCACACTCGCTCGTAGATCTGGCCCTTCAAAGTGGTCCCACGATTCACTTTTGTTTCCCTTATACCTCCAAGTCAAATGGGTGGCAAGTATAAGGGAAACCTGATTCGGGCATAGGGAAAAGAGTATGACCACCCGAAGAAGACAAAATCAAGTGCGGCGATGTCGAAGTCGAAAATCCGATTTCGACATCGCGAAAAATTCTGAATAAAATTTCGAGTGCATATTTAGATAATTGCGGAAGCAACGAACCCTTTACTGATGAAATCTGACCCTTCATCGGGGTTTCCGCCAAAATATCTGGAAATAACAGTCAACCAATCGGTTAACGCAAAATCGCGAGCCAACTGACGGTCGCCGATACATTGACCATCAGAACGAAAGGCTGAAAAATTACGGAAACATTATGATAATAAAACCCTGTTGATTCCTGATATTCCGATATATAAATCTCCGCTGGCGGCGCCTCGGTACTGAATATGGCCGCTCATAGCCGGAATGGCCAAACCTATCACACTATCACATCAGGTTAGGTCAGGTGGATGTGAGAGTATGATATCAGCCAATGGCGGCTTGCCGGCACATAGATACACACCCCAAGTGACCCCAAGATGGCCACGGGGGTCCGAACCGGCTTCACCCCCCTTCTCAGAGCGTTGTTACCGCTCGGAAGTCATTGAAGAGAGGACGGGAGGACCCCAATGGGCTCCAACCCCCCCCCCCCCATGTCCCAAGGACACATGGAGGCCCCACACACGTCGTAGGCGTCCCCCACGCCCCAAGGGAGGGCTGAGGACACTGATACTCAGCGCCCTACGCCATATCCGGTCTCCTCTTGATCTACAACATGGACCAAGGGGATCAAAGATAGAAAAACTTCGTCGGTCGACCTAAATAAGTATACCACAATGAAATATATATGTGGAGATCGAGTGAAGGGGGTAGATGGCCAATCAAGGCCGAAAAAATCCCCGGATGAACGCCCTCACTTGTCTCCCCAAGCACAGAAACAAACAAAATGCCAAGGGGGATCCATTACGGTGCTACAGCAGCTACCAAGTGGACCAACACGTCCTTGACATCCAAAGAAATGTTCTTTTTCGTCAGGTAGTCCATCAAGACCGTGGTGTACCTCGGCACAAAACTGCTCGGAGGCTCCCACGAATCCCTGGATGCGGCGAAACCCTTCCAACGGACTTTATAAAGCCTACCCCCAGGCGTCCCCGGGTCCGGCTTGTCCGCCAGGATCTTCTCAGCGGTGAAGTCGTCGTCCTCACCCTCATCGTCCGAGTCCACATCGCCGGCCGTGAACTCGAAGGTGACGGGACGTCTGCTGGGGTCTGGTGCTCGAGGACGAAGCTGGGTATGGTCGCGGTCCAGGACCTTGTTATCCCCCACACGAACCGCATACACGTCCTGCCCGACCTTCCGCACGATTACCCCCGGCACATACCAAGATGCCTGCCGATGCCTGGACAGGACATCCTTGTGGTGCCGCTCCACCCACACGGTGTCTTGGAGAGCATACTTCTGGACCTTTCCCTGCTTGAAGTACTTGGCCCTCTTGTCATGCTCGTCCTGAAGTGCCTTGCACACTTTGGCCGCCGTGTCGTCCGCCTCAGCCATCATGGCATTCGCATCCCGGGCCACTTTGCCATGGTTTAACCACGGGAGAGTGCGTGACACTCGATCCCGTAGGAACAGGATTCGATGGGGCGACAGTCCAGTGGGTCCCGGAAGGTCGTGATACGCCTGGAGTACTCTTCACAGCGAATTATACCAATTCCGGCCCGGTTCGTCGATGTGCAGCTGGCGGAACTTCTCGAACATCTGCCGCCCGGCCACCTCCGCTCGGCCATTCGACCGGCTGTGGTACGCCACGGTCTTGGCGTGCCGAATACCCATGTGCTTGCACATTGTCTTGAACCACGTCCCCACAAACTGACTGCCCCGATCGCTACAGATGACAGCCGGGATTTCAAAAATCGTCAGCCAATGCCTGATCATGGCATTAGCGACGGTCTTGGCCTCCAGCCCCACTCCATGCTTGTCCTTCTTGTCCTTCTTCTTGGACTTCTTGCCAGGGACCGCCACGATATACCCACTGTGCCTATCCAGCGCCAGGATGACACAGTCGTAGGTCTCTCCTTCCACGGTGACCTCAGGCATGGCGAATACATCCATGGCTACGGACCGCATAGGGGCTTCCGGTATAGCCGTGTACACCGGGTTACCCGCTGTGGAGTGGTTGGGGCTCTTCGTGGCCCGACACACGGCACAGTCGCTGCAGTACCTATCCAGGATGGCGTAGTACCCCGGAGGGAACTTGAAACGCCACTCCAGGTCCTGCTGCATCTTGTCTCGGCCAGGATGCATGAGCTGGGCGTTGTGCGTATGGTCAATGAGCTCCTCCACTCGCTTCTCGGGCACCAGCAGCTTGTCCTTGAGGAACAACTTGTCGCCATCCTCGATCAAGCCCTCGGGCCATTCGTCATCCGACGGGGCGCTCACGGCATTCCAGTACTTGCTCCAGTGCTCGGATGCCGCGTAGTCATCCGACCAGTCCTCTGTGAGCACCGACCTGACTAGCTCTACAGGGGCCACCATCCATTGCTCGAGGGTTTCCTCTCGAATAGCTTGGACGCGGGCGCCCCGGAACTTCGCCAGGTCCGTACGGTTTGCCATCACCACAAAGCACTTGACCCCCTCTTGCTCCATGGCCCTCTCCATCTCGATGATGCGCTTGGCCTCCTCGGTCAGCTCGGCGTCTCCATGGCTGGATATGTCCATCCACGCCTTGCCCGCGGGGTAGGCCCATCGACTGAGGCAATCTGCCACAGTGTTGTCCTTCCCCGGGACGTATACAACGCTGAGGTCGAACTTGGCGAACGTCTCATGCCATCGGGCCCTCCTTACCGCCGGTCCCGAGGGGGTGTCGACGTGCTCCTTGTGCCAGCTCTGCAAGGACTGATGGTCTGTACAAACCACCACCGGTTGCAATCCGATGTGGCCAGACCACTTCCTGAGCGCACAAACAATGGCGTACGTCTCCTTCTCCCTCGCGGTCCAGGTGCGGCGTTGGCCCTCGGCCAGGATCCGACTCCAAAACGCCACGGGTACGTGTGACCCGTCGTCCCGGATCTGCTCGAGGACTGCCCCTACAGCATAGTCCGAGGCGTCCGTCCGTAGCACGAATCCCTTGTCCGGGTCCACCAAGAATAGCCCCAACTGCCCCAGGAGTCGCTCCTTCAGGCGGTTGAACGCATCCTCAGCCTCAGGGGTCCAGGCAAGCTTCTTCTTGCTCCCCTTCCGGCCATCGAACTTGCCCACTTGCAGCATCTTGTGCAGCGGCCCCGACAGTTCTGCATACATCCGGACATAGCCCAAATAGTAGTTGCAGAACCCCATGAACGACCGGAGTTCGCTGATGGTCTGGGGCTTCTCCCAGTGGTGCAGGGACGCCAGCTTCCCAGGCATGGGACGGCGTTGCCCGTGACCAACCACTTGACCCGCGAACTCCACTTCCTTCACGAAGAGTGAGGCTTTGGTGGGCTTGCACACCATGTTGTGCTTGTCCGGCTGGCTGAGCACTCGGCGCAGATCCTTCTCATGTGCATCGATGAGCTCGTCCTCAGTCATGTTCTCCGTGCCGGATCCGATGATGATGTCATCCATGGAGGGGTCGGCACAGTCCCGGACAGGACCGAGTAGGTCCTCCATCATGCGCTGGAAAGCGGCGTTGCCATTCTTGGCACCCATAGGCACCACTTTCCACTGCATGGGCCCCAGCGGCGTCGACATCGCTGTGCAGGGCCTGGAGTCCGGGTGTAGCGGCATCTGGGGATAACCATGTTTCAGGTCCAACACCGTGAAGATCCGCTTTTTCTGTTGTTTTCGGAGGATGGAGTCGATCAGGGGAAGCGAGTATGAGTCGTGCTCGGTCTGCTCGTTCAAACCTCTGTAATCAACCACCAACCTCCACTCGCCCTTCTCCTTCTTGGGCACGATGAAGGCTGGGCTGGCCCACTCACTGTCGGAGGGTTCGATCCATCTCCGCTCAATGAACTCGGCCAACAGCTTCTTCATGGCCTCGGCCCGATCGCCCTGAAGTTGGTACTCCCGATGACGATAGATCTTCGGGTTCGGCTTCGACTTGATCTTCGCTGTACCAAACCTCCCGCGATCTGGAGGGTTCTTGTTGGCGACGCCACTGAATAGCCGCGGATAGGCCTTGATCAGCCTCTCCTTCAGCTCGGCGACCTTCGGGTTCTCCTGGGCCTCTTCAGCCGCTTGCTTCGGTATAGACACAACCGACCGCACTGCGGTATAGGCCTCTTCTGGGTCCGATTCCGACTTCTCCTTGTCCGATATGCCGTCTTCATCGTCGTGGGGAGCTCTTCCCACCGATAATCTTCGGAAATTTGCGGCCTCGGGCTGGTGACTGTCGCTATCGGCACCCATTCTTGGAAAATCCCATGTTGGTGGGTCCGACCCAACCGGACCATCGTATTGGTCCGCGATGTGATCCATGACCCTCGCCACGAACTCCTCCTTCTCGTACTTGCCGGTGACCAACATCTTGTCATCCCACCAATGCGGAGATGTGACCATGGCTCGCCTCCTCTTGGCTGCCACACGGTCGTGCATCCCCATCCGCATGTAGTTGACGACGTCGTCGATCTCGGCGTGGGACAGGACGTCAATGCCATCAATAGGCTGATCGGTCCCCTCCTTGGGCTCAAAGATGACCTTCATGGGCACCGCCTCCACCCTACGGATGAATGCTTCATCACCCGTGGGCTGGGCTTGCGCCCCATCCACTAGGAAAGCCTTGGTACCCCACGCTTGACCCGGGGAGGGCATTGATACACCCTTGGCGTCGATGAACAACTCCTCCTCTGGCCCGAATGACATCTCGTTCAGGCTGATGGAGTCAAGCGTCCACTTGAGACCCTCCAGCGGACATGGGGTGGATCCTATGCCGGTTATGACCAGGATCCCCTTCGCCCTATCTGCGACGATCTTCTCCACCGTACGTCTGGTGTTATCCAGGGAACCATGCCAATACATGGGCCCCCACTCCTTCAGACCCCAATGCCTATGCCAGGCTGAGTCTCCTCGATGCCAATGCCTCCTACACTTCCGCAAAAGTGGGGCATCCCGGGAAGCGAAGACGTCCGTCTCGGGCTCTTCGGCTCCCAGCGTCTGGATCATCCTGGCATACACCTGCGGCGCCATTCAATACTCCGTGAGTTGAACTCGACGGTCTCCTCTGGACTTGGCACCCACAGCTTGCACCGCTTGGACGATCCGATCCTCTTCCTCAGCATTCCATTGGGATGATCCGCATGCATAGTCCGTGGACAGCCATGTGAGGCATTCATCATCCTCCCGGACCAGCGTTGCGCGATGGGGAAGGGCTCCAATGGCGTTTGCCACCATGAAGTCATACCCCATGATCATATCCCAATCGGTAATGTCGGCCACATAGAAGTTCCCGGATAGAGTGCTTCTCTTCGCCTGATCAGGGCGGTTCAAGCGCTCATGCTCCCAGAATTCCATACTGATAGTGGCCTCATGGGTGCCACCACCCATAATCTCTCCGTTGGCGACCTTCAGGCGGACCGGTCTCCGGCTGGGCTGCAGGAGTTCCTCCTTGAACAACCCTCTCCGGACCAGGCTCACCTGGGCAGCCGTATCCACTAACACATCCACCACCTTCTCCTCTCGTCCGCACCGTACTCGCACTTTCAAGTGCAACTGCCGCTCGTCGCCATGAGGTGTATTGAAGCCTGTTCGGACCCCCGTGGCCATCTTGGGGTCACTTGGGGTGTGTATCTATGTGCCGGCAAGCCGCCATTGGCTGATATCATACTCTCCCATCCACCTGACCTAACCCGATGTGATAGTGTGATAGGTTTGGCCATTCCGGCTATGAGCGGCCATATTCAGTACCGAGGCGCCGCCAGCGGAGATTTATATATCAGAATATCAGGAATCAACAGGGTTTTATTATCATGATGTTTCCGTAATTTTTCAGCCTTTCGTTCTGATGGTCAATGTATCGGCGACCGTCAGTTGGCTCGCGATTTTGCGTTAACCGATTGGTTAACTGTTATTTCCAGATATTTTGGCGGATACTCCGTTGAAGGGTCAGATTTCATCAGCAAAGGGCTCGTTGCTTCCGCAATTTTCTAAATAAGCACTCGAAATTTTAATCTGAATTTTTCGCGATGTCGAAATCGGATTTTCGACTTCGACATCGCCGCACTTGATTTGGACTTCTTCGAGTGGTCATACTCTTTTCCCTATGCCTGAATCAGGTTTCCCTTATACTTGCCACCCATTTGACTTGGAGATATAAGGGAAACAAAAGTGAATCGTGGGACCACTTTGAAGGACCATATCTACGCGCGAGTGTGAGGAAAGAGAATAAGGAAGGTTTGGTTGCAAGCGCCTTAGTCTCAAGTTAATTTAGGAAGCATCAAACGCCTTTGGTGTGTACACATGCCCGGTGTAGCAAGGGATAATGATCAAGAGGGTATAAAGTGATATATAACTCTTGGACCGTGTAACCGAATATTTTAATGCGACTTTCGAGTGTACCGCATGAGTGTTGGGGTTGCATAGATTATTTTCATTGGGTTCCTACGCATTTTTAACGTGAAGTTATGTCCATGGAGGGACATGACATATCATGGTGGGAGCCACTTTTGAGGGTATGTTTTATATGCATGGTATATGTCTTGATATGCTCACGCCCATGTTATATATCTTCGTGTGGCCGAAGAGACGGGGAGCCATACGTGACAAGGGCCTTGCCCATGTCCCAATTGTGGAATTCAAAGCGCTAGACTAAGTCTACCGCATATGTATTGCTCATGGTATGTTTGGCAAAGAGATCCATGAGTGCACTCCCATTTTCATGGGGCATGTAGATATGAGTGGCGAAGGTATCTCCATGCGCCCGATTGGGGATCCAAGTGGCGGAATTGTTCGCAAATGGTTCCAATCATTTGTGTATGGAACCATGAGCGGATATCATGGGTGAGCATAGAGATATACTATCATGACAACTTTGTATTTGGTCATTTTTTCATGTTTTTGACCACAATGTTTGCTCATTTTTGCGTTTTGTGTACTTACCTGGTCGGCAAACAGCAAGAAGCCTATGGAGAGTCGAACCATGGTATGTTGTTCATATGTTGGCATATGCTTCGGAGTTGAACACCACCGTATGCCGGATCGCGTACTCCATTTGGCTTGGCGCACGAAGGATCACAAGAATTGGTCTCAAGATCATGGGCTGACTTGGGCAGTGCGTGGCGCCCATATCCGAAGGGGTTTCGAGGGTAAAATGGGGATGTACATGGGCAGTGGCCTTTGGTCTCTATCCTCCGTGAATACTAGACTTCGATTCCATGCATGCTTTGTGCCTTCGGATAAGTGGTAACCTCAATTTTGAGCATATATTTGATATATGGCCAATATGGTGTGAATTGGTAGTTTTTTGGCATGTTATGAGTTCAAACTCATGGGGCATATCTCCAAGCCCATTCGACTCCAAGTCCAACCAAGGTTATGTCAGGGTAGGGCATGGTCCTGAGTGCCACTCTAGGCCATGACACGCCACCCCCCCTATTTGAGCTAGGATTTATAGGCTTGGGAGTGAACACATTTTTTGGGGTTTGTGTATTGACTTGTGACACATGGCATTCAGCCATCTCATTTGACCTGGTTCAGGTCAATATGGTGGTGAGTCAAGGGAAGGTCTTGAGTCCAGGGAATGAGGGGTTTATGGGTGTGAATGTGTATGTTTACCTCTTTCCCCAACTTTGCTTCATATGTGCTCATATGCCAATTTCAGGGCTTTCTTCCTTGGTGCAATTCTTGCATATGCCCGCCACCGTGGGAATACCGGTTTGCTGAACGGAAGCCCGCAGCCTGATTTGGATTGTGAATTGGGTTATTGCTGTATTTGTTGGATCTGGTTGCTATTCAGGGTTGAAGGAGGATTTTATTTTCAATATTTTTGGATTTTGGACCCTGGACTTTGAGGATTTTGAGAAATGCAATCGTTGATCAGGAGCAAGTCAGCAGGGGTGACAGGCGGAAGGGGCACAGCGGGGGCCGGTCCTGGTAGGGACCTTCTTTATGGTAGCAGAGGCTTACCTGCTGCCCCTACCTACCGCCGACCCGGGGACTTGGGCCCTTATGAGCCCTGCCCAAGTACGCCCCGGTTGCGTATTGTGGACTCGGTGGAGACCACGCCGGAGATTGGAGCCATAGAAGAACCGAGACGTTCAAGAGCATGGCGAACTCCGGAAGTAGAAGCCCGAAGAGAAGTACGACATTCGGGAAGAGGAGGACGTGACATGGAGGACCTGGTCTCCATGTGTGAGCGTCGCTGCCGAAAGGCATGCAACCTCCGCTCCGCCGCGGAGGACTCTGATGAGGCCTGCCATTCAGGCAGCAGTGGAGGACGGGCCCGGCGCTACCGGAAGCGCGGGTCACCCAAGTCCGCGGCAAGGGACGCCGGGGCTATGGACACGGACCCCAGCCCGGTCAGGCTCTGGGAATCCGAGGGGCACTCCGAGGGCTATCGGACAGCCTATGAGCCACCTTCGGAGCCGGAGATGTCCGCGCTGATCGCCAGGGCGCATACGGCCCCCGAGCCCGCCCTGAAGCACGACGCCGAGGGCTTGGAGAGGCCAGCCAGAGCCCGGACGGCACCTGTGCACCGGCACACGGGACCAGGGACGGACGCCATAGGCGATACGCCCATGGGCGATGAGTCTGAGGTGCCGGGAACCGCGGGTTGCGCTGAATCCGGCAGAAAGCACGCGGCGTGCCACTGCGAGCACGTGTCCTTCCTCATGGGCAAGTACCCGAAGATGGGGATGGACGCCATCGTGCATCGCCTTGACCGCCTGGACAACGCCAAGGACGGTCTAGAGGAGGACGTCGCGGGGTTCCTGGACGACCAGTCGGCCGCGGAGAACCACATGGAGGAGCTGCGAGCGGATCAGGCCCGGTACCGGGAGAATCTGGAGCTGGCCCTGCAGAAGCAGCAGCAAGTGGTGGACAGCCTCCTCCACCTGGTGGAGGACATGTCGGGACGCCTGAAAAGGCTAGAGGAGCTACAGCCCCTCGCCTCGGGTCCGGAGCTCCCGGCAAAGCCGGCCGCGGTAGAGCTGGTGGAGCGGGTTAAGACCCTCAGGAGCGCCATGGATAAACCCATGGGCGGCCCTGCAGAGGCACCATACGCGCCTCCGCGTGTTGACCCGGGTGCGCTGCCGTTTGTTCCCATGTTCAGCGAATCCACAATGCTCGGGGAACACACGGCACCGGCTGGGTCCATGCGGGAAGGGCACGTAACCACGGACCCGAGGAGCCTGACGGTACAGATGTCCCATGCCGCCCAGGATGTACCGATCACGACGAATATGGCAGTATATGCGGAAGACGTGATCCAGAGCAAGACCATGCAGGGGCGAACCATGGGAAGCGCCGACGGACATGGTCGAGGTCATCCAGGCGGAAACCTGTGGGCGAAGGACCCCAATACGGGAATATGGACGGCCGATGGAGCAAGTCCTTCCCGCATTCCAAACCCCATGGGTTCAGGCCCAACTGGACCGCACTCCATGGAGGAGAGGGATGTACGGGGAGTGTACTCACACCCTCCGGCCACAGGTGGTATCCGTCTCGGTGGAGTAGTGGCTGGGGACGTCGGAGACGCCATCAGGATTGACGACCTCAGGGGAATCAAAATCCCCTATTACGACGGGAACCCGTCCAACCTGGATGATTTCATCCTGGACTGGGAGGACTTCGCCGAGGAGGTCGTCGGCGAGATGCGGGGAGCGCCGCGGGACAAGTGGGTATGCCGGACATTCCCACACCGGCTGGCGCAGGACCTCAAGGAGGAGCTGCGGGATCAGATCCGGGAAGGATTGATCCGTACGGAGCAGGCCTGCCTCCAGTGGTTGGAGGATGAGGAGCGGGTGGACGCTCCGAACCAAAAGCTGGAGGACCTGTGGTCCATCCCACTGCCACTGGACCGCGGTGAGGTGCGGGTCCGGGAGTGGAACCGGTATCTGCGGAAGTACCGCAGATGCCTCAAGCTGGTGGAAGACTGGAACGAGGCCAGTGAGATCCGCCACTTGCTAAAGGACGTCCTCCCCGGCAACTGGAAGAGGCGAGTGGAGGACGAGGAGAAGAAGCGCGCCAAGAAGCGGGTGGCGGTAAGGATCATGGCGGCGGAGGATACCCATGCGGGTATCATGGAGTTCTTCAGGAGGAACCTGGGCGAACCCAACCGGATGTTGGGCCTGAAGAACGCCGTGTACGTGGAGGTATTCGGAGACTCCATGGGGCAAAGGTTGCTGCGCCTCAACAACGTGGAGTGGAGGCGCGGGGAGCCGCTGAGGATGCAAGTCATCTTCGCCCGCATTTGCCTGGACGAGATCGTGAAGTACCTCACGGTGGAGTTGAAGCTCAATGCGAAGAACGAGGCCCACGTGCAGGACCGACATGGTCATGGACAACGAGGCCACCGAGAAGACCGCCATCATCGGGAGATCCAGGAGGACACGGCCAACTCCGCGGAGGATGGTAGTGGAAGTGGCCAAGACCACTGGACCGGGTCCCGGGAGGATCACGAGGAGGCCCATTTCTTCGCGTTTGTGGCGCACAACGTGAAGAACCATGGGCAGGATCGGTCCAGATGGAGTCAGCTGGGACCCAAGAAGAGCAGAGAGCCAGGGAGGATCGGGAACCCACCGCTCTCGTTCCGAGAGTACAGGTCTCAGCACGACGGGTGCTGGGTCTGTTATGGCAAGGGAAACAACCATGCACACGACCACCGTCAGTGCAAGGTGTATGAGGCGGACAAGAAGGCCTACTTCGCCGCTCACCCCGAGAAGAAGCCCAAGGAGCAGCGGATTTCCGATTGGAAGGCTAAGGGTGGAGACGGGGGAAAAGGCCAAGGCAAAGGCCAAAGAAAAGGCGGAGGAAGAGGCTATGGTGGTGGACCTGGCCAAGACCGACGAGTGAGGTCGATCGAGGAGGTTGCTGAGGACATGTTGAGGACGTTGGAGGAACTCAAATCCCAGCAACGTGGTGGACAAAGTCCTGGCGGATCGCAGCCGGAAGGGGCTGCGGGAAGCCAAGTTCAGAGGAGCCCCCACGGGAGTGGGACCTCGGAGGTCTCTCCTCCGAAAATCAGTGGAAACCCAGAGAAAGCGAAGGCACATCGGTTGCCGAAGAAGGCTCCGGAAGAGCCAAAACCACTGAGTTTCCCCACTCCCAACCCCTGGAGCGCCCTGCCAAGGGAAGTACATGTGGGTACGGGACATGGCAAGAAGGAAGGAGCGACCACGGAGAGCCCCGTGGACGGGCAGGACCAACCCAAGATCTACACCATCCGTGACCATACCCTTGAAGTCCTGATGCACCCGGACGTGCTAGAGTTGCATGCCGTGAGAGTCGTCCATACACCTCATGGCGACGAGCGGCAGTTGCACTTGAAAGTGCGAGTACGGTGCGAACGAGAGGAGAAGGTGGTGGATGTGTTAGTGGATACGGGTGCCCAGGTGAGCCTGGTCCGGAGGGGGTTGTTCAAGGAGGAACTCCTGCAGCCCAGCCGGAGACCGGTCCGCCTGAAGGTCGCCAACGGAGAGATCATGGGTGGGGGCACTCATGAGGCCACCATCAGTATGGATTTCTGGGAGCATGGGCGCTTGAACCGCACTGATCAGGCGAAGAGAAGCACTCTATCCGGGAACTTCTATGTGGCCGACATTACCGATTGGGATATGATCATGGGGTATGACTTCATGGTGGCAAACGCCATTGGAGCCCTTCCCCATCGTGCAACGCTGGTCCGGGAGGATGATGAATGCCTCACATGGCTGTCCACGGACTATGCATGCGGATCATCCCAATGGAATGCTGAGGAAGAGGATCGGATCGTCCGAGCGGTGCAAGCTGTGGGTGCCAAGTCCAGAGGAGACCGCGGAGTTCAGCTCACGGAGTATGGAATGGCGCCGCAGGTGTACGACAGGATGATCCAGACGCTGGGAGCCGAAGCGCCCGAGACGGACGTCTTCGCTTCCCGGGATGCCCCACTTCTGCGGAAGTGTAGGAGGCATTGGCATCGAGGAGACTCAGCCTGGCATAGGCATTGGGGTTTGAAGGAGTGGGGACCCATGTACTGGCATGGCTCCCTGGACAGTACCAGACGTACGGTGGAGAAGATCATCGCGGATAGGGCGAAGGGGATCCTGGTCATAACCGGCATAGGATCCACCCCATGTCCGCTGGAGGGTCTCAAGTCGACGCTGGACTCCATCACCCTGAACGAGATGTCATTCGGGCCAGAGGAGGAGTTGTTCATGGACGCCAAGGGTGTATCAATGCCCTCCCCGGGTCAAGCGTGGGGTACCAAGGCTTTCCTGGTGGATGGGGCGCAAGCCCAGCCCACGGGTGATGAAGCATTCATCCGTAGGGTGGAGGCGGTGCCCATGAAGGTCATGTTCGAGCCCAAGGAGGGGACAGATCAGCCTATTGATGGCATTGACGTCCTGTCCCACGCCGAGATCGACGACGTCATCAACTACATGCGGATGGGGATGCATGACCGTGTGGCAGCCAAGAAGAGGCGAGCCATGGTCACATCTCCGCATTGGTGGGATGACAAGATGTTGGTTACCGGCAAGTACGAGAAGGACGAGTTCGTGGCGAGGGTCATGGATCACATCGCGGACCAATACGATGGTCCGGTTGGGTCGGACCCACCAACATGGGATTTTCCAAGAATGGGTGCCGATAGCGACAGTCACCAGCCCGAGGCCGCAAATTTCCGAAGATTATCAGTGGGAAGAGCTCCCCACGACGATGAAGACGGCATATCGGACGAGGAGAAGTCGGAATCAGACCCAGAAGAGGCCTATACCGCAGTGCGGTCGGTTGTGTCTATACCGAAGCAAGCGGCTGAAGAGGCCCAGGAGAACCCGAAGGTCGCCGAGCTGAAGGAGAGGCTGATCAAGGCCTATCCGCGGCTATTCAGTGGCGTCGCCAACAAGAACCCTCCAGATCGCGGGAGGTTTGGTACAGCGAAGATCAAGCTGAAGCCGAACCCGAAGATCTATTGTCGTCGGGAGTACTAACTTCAGGGCGATCGGGCCGAGGGCATGAAGAAGCTGTTGGCCGAGTTCATTGAGCGGGGATGGATCGAACCCTCCGACAGTGAGTGGGCCAGCCCCGCCTTCATCGTGCCCAAGAAGGGGAAGGGCGAGTGGAGGTTGGTGGTTGATTACAGAGGTTTGAACGAGCAGACCGAACATGACTCGTACTCGCTTCCCCTGATCGACTCCATCCTCCAGAAACAACAGAAAAAGCGGATTTTCACGGTGTTAGACCTGAAACACGGTTATCACCAGATGCCGCTACACCCGGAATCCAGGCCCTGCACAGCGATGTCGACGCCGCTGGGGCCCATGCAGTGGAAAGTGGTGCCTATGGGTGCCAAGAATGGCAACGCCGCTTTCCAGCGCATGATGGAGGACCTACTCGGTCCTGTCCGGGACTGTGCCGATCCCTTCGTGGATGACATCATCATCGGGTCCGGCACGGAGAACATGACTGAGGACGAGCTCATCGACGCGCATGAGAAGGATCTGCGCCGAGTGCTCAGCGAGTTGGACAAGCACAACATGGTGTGCAAGCCCACCAAAGCCTCACTATTCGTGGAGGAAGTGGAGTTCGCGGGTCACGTGGTTGGTCACGGGCAACGCCGTCCCATGCCTGGGAAGCTGGCGTCCCTGCACCACTGGGAGAAGCCCCAGACCATCAGCGAACTCCGGTCCTTCATGGGGTTCTGCAATTACTATTCGGGCTATGTCCGGATGTATGCAGAACTCTCCGGGCCGCTGCACAAGATGCTGCAAGTGGGCAAGTTCGATGGCCGGAAGGGGAGCAAGAAGAAGCTTGCCTGGACCCCTGAGGCTGAGGATGCGTTCAACCGCCTGAAGGAGCGACTCCTGGGGCAGTTGGGGCTGTTCCTGGTGGACCCAGACAAGGGATTCGTGCTACGGACAGACGCCTCGGACTATGCCGTGGGGGCAGTCCTCGAGCAAGTCCGGGACGACGGGACTCATGTTCCCGTGGCGTTTTGGAGCAGGATCCTGGCCGAGGGCCAACGCCGAACATGGACCGCGAGGGAGAAGGAGACATACGCCATTGTATGTGCGCTCAGGAAGCGGTTTGGCCACATCGGACTGCAGCCGGTTGTGGTTTGCACGGACCACCAGTCCCTACAGAGCTGGCACAAGGAGCATGTCGACACCCCCTCAGGATCAGCGGCTAGGAGGGCCCGATGGCATGAGACGTTCGCCAAGTTCGACCTCAGTGTCGTATACGTCCCGGGGAAGGACAACACTGTGGCAGATTGCCTCAGTCGATGGGCCTACCCCGCGGGCAAGGCGTGGATGGACATATCCAGCCATGGGGACGCCGAGGAAACCGAGGAGGCCAAGCGCATCATCGAGATGGAGAAAACCATGGAGCAAGAAGGGGTCAAGTGCTTTGTGGTGATGGCAAATCGTACGGACCTGGCCAAGTTCCGGGGTGCCCGCGTCCAAGCTATTCGAGAGGAAACCCTCGAGCAATGGATGGTGGCCCCTGTAGAGCTAGTCAGGTCGGTGCTCACAGAGGACTGGTCGGATGACTACGCGGCATCCGAGCACTGGAGCAAGTACTGGAATGCCGTGAGCGCCCCGTCGGACGACGAATGGCCCGAGGGCTTGACCGAGGATGGCGACAAGTTGTTCCTCAAGGACAAGCTGCTGGTGCCCGAGAACCGAGTGGAGGAGCTCATTGACCATTGGCACAATGCCCAGCTCATGCACCCTGGCCGAGACAAGATGCAGCAGGACCTGGAGTGGCGTTTCAAGTTCCCTCCGGGGTACTACGCCATCCTGGATAGGTACTGCAGCGACTGTGCCGTGTGTCGGGCCACAAAGAGCCCCAACCACTCCACAGCGGGCAACCCGGTGCATACGGCTATACCGGAGGCCCCTATGCGGTCCGTGGCCATGGATGTATTCGCCATGCCTGAGGTCACCGTGGAAGGAGAGACCTACGACTGTGTCATCCTGGCGGTGGATAGGCACAGTGGGTATATCGTGGCGGTCCCTGGCAAGAAGTCCAAGAAGAAGGACAAGAAGGACAAGCATGGAGTGGGGCTGCAGGCCAAGACCGTCGCTAATGCCATGATCAGGCATTGGCTGACGATTTTTGATGTCCCGGCTGTCATCTGCAGCGATCGGGGCAGTCAGTTTGTGGGGACGTGGTTCAAGACGATGTGCAAGCACATGGGTATTCGGCACGCCAAGACCGTGGCGTACCACAGCCGGTCGAATGGCCGAGCTGAGGTGGCCGGGCGGCAGATGTTCGAGAAGTTCCGCCAGCTCCACATCGACGAACCGGGCCGGAATTGGTACAATTCGCTGTGGAGGGTACTCCAAGCGTATCACGACCTTCTGGGGCCCACTGGACTGTCGCCCCATCGCATCCTGTTCCTACGGGATCGAGTGTCACGCACTCTCCCGTGGATGAACCATGGCAAAGTGGCCCGGGATGCGAATGCCATGATGGCTGAGGCGGACTACACGGCGGCTAAGGTGTGCAAGGCACTACGGGACGAGCATGACAAGAGGGCCAAGTACTTCAAGCAGGGAAAAGTCCAGAAGTATGCTCTCCAAGACACCGTGTGGGTGGAGCGGCACCACAAGGATGTCCTGTCCAGGCATCGGCAGGCATCTTGGTATGTGCCGGGGGTAATCGTGCGGAAGGTCGGGCAGGATGTGTATGCGGTTCGTGTGGGGGATAACAAGATCCTGGACCGCGACCATACCCAGCTTCGTCCCCGAGCACCAGACCCCAGCGGACGTCCCGTCACCTTCGAGTTCACGGCCGGCGATGTGGACTCGGGCGACGAGGGTGAGGACGACGACTTCACCGCTGAGAAGATCCTGGCGGACAAGCCGGACCCGGGGACGCCTGGGGGGAGGCTTTACAAAGTCCGTTGGAAGGGATTCGCCGCATCCAGGGATTCGTGGGAACCTCCGAGCAGTTTCGTGCCGAGGTATACCACGGTCTGGATGGACTACCTAAAGAAAAAGAATATTTCTTTGGATGTCAAGGACGTGTTGGTCCATTTGGTTGCTGCTGTAGCATCGTAATCGATCCCCCTTGGCATTTTGTTTGTTTCTGTGATTGAGGAGACGGGTGAGGGCGTTCATCCGGGGATTTTTCGGCCTCGATTGGCCATCTACCCCCTTCACTCGATCTCCACATATATATTGCATTGTGGTATACTTATTTAGGTCGACCGACGACGTTTTCCTATCTTTGATCCCCTTGGTCCATGTTGTAGATTAAGAGGCGACCAGATATGGCGTAGGGCACCAATTTTCAGTGTCCTCACCCCTCACTTGGGGCATGGGGGACGCCTACGACGTGTGTGGGGCCTCCATGTGTCCTTGGGACATGGGGGGGAGGGTTGGAGCCCATTGGGGTCCTCCCGTCCTCTCTTCAATGACTTCCGAGCGGTAACAACGCTCTGAGAAGGGGGGTGAAGCCGGTTCGGACCCCCGTGGCCATCTTGGGGTCACTTGGGGTGTGTATCTATGTGCCGGCAAGCCGCCATTGGCTGATATCATACTCTCCCATCCACCTGACCTAACCTGATGTGATAGTGTGATAGGTTTCGCCATTCCGGCTATGAGCGGCCATATTCAGTACCGAGGCGCCGCCAGCGGAGATTTCTATATCAGAATATCAGGAATCAACAGGGTTTTATTATCATGATGTTTCCGTAATTTTTCAGCCTTTCGTTCTGATGGTCAATGTATCGGCGACCGTCAGTTGGCTCGCGATTTTGCGTTAACCGATTGGTTAACTGTTATTTCCAGATATTTTGGCGGATACTCCGTTGAAGGGTCAGATTTCATCAGCAAAGGGCTCGTTGCTTCCGCAATTTTCTAAATAAGCACTCGAAATTTTAATCTGAATTTTTCGCGATGTCGAAATCCGATTTTCGACTTCGACATCGCCGCACTTGATTTGGACTTCTTCGAGTGGTCATACTCTTTTCCCTATGCCCGAATCAGGTTTCCCTTATACTTGCCACCCATTTGACTTGGAGATATAAGGGAAACAAAAGTGAATCGTCGGACCACTTTGAAGGACCATATCTACGCGCGAGTGTGAGGAAAGAGAAAAAGGAAGGTTTGGTTGCAAGCGCCTTAGTCAAAAGTTAATTTAGGAAGCATCAAACGCCTTTGGTGTGTACACATGCCCGGTGTAGCAAGGGATAATGGTCAAGAGGGTATAAAGTGATATATAACTCTTGGACCGTGTAACCGAATATTTTAATGCGACTTTCGAGTGTACCGCATGAGTGTTGGGGTTGCATAGATACTTTTTTTGGGTTCCTACGCATTTTTAACGTGAAGTTTTGTCCATGGAGGGACATGACATATCATGGTGGGAGCCACTTTTGAGGGTATGTTTTATATGCATGGTATATGTCTTGATATGCTCACGCCCATGTTATATATCTTCGTGTGGCCGAAGAGATGGGGAGCCATACGTGACAAGGGTTTTGCCCATGTCCCAATTGTGGAATTCAAAGCGCTAGACTAAGTCTACCGCATATGTATTGCTCATGGTATGTTAGGGAAAGAGATCCATGAGTGCACTCCCATTTTCATGGGGCATGTAGATATGAGTGACGAAGGTATCTCCATGCGCTTGATTGGGGATCCAAGTGGCGGAATTGTTCGCAAATGGTTCCAATCATTTGTGTATGGAACCATGAGCGGATATCATGGGTGAGCATAGAGATATACTATCATGACAACTTTGTATTTGGTCATATTTTCATGTTTTTGACCACAATTTTTGCTCATTTTTGCGTTTTGTGTACTTACCTGGTGGGCAAACAGCAAGAAGCCTATGGAGAGTCCAACCATGGTATGTTGTTCATATGTTGGCATATGCTTTGGAGTTGAACACCACCGTATGCCAGATCGCGTACTCCATTTGGCTTGGCGCACGAAGGATCACAAGAATTGGTCTCAAGATCATGGGCTGACTTGGGCAGTGCGTGGCGCCCATATCCGAAGGGGTTTCGAGGGTAAAATGGGGATGTACATGGGCAGTGGCCTTTGGTCTCTATCCTCCATGAATACTAGACTTCGATTCCATGCATGCTTTGTGCCTTCGGATAAGTGGTAACCTCAATTTTGAGCATATATTTGATATATGGCCAATATGGTGTGAATTGGTAGGTTTTTGGCATGTTATGAGTTCAAACTCATGGGGCATATCTCCAAGCCCATTCGACTCCAAGTCCAACCAAGGTTCTGTCAGGGTAGGGCATGGTCCTGAGTGCCACTCTAGGCCATGACACGCCACCTCCCCTATTGGGCTAGGATTTATAGGCTTGGGAGTGAACACATTTTTTGGGGTTTGTGTATTGACTTGTGACACATGGCATTCAGCCATCTCATTTGACCTGGTTCAGGGCAATATGGTGGTGAGTCAAGGGAAGGTCTTGAGTCCAGGGAATGAGGGGTTTATGGGTGTGAATGTGTATGTTTACCTCTTTCCCCAACTTTGCTTCATATGTGCTCATATGCCAATTTCAGGGCTTTCTTCCTTGGTGCAATTCTTGCATATGCCCGCCACCGTGGGAATACCGGTGTGCTGAACGGAAGCCCGCAGCCTGATTTGGATTGTGAATTGGGTTATTGCTGTATTTGTTGGATCTGGTTGCTATTCAGGGTTGAAGGAGGATTTTATTTTCTATATTTTTGGATTTTGGACCCTGGACTTTGAGGATTTTGAGAAATGCAATCGTTGATCAGGAGCAAGTCAGCAGGGGTGACAGGCGGAAGGGGCACAGCGGGGGCCGGTCCTGGTAGGGACCTTCTTTAGTATGGACGACTCTCACGGCATGCAACTCTAGCACGTCCGGGTGCATCAGGACTTCAAGGGTATGGTCACGGATGGTGTAGATCTTGGGTTGGTCCTGCCCGTCCACGGGGCTCTCCGTGGTCGCTCCTTCCTTCTTGCCATGTCCCGTACCCACATGTACTTCCCTTGGCAGGGCGCTCCAGGGGTTGGGAGTGGCGAAGCTCAGTGGTTTTGGCTCTTCTGGGGCCTTCTTCGGCACCCGATGTGCCTTCGCTTTCTCTGGGATTCCACTGATTTTCGGAGGAGAGACCTCCGAGGTCCCACTCCCGTGGGGGCTCCTCTAGACTTGGCTTTCCGCAGCCCCTTCCGGCTGCGATCCGCCAGGACTTTGTCCACCACGTTGCTGGGCTTCGAGTTCCTCCAACGTCCTCAACATGTCCTCAGCAACCTCCTCGATCGACCTCACTCGTCGGTCTTGGCCAGGTCCGCCACCATAGCCTCTTCCTCCGCCTTTTCCTTGGCCTTTGCCTTGGCCGTTTCCCCCGTCTCCGCCCTTCGCTTTCCAATCTTAAATCCGCTGCTCCTTGGGCTTCTTCTCGGGGTGGGCGGCGAAGTAGGCCTTCTTGTCCGCCTCATACACCTTGCACTGACGGTGGTCATGTGCATGGTTGTTTCCCTTGCCATAACAGACCCAGCACCCGTCGTGCTGAGACCTGTACTCCCGGAACGAGAGCGGTGGGTTCCCGATCCTCCTTTGCGCTCTGCTCTTATTGGGTCCCACCTGGCTCCATCTGGACCGATCCTGCCCATGGTTCCTCACGTTGTGCGCCACAAACGCGAAGAAGTGGACCTCCTCATGATCCTCCCGGGACCCGGTCCAGTGGTCTTGGCCACTTCCACTACCATCCTCCGCGGAGTTGGCCGTGTCCTCCTGGATCTCCCGATGATGGCGGTCTTCTCGGTGGCCTCGTTGTCCATGACCATGTCGATCCTGCACGTGGGCCTCGTTCTTCGCATTGAGCTTCAACTCCACCGTGATGTACTTCACGATCTCGTCAAGGCTCATGCGGGCGAAGATGACTTGCATCCTCAGCGGCTCCCCGCGCCTCCACTCCACGTTGTTGAGGCGCAGCAACCTTTGCCCCATGGAGTCTCCAAACACCTCCACGTACACGGCGTTCTTCAGTCCCAACATCCGGTTGGGTTCGCCCAGGTTCCTCCTGAAGAACTCCATGATACCCGCATGGGTATCCTCCGCCGCCATGATCCTCACCGCCACCCGCTTCTTGGCGCGCTTTTTTCCCACGGCGTTGGCCGCCACCCATAACGTCATCATCATTGTTCCATTGTGCATGTCACACCGTCATTACCGTATGTACATTTAAGTATGTACAGCTACCCCACTTGGAGGTTGTTCTGGTGGTGGCCTGAGCTGAAAAAAATCCCAGAGGGAAGGAGAGAAGAATGGTTGAGGTGGTGGCAATGATTGTGGGCGCATGGCAGGCTGAATTAGTGGCCTGTGTGGTGTTTTTTTGCCCCTCTTTGGTGTCCTGGTAGCTGCTTTATGTGTGACCTTCGGTTCAGGTTCATGGTACTGTGGTTTTCGCTTTGGGGCGGAAGAAAAGGATGTGCCCATTTGTGAACCTTTCATACACCCGCTTCTTGGCGCGCTTCTTCTCCTCGTCCTCCACTCGTCTCTTCCAGTTGCCGGGGAGGACGTCCTTCAGGAGGTGGCGGATCTCGCTGGCCTCGTTCCAGTCCTCCACCAGCTTAAGGCATCTGCGGTACTTCCGCAGATACCGGTTCCACTCCAGGACCCGCAACTCACCGCGGTCCAGCTGCAGCGGGATGGACCACAGGCACTCCAGCTTCTGGTTCGGAGCGTCCACCCGCTCCTCATCCTCCAACCACTGGCGGCAGGCCTGCTCCGTGCGGATCAATCCTTCCCGGATCTGATCCCGCAGCTCCTCCTTCAGGTCCTGCGCCAGCCGGTGTGGGAATGTCTGGCATACCCACTTGTCCCGCGGCGCTCCCCGCATCTCGCCCACGACCTGGAGGGGTTGCCATCATAGTAGGGGATTTTGATTCCCCTGAGGTCGTCAATCCTGATGGCGTCTCCGACGTCCCCAGCCACCACTCCACCGAGACGGATGCCACCTGTGGCCGGGGGGTGTGAGTACACTCCCCGTACATCCCTCTCCTCCATGGAGTGCGGTCCAGTTGGGCCTGAACCCATGGGGTTTGGAATGCGGGAAGGACTTGCTCCATCGGCCGTCCATATCCCCGTATTGGGGTCCTTCGCCCACAGGTTTCCGCTTGGATGGCCTCGACCATGTCCGTCGGCGCTTCCCATGGTTCGCCCCTGCATGGTCTGGTTCTGGATCTCCTCCTCCGCAAAAACTACCATATTCGTCGTGATCGGTGCACCCTGGGCGGCATGGGACATCTGTACCGTCAGGCTCCTCGGGTCCGCGGTTGCGTGCCCTTCCCGCATGGACCCAGCCGGTGCCGTGTGTTCCCCGAGCATTGTGGATTCGCTGAACATGGGAACAAACGGCAGCGCACCCGGTTCCACACGCGGAGGCGCGTAGGGTGCCTCTGCAGGGCCGCCCATGGGTTTATCCATGGCGCTCCTGAGGGTCTTAACCCGCTCCACCAGCTCTGCCGCGGCCGGCTTTGCCGGGAGCTCCGGACCCGAGGCGAGGGGCTGTAGCTCCTCTAGCCTTTTCAGGCGTCCCGACATGTCCCCCACCAGGTGGAGGAGGCTGTCCACCACTCGCTGCTGCTTCTCCAGGGCCAGCTCCAGATTCTCCCGTAAAGAAGGTCCCTACCAGGACCGGCCCCCGCTGTGCACCTTCCGCCCGTCACCCCTGCTGACTTGCTCCGAATCAATGATTGGATTTCTCAAAATCCTCAAAATCCAGGGTCCAAATCCAAAAATATAGAAAATGTAATCCTCCTTCAACCCTGAACAGCAACCAGATCCCACAAGTATAGCAATAACCCAATTCACAATCCAAATCAGGCTGCGGGCTTTCGTTCAGCACACCGGTATTCCCACGGTGGCGGGCATGTACAAGAATTGCACCAAGGAAGAAAGCCCGAAAAAAAATAGACACTCAGAAAGTCGCATTAAAAATTTCGGTTGCATGGTCCAAGAGTTATATATCACTTTATACCCTCTTGACCCTTTTCCCTTGCTACACCGGGCATGTGTGCGCACCAAAGGCGTTTGATGCTTCCTAAATTAACTTGAGACTAAGGCGCTTGCAACCCAACCTTCCTCCTTCTCTTTCCTCACACTCGCGCGTAGATTTGGTCCTTCAAAGTGGTCCCACGATTCACTTTTGTTTCCCTTATATCTCCAAGTCAAATGGGTGGCAAGTATAAGGGAAACCTGATTCGGGCATAGGGAAAGGAGTACGACCACTCGAAGAAGTCCAAATCAAGTGCGGCGATGTCGAAGTCGAAAATCCGAGTTCGACATCGCGAAAAATTCAGATTAAAATTTCGAGTGCTTATTTAGAAAATTGCGGAAGCAACGAACCCTTCGCTGATGAAATCTGACCCTTCAACGGAGTATTCTTCAAAATATCTGGAAATAACAGTTAACCAATCGGTTAACGCAAAATCGCGAGCCAACTGACAGTCGCCGATGCATTGACTATCAGAACGAAAGGCTGAAAAATTAAGGAAACATCATGATAATAGAACCCTGTTTATTCCTGATATTCCGATATATAAATCTCCGCTGGCGATGCCTCGGTACTGAATATGGCCGCTCATAGCCGGAATGGCGAAACCTATCACACTATCACATCGGGTTAGTTCAGGTGGATGGGAGAGTATGATATCAGCCAATGGCGGCTTGCCGGCACATAGATACACACCCGAAGTGACCCCAAGATGGCCACGGGGGTCCGAACCGGCTTCACCCCCCTTCTCAGAGCGTTGTTACCGCTCGGAAGTCATTGAAGAGAGGACGGGAGGACCCCAATGGGCTCCAACCCCCCCCCCCATGTCCCAAGGACACATGGAGGCCCCACACACGTCGTAGGCGTCCCCCACGCCCCAAGGGAGGGGTGAGGACACTGAAAATCGGTGCCCTACGCCATATCCGGTATCCTCTTGATCTACAACATGGACCAAGGGGATCAAAGATAGAAAAACGTCGTCGATCGATCTAAATACGTATACCACGATGAAATATATACGTGGAGATCGAGTGAAGGGGGTATATGGCCAATCAAGGCCGAAAAATCCCCGGATGAACGCCCTCACCCGTCTCCTCAAGCACAGAAACAAACAAAATGCCAAGGGGGATCCATTACGGTGCTACAGCAGCAACCAAGTGGACCAACACGTCCTTGACATCCAAAGAAATACCCTTTTTCTTTAGGTAGTCCATCCAGACCGTGGTATACCTCGGCACGAAACTGCTCGGAGGCTCCCACGAATCCCTGGATGCGGCGAAACCCTTCCAACGGACTTTATAAAGCCTTCCCCCAGGCGTCCCCGGGTCCGGCTTGTCCGCCAGGATCTTCTCAGCGGTGAAGTCGTCGTCCTCACCCTCATCGTCCGAGTCCACATCGCCGGCCGTGAACTCGAAGGTGACGGGACGTCCGCTGGGGTCTGGTGCTCGGGGACGAAGCTGGGTATGGTCACGGTCCAGGATCTTGTTATCCCCCACACGAACCGCATACACATCCTGCCCGACCTTCCGCACGATTACCCCCGGCACATACCAAGATGCCTGCCGATGCCTGGACAGGACATCCTTGTGGTGCCGCTCCACCCACACGGTGTCTTGGAGAGCATACTTCTGGACTTTTCCCTGCTTGAAGTACTTGGCCCTCTTGTCATGCTCGTCCTGAAGTGCCTTGCACACCTTGGCCGCCGTGTCGTCAGCCTCAGACATCATAGCGTTCGCATCCCGGGCCACTTTGCCATGGTTCATCCACGGGAGAGTGCGTGACACTCGATCCCGTAGGAACCGGATACGATGGGGCGACAGTCCAGTGGGTCCCGGAAGGTCGTGATACGCTTGGAGTACTCTCCACAGCGAGTTATACCAATTCCGGCCCGGTTCGTCGATGTGTAGCTGGCGGAACTTCTCGAACGTCTGCCGCCCGGCCACCTCAGCTCGGCCATTCGACCGGCTGTGGTACGCCACAGTCTTGGCGTGCCGAATACCCATGTGCTTGCACATCGTCTTGAACCACGTCCCCACGAATTGACTGCCCCGATCGCTGCAGATGACAGCTGGGACATCAAAAATCGTCAGCCAATGCCTGATCATGGCATTAGCGACGGTCTTGGCCTGCAACCCCACTCCATGCGTGTCCTTCTTGTCCTTCTCCTTGGACTTCTTGCCAGGGACCGCCACGATATACCCACTGTGCCTGTCCACCGCCAGAATGACACAGTCGTAGGTCTCTCCTTCCACGGTGACCTCAGGCATGGCGAATACATCCATGGCCACGGACCGCATAGGGGCCTCCGGTATAGCCGTGTACACCGGGTTGCCCGCTGTGGAGTGGTTGGGGCTCTTCGTGGCCTGACACACGGCACAGTCGCTACAGTACCTATCCAGGATGGCGTAGTACCCCGGAGGGAACTTGAAGCGCCACTCCAGGTCCTGCTGCATCTTGTCTCGGCCAGGGTGCATGAGCTGGGCGTTGTGCCAATGGTCAATGAGCTCCTCCACTCGGTTCTCGGGCACCAGCAGCTTGTCCTTGAGGAACAACTTGTCGCCATCCTCGGTCAAGCCCTCGGGCCATTCGTCGTCTGACGGGGCGCTCACGGCATTCCAGTACCCGCTCCAGTGCTCGGATGCCGCGTAGTCATCCGACCAGTCCTCTGTGAGCACCGACCTGACTAGCTCTACAGGGGCCACCATCCATTGCTCGAGGGTTTCCTCTCGAATAGCTTGGACGCGGGCACCCCGGAACTTGGCCAGGTCCGTACGATTTGCCATCACCACAAAGCACTTGACCCCCTCTTGCTCCATGACCTTCTCCATCTCGATGATGCGCTTGGCCTCCTCGGTCTCCTCGGCGTCTCCATGGCTGGATATGTCCATCCAAGCCTTGCCCGCGGGGTAGGCCCAGCGACTGAGGCAATCTGCCACAGTGTTGTCCTTCCCCGGGACGTACACGACGCTGAGGTCGGACTTGGCGAACGTCTCGTGCCATCGGGCCCTTCTAGCCGCTGGTCCTGAGGGGGTGTCGACATGCTCCTTGTGCCAGCTCTGTAGGGACTGGTGGTCCGTGCAAACCACTACCGGTTGCAATCCGATGTGGCCAGACCACTTCCTGAGCGCACAAACAATGGCGTACGTCTCCTTCTCCCTCGCGGTCCAGGTGCGGCGTTGGCCCTCGGCCAGGATCCGGCTCCAGAACGCCACGGGTACATGTGACCCGTCGTCTCGGATCTGCTCGAGGACTGCCCCCACAGCATAGTCCGAGGCGTCCGTCCGTGGCACGAATCCCTTGTCCGGGTCCACCAGGAATAGCCCCAACTGCCCCAGGAGTCGCTCCTTCAGGCGGTTGAACGCATCCTCGGCCTCAGGGGTCCAGGCAAGCTTCTTCTTGCTCCCCTTCCGGCCATCGAACTTGCCCACTTGCAGCATCTTGTGCAGCGGCCCCGACAGTTCTGCATACATCCGGACATAGCCCGAATAGTAGTTGCAGAACCCCATGAAGGACCGGAGTTCGCTGATGGTCTGGGGCTTCTCCCAGTGGTGCAGGGACGCCAGCTTCCCAGGCATGGGACGGCGTTGCCCGTGACCAACCACGTGACCCGCGAACTCCACTTCCTTCACGAAGAGTGAGGCTTTGGTGGGCGTGCACACCATGTTGTGCTTGTCCAACTCGCTGAGCACTCGGCGCAGATCCTTCTCATGCGCGTCGATGAGCTCGTCCTCAGTCATGTTCTCCGTGCCGGACCCGATGATGATATCATCCACGAAGGGATCGGCACAGTCCCGGAGAGGACCGAGTAGGTCCTCCATCATGCGCTGGAAAGCGGCATTGCCATTCTTGGCACCCATAGGCACCACTTTCCACTGCATGGGCCCCAGCGGCGTCGACATCGCTGTGCAGGGCCTGGAGTCCGGGTGTAGCGGCATCTGGTGGTAACCGTGTTTCAGGTCCAACACCGTGAAAATCCGCTTTTTCTGTTGTTTTTGGAGGATGGAGTCGATCAGGGGAAGCGAGTACGAGTCGTGCTCCGTCTGCTCGTTCAAACCTCTGTAATCGACCACCAACCTCCACTCGCCCTTCTCCTTCTTGGGCACGATGAAGGCTGGGCTGGCCCACTCACTGTCGGAGGGTTCGATCCATCCCCGCTCAATGAACTCGGCCAACAGTTTCTTCATGGCCTCGGCCCGATCGCCCTGAAGTTGGTACTCCCGATGACGATAGATCTTCGGGTTCGGCTTCAGCTTGATCTTCGCTGTACCAAACCTCCCACGATCTGGAGGGTTCTTGTTGGCGACGCCACTTAAATAGCCGCGGATAGGCCTTTATCAGCCTCCCCTTCAGCGCGGCGACCTTCGGGTTCTCCTGGGCCTCTTCAGCCGCTTGCTTCGGTATAGACACAACCGACCGCACTGCGGTATAGGCCTCTTCTGGGTCCGATTCCGACTTCTCCTCGTCCGATATGCCGTCTTCATCGTCGTGGGGAGCTCTTCCCACCGATAATTTTCGGAAATTTGCGGCCTCGGGCTGGTGACTGTCGATATCGGCACCCATTCTCGGAAAGTCCCATGTTGGTGGGTCCGACCCAACCGGACCATCGTATTGGTCCGCGATGTGATCCATGACCCTCGCCACGAACTCATCCTTCTCGTACTTGCCGGTGACCAACATCTTGTCATCCAATGCAGAGATGTGACCATGGCCCGCCTCTTCTTGGCTGCCACACGGTCGTGTATCCCCATCCGCATGTAGTTGACGACGTCATCGATCTCGGCGTGGGACAGGACGTCAATGCCATCAATAGGCTGATCCGTCCCCTCCTTGGGCTCGAACATGACCTTCATGGGCACCGCCTCCACCCTACGGATGAATCCTTCATCACCCGTGGGCTGGGCTTGCGCCCCATCCACCAGGAAAGCCTTGGTGCCCCACGCTTGACCCGGGGAGGGCATTGATACACCCTTGGCGTCGATGAACAACTCCTCCTCTGGCCCGAATGACATCTCGTTCAGGGTGATGGAGTCCAGCGTCGACTTGAGACCCTCCAGCGGACATGGGGTGGATCCTATGCCGGTTATGACCAGGATCCCCTTCGCCCTATCCGCGATGATCTTCTCCACTGTACGTCTGGTGTTATCCAGGGAGCCATGCCAATACATGGGTCCCCACTCCTTCAAACCCCAATGCCTGTGCCAGGCTGAGTCTCCTCGACGCCAATGCCTCCTACACTTCCGCAGAAGTGGGGCATCCCGGGAAGCGAAGACGTCCGTCTCGGGCGCTTCGGCTCCCAGCGTCTGGATCATCCTGTCGTACACCTGCGGCGCCATTCCATACTCCGTGAGCTGAACTCCGCGGGCTCCTCTGGACTTGGCACCCACAGCTTGCACCGCTCGGACGATCCGATCCTCTTCCTCAGCATTCCATTGGGATGATCCGCATGCATAGTCCGTGGACAGCCATGTGAGGCATTCATCATCCTCCCGGACCAGCGTTGCACGATGGGGAAGGGCTCCAATGGCGTTGGCCACCATGAAGTCGTACCCCATGATCATATCCCAATCAGTAATGTCGGCCACATAGAAGTTCCCGGATAGAGTGCTTCTCTTCGCCTGATCAGGGCGGTTCAAGCGCTCATGCTCCCAGAATTCCATACTGATGGTGGCCTCATGGGTGCCTCCACCCATAATCTCTCCATTGGCGACCTTCAGGCGGACCGGTCTCCGGCTGGGCTGCAGGAATTCCTCCTTGAACAACCCTCTCCGGACCAGGCTCACCTGGGCACCCGTATCCACTAACACATCCACCACCTTCTCCTCTCGTCCGCACCGTACTCGCACTTTCAAGTGCAACTGCCGCTCGTCGCCATGAGGTGTATGGACGACTCTCACGGCATGCAACTCTAGCACGTCCGGGTGCATCAGGACTTCAAGGGTATGGTCACGGATGGTGTAGATCTTGGGTTGGTCCTGCCCGTCCACGGGGCTCTCCGTGGTCGCTCCTTCCTTCTTGCTATGTCCCGTACCCACATGTACTTCCCTTGGCAGGGCGCTCCAGGGGTTGGGAGTGGCGAAACTCAGTGGTTTTGGCTCTTCCGGAGCCTTCTTCGGCACCCGATGTGCCTTTGCTTTCTCAGGGATTCCACTGATTTTCGGAGGAGAGACCTCCGAGGTCCCACTCCCGTGGGGGCTCCTCTAGACTTGGCTTCCCGCAGCCCCTTCCGGCTGCGATCCGCCAGGACTTTGTCCTCCACGTTGCTGGGCTTTGAGTTCCTCCAACGTCCTCAACATGTCCTCAGCAACTTCCTCGATCGACCTCACTCGTCGGTCTTGACCAGGTCCACCACCATAGCCTCTTCCTCCGCCTTTTCCTTGGCCTTTGCCTTGGCCTTTTCCCCCGTCTCCGCCCTTCGCCTTCCAATCGGAAATCCGCTGCTCCTTGGGCTTCTTCTCGGGGTGGGCGGCGAAGTAGGCCTTCTTGTCCGCCTCATACACCTTGCACTGACGGTGGTCGTGTGCATGGTTATTTCCCTTGCCGTAACAGACCCAGCACCCGTCGTGCTGAGACCTGTACTCCCGGAACGAGAGCGGTGGGTTCCCGATCCTCCTTGGCTCTTTGCCCTTCTTGGGTCCCACCTGGCTCCATCTGGACCGATCCTGCCCATGGTTCTTCACGTTGTGCGCCACAAACGCGAAGAAGTGGGCCTCCTCGTGATCCTCCCGGGACCAGTGGTCTTGGCCACTTCCACTTCCATCCTCCGCGGAGTTGGCCGTGTCCTCCTGGATCTCCCGATGATGGCGGTCTCCTCGGTGTCCTCGTTGTCCATGACCATGCCGATCCTGCACGTGGGCCTCGTTCTTCGCATTGAGCTTCAGCTCCACCGCTATGTACTTCACGATCTCGTCAAGGCTCATGCGAGGGAGATGACTTGCATCCTCAGCGGCTCCCCGCGCCTCCACTCCACGTTGTTGAGGCGCAGCAACCTTTGCCCCATGGAGTCTCCAAATACCTCCACGTACACGGCGTTCTTCAGGCCCAACATCCGGTTGGGTTCGCCCAGGTTCCTCCTGAAGAGCTCCATGATACCCGCATGGGTATCCTCCGCCGCCATAATCCTCACCGCCACGCGCTTCTTCGCCCTCTTCTTCTCCTCGTCCTCCACTCTCCTCTTCCAGTTGCCGGGGAAGACGTCCTTCAGCAAGTGGCGGATCTCACTGGCCTCGTTCCAGTCTTCCACCAACTTGAGGCATCTGCGGTACTTCCGCAGATACCGGTTCCACTCCCGGACCCGCAACTCACCGCGGTCCAGCGGCAGCGGAATGGACCACAGGTCCTCCAGCTTCTGATTCGGAGCGTCCACCCGCTCCTCGTCCTCCAACCACTGGAGGCAGGCCTGCTCCGTACGGATCAATCCTTCCCGGATCTGATCCCGCAGCTCCTCCTTGAGGTCCTGCGCCAGCCGGTGTGGGAATGTCCGGCATACCCACTTGTCCCGCGGCGCTCCCCGCATCTCGCCGACGACCTCCTCGGCGAAGTCCTCCCAGTCCAGGATGAAGTCATCCAGGTTGGAGGGGTTACCATCGTAGTAGGGGATTTTGATTCCCCTGAGGTCGTCAATCCTGATGGCGTCTCCGACGTCTCCAGCCACCACTCCACCGAGACGGATACCACCTGTGGCCGGGGGGTGTGAGTACACTCCCCGTACATCCCTCTCCTCCATGGAGTGCGGTCCAGTTGGGCCTGAACCCATGGGGTTTGGAATGCGGGAAGGATTTGCTCCATCGGCCGTCCATATCCCCGTATTGGGGTCCTTCGCGCACAGGTTTCCGCCTGGATGACCTCGACCATGTCCGTCGGCGCTTCCCATGGTTCGCCCCTGCATGGTATGGATCTCCTCTTCCGCATAAACCACCATATTCGTCGTCATCGGTACATTCTGGGCGGCATGGGACATCTGTACCGTCAGGCTCCTCGGGTCCGTGGTTGCGTGCCCTTCCCGCATGGACCCAGCCGGCGCCGTTTGTTCCCCGAGCATTGTGGATTCGCTGAACAGGGGAACAAAAGGCAGCGCACCCGGGTCAACACGCGGAGGCGCGTAGGGTGCCTCTGCAGGGCCGCCCATGGGTTTATCCATGGCGCTCCTGAGGGTCTTAACCCGCTCAACCAGCTCTGCCGCGGCCGGCTTTGCCGGGAGCTCCGGACCCGAGGCGAGGGGCTGTCGCTCCTCTAGCCTTCTCAGGCGTCCCGACATGTCCTCCACTAAGTGGAGGAGGCTGTCCACCACTTGCTGCTGCTTCTGCAGGGCCAACTCCAGATTCTCCCGGTACCGGGCCTGATCCGCTCGCAGCTCCTCCATGTGGTTCTCCGCGGCCGACTGGTCGTCCAGGATTCCCGCGACGTCCTCCTCCAGAGCGTCCTTGGCGTTGTCCAGGCGGTCAAGGTGATGCACGATGGCGTCCATCCCCATCTTCGGGTACTTGCCCATGAGGAAGGACACGTGCTCGCAGTGGCACGCAGCGTGCCTTCCGCCGGATTCAGCGCAACCCGCGGTTCCCGGCACCTCAGACTCATCGCCCATGGGCGTATCGCCTATGGCGTCCGTCTCTGGTCCCGTGTGCCGGGGCACAGGTGCCGTCCGGGCTCTGGCTGGCCTCTCCAAGCCCTCGGCGTCGTGCTGCAGGGCGGGCTCGGGGGCCGTATGCGCCCTGGCGATCGGCGCGGACATCTCCGGCTCCGAAGGTGGCTCGTAGGCTGTCCGATAGCCCTCGGAGTGCCCTTCAGATTCCCACAGCCTGACCGGGCTGGGGTCCGTGTCCATAGCCCCGGCGTCCCTTGCCGCGGACTTGGGTGACCCGCGCTTCCGGTAGCGCCGGGCCCGTCCTCCACTGCTGCCTGAATGGCAGGCCTCATCAGAGTCCTCCGCGGCGGAGCGGAGGTTGCATGCCTTTCGGCAGCGACGCTCACACATGGAGACCAGGTCCTCCATGTCACGTCCTCCTCTTTCCGAATGTCGTTCTTCTCTTCGGGCTTCAACCTCCGGAGTTCGCCATGCTCTTGAACGTCTCGGTCCTTCTATGGCTCCAATCTCCGGCGTGGTCTCCACCGAGTCCACAATACGCACCTGGGGCGTTCTTGGGCAGGGCTCATGAGGGCCCAAGTCCCCGGGTCGGCGGTAGGTAGGGGCAGCAGGTAAGCCTCTGCTACCATAAAGAAGGTCCCTACCAGGACCGGCCCCCGCTGTGCCCCTTCCGCCTGTCACCCCTGCTGACTTGCTCCGAATCAATGATTGCATTTCTCAAAATCCTCAAAATCCAGGGTCCAAATCCAAAAATATAGAAAATGTAATCCTCCTTCAATCCTGAACAGCAACCAGATCCCACAAGTATAGCAATAACCCAATTCACAATCCAAATCAGGCTGCGGGCTTTCGTTCAGCACACCGGTATTCCCACGGTGGCGGGCATGTACAAGAATTGCACCAAGGAAGAAAGCCCGAAAAAAATAGACACTCAGAAAGTCGCATTAAAATATTCGGTTGCACGGTCCAAGAGTTATATATCACTTTATACCCTCTTGACCCTTTTCCCTTGCTACACCGGGCATGTGTGCGCACCAAAGGCGTTTGATGCTTCCTAAATTAACTTGAGACTAAGGCGCTTGCAACCCACCCTTCCTTATTCTCTTTCCTCACACTCGCGCGTAGATTTGGTCCTTCAAAGTGGTCACACGATTCACTTTTGTTTCCCTTATATCTCCAAGTCAAATGGGTGCCAAGTATAAGGGAAGCCTGATTCGGGCATAGGGAAAGGAGTACGACCACTCGAAGAAGTCCAAATCAAGTGCGGCGATGTCGAAGTCGAAAATCCCATTTCGACATCGCGAAAAATTCAGATTAAAATTTCGAGTGCTTATTTAGAAAATTGCGGAAGCAACGAACCCTTCGCTGATGAAATCTGACCCTTCAACGGAGTATTCGTCAAAATATCTGGAAATAACAGTTAACCAATCGGTTAACGCAAAATCGCTAGCCAACTGACAGTCGCCGATGCATTGACTATCAGAACGAAAGACTGAAAAATTAAGGAAACATCATGATAATAAAACCCTGTTGATTCCTGATATTCCGATATATAAATCTCCGCTGGCGATGCCTCGGTTCTGAATATGGCCGCTCATAGCCGGAATGGCGAAACCTATCACACTATCACATCGGGTTAGTTCAGGTGGATGGGAGAGTATGATATCAGCCAATGGCGGCTTGCCGGCACATAGATACACACCCCAAGTGACCCCAAGATGGCCACGGGGGTCCGAACCGGCTTCACCCGGTACCGGTCCCGTTCCGCTCGCAGCTCCTCCATGCCTTTCTCCGCGGCCGACTGGTCGTCCAGGATCCCCGCGACATCCTCCTCTAGCCCATCCTTGGCGTTGTCCAGGCGGTCAAGACGATGCACAATGGCGTCCATCCCCATCTTCGGGTACTTGCCCATGACGAAGGACACGTGCTCGCAGTGGCACGCAGCGTGCTTTCCGCCGGATTCAGCACGTCCCGCGGTTCCCGGCACCTCAGACTCATCGCCCATGGGCGTATCGCCTATGGCATCCGTCTCTGGTCCCGTGTGCCGGGGCACAGGTGCCGTCCGGGCTCTGGCTGGCCTCTCCTGAAGGATATTTGGGGGGAGGGGGCGACCTCGAAACTTCCCTTCGGCATGCACACCTCAAACCCCCAAACCCATGAAGGCGAAGTCTTCCACTTGCATTCACGATTGTCCAAAGGATTCTGTGATCCTTGCCTCGGCCATGACACAATCTGGCGTCCTGGGCAAGGAGATGAAGGTATATGTAGACAAAGAAAATATGTAGACAAGTAATATGTACAAGTAACAATCCTATACTATAAAATAGCATAAAAAAGAAGACGAAATGAAGGCGACGGCGTCGCGGCCATCAGAAAATCTGACGGCTACGAGGCGTCGCCATCAGGATCTCCACTGAGATCCTGCCCAAACTGGGCCAACCAGTGGTTTTTGGGCGAAAAACAATGAAATAAAGTGATTTTTGAGCCAAAAACGCTCATTTCACGCGTCTCCCCCCAACGCGTCGCGTAGCCGACACGACGCGTTTCTGTACCAATTCAACCTACATATGAAAAGGCCCACTGTTGGGCTACGCCATAGGCGTCTGGGCGATTCCTGGAATCGCCTCAGCATTTTTTGAAAAATGCGTGAACGCGCCACTTTTCGCAAAAATGGACCTTCGCGGAACGCCGCGAAAAAGGTCACGCTATAATCTTTTAGTTCTAAAAACGATAAAACAATAATAAAATTGCCTAAAATCTTTAGAAATCGAGGAATAAATCCTCGTTCTGGAGCTGCGTCGCGCAGGCGACGACTGTCGTCGCCAGCCCAAAAAAGACGTAAAATGTCGATTTCTGGGGTATTTTACAGAAATCCCACAGAAATCAGGATGCCGTAGCATCCACAGGAAAATTCCTGATCTGGCCTGGCGAAGAGCGCCACAGGCTGGGCAGCGGGTATGGGTGAAGCACCCCATACCGCTTCACCCCCCTCCTTAGAAGCCTTGCCTATATCCAAAGGAAGGCAAGGCCAAGGAGGCGCTCTGACCCCTGCACTGAACTGGTTTCACACTGATGCAGCAGGACAGTGGGGGGGGGGGGGGGCTTTGTGGTAAAAAAAATTCATGCCACTTACATGTAAAAAAAATTATTTTTTTTTTTTTTGATCTCGATATATTCATAGGGCAATTTCCCCTCAGGCGACCACACTGGTCCCTGGCACTCCTCGTAGCCTGTAGTTACATGAACAGAGGCGCTGCAGGGCCTTCCGCCCTGACTGATGGCGCTTAGGCGCACATATGGGCCCTTTTTCTCCATGGGCATGGAAATCAATAATTCAATAAATTCAGAAAAAGTTATTTAGGGTCAAACCCAAGGCAACGACTTCCTCGCGCCTGAATTTAGGGCCATTTCCTGCCCAAGGCAACCCGTGCCAGTTTAGGGTCGATTCCCAACCCAAGGTGACGAATTAACGCACCTAATTTGGGGGATTTAGGGTCATTTCCTACCCAAGGCGCCCCACGCCTATTTAGGGTGGGACCGAATCAACCAACCCAAGGCGACGAATTAACGCGCCTTCTTGTGCACTTCGCAGACGTCGTCGTCGTCGCTGTGGTCGTCGCCCAGCTGCGTCGGGCTGGACTTGGGGGCTCCATAGGGTCCATGGGGAAGCCATGGTCTTATCCATCGTCAGGGTCCTTCATCGCGTTGATGCCCTTGACCTTAGCTCCTGCAGTTTCCCAGCGAACAGCGATCAGCGATCCGCGTACTCCTGCAGTCTGGGCGTCGTCGCCGTCCGCAGGCCGTCACACGCCCTTGGTGGCCTTGGCATCGGCAGAATCCTTTTGAAGGATATTTGGGGGGAGGGGGCGACCTCGAAGCTTCCCTTCGGCATGCACACCTCAAACCCCCAAACCCATGAAGGCGAAGTCTTCCACTTGCATTCACGATTGTCCAAAGGATTCTGTGATCCTTGCCTCGGCCATGACACAATCTGGCGTCCTGGGCAAGGAGATGAAGGTATATGTAGACAAGGAAAATATGTAGACAAGTAATATGTACAAGTAACAATCCTATACTATAAAATAGCATAAAAAAGTAGACGAAATGAAGGCGACGGCGTCGCCGCCATCAGAAAATCTGACGGCTACGAGGCGTCGCCATCAGGATCTCCACTGAGATTCTGCCCAAACTGGGCCAACCAGTGGTTTCTGGGCGAAAAACAATGAAATAAAGTGATTTTTGAGCCAAAAACGCTCATTTCACGCGTCTCCCCCCAACGCGTCGCGTAGCCGACACGACGCGTTTCTGTACCAATTCAACCTACATATGAAAAGGCCCACTGTTGGGCTACGCCATAGGCGTCTGGGCGATTCCTGGAATCGCCTCAGCATTTTTTGAAAAATGCGTGAACGCGCCACTTTTCGCAAAAATGGACCTTCGCGGAACGCCGCGAAAAAGGTCACGCTATAATCTTTTAGTTCTAAAAACGATAAAACAATAATAAAATTGCCTAAAATCTTTAGAAATCGAGGAATAAATCCTCGTTCTGGAGCTGCGTCGCGCAGGCGACGACTGTCGTCGCCAGCCAAAAAAAGACGTAAAATGTGGATTTCTGGGGTATTTTACAGAAATCCCACAGAAATCAGGATGCCGTAGCATCCACAGGAAAATTCCTGATCTGGCCTGGCGAAGAGCGCCACAGGCTGGGCAGCGGGTATGGGTGAAGCACCCCATACCGCTTCACTCCAAGCCCTCGGCGTCGTGCTCCAGGCTGGGTTCTGGGGCCGTGTTCGCCCTTTTGGGCGGTCTGGCCGTCTCCTCTGACTCCGAAGGTGGCTCATAGGCTGTCCGATAGCCCTCGGAGTGCTCCTCGGATTCCCACAGCCTGACCGGGCTAGGGTCCGTATCCATAGCCCCGGCGTCCCTTGCCGCGGACTTGGGTGACCCGCGCTTCCGGTAGCGCCGGGCCCGTCCTCCACTGCTGCCTGAATGGCAGGCCTCATCAGAGTCCTCCGCGGCGGAGCGGAGGTTGCATGCCTTTCGGCAGCGACGCTCACACATGGAGACCAGGTCCTCCATGTCACGTCCTCCTCTTCCCGAATGTCGTACTTCTCTTCGGGCTTCAACTTCCGGAGTTCGCCATGCTCTTGAACGTCTCGGTTCTTCTATGGCTCCAATCTCCGGCGTGCTCTCCACCGAGTCCACAATACGCACCCGGGGCGTACTTGGGCAGGGCTCATAAGGGCCCAAGTCCCCCGGTCGGCGGTAGGTAGGGGCAGCAGGTACGCCTCTGCTACCATAAAGAAGGTCCCTACCAGGACCGGCCCCCGCTGTGCCCCTTCCGCCTGTTACCCCTGCTTATTTACTCCGGATCAACGATTGCATTTCTCAAAATCCTCAAAGTCCAGGGTCCAAAATCCAAAAATATAGAAAATGTAATCCTCCTTCAACCCTGAACAGCAACCAGATCCCACAAATACAGCAATAGCCCAATTTACAATCCAAATCAGGCTGCGGGCTTCCGTTCAGCACACCGGTCGTCTCACGGTGGCGGGCATGTACAAGAATTGCACCAAAGAGGAAAGCCCTGAAATTGGCATATGAACACAAATAAAGCAAAGTTGGGGAAAGGGGTAAACATACACATTCACAGCCATAAACCCCTCATTCCCTGGACTCAAGACCTTCCCTTGACTCACCAACACATTGCCCTGAACCAGGTCAAATGAGATGGCTGAATCCCGTGTGTCACAAGTCATTACACAAACCCCAAAAATGTGTTCACTCCCAAGCCTCTAAATCCTAGCCCAAAAGGGGAGGTGGCGTGTCATGGCCTAGAGTGGCACTCGGGACCATGCCCTACCCTGACATAACCTTGGTTGGACTTGGAATCGAATGGGCTTAGAGAAATGACCTATGAGTTTGAACTCATAACATGCCAAAAAACTGCCAATTCACACCATATTGGCCATATATCACATATATGCTCAAAATTGAAGTTACCACTTATCCGAAGGCTCAAAGCATGCATGGAATCGAAGTCTAATATTCATGGAGGATATAGACCAAAGGTCAATGCCCATGTACATCTCCACTTTACCCTCGAAACCCCTTCGGATATGGGCGCCACGCACTGCCCAAGTCAGCCCATGATCTTGAGACCAACTCTTGTAATCCTTCGTGCGCCAAGCCAAATGGAGTACGCGATCCGGCATATGGTGGTGTTCAACTCCGAAGCATATGCCAACATATGAACAACATACCATGGTTCGACTCTCCATAGGCTTCTTGCTGTTTGCCGACCAGGTAAGTACACAAAACGCAAAAATGAGCATAAAATGAGGTCAAAAGCATGAAAATATGACCAAATACAAAGTTGTCATGATAATATATCTCTATGCTCACCCATGATATCCGCTCATGGTTCCATACACAAATGATTGGAACCATTTGCGAACAATTCCGCCACTTGGATCCCCAATCAAGCGCATGGAGATACCTTCGCCACTCATATCTACATGCCCCATGAAAATGGGAGTGCACTCATGGATCTCTTTGCCAAACATACCATGAGCAATACATATGCGGTACACTTAGTCTAGCGCTTTGAATCCCACAATTGGGACATGGGCAAAACCCTTGTCACGTGTGGCTCCCCATCTCTTCGGCCACACGAAGATATATAACATGGGCGTGAGCATATCAAGGCAAATACCATGCATATAAAACATACCCTCAAAAGTGGCTCCCACCATGATATGCCATGTCCCTCCATGGACATAACTTCACGTTAAAAATGCGTAGGAACCCAAGGAAAGTATCTATGCAACCCCAACACTCATGCGGTACACTCGAAAGTCGCATTAAAATATTCGGTTGCACGGTCCAAGAGTTATATATCACTTTATACCCTCTTGACCATTATCCCTTGCTACACCGGGCATGTGTACTGTAAGTGCGGCTAGCCCCATCTGCTCAGATTTTCAGACATTCTGTCCAGATTGGCTACATTTTGGTCATTTTCTTTGCTTCGGCGGAATCGCCGCCTCGCAGCTCAGTCTCAGGATCAGACCTATATATTTCTGATATGCCGGATCTGATTCCGCGGTCCATTCTCCGTAAATCCGCCGCGTTCCGATCATTTACCTGGAATCGCCATTTGCCGCTGACGCGCGCTCGCGGGCCAGATCGGCCAAACATTTTTCATAATTGGATTTATATAAATCTTTTCAGACAGTTTTGGACACTCAGATGTATCTAGAATAATCCGCATCAATTTTCTTCATAGACTGGGATTTTCTGCCGGATAACACTCAACATGGACCTTGCTTCAGTTGTTGCTGCTCTCGCCTCCGTTGGTGTCCGAGTATCCGGTTCCACCCCCAATAGCAGCGTTCAGGGAGACTCCTCGCGTGCCTGCCCCACTGGTCTTGCCGGCCCCGAGCCCTCCGGCACCTTCCACGACCCAGGGCAGCACTTTCATGGTAGCAGAGGCTACCTGAATGTTGTTCCTTTGGTGTCCCAACCACAGCTAGCTCCCCAGTACGGCCCCGTAGACTCCGCCGCTCCTGGAGACGTAACAATTACGCTGCCGTGGTGCTGTGCGAACGAGGCCTTGAGAGGAATGCCTTGCGCAAGCCCAAGCTGCCCAAGAAGGGCACAAATCAGCAGCTGTGGAGGCCCAGATTACCATCAAGATCCCAGTCGAAATTGGCCATCAAGCAGCTGGAATCTCCCAGCCTACGCCGATGGCAACGCTCCGGTGGAGCTTACGGACCTGGCAGGTACTAATACTCCTTACCAATGTCCAAATTTTGAGACCATCGACGCCGACATTGACGACATTGAGATGGGTGGTCCAGGTGAGGTACCTACCTATAATCGACCAGCCTCTTGGGCACAATGGGACAACCATTTGTGTTCAGAAGTGACCCGTAACCTTGAGGCGCTTGAGGCCCTTTGTCTATTAGCCACGTCTAAGCTGATAGGACAAGAAAGAATCGCCTCTGATTTTTTAATGGAATATTTTTTCCTCCTTCAGGAAGAAATTAATACCAGGATGTGGTGGCGTTCTCAAGAAGATGACTCTTTTGCCATTTTTTTGCAGATCTGGGAGGCAAGTCCCTTCCCGAAGGAGAAGACCAAGGCACCTGTTGCCGGGCCCTCCGCCCCTCGTCCCCCTGTTTCCATCCGCGACGATCTAGCCGCCGCGGTTGAGGAAGGAATTTTAGAGGCAGCCAGGCAGGCAAGCCTGGAAATTAGGGCTGAAGGAGCTCCCCAAGTGGACTCTTGGCTGCGGACCACTGAGATTAGCGGTCCGACAGCCTGCTCAGGCCCTTCAGGACACGGTATGTACTGTCCTGCCGACTGCTCCTGCAGATGCCAGCGAGATACTGAGCTCCAATTGCTCAAAGATCAAATGCAACTCATCATTCAAACGCTGGGAATTAAAGATCTTTTCAAGACACACATGCGGTCTGAGGGCGCATCATCGGTGGAACAAACAACAGAACCGTCGGAGGAGGCGACAGAAATTTTTTCGATTGCTCCTTCGGTGGACTCTAAGACCACTGACGCAAGGATCAGCAGGACCAAGCTAAAGAAAAGGGTTACAATCTCCCGATCGCAGAGTAGGACGGCGAAGGCTAGGACTGAGGCTCAGAATGCCAAGCGAACTGCCTCCCGTACTGCCCCTCCTGCTGCTGATTCCAATGCATTAGCCCAGCTGTTGCTCGCCCAGACCCTCGCCGGAGCTGGTGTGGCGAATGATGCCGCCAAGGTGTCTGCCATTACGGCCGGTGTTGGGCTGGATTCGCTTCTTAATCCCACTTCATTGCGACTTCGTCAGGTTGCCAAGCAACCGAAGTATAATGGAAACCCCAGACGTTGGCCTCAGTTCCAACGGGAATTTAGATTGTGGGTTAAGACTCAAAAACTCCAACATGATCAGTTCCTGATGGCCCTCTTGGACTGCCTTGAGGGAGCGCCGGCCAACACTTGGCTCAGGACCTGGAGTGATCGTGAGGATTCAAGTTCCCCCCTTACCTTTGATGAGGTGTGGGAACAGTTGGAGGTACGTGGATCCCGGCTGCCAGAGGACCATTACCACCAAATGTTGAAGAATTTTCCTTCAATCTCACGATTAATCTTGCACGAAGTGCAAGACAAAAGACAGCGCTTCTGGAATCTAGTGGAAGAATCTGAACATTCAGGCGAAAAGTTTTCTAGTGCCGAGCTGAAAAATCTGATTTTTGACAAGATCCCCTCAGAAACCGCCGCCACCCTTCGGAACAAACAGTCCGAAGAAAAGGTCAAGACCTGGTGGGCGGAGGTCGATGGCTTCGATGCCTCGGCCAACAGGTTTTCCGTCAGGGAATCACTTCAAAAGTGTTCCCCCACGTCGTTTACCAAGGTGAAATTCACTGAAAACACGTGGAAAATCAAGTTTAATGAACACGAGGATCGGGACTTGTTTGTCCAAGTCCTCAATAGGGGAGTAAGCTTCCAAGGCCATCGCCTGAAGGCCAGAAACTGGGTGTTTTCGTTCACCCCGAAGGAATTGTGGGAAGAGGTTGAGCGGCTCGCTGACGCCGCCAATCAAAATTTCCATGAGGGTCTTGGGGGAAACAAGAATACCCAGCAAAACACCCAAAATGGGGCCCAAAAGGGCAACAAAAAGGTGAATGACACCCGGAATGTGCAGGATCACTGTAGCATCTGTCTTCTTTTAGGTTCTACGAACCGAGCTAAGTCGCATTCTACTGGTAATCACCGATGGTCTCCTTACGATCACAAGGTGATTGGTGAAAATATCAGTAATCCACAGAATTCAGACAGGAATGACAGACAGGTGCATGGTGGAAAGGGGGGAAAAGGGAATTCGCCCCCCTCCGGTGGAAACAAAAATACTGCAGGCCCTGGCGGGTCCCAAGGCAAAGGAAATCGGACTCCATCCGGCTCCGGTGGGCAGCCGAACGGCCAAACAAATCCCAATGGCAACGCCGGAGGCGGAAATCGAAATCCAGGCCAAACCCCTCAATCCGGTACAAACAAGGGAAATGCTCCAGGATTCCAGGGTAAAGGTAAGGGAAATCCTTCTGGGACCCCTTTCTCTGGTAAGGGCAGAGGGCGTGGCGACGGTGGTGGTCCATCATCCGGCGCCGTGGCCGTGGACGTGGAAAGGGCAACCATCGTGTGGATCAGGTCTCAGGTGCAGATCAGGTGTCCGATGCGGATCGAGATTACGTTGAAAATGCCTTGAATCCAGCAGATGATCCGTTCCAAGATGAGTGGGTCGACGAATCAGGGTGTGTTCACAATGTTAACGCATCCACTGGAGGTCAGAACGCCTAGGGGAGCCACGAAAATCGCCCCTCCCCAGGCGATTTCAGGCATGATCCCCAGATTCCGGATCGACCATTACTTGATGTAGGGTCGCTTGTCTCCTCTCCCCTGGATCCGGCAGCGGATCCTTCTGTTGTAGTGGACGAGGTAGGTGTACAGTCCAAGCACAGGGCCCGTCAGTTTGTCACAAAGCTGTGGGTCTCTGATTGCAAGGGAAATTTCCACCTCGCCACTTGTTTGTGTGACAAAGGATCAGAGGTAAATCTCCAATCCAATTCTTTCTTACCCGACGACTGCGTGTTTGAATCGCCTCATCCTGTTACCCTCGAGGGAGTTTCTGGACATTCTCTCGCAGGTGGGCAACGCGGTTGTTATATATCAACTCATTTGGTCGCTCAAGACCTTTGGGAAGAAGGTAATGTGGAGGAAGTTGTCCTTAAGGATGATTACTTCTATCGTGCCGACATAAAGTATGACCTTTACTTGGGCCATCCTTGGCTTCGCAAGAACAGGGTGGCGCCCGTAGGTCATCGGCGTTGTTTTTTGCTGGAGTCAGGTCCCTTGGAGCGTCCTGAATTTCGTTTTTTGCACGCAGGGTTTAAAAGTGCAGAAGAATTTTTGAAGCAAAAAGTTACACCAAAATTTGGCGAAGATGTCACCATTGCAGAGGTGAATGGGAGTGCCGACTACTCCCGAGAGTTGGAATGTCTTCGTAGGGACTCCCAGCCACGACGCCCTTCGCGCTGGCACTCTTCATCCTACAGAGTTGTCGACAAATGGCGCGATGCAATTTGTGAATATTTTCATGAACACCATTCCTTTTGGCCACAGTATGATGCCTTTGCTAACCGTGAGAACAAGCGCTTTGACAAGCATTTTCGCGACGCTTGGACCCATAAATGGGACAAGAAGTTATGGATTAATCCTCCGTTTCACTTAATCCAGCAGGTCATCCACAAAATCAAGCAAGATAAAACCCAGGCGATTTTAGTTGTGCCCTTGTGGGACGACAAGCCTTGGTTTCAGGAATTGCAAGACATTTGTGTAGATTACATCGAACTTCCCAGGAAGATTAAGCTGTATGCCAGGGACGACACAGGTCCCCTGCCACAGCGGTCCTGGAATTCGCTTGCATTCCTGGTGGATGGAAAGCTTTCTGACTCTAATTCTGCTGATTCTGGTACTGATTCTTGTGTTGGGTCTGAATCTGAGGTTGAGCGTGGTACTGATGATGAATCTATTTTTTCTGATTTTTGTCCGTCAGATACCCAAGGTGATCCAACGTCCAATGGATCCGTCTCGTCTCCCTCTTCCCCAATACGATCGACATCGAAAAGAATCTTCAGTGCACGGGCGAAGAAAAATCTTAAATCGCGCCGCAAATTCAGAGTTTTTTATGAAAAACCCCCTGTGGAAGCTTTCATAGATCCTTTCGAGGAGCTGGATCACGAAGAGAATCTCTGGAATGTCGACACTCGACCCACCTATCTTCAAGAGGCAGTTGATACGGACCTCTTTAGGGACATCCGTAAGAAGATTCTTCCTGCCAAGGCCGAAGAAGTTGCCAAAGTCTTTTCGACAGTAATTGCTGGTGATCAGGTGGACACTGAGTTGTGTTCCAAGTCAAGAGAAAAGATTTTTGAGGAACGGAAGGACACAACCCTTTCAGGAAAGTTGATCAAAGACCCCCCTGTCCGTGGGCAGTTCGGTGAAGCCTTCATCGAGCTTCGTGAAGGGTACAAGGCGAAGAAACAGCGCCCTTATGAAAATCATGGACATAAACATGAGATCCTCAGAAAAATCATCGAGAGAAATCTCAGGGAATTTGGTTGGCTTGAGGGTTGTATGACCAGCGAATGGTGCTGTGCACCCTTCACCGTCCCGAAGCCGCCGCCTGCAGACCAGAACACTATTGATGGTTGGCGAATGGTTGTTGATTTTCGCAATCTCAACGCCGAAACCAAGGCGGATTCACACCCCCTGCCCCTCATTGAGGAGGAAATCGCCAAGAGGGCAAGAGGTCGTTTGTTTTCTGTGCTGGATCTCCGTCACGGCTTTCACCAAATGCCGTTGAGGAAGGACAGCCGACCTCTCACCTGCATGTGCACGCCATGTGGCCCAGTCCAGTGGACGGTCATGCCCACGGGCCTGAAGAATGCCCCTTCGTTTTTTCAAAGAATGATGGAGGATGTGCTTTTTACAGCTCATCCTGAGCTTCGTGCCTTCGTGAGTGTGTACATAGATGACATAATCATCGCGACAGAGGGGGAGGGACTGACCGAAGCCGAGCTGGTGGCCCTACATGAAAAGCAGCTGAACCAAGTTTTGGACATTCTTGATGCCAATCAGCTGATTTGTGGGCCAAAGAAGGGAAAATTATTTTTAAAATCAGTCGAATTTTGTGGTTCTCTCCTAGAGAATGGCACCCGACGACTCAGTCCAGGGAAGCTCGTCGCTATTCAGAAGTGGAAGCGCCCTGAGACGATCACGGAGTTGAGAGGATTCCAGGGTTGTTGCAATTTTTACCACACTTTTGTGCCGAATTATGCCAAATTTGCTGCCCCCCTCACTGAATTATTGAAGGTAGGGAGAGATGCAGGCAAGGCAGGTTCAAAGGTTCGTGTCAAGTGGACTGACGAGTGCGAGGAGGCCTTCCATCACTTGAAGGCGGCCCTCTGTGAAGTCGCCACGTTGCATGTGCCCCAATTCGACCGACCCTTCTACATTAGAACCGACGCTTCTAGGTACGCGATCGGAGCTGTCCTTGAACAGGTTGATGAAGCCACCGGCGATCATTACCCTCTTGCATTTTGGTCTCGGAAGCTAGCCCCACGCCAAATGCAATGGTCGCCGCGTGAGCAAGAAACCTACGCCATAATCTGTGCTTTAAAAAAGTACCAATCGTGGGTTGGCACCAATCGAGTCGAGGTCCTGACGGATCATCGATCTCTGGAGTATTGGGCCACTGAACACATTGATACTGTCGCGAGTCCAGCTGGTCGACGGGCCAGATGGCACGAATTTCTCAGTCTGTTTGACCTCCATGTGTCGTATTTGCCTGGAAAACACAACACGGTAGCGGCTGCTCTGAGCCGATGGGCTTACCCCGCTTCAGAGGGGCTGCAAAGTACCAACATCCATGGTACGGAGCAGGACCGCCATGTAATAATCGAATGGGATCAAGAAGAAAAGAAACTCATTCGACGTGCATGCATGCAATGCGCTGTTAAACAGAACGCATTACCGTGCCATGACATCACGGCCTTTTCAAATCCGGCGCATGCTCATGAGATCTGCACCAAAACACTGAAAGTCGTGGAAAAAGTCACCGATCCCTCCTCAGGGAGTGTGAAACGGTTTGACTATACCCGACGAGTAAGTCGATTTCGGTTGATCCAGGGCATTAAGCGTCGTGATCCGGCCAAAACTCCACCCCTGCCGAAAGATTCCCTTATCATCCGTGACTGGACGTCCGATTATCTGCAGGATCCCATGTTTAAAGAGGTCTTTGGAAATCTCAAATCCAAAGATGCTCACAAGGATGGGATTTTTTCAGAGTATTCGTTGGATGGGGGGAAGCTGTGGATGGAGGGTAAATTGTGCGTACCAGACGCCCTGGCCCCCCGAGTGTTAAACTGGTGGCATAAATGGGAGTCCCCCCACGCACATGGCCGTCGACTGTGGTCGATGATTAAACATAGGTTGTTTGGCTCACGGCTATATACTCACTGCATGAAAGTAGCCGCCGGATGTGCCCAATGTGCTGTCTCGACGCCCCCCAGCGCGAAGAAGCACGGCCATCTGAGGCCACATCCTATTCCGGAGCGCTTCTTTAACAGAGTCACCAGTGATTTCTTCTATCTCGGTGAACTTGATGACGAAGAGTGCCATTGGACTAATAAAAAAGTCAATGGTGTGCTCCTTATTCAGTGCCGTCATTCCGGCTACATGCAGGTGTTGCCTTGCAACATCGAGTCGATGACTGGCAAGGCTGCCGCCAAATGGTGCGCGCAGACCTGGATGGGAGGCTGGGACGTCCCATCCGAGGTGGTGACGGATTCAGGCAAAGAGTACACCTCCGAATGGTGGAGAGAATTATGAGCTCGCCTTGGAATCCACCATCTCCGATGTGAAATCCACTCGCATCGAGCGCTGCCTGGCGAAAGAGCCGGCCGCTCAATTATAAATATGCTTCGTAAGGAGCTCGCGAGTGAAAAGGATTTCCATTGGATGGAAGTTCTCTTCGCATTGCTTCGCCGTTACCACAACACGCCTTTGTATCATGGCCTTTCTCCAAATGAAATTGTCTTTGGACGAAAGAAGTGTTGGTGGAACATGCCGTTGAATAATCCTCGCCCCTGTAAAGATGCTTCGTTGTTTTTGGACGACGTCCAACGAGCAGATAAAACTGTCTCCAAATTAATCGAAAAGCATCAAGCTGACTGGCTTTGGGTTCAGAATCAAGGCCGAAAAAACCCCCACAATTTTGAAGTCGATGATCGAGTTTGGCTTCGAAAATCCGAAACCACCCTGGACGGAGATGACAAGCTTCTTCCCTTGTGGGAGGGGCCATTCGCTGTTACAGCGCGTCTTGGTGAGAACAGGTGGAGGATTCGTGTGGATGTCAGCAGGGAAATTGACGTTTCGGGCGATCGCCTCAAGAGAGAGATCCCCTCCCCCAAGGATCGGGTTAAACCCCTTTTTTGGACTGCGAAACATTTGTCTGATCGGGTCATCGAAGGGGGGAAGTACGAACTCAAGAGGATTGTTGAAGCAAGACGTGATGCCAAGGGCGAATGGGAATTTCTGTGTGAGTGGAGGGGCTTTGATTCCAGTCACAACAACTGGGAACCAGCCCAATCTTTTGTCCATGGATACACCAAGGGGTTCATCGACTTCCTGAAGAAGCACCCCGAAATTGGAGTACTCCTGACAGACTGTCTGTCGAAACCAGACAGACAAGTGGAGAGCGACGGAAAACGACCTGTGGTGAATCGAGATCCAGCCTTTTACGGCCCTCAGCAGCCACATTCCAGGGCTGATCCGTCGATCCCCCCTCCTGCGGTCAGGCCAGCCCAGGAGCCAAATGAGGACCAAGCTTCGAGTTCGGCCGCTGATTTGCAGCGCCCAAGCCGTACGAGGGCCCTACCAGACAGGTTGGTGGTCACATGTATTCGTGCTTGGCCGAATTCGACTTGAAAGAACCACATTCTGCTCAATCCACTGTTCATTCTTTCTGTTTATGTCATGATGTGGAGAACTGCGAATGTTTGATAATTTGACGTCAATCAATCAATTTTTCTTTGGTCTCCGTTCGGTAGCGTATCGAAAGTCGAAAACCGAAAGCCACGGAGTGTGCTGCCGTGTTCAGAAAAAACCAAACTCAGGCTTGATTCAGGCAGATTCGGGGTAATCTTGTCTCTGTTGGTCTGTGCATCTTTGGAATTTGGCTACTCGTGCAGATGGAAGCAAATGTACATAGTAAAAACGCTGGCCAGCGACATTCACCCCTACAGGCACCCCCTGTAGTACTGGCTGCACCAGATGCGACGCCAGGAACTCAGATCGTACCTTCATTTGCTGTGATGCTAACGCCAAAGTCCAGATTCAGATCCAGGATCCTCAAATTTGCTTTGAATTTCTCAGGTTTGTCCATCATTCTGCCACTGTTGTGCAATACCCCGACATCAATTGTTCAGACAACCTTCACATAGGAGCTCTAGGGACTTCTAACAGCAACCTCTGAAGTCCGTAAGCTTCGTTGTATTTTTGGCACACGCCAATGTGAGCTCAATCCGACCAGAAACTGTCGAGAATGGTGAATCCAAGTGTCTTGTGGGACTCATTCGAAAGATTGGCCTTGTCCAAGTCGATTGACACCGCCGCCACTGTAAATAAAGGACTCTTCGGTGTCTCTCAGTTATATACTGTCAGTAAAGCGCCTTCAGCGAACCTTCGGCGCGTTACATGCCAAGGATCCAGGGCCAGCATGTCCCATCATGATGCATCATCACATGATCCACATTTTGATGGAATCTGTTGGATGCTCGCGAACCAACGTGCCTGAAAGCACAATTGAGCTGAATAAACGACAATATATATTAACTTTAGTCTAAACGAAAGTGTTAGTAGTTTCAGTCCTAGACATTCCGCTACATTTCACCTTCATCTCAGGGAATTTACTCATTTTAGGACAATTCAGATTGATTTCCTTGTCATCTCTTCTCATTCCTCGAAGATCTGTCGACGGCTTTGCCTAACTTCGTTGACGCTTATGATCTTCTGTGCACTTAGGGTCTGTAGACTACATTTGTATTTGTTTTACCTCTCTGTGATTGTTTAATCTCCTTCATCCCTGCCCAAATTCATTCTCATTTTGCTGAATCTTGTGATCATCCGCCAGATGCGCCAAATCTGAAGCACATGCTGCACTTTTCAGAACGAGAAAAGCGGGAATAACACGATGTAGAGTTCGGCGAGGACACCGTAGCGTGCCCGCGACAGCGAAACTGTGCCAGAGCGCTGAGATGTCACTCCATTTCTTGATCCCCCCACTCAATCCACCAGTAATCTACCTCATTCTCAACCAATGCATGGTTTGGTATCGATTCTCGATACGTTTACATGCTTTTTGGCCCTTGACCTAATGTTTTACTGCACGGAGGACTGTTCGTCACTTCTCATTCTGTCTCATTTCAGGTTCATCCATCCTGATTCAGTGCCAATTCAGCCCAAATCAGGTCAGATCAAGCAGATTTCGCCCCATCGAGGCTACATTTCTATTCTTTTCTGGGACTTACCCGCACTACGTTCTTCGTTGACGTAGCGACACACCCCAGTGTGTTTTTGGAGGGGGAGTGTAAGTGCGGCTAGCCCCATCTGCTCAGATTTTCAGACATTCTGTCCAGATTGGCTACATTTTGGTCATTTTCTTTGCTTCGGCGGAATCGCCGCCTCGCAGCTCAGTCTCAGGATCAGACCTATATATTTCTGATATGCCGGATCTGATTCCGCGGTCCATTCTCCGTAAATCCGCCGCGTTCCGATCATTTACCTGGAATCGCCATTTGCCGCTGACGCGCGCTCGCGGGCCAGATCGGCCAAACATTTTTCATAATTGGATTTATATAAATCTTTTCGGACAGTTTTGGACACTCAGATGTATCTAGAATAATACGCATCAATTTTCTTCATAGACTGGGATTTTCTGCCGGATAACACTCAACATGGACCTTGCTTCAGTTGTTGCTGCTCTCGCCTCCGTTGGTGTCCGAGTATCCGGTTCCACCCCCAATAGCAGCGTTCAGGGAGACTCCTTGCGTGCCTGCCCCACTGGTCTTGCCGGCCCTGAGCCCTCCGGCACCTTCCACGACCCAGGGCAGCACTTTCATGTACACACCAAAGGCGTTTGATGCTTCCTAAATTAAGTTGAGACCAAGGCGCTTGCAACGAAACCTTCCTTATTCTCTTTCCTCACACTCGCTCGTAGATATGGCCCTTCAAAGTGGTCCCACGATTCACTTTTGTTTCTCTTATACCTCCAAGTCAAATGGGTGGCAAGTATAAGGGAAACCTGATTCGGGCATAGGGAAAAGAGTATGACCACTCGAAGAAGACAAAATCAAGTGCGGCGATGTCGAAGTCGAAAATCCGATTTCGACATCGCGAAAAATTCTGAATAAAATTTCGAGTGCATATTTAGAAAATTGCGGAAGCAACGAACCCTTTACTGATGAAATCTGACCCTTCATCGGGGTTTCCGCCAAAATATCTGGAAATAACAGTTAACCAATCGGTTAACGCAAAATCGCGAGCCAACTGACGGTCGCCGATACATTGACCATCAGAACGAAAGGCTGAAAAATTACGGAAACATTATGATAATAAAACCCTGTTTATTCCTGATATTCCGATATATAAATCTCCGCTGGCGGCGCCTCGGTACTGAATATGGCCGCTCATAGCCGGAATGGCCAAACCTATCACACTATCACATCAGGTTAGGTCAGGTGGATGGGAGAGTATGATATCAGCCAATGGCGGCTTGCCGGCACATAGATACACACCCCAAGTGACCCCAAGATGGCCACGGGGGTCCGAACCGGCTTCATCAAACGCGTCGGTGTCGAAGGTGGCGAACGAGAAAGGGATGTCCTCTTCCCCCACGTGAACAACTCCTTCTGTCTCCCCACTTGTCAGCTGTACAGCTCCGTTGCCCACCTTGACTCCGAAAATTTCACCCATTTGCGTCTGGCCTTGCTCCACCAGTCTCTCCGCCACTAAGCTGTTACTGGCGCCCGTGTCGAGTAACCCATGATACTTTTGCTCCCCCATTGAGACCAGGCACGCGTAGAGCCTCTTTCCCGAGGTCCCACCACTCTACTTCTGTGCGGCCTGAAGGGTCTTGAGTGGAATTCTGTGCTTCTCGCATTGCTTGAGAAGGGACTTCTCCATGGACAACAGCTTCCTCTTCTTTTTGTTGCTTCCTTCCTCTTCAGGTGCTGCCACAGGAGCGGGATTCGGTGCTGGCTTCGGTGAAGGTGCACGCTTCGGCGCAGGCTTCGGAAACGGCTGCGCGGCCGGCTTGTGGTTAGCAGGTTGACCTTGCGGTGGTGCTTGGTGTTGTGCATTCCAGTCTTCTTGTTGTTTCTTGTCATCCTTTTGCTTCTTCCAACAATTCGACGCTGTGTGGTTCCTTTTTCTACAGTATTCGCAGTAGATGGTAACCTTGAAAGCAGGTGGAGGATGTTCTTGCGTCCATTGCCAGCCTCTTCCACCTTTGCCTTTGCCGCCGCCTCGCCCTGACCTTTTCCTTTTCCTTTGCCACCGCCTTTGCCTTCTCCTTTGCCTTCGCCAGTAAACAATTCGGCCTCAGCGTTGTACTGCGCGTAGTTGAGGTGCGCGTGGCGGTCGGCGGCTTGATCAGACTCTCGCTCCATAGACAGGGCTTTAAGCAGCCTTAGTAGATCGGAGTAGCTGTGGGTAAGGGCCTTGCGCGCTGGCGTGTCTTTGCACTCTGACCATGTCTTCGCTGGGATCTTGCTGCGCAGGAGAATCAGTTTGTCGTACTCAAAGTAACCACAGGTAAGCCTTGCAACCAGCTTTCTGATTCTTGCCTCCATCTGATTAATCTCGTCCAGCTTGGGGAACTCCTTAAACTTGGAGAGATCTAAGAGTTGTTGGCGAATGTGCATATCAGTCTCGAACACAGGGAAGGTCTCCTCAATCTTAGAAAGAAACTCCACGAAGGTGTTAGATTCGGACAACAGGTCTTCTAGGAGTTGGCGCAACCAGTCTGCTTTGCACCCAGTCACCACGAGGTCGGCTTTGATCATGTCTGACGCTTTGGTTTGACCTGTGAGTCTCAGAAAGCGCGCGAAGTCCTTTGCCCAGAAGACAATGTTCCTTCCAGTGAACACAGGCAGTGGTGTTTCGATCTTCGCCGGGGCGACACCCTTCCTTTCTCTCCTTACCTCCGCTTCTTCTTCAGAGTCTTCAGTTTCGAGCTCCGTTGGCACCACCAAACACGAAAGAATTGGAAGGCCATGTAGGTGTGCTTCGTGTAGCGTCTTGATTAGTACTGATTTCTTGAACAAGGGCGTCGACTTGCCATAGGTTTGTCATGGAACAAAGGGCGAGCGCTTGTCACCTAGGTACGACAGGCCTGTGATGGTGGTGTCCAGGTCTAACAACTTGCTGCCTTCCTTCATCTGATTCAGTTCAAGTGTCAGCGTTTCCATCTTGTGTAAGAGGTCGTGTAGCGTAGGGTCTTGCTCTTTCCCAGTAGCGCGAGGTGGTAGTTCGTACTCATGTAGATCGTGCAACTCGTCGCTCTCCTTCTTGTCGTCGCGCGCCAATAGGTCCCTCAACACCTTGTCTTTGCCCATTGTTTTCAGGTGTTCTGCAAGATCTTCTAACCATTCGAACTCCGCATCAACTTCACGTGTTTGTCCACTTGCGCGCGAAGGGCCAGCCTCGCATGTGCGTGTGGTCCACTCTTCGTTCGCATAACCAGTCTCTGGCAGCTGCATTGCTTCACGCATGGGTCTTGCTTCGCGCGCAAGATCAGCCTCGAATAGTATCCTGGTTTCGCGCGCAAGCCTTGTCTCGCGCGCAGGACCTGCTTGGGGCGCGAGCCTTACCCTCTCTCCATGCGCGTGAGTGTCTTCGTACGCGCACCCAGAAGATTGCGAGGGAGTTGGTACAGGCTTTGCTTCTGTTAGAGTGTTAGCGCCGTGCAATGTTGACTTCTCTAACTCTCTCAATCTTGACTTCTCTGACTCACTTAACCTTGCATTCCTTGCCTTCAGTGCCCTGACTCTCTCTCGCTCGGCGCTCCCTTTTAACCTTATCCCTGAACGCACACGTACCCTTCTGAGTGTCTTATCTTCTCACCTTTTTGCCTTTGAACTTTTGGGTGGGGCCATGTCAAACAGCTGGGTTGTAGAACTAGAGGGCTAGCCTGGGGTTGATGAAATGTGATGATGATTGAGATGATGAAAATCTCAGATTTTTGAATTTACAAAAATCCGCCAGGCAGGGACTGGAGTTGCTACAACTCCGGCCTCTGCTACCAGAAAGATTTCTGCCTTACACCCTAGCACAAAGCAAAAATTCAGGATCAAACTTGCTGAAAGTCCACCCCTGATTGTAGGTCCATGGCATAAAAGGCTAGACGAAGACCCAAAAATATGCACACGTCTTTAGCGCATAAAATACATGAAAAAGATATGTTTCTGTGGTTTTCTGGGCCTTTTACTATCACCAAAGTTCAGTTCTGACCTTTATCTCTTGAACTGCCCACTCAGTAGGACTGGCCATCATGGAGCCATTCATGTGCCCCATCATGACCCATCATGTCATTTCTGCTTCATGATCTGATTATGAACAATTAGACCTCTGAGAATCTGCCTGTCACCATCATCTTCAATCATTCTTCTGATTTACTGCTCATCTTCACTGTTCATGCAGGACAATCTTGGATTAGCAGCATCATGCTGTACATTGTGGGATCTGGATCTGGATCTGGTTTAAAGTAGGAAATTCACTACCAGACTTCAGCTTAATAACTGAATGCTCATATAAATAGGCATGTTCTCAAAAAGAAACAGCCTCGGTGGGTCCATCTAACTTCCCGACGTACTGATTATACTGCACGGGGCTGCAGGTACGCAAAGACTGAAAATCTCTGCCACCAGAAAGTTCTAACGGGCTTTCACTGTTGAATGCTTTGATGATATTGTTTTGCTTGTGCCTCTGCTTGCTCCCGCTGCTTCTTCATGTAGCTCAAGTTTTCCAAATAAGTATGTTTTGATGAAATCTACCAGAAATACAAGTACCAACAGTGCAAGCAAGGGACCACAGGATCAAATCCACAACATGAAGGTTTGCAGTCAAAGGAGATAGTGTAACAACAAAGGAACCTCACAATAGCTACAGATTTATGAAAAGATAGTTAAGGTAATGGAGCTAGTTTTTGTACAAGGCACTAGTTGTTGTACCACCATAAGTTTTTCACACTTTCCGCATGAAAACTTAATGTTTATTGTAGGATTTAGCATTACTAAAGGGTGCCTTACCATTGGGGCATGCTTGGTTGCAGCTAAATCCGATTGTCTAACAGAAGTTGAGGTCAAGCAAGCTCCTAGGGGGCCTATATAATAATTTTCCCTTTTTTTGCTCTCACCAAGAAATCAGGCAAAATTTGGATGTTTGTTGGAAATGAGGTCCGCTAGGCCCGTGAAACTCCTATTCATAGTGCCAACGCCTTTGCATCACCTATTTGTACCCCATGCCCAAAGGAAAACCATGTTTCTTCGCCTGGCAATGTGTTTTTCTGCGTATACATCCCGTTTTTCATGCACAAAAAATTTTGAAAATTTTTTTTTGCAAAAAAAGAATCAAAAAACAAATCAAACGGATCTCCTGCACCATCCCCTTCGTCGGAGGAAGACTCTGCCTGGTCGGGACCAGGGGTTGCTTCTGGGGCAGGGTCATCAGCCCTTCGGCGTTTCTCAGCTCTGCGATTTGGGGCTGGGCGTGGCCCTGGTTTGGCAGGACGTTTTGCTGCAGGCCTGTCAACCCGTCAACCCGTTTCCACCATGTCTTACCAAACTTACAAAGGAGAGCTGGTGTTCTGCACACTGGTTTTCTCTTGTGCCATGGCTTGAGCTTCATCTTTGATCTCGGACAGTGTAGGGCACACCATTTGATCCGCACACTCATCCATCCAGGTTGTCAAGGGTGACTCCACCAGACAGGGCTTTGGCCCCCTCTTCACCTCACACGGCTCGTAGCGACTGCAGCAAATAGCACAAAGTAAAAAGCGCGACGCGCCCCAGCTTGTTTTCTCTCGCGCGTCGCATCCTCTTGAATGCGCGGCTCCCTTCCACACTGCGTTACAGGTAACCCAGCACACCTCATTCGCCCCATCGCGTCCGTTAGAGTCTGGCGGTGGACTCCCAACTCAGTCGCACCTTGCGAACGCTCTTGGCTTTGATAAGGCAGTCGACGGCGACGCATTCCATGTCTGACGGCTTTTTCCATAGTGGAAGGATGTATGGGAGGGAGGCTTCGGGACCACGCTCTTCTGACGCGTGCTTCCTGTGCGTTGTGCTTTGGTATTTGTTACCTCCGCAATTCAGTGGCGTGCCCTTCGTTTGCTGTCACGCATCTGAACACATCACTCCAGAGAAAAATAAATTTCGCACCTTTCTGTCTAATTTATTATGAATTTCGTCGTAAAATACCTGAGATCTTCTCTCTTCTTTGCTTCAACAGAAACAGGTGGGACCGCGATCCTGTGATCTCTGCGCGGGCCCGTCTGGCACCCATTTCTGCAGTACCAGTTAGATTTTGCATATTGAACGAAAAACATTTCAAAACTTCAACATTTGACCTAAGACATTGTCAATTTATAGCTGCCAGCTTTAATTGCGGCCTATAATTTTAGTGGCATTGATTTGGTACAGTAATTGGCTACTTTACCTTAGAAAATATCCTACAATCATGTGAAAACTGCCCACATGGGCACTCTCTATTTTATAGTGCCATCTAGAGATGTGCACTCTTTGTTTTGGGTTGCATAGGTGCTGAGGTGGCATGGCTTGTGGCATTGAGGTCACTGCCATGTCACATGGGATCTTCCTACTTAGCTAGGCTGACGGGGAATGGAACCCAAGACCTCTCCAAAAGAGGTGCCCCAGCCCCCTAGGGTGGAGACCACTAGGATAGCTAAGCATTCATGAGAAAATATAGAAAAATGTATAGGCTCTAGATTAATCACAGCGCCTCAGTAAGTCCAAGAAATTATGAATAAATCCAATCAGTTGGGGGGTCAGGGGTCCACACAACATCCAAAGTTCAATGCTTGGTGTTATACGTCAAAATGTCTTGTCACCCCTTTCGGTTAAGCCAATACTAACATAAAAATGCGTTATGCCTTTAGGCCTCTCTATGACAACTAAAGCTAACCTTTTGGCAGGGAAATACACTTTTTCTTACTAGCAGTACTCGTGAGAGAAACACAACCACTCAGCAACTTTCATAAATGCAGTTTGCTGCCGGTGGACAGCAGCAAAAAACACTTCACACTTGAGCAACTTCAAAAAATAAAGTCTTGGGGTGTAGAGGTGGTTGTGTTCCCCCCCATCTGACACATGTAATCCAGCCATTGGTCGAAGCTGTTTTCAAGGCAATGAAGGCGTCGTTTCGGAAAAAGGAAGAACACTCGAAAAGGAAAAACCATCACAGAGCCCCATCACTTGCAGACTTTGTACAGCTGCGGACAGATGCATATGTTGATGCAGCGACACCACGAAACATTTTGGCTTTAGGGCATGTGAAATCAGCCCGTGTGGCCCGCAATATTTCCTGGTACATTGTCCCCTTGAGCGCATCCAGCACCAGCACCCTGCTTGCCCTACCAACCTTTCTCACACCACTAATGCATCGCAAAATTCTTCGCAAAACTCTTCTCCTTCGGCAGCTCCTTCCCGGGTCTCAACGAAAACCGCTGCTTCAACACAGTGGAGTGGCAGGGTTATCAATGCAGCGAAACGGGACGATCCTTGGTCGCTGCGCCTCGGGGGCTTTTGTGACAGTCCAGGATTTTTTGGATAACGTCAAGGAGAAAGAGAATGGTGGGGCCGCAAAACCAGCACGGAAGCGGAGGGCACGGCGAGTGGGAGAGCCTCTGGGGCGGATTGATAGGCCTGCAGCACAACGTCCAACCCAACCAAGGCCACGCGCAGCCCCAAAACCCAGAGATGTGAAACGCCGAAGGGTTGATGACCCTGCCCAACAAGCACCGCCTGGTCTTAACGAAACTCAGTCTTCCTTTGACGAATGGAATGGTGCACGATATGCGTTTGATTTGTATGTTCGCTACCAAAGTAGTTGTTGGTGTCTTTGGGTTTGAAAGTGTTTGTCAATGTGGACCACCGAAACAAAGTGATGCACATTGAACCCGGATCGGATTGAAAAATGGTGCAACGACCATGCATTGGCAGTGCGATGAAAGGGATTCATGGCGCAAAGGAAAAGGTACCTCATTGCACACCGGCAGTAAGGCTAGCACAAATTTTCATGACAAAAGATTCGAAAAAAAAAATTTGTCGAAAAAAATCTTTTTTCAAAAAATTTTTCGCATGAAAAACGGGATTCATAGGCATAGAAACACATTGCTAGGCAAAGAAACATGGTTTTCTTTTCGGCATGGGATACAAATAGGTGATGCAAAGGCGTTGGCACTATGAATAGGACGGGTCTAGCGGACCTCATTTCTTACAAACATCCAAATTTTGTTTGATTTCTTAGTGAGAGCCAAAGAAAGGAAATTTATTATAGAGGCCCCCTAGGAGCTTGCTTGACGCAAACTTGTGTTAGGCCATCGGATTTAGGTACAAGGAAGCATACCTAAAGGCTAAGCCACGCTTTAGCATTGCTCTTTCAACGACTCTGCGGAGTTGCCATCAAGAAGATTTGCAGACACACCACCAAAGGATCCCAAAGATGAGCGAATAGAAGCAGGTGAGCCATGCAAATCTTTCCTGGGCGATTCTGTCCCTACAAGCACATACTCACGCGAAGATCCGAACGATTCACAAAACGAGGACTGTGAAGTACGAACTTCCTCAGCAGAAGAAGCGATTGCAGCCGCAACCTCGGCATTATTTTCAGCAATGCCGACAAGGTCCGTCCAGAAGCAAGCTCCCGTCCACGATTCCAGACCCCTTGGCGTTAGATTACACAGTCTCATCTTCAGTGACATCACACCAGCTCAATAAGTTTGCAGCCTTGATACCTCTACTCCCTTAGTAGTTGCTCGACGACTGTGCACTCTCACTGAGTGTCACGAATGGCAAACCTTAAAAATAGTCGCGACAGGGCTCTCCGCCGCCTCCTTCTGCCTGTTGCTTCGCTTTGCGTGAGGTTGCGCTCCTGATTGCAGTCGTCGTGCGCGCTGTGTCAGACTTCCATTTCCACGGGGGGGCACATTTGGGCCACTTGAACGCTTCAACTTGAGTACAGGGTCCGACCCCCCCCCCCGCCTTGGGACCCCCCTCCCTCCCTCCCTCCCTCAGCTCCCTCCCTCCCGCCCCCGGCTCCCTCCCTCCCTCCGTCGGCTAAAGCTGCCCCCCCCCCACCTTCTTCCTCGTCTACTTTACCTCTCTTCCTCCCTCCTTTGCAATGCAATGCATAGACAACAAAGAGTAAAGAAATTCTCCAATGAGCTTGTCAAGAACACGACATGTTTACTCATCCACGAGCTGGCCACTTGCAGGATGCCGCAACCTGTTGTGGTGTGCCTTATCACCCTTGCTGGTGGACACCCACTTGCATTGTGCACATGCACCATGGCCATTTAACAAGGCCGTGGGCTGGTGCTCATCGGCCTTCGACCGCAGCGTGGCATCATACGCCATCTACCACATTCTTCATCTGTGTGCGTGCCACATCCTTATCATCACTAAAGCAGTGACAGGCTAGCCTTTGGCTTACCCAACCAAACAACAATTCCAGTGTCGTAAGGATTACTATAAAGATAAGCCGACGATCGCTCCGAACAAAAAGTTGCGATCGTTACGTCAACGGGTTAACAATGCGGTGGCAAAGACACGTAATCGGATAGCCCAACTCATGCCTAACGTTGTGGTACAAAGTTTGTTGAAAAACCCGAACGGCCAAAATATGACATATATGGTATGGTCATAGATTACACGTAGATTGGTGATCATCAAAGTGGATGGAGGGCCACCGCTTCAAAAAACAACAAGAGTGTCGTAGCCCAAAAGGTACTTGGCCGTTTGGAACTCCTTTACAATTGGTTCGGCCAAACTACCACTTGGGATGTACAAATGCAAGCATTACAAATGCTACTAGCAAATCCTTAGATGCGCTCCACAGACCAACACACCTTAGTTCAGAACCGGCTATTTTGTGGCCAAGGAGACGGAGCAACAGCGAACAGTGCGCAACTTTCACTCTTGTTCAACTCTACATAGAATGCACCATTTCGGCAACCATGCCAAATTATGCCGGATCCAGCAGGAAATTGTATCAGAATTAAAACTATGTAGGTTCCAATCACAATGATATAAAAACTGCATTCATACCGTTCCGAAACAAAGAAATAAATGTCTGCTTGGCCACAAATTCGTCGCCGGCCTGTTGCTCGACACCCAACTTGAGTACGGGCCGCGACCCCCCCCCCCCCCTGTGCTGAAGCGTTCAACTCGCCCAAATGTGGCCCCCCCACGCGAACAAATTTCTCCATTGCCGTCGGAGCGTGGCCTCGAGAAAACACATCAAATTGTCTACTGTGGAAGGTTATCGTTGAGGTTGGCTGAGGATTTGAAAGGGTGGGAGTGGGGTCGTGAGCCCGAAAAACCCCTCTCAACCAACATGTCACCGTAGTGCTGGTCGTACACAAATTTTTGAACACGCTTTCTTGCCTCTGTAGGTTTGGAAATAGACTGTAGACCCTAGGTGCAAGACCACTCGTAAAAAACGCGGAAATATGGATAATGCGTGATAGGAACCTGCACCTGCAGTTTTTCGGGACCCTCCCGACCGCAATGCCCGTAATTTTGCCTGCGGTTCGTGTAGGTGCTGCCTTCAAGACGACCCGTCATAAGTGCCCGTACTTTGGCCTGCAGTTCGTGTAGGTGCTGCCTTCACGACGACCCGTCACAAGAGCCCATAATTTTACGTGCAGTTCGGGTAGGCTTTGGGTGCACTTTTGCTACATTTGAAACATCCACCACCCCAGGGAAATCTCCAAGGAAAACGGCACGCTACTTTCGCAGGTGAAATTGAAAATCCTGTAGGTAATTTTCTTGGTTTTTGTGTACCCAAATGTGTACGATGAAGGACGAGCACCACGGTGACATGTGCCTACGGAACCCCATCCAATCATCTGCAAATCCCTACAACCGTCAACAACCCTCAAGACAACTTGCGACGCCAACGTGACACTGGAATTTAGGGGATTGGCAGGGTCCAGCCTCATTTGTTCTCGGTTGTTTTCTTCTTTTGTCATAGTCCTCTTTTCTTTGGCCTCCTTATTGGTCAACATTAGCGGCAAGGGTAAGATCTTTTCCTGTGTGTGGAAGCTGCGCTAGCTAGGGGGGGGGGGGGGTTCGGCCGGCCGGCCGGCCAGCGCCAACCAGCCAACGAGCCACCTAGCAGGGGGCTCCTCGGTGTCATCTGCGTCGTTGTTCTAAGAGAACAAAACGGTTGATAGTGGCGCATGAATTGTCCCTTGCTGCAAAGGGACAGGTAATGACCGCAAGCGACGAATATTTGACGGCAACAAGGCCGAAAGAGGCACAGCTGATGCCAAATGAAACCAGTGTTGTGCCTAGGCTTGAATCCTTGTTTTTCTCTTCAAACCCTGAAGAAAGTCAACGACGAATGGCCGGAGCAAGGCTGCGTTTGCGCGCGTGCGCGCGCACGTGTGTGTTGGGGAGATCATCATTTGTCCATTTTCACGGTTCAGCTTTTGCATAGCAACATCCTTGGCTTGAAACTGTGCTGCTGCTTGGTGAGAGGTCCTCTTGGACCCAAGGTGTGTGTGTGTGTGCGCGCGAGCGCTCTTGTGTGTGTGTGTGTGTGTGTGTGTGTGTATGTGTGTGTGTGTGTGTGTGTGTGGGGCTATGCTATTACTTCTGGATGCCCGGGATGGAAGTATGACGAATGGACCCTTGGTGCAGCGACTTGTCCTTCATAGAAATCGGCGATGTCAGTGAGACGTCACACCAAGGTGCTCGCCGATGGAGAGGGAAAACTTGGATGAACCCAGGTTGCAATAGGTCTGGAGCACCGTTCGTCTTATAGTCTTATTATTACGCAATACCAAATGTAAGTGCCATGGAATATGGGGCAAACCGGGAGGTAGTGGATCAAGGGTTGGAGCACTATTCGTTGAAAGTTCGGTTCTTCTGCTTACATTGCTGCACTGTTTGTTTGTGGGACTAGCTGCTTGTACGCGCGGCGCCAGACCTCCCACTTAATCTTCTTTAATCTTCTTGACATGTCAATACCACACCAGTTTGTTGTGTCCTTTCTATACTTGTATACGATGACAATTCCTACGGGGTTTGTGTCTAGCGTTTAAGTCAAGGAATGGTACACACAGGGGCGCACGGGGGCAGGATAGAGGAGGGATACGCACCACAGGGTAGAAACCAACGAATGTGCATTTCAAAACTGTGAGCTTGAGGCGAAAATCAAGTGAACTTGAGCTGTGAATTCTCATAGCCTGCTTGTCACACACTATTGAGCCCTTGCTCTTTTGCTTTGCATTGTGTACACTTCCTTACATGAGGGTGGTAACAGGCTACATCTATTTTTATGGCGAGTGTAAGAGCATGTACTTTCTTGCATGTGTGTGGCGACGAGCTATATCTACCCCGCACGGGGTGGCCTTATGGTGCTCATCAGGCTGAGGTATAAAGTCGAAGGTCGCGACACTTCTCTCTATTTTCTAACTTTGGAGAAGTATACTTTGGTACATCCTGCGCTGGGTACGGATTGGCGCCGTGTATACTATCGGATTCACCACACGTGTACGCATAGTGCACGAAGAGAGCTTTGGGATATTCGTACTTGTGTGTGTACGACCAATGCCATATAATCTTTTGAGTTTACCACTCGTGTGCACGGATACGGAATGAGGAACACTGGCATCGTCTGCTCACTGCCGTAGTACCCGTGTCGCCCTTTGTTGGTTGTTGTCTTTGTTCCCAAACTCACCACATGCCCTACCATGTCTTCGTTCCCTCACAAATGGAGCATGGTCCTTCCTCCTTGCTCGGGTGGGCACTCGTTCCTGTTTCTGTTGCTTACATTGCCATCCGGGGTATGTTTTGTGTGTGGGGCTATGCTATTACTTGTGGATACATACCCGGGGATGGAAGTATGACAAATGGACCCTTGGTGCAGCGACTTGTCCTTCATAGAAATCGGCGATGTCAGTGAGACGTCACACCAAGGTGCTCGCCGATGGAGAGGGAAAACTTGGGTGAACCCAAGTTGCAATAAGTCCGGAGCACCGTTTGTCTTATAGTCTTATTACGCAATGCCAGATGTAAGTGCCATGGAATATGGGGCAAACTGGTAGGTAGTGGATCACTATCTAAGGGTTGGAGCACTATTCGTTGAAAGTTCGGTTCTTCTGCTTACATTGCTGCACCGTGTGTGTGTATGTGTGTGTGTGTGTGTGTGAATATTCCTTTATCTACCAGGATACGGGGGGGGTTCGGAGGCTACGGGTGCCTTTTTTTTTCTCAACACCTATGGGGGTTTTTTGAGGTGGCGGATCTGGGCTACTTATTCGTTTTTTTCAATTCAACACGCATTTATTGATTTTGAGTGTTTTTGTGCATTTTTGTGTAAAGTGTAACCTCGTCCGTAGCCTCGGAGGACATAGCCTCCATGGTCATCATGGGTCCTCGGGGATACGCATAGTTGTCTGCGGCTACGGCTTGCTTTTTTCCGTATCCTCTGCCACTTTCCTCCGACAGTTCCATTTTTTGTCATGGACATGCCGGCACCGCCTTGCCCCGTCGATTACCACCTGGAAGGCGCCGAGCTGATGACCTGCAAGTTGTCGGACCTGGAATATGGGAGCTCCGTGGTGCTGCAGGTACCCCTTGCTTGCCTAATGGGTGTTGCACTGGAACAATGCACCGGGGTTACAGAAACCTGTCTGCGGCTACGCCTAAGGTTACGCTTCGGCACGTCCGGGGTTACGGAACGCTGTCTGCGGCTACGTGAGGGGTTACGTGTCTTGCCTCTTTCTTTGCAGACCAAGGAGCATAGCAACATCTTCGTCGCGGGCTGGATCAAGTCGCTCGGCAAGACGGTCCTACTTTTGGAGCTGGCCTGCTCCTACAAGCTCACCGGCGCCAAGGAGATCGACGTGCAGTCACTGGATGAGCTGGGGCGGTGGCATCAGGATCCGCTGCGGCGGTGGAGCCGGTGGTGCCGAAGGGGGAGTTGGAGCTGTACGAGGGCTTCTCGGACCTGTCGGCAATGCGGGCTGGACGCCGTGGGCCGCGTTCATTGCATCTGAGGACGCAGGACCTGGTCGATCTGCCGGTGGACGAGCTGAGCGACAAGTACGTCCAGGCCATGAAGCACGTGCAGGTGATGGCCAGTATGCTTACCGGCATCCACAACGTTGACGAGTTGCCCGTGGCAGGGAATTACCGCTTGGTGTCGGAGGCGGATTGGGACCGCCGATGCCGATCGCAGAAGAAGGCCAAGCGCAAGGTGCGGACACTGCGCGCGCAACTGGGGCAGGATCTGGACGAAGACCAGTTCTCAACGACAAGCTCGAGCGACAGTATGGCAAGTGAAGGCACGCGGGCGGCCGACCGGGAGCGCCGCAAGAAGAAGAGCAAAGCCAAAAGGCAGCGTCTTGCCGCGGAGCAGGCTATGAAGGACGAAGCCCAGCAGGAGAAGATTCAGGAGCTGCAGCGGAAGCTGGAGGAGTTGGAGAAGGAGAGGGCGGCAGTGCCAGCAGCAGGTGGCGCCGAGCATGCAGCAACGACGGACGTGGCACCGGAGGTGGCCGCACCGGTGGTGGCCGCACCGGTGGCTTTGGAGGAGGCAGTTGGGGAAGCCGAGGCCGCAGCAGCGCCGGTGGGGCACGGAGAGGCGCCGGAGATGCACCAGGACCCGGCGGTGGCAGGCGAGACGCAGGAGGAGCCCACACCCCAGCTCTTCCAAGGTGCTGATGTCGGTGAAGAAGAGCCGTTCCACACGGTATGTCATGGCTCAGGGTCCGGGGCTACGCACATTCTGTCTGCGGATACGGGTGAGGTTGCGCTTACGGTTGTCGGGGATACGGATAGTTGTCTGCGGATACGGCAGGGGATACGGTTGTGTTGCTCCGAGGTTACATCAAGTTGTCTGCGGCTACGGTCCAGGATACGACGCATTGCATCCGGGAGTTTCCCGGGATACGGATAGTTGTCTGCGGATACGGCAGGGGATACGGTACTGTTGCTCCGAGGTTGCGCAAACCTCTTTGCGTTGAATGCCATTACAGCGTCTCATGCTTGTCTCTCAGACCATGCATGACCTGGACGAGAGGTGACGACGACCAGTGGGAGGCCACGCCGTAACATTTGCCTGTGGTGGACGTTCCCACGTGCTCGGATGGTCCACAATTTTCCAAGGTGGACAGTATTTTTATACTATGGACATTGTCCGGCGGTATTGGCGGCGGGGGTCCCTGGATGTGCCTGCCCCATTCTTTGTACATGCACATGACTCCCCAGGAGCAGCGTTCTCTGACAGTGGGGAGGATTGTGCTTCTTCGACGTATTTTAGCAGTGGCGACGACTGAATGGTTCTGTCCACTCTGCCCACTCCCACTTTTCATGCACAGCAGTTCACACACAGTCCACCGTCCACTGTTTTTTGGCCACGGGGCTCGCTGGATCTGCCCCTAACGGGATGCTTACCTGTGCATAAGTTTCTGTAGGGAGGCCTGTGTTTGATGCCAGAACGTTATTAACAGTGGTGGCTCCGACTGAGCGGCGGACTGATTCAAATTGTCTGGGAGCAAGAATTGACTGTGCATGTGCTTTGCAATGAGTCCTTGTTGGCCTTCTCCTCCATTTGTGACCCGGGGTTACGTCAAACCGTCTGCGGCTACGGGTGAGGATACGATAGGCAGTGCCCAAGGTTACATAGACCCGTCTGCGGATACGGTAGAGGATACGATAGGCAACGTCCAAGGTTACGTAGAACCGTCTGCGGATACGGGCCAGGTTACGATTGCTAGCAGGGTTCCAGCCTAGTCACCAGGGCCACATGTACGTTTCATGGTTTGAATAGGTACCCCACTATGGAATTCGAACCTCGGGAGCTCTTAGACTCGGAGAAGGCGGCAGACCTCTTCTCAGACTACGAAGGTGGATACCCGCGGAAGGACTACAACACCCTGCAGGAGATCTGGTGCGATGTCATGTCCCCCTTCATCGACCTCCTTACCAAGAAGGCAAGGGTGGCCGGGATTACCCATGGAGTGAAGGGAACGGTGGTCCGCTTCTTACTATTCAGAGTCCTCCTGGGCATGATCCAACCACGCCGAATTGACGATGTCTGGGTACCCAAGGCGTTGTCGTACAACGCGAGGCTTAGCCAGCTCCTCACACGCCGCGAGTATTACCGCCTGAATCGAGTACTACGGCCTGACGTGACGCTTCTTATTGAGCGTTGTAATGAGGTTTGGGGCAGCCTATGGAGGCTGGGGGCTGTCGCCAGTGGCGACGAAACCGTAGTCCCCCATAAGGGGGTTCGAGCGGGGCCTTTGCGGCAATTTATACCGCGAAAGCCCCACTCGACCGGAGTGAAACTTTACGTTTTGGCCGATGCGGTTGAGCCATACGTTACCAACGTCTACCTATACGTTGGTGCGCGTGGTCAACTACGGCGTGCTTCCACTGTCCAAGGCAACATGAACGCCCGCCAGATCGTAAATTACTGGGCCGATGTCCTGCCCGAAGGCACCATTTTGGTTGCCGATAGTTTTTTTGGCAGTCACGAAGCTGCCAAGGGTTTGGCTGCCCGAGGCACCCCCTTCTTAATGTTTTCAGCATTGAATGTCGACGTTGCCGGTTTTGAGCTGGACCTGAAACGAATGTTCCCCAGCTTGGACAGGTCCATGCTCAGGCCAGCTTACACTAACCTTTTCGACCGCTGTACCAAAATGTATTGTTACCGCCGTACAGAAAAGGATATATACATTTCTGTGGCCCATGGTTCCGATTCACAGTTAGATTGCATTGGAAAAAAGTCCCCCAAATATTATTCTGTGTTCTCCAGTCGAGAATTGGTTGATCGCATTACCTTGGATGCCTACTTGAATGACTTATTCCAAATTGGTTCTGACATATTTGAACAATACACTGGAGTGGCCATTGGTGCTCAGATGGCCTCGCAGAATGCAAATGTCATCCTCATGCATGCTAAAAGCACCATCAATTGGGATGCCCGTTTACCTGAACATACAAAACTGTGTCGCTATGTTGATAATGTTGTAGGACTTTGCCCTAAACACAACCTTCTGGCGACAGTCCAGCGGGTCAAACGGCTTCTCACGGAAATCTATCGTGTTCCCTTGACTGTTGAGCAACTAGGCACTAGTTTCAACACATTGCAACTCCAGATTTCCTGTGTAGGTCCTGAAATTCATTGGGGTATGAAAAACAAGGTACTCCTGTCCTGCCTTACCCCGCGTATCCCAGTGTCTCGGTACCCTGATGTGCATTCTCTACATGCAGCACGTATTGTACATGGCATGGCAGTGAATTTGGTCAACTTAGCTTCCATTCTACACACCCACCCTGTGCTATTTATTTCCAATTGTGCCCATATTGTGTGGGAATTCCTGCAAAAAACATATCCACTGTCTTGGTGGATGCCAGTGGTACGTCGAGCATATTCCTCTTATTCCGATTTGCCATTGACATGGAATCAATTTCTCGATGAATTGCCCTGGGTTGTGCCCTGTCCTCCAAAATACTGTTTGTTGCAATCTGCAAGTTTGTTGACAACCACCTCTCTGAAGTCCGTTCCCACCTTTTCTCTGACCACCAGCATACTACCACCGGTGCTATCCCTGAAACACATGGAGTTACTTGTTGAGAAAACAGCACCAGTCACATACCTTCCCCGTGTACTATGGTACTCTACTATTTTCTCGTACATACCATACTCCACCATCTACCAACTCTGTACTACTGCAAAATACATCTTCGTCCATTTTTGGTTTCACCTGCCACTTTCCCTTGTCACCCAGCGATGGCCAGTCTTCCTTCCCCTCTGTCGTGTTGCCACCAAACTATGCTTTGCAGTACCCAGTAGAAATTTGGCAATATTCTATATGTTTCTCCTGCGCACTTGGTCAAAAAAGCTTTGTAAGGGACTGACATTCCTGATGAAACTTGTTGCCCATTATGCAATCTCCCCGCTCATCACTGAACACAAGGTACCACAACTCCCCAATCCACCTATAGGAGGCAAAGGACGTCAACGGGCAGCCAAGCGCTGCCGGTTTCTGGATGTTACATCTGTTTCCGATTCACTTGCACACACCTCCATGCCAGACTCCAGATTGCAGTTGCTTGAGTATATGGCAGACCATCCCCTACCCAAACGACGTTGTCGCCAGCGGTAATGCAGGGGATTTTGTGTGTGTGTGTGTGTGTGAATATATCCTGAACCTTCCAATGCCTGGATTGAACGGTTGTACGGACTGCAATTCTAGATGTAAGCGCTTCATGAAAAGGTTACGAGAAATCCTGCTTGACGGTCATAGGAATGGTTCCTCCCTTGCTTTGTCTGGTTCTGTGGTTCACGAGAATGATTTTGCTGTAGGTAAGACGATTGACTATGATTTGTATCGCCGACCACATGAAACTGTTCTTCGCCATTGTGCAGAGCGATTACATATCTTGTTCCTCACGAATTGTGAAGTCGCCACGTCAAAGCGTTTCATGTGCACGTCACAATGCTAATTGCTAGTCAACGTTGCAGTGACCTGTCTAACCTTGTGAACGGTTTGTGACGTCATTCATCTCCCGGACATACATGAGAGCAACATTTTCCTCTTACTGTCAAAGATTCATGCTCTGTTGAGAATCGGCTTTTTCTTGCTTACATTGCTGCACTGTGTGCGCTGAGGATAGCTGCTTGTACGCGCGGTGTTCGACCTCTCAGCTCATCTCTTGCTGCCGCTTGTACTATCACAACCGGTCCTTGACAACGTCATCATGACAACCCTTACGTGTTTCAAGTGCCACAAAACGGGTCACTTCTCTAAAAATTGTCCCGAAAACAGTGCACTTCAAAAGCGCCCTGACAATTACAAAAATGGCGACGAAGCTGTTGGTACGTGGCCTGGTACTGGCAAACCACAGTATTGGTGTGAATTTCACAAAAAGCTTGTGGGGCATAAACAGTCCGATTGCCTTTTGGATTCTGCCACCGGCACTATGCCTCGCGTTTCCGATCCGGATGCTATGGCCAATACGGTGCGTGAAATTTTGGCGGATGCCCTGCCGCAGCATGCTGATGTTCTTCTTAAGAAAAACATTAAATGGGGCATCGTCATTCATCTTACCAGGCAGGCGGATGATATGGACAAAGAAATTCTGTCCAAGGCAATTTCCAATTTGGAATGCATCTATGCAAAAAATACCAACGTTCTTCTTGGTTTTGCCACCAATGAACATCGAGATGATGCTATCAATCGCCTGAAGTCCAGCAAAGACGGCGACATTGATTTGAAAATGGAACTTTTCCAGAGCGCTACTCCTCCTGCTCAGTCCCTTACTCCCATTGTGCTGGGCCGTCCCACGCTGAATTTGGCGGTGGCGCGATCGCTGCAAAGTGGACAGCCCCCTCTTTCTCAATCTCAAAGTACCAACTCTTCTCTTCCCTATTCACAACCCGATTTGTTTTCTCAATCTCAATCTGCCGATGTACCCCAATCTATGGCGCTGGACTTACCGGACCCCGACCCACTTCATCGACGCATGGATGCTTTGGAAGATGGTATGAACCAGTTCAAACACGAAATTCATCGGAAAGTTGATTCTCTTGGCAACAAGATTGATGCGGCGCTTGCTGGAAAATCCCTTACGCTGTACGTTTTTTCTGATGATTGCCGGTCCCCGGAGCAGCCGGTCAAAGGCCAAGCTGTTTGGTTCACCTTCCGTCGCTCTAACGTTGAACCGTGGGTTGCTTGTCCTGGTCGTATCACTGAACTCATTGACAACGACAAATTTGAGGCAGTTGCCGTCGACGATGATGGAACTCCTGTTCCCAATGTTACTGTCCGAGGGGTGCACAACAATCTTGCAGCTACCGCTGATGTCGCAAAAAATGTGTAGCTGAGCCCCTACGACCCCGTATTGCCCTTTCCCCGGCGCTTACACCCTTGTGTGACCGGTCTTCCAATTTTCTGTATTGGACTTGTTCATGCCCACGAACACAGAGACCGGTCTTCTCAAGTCGACCACCTTGTTTCCCATCCCTTTCCATCTTTTCCCAGCAGTGGGTGATACCATCCTGTTTCTGGACATGTCAGTACTGGTTTATGGATTCTGATGCTCTACCGAATCAAGTGAATCAACTTGCTGACATACGACATGGTCTCAGTCATCTGGATGTTCTTGAAGAATTTTTGGGACTTAATAAAATGCAGGACTGTTTACATAGCATGCTCAATGATGTCAAGCAGTCACAAAAATTGTCCCGCCCCTCCTGTGATCCGTCTGATGTCATTGCCCCCTTTTGTATGGACTCTCCCTATCCACCATCCCAATTTGTTCGTGCTTTTGCTCATTCTACATATCGTTACCCCTACTTACGTACCATGTGGCTCCAATTCTGTCGTTGTAGGGGACTCGCCTGTTGGATTGATATTTTACCTTCTACTATTCGTTGCTTTTTACCATGGCTTTTGAAACTTACTAATTACCTCTGGAATCTACTGTATTATATCCCACATGTACAAAAACCTACAGCACCATATACACATCGACAATACAAGGCAACCCTTCATATGCTCACACGAAGTCTCCATATCGCGCTGGGAGTGGATATGGAACTGCATGCTCCCTTGAACCATCATTCTGTTTTGCCATACATGCATATTCCTGCGGCTGATACGGATACCATGGACTGGTACGTTTCCCCATGGTCCTTCCTCCAGGCCAAACGATATGTTAACTGTATATGCTACCGTCCATACCTGCATAATACCACATACAATATTTTCCCTGCAATGTTGCAGTGTTTACTGTATCCATCAGCACCTGCACGGTTTGTTCTTTTGCTGACACCTGATCTCAGTGTACATATTCCCAACTGGTGTCTGGAACGATATGCCAGCCAACTCACATATTCTACGTCCACATCTGAAGCCCTATGGCTTTTCCAAAACCCGTTGGCATCCATTTTGTGGCCCATTAACACCTCTACATTCACAGCCATCACAGCTTCACCACTTAAACACATTGGACATAAATTTGTTACTTTGCCTACCCATATTTGTATGCCCAAAGTGCCTGCTACATATATGCCAGCCCATCCCCCTGTACCATATGTCCATGTTGCTTCCGGTGTGCCAGCATATGTCCCCCCATGTGATGGCAAACAGTTTTTCTGGCATGTATGGAACACTGAACGACTGATCCGTCAAGATGCATTTGAAAACCTTAATCGGCCCAATGCATGGACTGCCATTCAGAGGTCTGTTACTCGATGTATCCCTATCCTGCCTTATGCGCCTATGGCTCATATTCGAAAGCTTCTGTGTCTCGTTGATTGGGCTGCGCTCAAAGGTATGGAACAACCCGGACAATGGTTATATGCATCCTTCTCCCCGCTCCTCACTGCCATATATTATGGACAAACGGGTGTCATTTCTCGACCCCGTACGGTGTTTGCTCGTTGGCGAGAGGAATTGCAACAGGCCATGGCATGGGCCAAACTTCAACATACCTCCCCTTATAAAGGACCGCTTTATTTTCGTACATTGCACACTCTAGGATTTTTTAATTTCCTACCCATCCCTGTCAAAATGCTGTCACACTCAGGAGCTGATCGTATTGAACAGCAAACTATTGCCAACAATCCACCCACACTCAACACCCAAAAACGACGATCCAAGGGTTTCATTCGATGGCTCGTACGTCACAAAATGCTCAAAACCATCACTCAATGTGCTTTGATGAATGTTCAATTCTGGGACCATCAACTCTCATTGCGACGTCTTACTATCTCTGGTGCAGATGCTCTAAAGATTTTGGTGCAAGCAAAAGGTGTGGTCCCAGCTTGGAAATTCCACGTCATGCAAACACGGTTCTTCCCATTGATCAATAGACATTTCCACATCGACATGCCATATTTTCTGCTCTTACGTATCCCCTGCATTACTGCCCTGGATGTGGTGCACATCAAGAAGTGGTTTGCTGATTTCATTCATGCTACTACTTTGCCCCGAATTCTCAAACAATACCTCCACAAAATCCTGATTGTACCCCTCTGCCACCCACACAAATTGTCACAGACCTTCACCCAGGATCGTTTGCAATTGTCCATTGCTGATTATCAGAATTATGTGACTGCTCATTCTCACGAAGATAATTTCATTGCAACAGGACCGGAAATTGTGACGCCCCAACACCCCACACCCCTTACCCAATTGTTGCACGCACCCCTCAACCATACAATTATTCCGGCGTCTGTGACTGCTCATCGACGTCTTGCAGAGCACCTGGAGTCCCTGAAATCACAATTACCAAAGGCTGCCCCCTTTCCCTTTACACAGTTTGCTGCTAAAGTGCATACACTCCTGACATCTACTCTCCAATCCTCTTCAGTCGCTCAGTCTTGTATTCGCACAGCAACACTCAAGTCTTTTCAACACACATTCCCAGAACTCCTGCCCGTACGTGTTGATAAATACCCCTTACTGTATGCTGTGGCCACAATTGTTACCTTTTACCGATTGATCTTATATGTGTTCACACAGGCAGTCAATTACCGTCATTTATTTACCTGTCGTTCTCCCACCCGGGCACGCAATGTCCTGCTTTTGTATTATAACTTGTGTGTCCGAGTGTATCCTGAGATTCTCAATCATTTGTCTCCCCTCCGCCTGCGGAACACATTGTCCCTTCAGGTGCCCACACTCAAAGGTATTTCCATCAAAACACCCCTGTTGCCTGTTCCATCCCATCCCATCACACCACAAACGTTATGTACAGTAAAAAACATACTACTACACGATGCCCAACAGCAGATGCACCTTACGGATAACATACTGTATGCGCCACCGATATACCCATATGGGCATCGACATACGAAACAGGTGTATCCCCCCTCTGTCATTCTTTCAATAAAAGGCAAAAGTCTTCCGTACCAACCGACCCAGCCCATTGCTGATGTTGCCACCAGGGAAATTTTTAGTAATGGTGCCCATCCCTGGAAACGCCATTCCCGCATTGTTAGTCGTGCGGCTTCGGTTGCATGCCGTCTTTTTCAAAGTTCTTTCTTTTCTTTACAAATCCTTACACAGCAACAGCTGGTTACCCAATTTCTGCGCCCGGCACAACAGTACTTTTCAGCATTGAATGTCGACGTTGCCGGTTTTGAGCTGGACCTGAAACGAATGTTCCCCAGCTTGGACAGGTCCATGCTCAGGCCAGCTTACACTAACCTTTTCGACCGCTGTACCAAAATGTATTGTTACCGCCGTACAGAAAAGGATATATACATTTCTGTGGCCCATGGTTCCGATTCACAGTTAGATTGCATTGGAAAAAAGTCCCCCAAATATTATTCTGTGTTCTCCAGTCGAGAATTGGTTGATCGCATTACCTTGGATGCCTACTTGAATGACTTATTCCAAATTGGTTCTGACATATTTGAACAATACACTGGAGTGGCCATTGGTGCTCAGATGGCCTCGCAGAATGCAAATGTCATCCTCATGCATGCTAAAAGCACCATCAATTGGGATGCCCGTTTACCTGAACATACAAAACTGTGTCGCTATGTTGATAATGTTGTAGGACTTTGCCCTAAACACAACCTTCTGGCGACAGTCCAGCGGGTCAAACGGCTTCTCACGGAAATCTATCGTGTTCCCTTGACTGTTGAGCAACTAGGCACTAGTTTCAACACATTGCAACTCCAGATTTCCTGTGTAGGTCCTGAAATTCATTGGGGTATGAAAAACAAGGTACTCCTGTCCTGCCTTACCCCGCGTATCCCAGTGTCTCGGTACCCTGATGTGCATTCTCTACATGCAGCACGTATTGTACATGGCATGGCAGTGAATTTGGTCAACTTAGCTTCCATTCTACACACCCACCCTGTGCTATTTATTTCCAATTGTGCCCATATTGTGTGGGAATTCCTGCAAAAAACATATCCACTGTCTTGGTGGATGCCAGTGGTACGTCGAGCATATTCCTCTTATTCCGATTTGCCATTGACATGGAATCAATTTCTCGATGAATTGCCCTGGGTTGTGCCCTGTCCTCCAAAATACTGTTTGTTGCAATCTGCAAGTTTGTTGACAACCACCTCTCTGAAGTCCGTTCCCACCTTTTCTCTGACCACCAGCATACTACCACCGGTGCTATCCCTGAAACACATGGAGTTACTTGTTGAGAAAACAGCACCAGTCACATACCTTCCCCGTGTACTATGGTACTCTACTATTTTCTCGTACATACCATACTCCACCATCTACCAACTCTGTACTACTGCAAAATACATCTTCGTCCATTTTTGGTTTCACCTGCCACTTTCCCTTGTCACCCAGCGATGGCCAGTCTTCCTTCCCCTCTGTCGTGTTGCCACCAAACTATGCTTTGCAGTACCCAGTAGAAATTTGGCAATATTCTATATGTTTCTCCTGCGCACTTGGTCAAAAAAGCTTTGTAAGGGACTGACATTCCTGATGAAACTTGTTGCCCATTATGCAATCTCCCCGCTCATCACTGAACACAAGGTACCACAACTCCCCAATCCACCTATAGGAGGCAAAGGACGTCAACGGGCAGCCAAGCGCTGCCGGTTTCTGGATGTTACATCTGTTTCCGATTCACTTGCACACACCTCCATGCCAGACTCCAGATTGCAGTTGCTTGAGTATATGGCAGACCATCCCCTACCCAAACGACGTTGTCGCCAGCGGTAATGCAGGGGATTTTGTGTGTGTGTGTGTGTGTGAATATATCCTGAACCTTCCAATGCCTGGATTGAACGGTTGTACGGACTGCAATTCTAGATGTAAGCGCTTCATGAAAAGGTTACGAGAAATCCTGCTTGACGGTCATAGGAATGGTTCCTCCCTTGCTTTGTCTGGTTCTGTGGTTCACGAGAATGATTTTGCTGTAGGTAAGACGATTGACTATGATTTGTATCGCCGACCACATGAAACTGTTCTTCGCCATTGTGCAGAGCGATTACATATCTTGTTCCTCACGAATTGTGAAGTCGCCACGTCAAAGCGTTTCATGTGCACGTCACAATGCTAATTGCTAGTCAACGTTGCAGTGACCTGTCTAACCTTGTGAACGGTTTGTGACGTCATTCATCTCCCGGACATACATGAGAGCAACATTTTCCTCTTACTGTCAAAGATTCATGCTCTGTTGAGAATCGGCTTTTTCTTGCTTACATTGCTGCACTGTGTGTGTGTGTTGGCGGGCACACTTTTTGTTGGCTTGCCTTCTGCAGGCTGGCTAGCCCGCTTGGCCATGGGCTCAGGCTTAGATGTCAGGCACAAGCCCTTTTACTGCTTGAATGAAAGGGACTTGTGTGCATCTCGGTCGCATGAAAGTTGCAGAGCGTGAAATGTTTGTTTTGGCGGTGGCGCCCTGGGGGCTGGGGCGTTTGTGGTTGGCGTGGGCTTATATCCGTGGCATAGGCACGAGGATATCCGCAGATATCCGTGGTATATAACACAGGATATCGCAGCGGTGATATCCCGTGTTATATACCACGGATATCTGCGGATATCCCGGGTTATATACCACGGATATCTGCGGAGGAACCTAAGGAAGAGAAGGCCTCTAATAGTGCTACTTTGTCTCCAAAGCGAGAGGTGGTGTGTGTTAGCCTCAGTCCAGTTAAAGCACAAAAGAAACGAAAGGAACAGACACCCTCTCCATCCTCTGCAAGGATTACCATTGATCTCATTGCGGAGGAGGAGTATGCCTCCTTCCCTTTGACACGATTGAGTGAGAGGGAACCATCTACATATGAGCTCAATGAGAAGGTGAGCATTGTATATGAGTGTGAGATGTACCGTTCTCGTGTATGGGCAGCCCCGGCAACACCTGCCAAGGCCCCAATGAGTCAGGATTTGTCAGCTGTTCCATCACCATTTGCTTAGGCCATGTTTGAAGAGCAACCCAAAAAAAAGGTGAAAAAGGAAGTGCAGGTGAAAAAGGAAATGCAATGCTACCGTTGTGATTATCCCATCAAAAAGAATGCATGTGGTGGCCAACGACCTGTCACATGTGACATTTGCCATGCTGTGTATCATATGGAGTGTCCCACAGTAAGGGGGTCAGATACCAGCTTGATCCTACTAGTTTTGCCCGACTTTTGCCCCGTTTTTGGTTTAGATACAATGTGATGTGGGTCAAAATGCATTCGTCACACCCAAATTGAGGGGGTATAGGGAGTGAGACACCATCTCCCACAAAAAGTGCTCCATAGTAAGGGGGGCTCACATAAGGATACCTTACTATGCACCCCCTTACTGTGGGACACCCCATATGTCTTGTGCCAAGCTCAGGTTCCCTCCGAAGCATGGTTCCTCGGCCTGCGAATCTTGTGTCACCGAAATGATTGGCTCCCAGTAGAGCATCTATATGTGCCTACCTGTTCCATGGTTGTAGAGAGCTTGCTTGAAGCTCTACGAAAGAAAGCTCGTTTCGGATTTGTTCTACTCCAAGTGGTGTCCACAAACGTGTTTTGCATGTGTCTCCTATGCAAGGGTGTTCATGGGGAGTGTGCAAGGATGCGCGCTAATATCCTGTGGTTATATACCACGGATATCTGCGGATATCCTCGTGCCTTAATGCCACGGATATAATATTTGTGCCTATAACACGGATATCTGCGTTGTATCCTGTGGCATATACCACGGATATCGACCGGTATATGCCACAGGATACAACGCAGATATCCGTGTTATAGGCACAAATACTGTATAGAACATGACTGAGCCTCCGCTGTTTTTTGCAAGCTGGTGGTTTAATTCTGGCAGCAAGTTTGTGTTTTTCTCGTGTTTTGAGCTTGCTCAAAACGCTAGTTTAACTTAATACATCTACACTAGGCATTTGTCCATTTGTTTCTCATTTGCCATGTCCGGTCTCAATGGAAGCAGTGGTATGCAAGAGGATCTCGTTGTGGTTTCGGATGATTCGGCGGTGGGTTCCGACACGGCAAAGGAGTTAGCCGAACTGAAAATGATGTTGCGCAAGCAAGATGCCGAGATGGAGAAATTGCGATCACAATTGGCGGCGACGGAAATTGAGAAGCGCAAAGAGGAAATGATCCCGGATTTGAGTTTGGAAGAAATTGAGCGATTTCTGAAAAAGGAGCGCGTGACGGTTTGGATGAAAGATATGTCTGAGGTCTTAAAAAATTATGTTGCTGCGGTGCCGAATCCATGTAGACCTACCGACGTGGGTGGCAGACAGGGACAGCAATTGAGTTTGGGCGATGCGTTGGCTTACAGGGTTTGGAAGGTTTTGAACGTTGCGCATTCTGCTTATGTCAAAAGGTATTCTCATGGTGAGAGGTCAGGACCGAAAGGGGCATCGGAGACCTTTGAGCAGGCTATGGCGGCGGGCGGAGATGCGTGGCGTTACAAGAGCATTCAATTCAAGCGCAAGGATGGCGTGGCCTATTGGTTATCGAAGGCTGGAGATTGGATTCCCGTAGACGCGTCGCCGAGTGAGGATTGCCGGAGGTGTGCTGCTGCCGGGAAAACGGAAAACTTGCGCCATTGGTGTTTCAGGTGCCCACTTTGGTCATGAAAGAACAACCCGTGGCGGTACCGGGACGCCGTCGCGGGAATACCAGCGCCAGGAGAAGAGAGGCCGACGTTCCGGTGGTTGGCGATGGAGTTTGACTCGCTCCGACGCGAGGAAGAACCCACTACACCGGTGGGTATTGCAATTCGGAGCTGGAAGGCATCCACAACGGCAGGGTATGCAACTCATCTTCGGGGATTGGCGGATGTCGAGGATGAATTGGGAGAAGAAGGGTGGTTGCCCGAAATTTTGTCGCACCGGCTTGCGAGGCATGTGCAACACGGAGGCAGTGCGAGTGCGGCCAGAGGCATTATATCAGCGGTCCGTGCGTGCGAGGATTTACAGTGGATTGCAGGAGTGGTGCAGCCGCTCCATTGGAGATTGGCCAAAGCTGGAGCGCAGTCTGGTGCCCAAGAGTATGCTAGTCCTGTTATGCTACGGCATTTGGTTGAGGCAGCGAAGTCAGCAGATGATAGGGCTGTGGTGGCTATGGCATTGGTTTCGTATGTGTGCTTTTTGCGAGTGGCGGAGGCAGCTAGTGTTCGAGCTGGGGATGTTCGTGATAGTTGCTACGTGGTTTTCTGGAATAGCAAGACCGGGGATGAAGGATGGCAGCGGAGACCTGTGCCGGAGTGGCTGCGGCCTTATGTGGAGTGGCTTCTCGAATGGGCCGAGGACAGAGGGCTGGCCCGGGATGATCTATTGTTCCCTGCAGGGGCAGCTCAATTGGAAAGGTCGTTGGCGGACCTGGTGCGCGGAACGACTTGGACTCATCATAGGTGGCACTGCTTCCGCAGAGGCGGTGCAGCGGCTTGCTGGAAGAGAAGTTTGGAACTACCGCATTTCAAGTGGTGGGGCCGGTGGGCAGCCACGGCCACGGCAATGGCCTACGCCCTGGGATATAGGGATGAGGATGTTGTCGCCCCGCTTTGCTTGCCGCAGGTTTGGAGTACGGAGCCGAGATCCCTGTTTGTGGAGCCCCAAAAAGTGTGGGGTGATATCATGTACGAGGGTCCACGTCGCGACAAAAACAAGCCGGTTTGGGGACGTGGCGAACGAAGGAGGGCAGCACCAAGCATGTTCAAGGGCAAGAGGTATGCCGGTGAACCGCGGTCTGATGCAGCGGATCTGGGCAGCTCGTCGGACGATTCCGACTCTGGGGTTTCGGCGGACGAAGGTGTTGTGCAGCGTCCAGGTGTCCGACAACCTCCGGGAGTTGTTCAAGCGGCAGCGGGAAAGAGAGGCTCCGGGCGAGGCGGCGGCGCAGGGGCCAGAAGTGTGGGTGACGGTGCCCAGCGGGGTGCCGATTTAGACCCCCGGCGTGCAGGACAACAAGCGGAACAGTCAGGTGCGGGGTCAAGCAAACAGCCGACAAGAGATGGTGCGGAGTTCAAGTTCACAACGCCGCCCTCGGCCAAGCCCAGGGCCGGGGAAATCCGGGATCCATGGCGTTCTGCGCACGCTGTTCAGGGAGTCCCAGGAGCCAGGAAGAGACCGCTGGCTGGCCGAGCCTTATCAGTGCCACCAAGGAGGACACGTGGCGAGGCGTTGGAGGTGGCGCAAAGTTCTGCGAGGGGAGCCGGTGCCCGAAGGGTGGAGAGACCTCAACGGCGAGACCGGACGAGCGATGGCGAATCGGGACCCCAACGAAAACGATCCAGGACTCTACCCCGTGGCCCCATCAAGTGACAGCGGAGTACGCGTTGTTTTGGGCGATGAGGGAGCGGGGTCCGAGATGAAGGTTTCGGGTGTTCTGGAGAGTGTTGTTGGACTCGGTCCGGGGCTACATTATAAGGGAGGCGTTTTTGTCACTATAATGGCCGAGCTAACTCGGCATTTTGTTTGGATGGCTATTAAGCTGGCTTGTGCAGAGGCCCTTCTAGTGCACAGGCTCTGGATTTTTTTGCTTAGATTGACCAGTGTATGTGAGGATTTTAGGCTTGATGAGCCGATGGCTGTATGTCTCATGGCTGTGCGTTGTCTTTCACCGGAGGCTTGGGAATCCTTGAATCATCTTTCTACCTCCCCCAAGCCCAAACTGGCTAGGGTTACACCTGAGATCTTGGCGGCAGGCATAGGGGAGGTCGGGTGTTACCAGATGACCGAGAGGGAGTGGGACGAGATTGTGCCCCCGAGGTTTCTGCGGTTCATGGAATTTTTTTATCTGCGTGAGATGCCCAAGGGTAACGGTAGGGTGAGGAAGCCAGTCCTGGGTATGACCGATGCGATTCGCAGGACGGGTGTGTTACACGACGAAGACCCTTCGATGACCCCAACGTGCTTCCCCTTTGTGATACCCAAAAATTCCGTGAAGTGTTCTTTTATTGATCCTGAGTTGTGTGGGTATACACGAAGGCTTGCCTCTGAAACCCCCAAAGTTCTCTTTGGCGTCGTGGGAGTTGATAGGGCGGTGGATGGCAGAGCAAGACCCTTCCAGAGAGTTGTACGGGACACATGTGGATCTATCGAATGCGTTTTGGTCATTCAAATTACCACGAAAGGCCAGCAGAATTTTTAGGTTTTATACCAGGCAGGGGGGGGGGCTGGTGTCACTGGACCGGTTGCCTTTCGGTTGGGCTTTTTCGCCTTTTATCTGCCAGGAGTTGCTGGGCAGGGTTGTCCGTGGCATCGTGCCGGAGGGTGTTTATTTGGTGCATTATTTAGATGATTTTATATTATTGTCTTGCGATCGTGATTTGTTGGAGGGTGTGACGGAGACGGTGGCGGTGCGGATTCGGCAGGCAGGCTTTTTAGTGAGTTCTAAAAGTACCCTGAGTCCTGTGCAGGTGCTGCAGGCGCTGGGAAAGGTTGTAAATTTGCGAGAGCGGTTTATCCAGGTGCAACCGTTTGTCTTCCTGCAGCTTATGGTGGCTTGGATTCGATTGGCCACGTGTGGTTATTCCAAAAAGTGTTTGGATAAGTTGTTGGGAACCTTGCAGTCGCATCTTCGGCCTCGCAAGGGTTTTTCTGGGATTCTTGCTGGGGCGTATGCCTGGTCTCGGTTCGGACCTGTGCGCGCCAGGGCCACCCCCCTGAAGGTGCTGGAGGGATTGGTTACAGCGATCACGCGTATAGGACACAGATGGAGGCCCATTTCCTGCTACAGAGTTGAGAGGGTGAGGCATTTGGGAGGGTGGTGCTTGCAGGAGCGACAGGCGACGCCGTCTGATTTTTTGGGTAATCTGGTTTTCGTTGATGCGGCAAAGGACGTGCGCCGGTATAGAGTAGGGGGTGTGCTGCCTTTCTTGCATGCGGTACGAACCTGGCTGTGTCCGGAGGGGCCGTGCAATCAGCAAGTAGCCGAGCTCATGGGAATTGCCTGGGCGATTCGGCTAGCGGTGCGCCTGGGCTGGAAAACAGTCACGATTTTTGCAGACAGCTTGGTCGGTATTTCACAGACGGTCCGGTTGCGTGCGGCGTCTTACCTGAAGACCCAATTGCGTGTGTTACGCGCGCTTACGTGGGTTTTGCATAATTCTGGCCTGATTGCTAAGCTGATATGGGTGCCGTCCATTCTGCACCCGGCTGATCCCATGAGCCGGGTAGACGCTGATTTTGAGGGCAGTCTTTTTCGGGCGGAAGAGGATGCGTGGAACAGGTGGTATGTGATCCAGCGATACCCGGATTTGTGTTGGGTCCAGGGATTGGCCTATGTTTGATGTCTGTGGGTCATCGAGCTTCGGGTGAAAGACGTCTGTAGGGTAAAGTTAACCGGAGAGCCTGAGGCAAGCATTTTCGGTTTGAGTCAGCCTGGATTTCGTGCATGCCCTAGGGTTAAACTCGTGTTTTGAGCTTGCTCAAAACGCTAGTTTAACTTAATACATCTACATTAGGCATTTGTCCGTTTGTTTCCCTCCCCCCCACCCCCGGCCGCTTTTTCACGACGACCGGGGCTGAGGCACAGCGTTGTTTTGCTGAGTGACCATGTCAGCCCCCCACATCAACCACACGGGAGGGGGTCGTGGGCACCCGTACGACTGTACCCCAGCCACCCCCCCCCTGCGGCGACAGTGCAAGGGATGAGACAAGCGGTCCTGTATGTTACGTGCTTGATTCGAGAATGACATGAGACCCGCCGCATGCGAGTGTAGAGTGTGTATGAACGTGTAGGGTAAGGTGGGGTCCCCTGCGGGGAGGCGGCGGAACACATGTGCAGTATCGAAGTACTATTAGCCATTGCGAGTGGCAACTGATTGGGCCGGAGAGCCTGAGGCAAGCATTTTCGGTTTGAGTCAGCCTGGATTTCGTGCATGCCCTAGGGTTAAACGGCTGTGTGTTGTGCAGTAGGTAGTCCGCGGATCAGTCCAAAAACGCCCCCCCCCCCCCCAAAAATGATCCGCGGATCACGGATCACCTACCCCATAAATCTCCCCCCAACGGGTAGTAACAGCAACACATGGTGCAAGCACAAAGCACCATATTGATCCACCAATTTGTGTAAAAAAATGATCCAAAATTGTAAGTTCCAAAAAAGAAATGACACAAATTGGTGGATCATTTCTTTTTTGGAACTTACATTTTTGGATCATTTTTGTTTCGCTAAGTTCCAAAAAAGAAATGATCCACCCATTTGTGTGGAAAAAATGTGATCCTCAAAAATGTAAGTTCCAAAAGAAATGATCCACCAATCCATGATCCAAAAACGTAACTTCCAAACATAAGTGTGACATAGTGCAAGTACAAAGCAACATATTGAACCAACTATGTGTGTTATACATTATCCAAAAATGTAAGTTCACTTGTTCCAACAATTTGGCTTCCAAAAAAGGATGCACAAGTCCACAACACCATTGGCACAAAGTTGAAAGTACAGTGAGCACAATGGTCGAAAATGGTCCAAGAATGATCCAAAAGTGATCCACGGATCACCTACCCCATAAACCCCCCCCTTCCACTGCCTAGTGTTTGGATCAAAAATGATCCGGATCACCTACCCCATAACCCCCCCCCCCCCTCTCTGCCTGAGGCACATTGTAAATGCTGCATGTCAGGGGCACTTGTGTCACAGGTTGGTTCACGGCGTCCGCCAAAAGTTGTGTGGCCATGCTTGTGGTGACCACCTAGGTGGGTGATGAGATGGGGGGCATGAATGGAATCATGCTGGCCTCTATTGCCCCCCCCCCCTTGGGGGGGGGGGGTATTACCGCACAGGTCAGTGCTGGCGCACACGGTCATCAGCATTCCTTGCTTGTCGGGCACTCGGCATTGAGGATGCAGTTGCTACCTCCGCGCTCGCGTGGGGGCCTTCGGCGGCCGACCTTAAGGGTCCGCGTGCTACGTCACGCACCGCAGGGTGCCCCCGTTGTCGTCGCAGGTAGCGGCGGGGTGGGTAGGGGAGGGGGGGGGGAGCAGACCCCCGTGAAGCCCAATGTCCCCGATTTCGGGGATGTCCTGCTGTTGCACGAGGGCTCGGCCACGGCCATCTACTTGCCACGGCCCCACTGGAGCAGCCGCATGTGGGGCCGGCAAAGGAGTGCACGGCCACGTGCCCCACGGCCCACAATTGTTTTTGATTGCTGTTATTTATCCTGGGCTATTGCCTGTGGACTGATGACCACAAATGCACAACCCATTGGCCATGTCTGCCTGCATGAGCGGAAAACCTAGCTCTGCACTTGTGCTTGGGGACGGGGACCAACACTACCAGTGCACATAACCCTCGGTTTTAATACTGTGAACTTGACTGCAGTGCATGTGTCGCACCCATGTGGCTACCCCTGCATGCATGTGTGCATATGCATATCTTTGTTATGGTGCTCTGTTTCTCAGAAAGCCCCGGCTGGGCTAGGGTTTTTACGAACCCTTTTCTTCTGCCTTTGTAAACGGTGAGACGCTGCAGGCTGTGCTGATTTTATTCCAAGTGCACTGCTTACTTTGCTCTGTGGGCGCTGTGGGACCACAGTGAAGGTGGTTGTTAGAATGCTGAGGCCTCCGTTGACGAGATCCAGAGTTAGAGCAGAAAATAAGACAGATTGGGATATGCATTTTGGCAGAACAAAAAAACTCGTTAAAAATTAGAGTGGGCACTGCCATGGGCCCATGTACCTTGGAGCCTTGAAACACTCCCCTCAGAAGCTTTCAACGCATGGTCGATGGCTAGCTTCCCATCCATGTACAAAAACTTCAGTTTGCCAAATGTAATGGGATCTGGGGTGCAAAGCATGCCACATTCAACAAAGAACTAACCCCTGGTGCAGTCATCTAGAGTAGCCACACCAATGAGCCACCTTTGGTCATGACAATCGGCATACTTCACCACATTCCTGTCCTTGGGGGCATCCTCAGGCACGAAAACCTCACGTCGACAGTGCTTTGTGACCGCTTCCTCGTGTTTTCGCTCCTTGCGCGCTACAAATAGTGGATAGGACACAGGCACCGGCAGTCCCCACAGTGCACCAACAAACAAACATCATAAATACCTTTCTTCAACATTTTCTTCTCATTCCAGTTTGGTTCTTCGTCAGCATTCGGCAGCTGCATGGATAATGGGTACCAAGACTGTAGCTGGCCCATGCAACCGAGGTTTGCGCCCAAATTTTCAGACTTTTGTGCACGGTGCAGGGTATCCGGTCGAAGCAAAAATGCGTGCCGTGTGCGCTTGATGTGCCTCAATGGGCGCCCAGATCGGTAGCCACTCACCTCATGCCTTGGCTAGCTTCTGAAAACAGCGCTGGTAGATGCTCCGCAGCGTCAAATGTGTGCTGTGCGGCACATTCACAAAGGACACCTGCGGATGCGGCCACTGCCCTGTAAGCATGCCATGCTGAAAGGGAAATAGTTGATATACAGTGTTGGTTCCGCAAGATATTGTGGTTCTCCCTGAGCAGTTGCAGCCGGCCCCACGTCTTTCATCTTGCGCTGAGTTGTGCTATTGCCCAATTGTACTATTTCTGCTTGAAAGTAAACCTATTATGTCTGTGTATCCATTTCTTTTCACAGAATAGAACGCAACGCAATCGTACATCCCGCAATCGCACATGCTATTTTGCATGCGAAAGGCATATGAATTTCGCTTGCTTGCACTGACCGCTTTGGTTGTTATTTGCTGTCATTGGGGGCCTTCCGGGTGATTGTGGGGAGAAGGCGGAGGGGCGGGGGGGGGGTGGGTTATGGGGAAGGGCGGTGGGAAATTTGCAGAATGGGGGGCACGAGGAGGCCAAGGTTTGGGCACAAGCCGGAGGGGCTTTTTGCGGACATAGTGTGGATATGAATGTGTGGGGACTTGTGGGGACATGTGCTGACCAGGCTGGGATATGGAGAGAGTTCAAGACCTGAGCAGTGTCAGGTCGCTCTGTGTTGCCCCACAGTAGGGTCGTGGTGCATCCTACGTACTGCCTCGCGTACCTGCCTGGCGACGTTGCTGTGCAGGACTATGTAGTCTTATGCTGCTCAAGGCTGCTCATTTGACCCATCGGCGCTGATCGTGCTGCGTTGGGAAGGCTATGCACGAGCCAGCTGCTGGCTTTTCCCGACCTCGCAGCTCATCTGCAACTCGTGGACGGCCGCGGTATCCCGCAGCGCCCAACGCACGCCTACGTGCACATTCTAACGAATCCTACCCTAGCACCAGTGATGTAGTGCCCAGCCACAGCAGATGGGGCCATGCCGCGCCCTCCTCAGCGCCCGACCCCTGGGGCTGCACCCCGCACGGGGAGGAGGGCTGGGCCCGACCGCCCCCTACCTCCACTGCACACGTGCGGTCATACAGTTCTTTCCAACCGTTCTCCAGGTCTTCACGAGCCCCCACCGCATCCATGCGCTCACGTTCGGAATCCGCGCACGAGGCGTACTGTCCCCCTCGCATGGGTGGCAGGCCGCAGTGGTCGGGGCTGCCTCCGGAGCTGGTGTCAGACGTGGTCCAGGGCAACAAAACCGTAGAGACCGTCAGCTTCTCGGATGGCGGTCTGTACGTCTATGCTAAGAAGCGGTACCAGCCATTTTTCCCGTACGCCGGGCAGTCCGTGGATTCCCCACTGCGCACGCCCCTCAAGCGTCGCATGCCCGCCGCGTCTGCCATGCCTGCCATGCCCTTTGTCACGGCCATGACCCCCATGCCCCAGATGGCCGCCGGCCTGGCCATGCCGGCCCCCGCACCGCGTCTGTGCACCGCCACTCTAACATCCACGGGCATGCCCACTGTATCCCCCTCCGTCCCCGGTGCTGCGCCCCGCGTCCCTGCCCGCAGCCCGAACCGTGTGCGCGACCCGAACGCACCGGCGATGCCCGGGTCGTGGCGGGTCCCCGCAGGCCGGGCAGCGGTGTTCCCGGTGCTGATGCAGGACGGCACGGTGCAGCTCCACAAGGGCCCTCCAATGGAGGGCGCGCCTGATGAGGCTACGCCGGGGCACTGGTTCCCGGTAGCGTCCCCCCGCTCCGGCAGCAAAGCCTCTTGGGCTAAGCCCCGAGACGCCTCCGATGCGAACGCTGCGTCGCACAGGTCTCCCCCGCAGCAGAAATGGGTGCTGGTTGAAGTTCCTGGCCACACATCGCCACAGCCCCAATCCGTCGTGGAAGCTGCACCGGAGGCCCGCCCAGACAATGCGAGGGCGCCCCGCACCTCCAACGACCAGGAGATGGAATATGGTGGCGAATTGGAGTTCCTCGAGACGGACGCCGCTGGGGCTCGAGGGCAAGTGCCAGGGGGGCCGCATGCGCTTGCCGGTGTTCCGCCGCCTCAGTTGCAAGCCTCTTGGTCCCGGAGTGGCGAGCACGCCGGCGTAATGGGTCCTGGGGAGGCCCGTCACCAGCCTCCGGCCACCAGCCATGCCCCGTGGACAGATCCCTCACAACCGCCCCCCGCCCCCCCTCACTGCCACTGCAGCACCCCCGAGGCTGCACCTCCGCCATATCAGCCTCCCACTGTTGTCGCAGCGGTGCAGCCCCAGCACGCCCCTCCGGAAGGTCCTCCGAGCGTCCCCTGGGGCCTCGACGCCCCTCAGCTGCAGACCCCAGGTTCCATTGCAGTGCCCGGAGGTCCGAAGGGCCCACCCTCACTTCAGGGCACCAGCAGCTCCTCCCACCAGTCGACTCCCCGCCGACGCTCACGGACTAGGGCGCACAGTGACCATGCCCAGCGGTCCGCAGACCGGCGGCCGCGACACCCGCCACCCACGCACAGCCGGGACTCTGCTGAGTTGGACCGTGCCGCCTTCGTCGAGTCCCCCTATGCCGAGACGATGGCCACGCTGGAGACAGGATCCCAATTTTCAAAGTCCTACGGCGTGCAATCGGAACCCCCGCATCATTATCTGCTGGTGTGACGTGTTTAGATGGCATCGCCTTGTTCGCTTGCACTGAATAGGCTTGAGTCACGGGGGGGGGGGGGGAGTCTGCACAGGTCCTAGGACACCCCCCCCCCAGGGGGCCTCCGACCAACAGTCAGTTGCCAAAGGTACGGGCCTCAGGAGTCCATAGGCACGAAGGGGCCCGAAGGAAATCACCTCAAAGAGAGGTTGTTAGATCAAGCGTAGGTGCGGACGCCATCCTCCACTTTTTGGGAGTCCCCCAATCCCCCAATGGATTTTTTTGACTCTGAGGCCTCTATCCCCTTGAAACTGGATACCTTTTTGGGGGGGGGGTTCAAAAGTTTGTGCTTTGAACCACGGTCGAGTAAAAAAGCTGAAAGGTCAATAGGCATGCGCCAATGGCAGCCGAATGGGTTTGGAACCGGTGACAGGTTATTGGTGGGACGAATGTTCTACTACTCAACTACCGACTGTTCCTACACGCCGCAGGTTTCCCAATGTTTGTAGATGTAGTCCCCCACTAAAAAAAGCTTAACTGTGTGTTTCTGCCGTGGTGGACCTTACCCGTGTGGGCACCCCCTGAGCCCGGGGGCGCTGACCGCCCGCAGAGCGACTTGTGTCCGGGGGCACGCTCCTAGAGGTGTTGCCTGAGCCCGTGCCCATTAGCTGAGGCTCTGCTACCGTCCGTGCACTGGGTACCCGGTACCGGGGCATCATATGGTACCCGAGACAACCTCTGGGAAGCAAGGTTCTGAGCTGTTCAATGCTACAATGATCCCACAAATGACTATGGCAGCGGGTGTGACAAGCAACAAAGATTAGCTGAGTCTGAAACTATGTTATGCAGTGGGAGACTGCCACGCTCCTTCTAGTCCAAACCAAGATGAGCGGGCGTACCCTGTGTGGGGGGTGGCAGGGGGGGGGGGTGGGGGGCAGGGCAAAACTTCTTGGCGTATTGTGGCCGCTGTGTGTTAGGACTTGGGTCCTAAAGAATTTTTTTATTGTATCTAGACCCCCTAACCCATGATGGGTACTGCGTCCCAACTCCGGGATCCCCTCGTTGCCCCCCCTACCCATATGGCCCCTAGCTGACAAGGACTTAGCCGTTTTCACGCTGGGTAGGCTGTTTAGTGTGACATGGTAGCGCTTTTGTGCAATCTGAGATATGTCAGCCTCTGTAAGGTAAGCACATGTGTTGGTTGGTTGGCTGGAGATGCCTGTGCAGTAGTGTGTGTGTGCACCTGTATGTAGGTGCTCGATGACATCCCAAAGACCCTCGCTTTACGTGGTTTGTGCACATGACGTGAACAAGTCAATAGGCGTGAAGTCCAACTGCAAGTTCACATGCAGAGCATTTTTTTGTCTTTGTGCTCTGTTTGCATGAAACAGTTTTGTATTGCACCCCATCCCAACCCAATTCAGCACAACTGGGTACGAAGTGGCCCAAATCACCCAGGCTAGCTCTTTGCCAGCAAGCAGAGATTGGGCCTTGGCAAGATCAGCATAAACAAGAGGAGCCCAAGGTAGGGGGCTAAAAGGCTTATGGGGTTCGGTAGAGTAGAGTTTTGCTTGAATTTTTCTTCTAGCAGGGCGGGACGGGGGGGGGGGGGGGCTTCCCCCCCTTAGACCCCCTCCTTCCCTCCGCATAGACCCTTCCCCCATGTCGCTGTTGTGGCAGTCAGTCAAGCAACCAGTGGCCGCACGTGTAGTATTGTTCCACCCTGTATTTGCGCGTGAACCGTGCATTCGTGGCACTAGTCGAAACAGTGGCCCAGTAGGTGCAGATGCGGGTAGCAAGGTGCGACACAATGGACCAGTTGGCGCTCATCGAGACGGCTGATGGGCTGCTGGCGGTCGGGGTGCTGCCTGAATCTGAGCTCCTTGGTGTGCGTGCTTGTGTTCTAACCAATCTATCCCCCAACTAGATCATCTTTGAGGTCTTCTCCATCTTAGGCGGCTCTAAGCGAGTCACGAATGGTTGCCGGAAACGAGCCGGAGGGTCCATTTTCAAAACTGAATACACCCCCCCTTTTTTTCACACAGCTTGGTTGCCGTGTAGAATCACGCGTGTCACTGCATAGTACCACGTTGATGCAGAGGGTGGTATACATCACACACCGTGTACGGAGCATGTATGAACCTGTGTACCTACAGAGGGTCATTATAACCTATTTCTTTCACATGCTCTTGTTGTTCTGTTATTTACCTGTTGGATCCACAATACGAGCATGCTTGTAATGGATATTGGCAACAAGAACGCTCTCCGGAGCGTTCTTTTCTTGTTCCAAAATTCCTCGACTACTCGCATATTTTACTATATTTGCTGCATTGCCTCCTGTACCACCCCACAGTGCTTGAATTTATTTCTGCGTACATACTGCTTATTCTTACCATGATTTGTGGAGTCTGTGTTCAAGAACGCTCTCCAGGGCGTTCTTTCAACTAAAATCCATTTCAAACACCCCCCATGCAATGGTTCTACACTGTTGCGTTTGCCCTTGTTGTTTGGTTTGTTGTTGAGTGTGGTTAACAACTGCAGCACCCATTCTTTCAATGTTGTGAACGCCTTCACCAATGTCGTGGTGTTGCCGTCCACTGAGGGGTACTTGAATTGACAAAGACCACTCTGGGTGATCTTACTGCTTGGCATCTTGGTCATTTATTGCTTGGATGCTGCATTATCTCAACTGCCACGAGGTATGGTGCTTGTCCGCACGGAATATTATTATGAATACCCTTCAAAACTGGAACATCGGTCAAGAACGCTCTGCAGAGCGTTCTTGAAGGGGGTCTCCTCAATAATGGTCGCATTTTACTGGCGTATTCGCTATGTCTTTTGTTGCTCCTGTTCCGGCCCACTGCACATCAAGAACGCTATGCAGACCGTTCTTGTCCCAAAAACTCTTCCTGGTATCCGAGTCAATGGACTCTCGGGTGGTAGGGCAACACCTACCCAAGTACTTCTGTACCTCATGGGTCCCCTTGTCAGCTGCACAATGGATCCCAAGCCATTCCGCAAGTTACTGTCAACTCTGCCCGGCCATTGCCTGGAGGGTCCGCAAAGTATACGAGAGGATGGCAAACAGGAAACAGAAGAGTACCCGCAATGGAAATCCAAGCGTGTTTACACAATCGAGATCCAAGCGGGTTCCCACAACCGAGATCCAAACCGTTTCCCAAAGATCCAAGCCGTTCCCACAACGGAGATCCAAACTGGTTCCCAAAACACATTACACCATGGAGATTCAAGCTGGTTCACACAACGGAGATCCAAGCCGGTTCCCGCAATGCGTAAATGCACCCAGTGGGTGACCTAAGACCCCACCCATCCCTATATCAAGAGAGGTGCCCGCCCATTGCCTGGAGGGTCCTCAAAGTATACAAGGGGATGGCAAACAAGAAAGAGGATAGTACGGGCAATACGGTGTTACCCACAGCATAAGCAAACACAAAAATCGAAAATAGGAAAATAAAAAGTTTGTTGTCATGACTTGTCAATTGAGAGTCCATCTTGAGGGGCCACACAAGGCGTCGGGGAGTCCATTTCCTGAACTCGAGGGGCCACACAAGGCGTGTGGGAGGACATCACCCCAACTCGAGGGGCCACACAAGGCGTGTGGGAGTCCATCACCCCAATTCGAGGGAGAGATTTTTGAGGTGTACAGGGCAAAAAAACTATTTAGCAGGTTGTGTATTGCTCCATTGGTTGACGCCCCCCCCCACACCCAATATCCAAATCGGGTGGGGGGGAAGAAATTTTTTTCATACCGAGGTGGGGGGGGGGGGCGAAAAAAAGTTGGTACTGCAGAAAAAAGTTCCTCTTCCCATGTGGCACGCACCACACATAATCACGGTGTTCCCAACACATAACGTGCCTTTGGCAGTCGTTGGCATGCCTTTGTTTGCCTATTCTAGGTACTAGCCCATGTCCAACATGCCATTTGTGGCATGTTGCCGTTGGTGGCCTCTTGTGCATAGCATGCTTCACAACACAATGGCACGAACTGGCAAACAACATGCATTGCTCACACGGGTGGTATTTATGTTTAATGGCACAAAGGTCCCCAAGTACTCCCGGCTATGCATCGTGTTGTAGCACCCCACCCTAGAATTTTGGCGGTAAGAGTCCCCATGCACAGTATATCGGGCAAGGACCCGTGCAAGCAATAGGTGGACCCCGCGTTGGTACAATCGCCCGTTATGGCCGCTCTGTAGGTGCCCCAAGTCTGCTATGCACCCCACAACGTCAATTTTCCCACCCGGCCGTTCCAATTTCCTTGCCACCACCGTGTACATGTCCAATACCTTACACTGCTAGGTGATGGACGCGGTGTGGTTCCGATGTCTCATTATGGCCATTTACCGGGTGCCCCATGTCCGTTGTACCACACGACACCCATCTTTCCAGGGCCATTTCGCTTTACACTATCAAACCATGGACAGACCACATCCGTGGTGCCAAGATATGGCACCTGCCCCACAATGACCTGCCCCACACCGGTGCCTTGCTAACTCGACCTACTAATCTTCTCAAGCTACTTAGGTATGTTGTGCAACCACGCAACAAAGCAGCAAAGCAAACGGAAAAGCCAAGCAAGAAGAACAAATTCTTCATGATAGCAGTTCCAATACATTGTTGCCTACCAAACAAGTAATATTGGACACACATGGAAGAGCATCAAAATGAAGTACATGAATCAAAGCCACATTGTGACAGCACCTTTTAGTTATTCAACCATTGGACACAAGCACATACAATCGGCAACGGCGGTTGATACTTCCGGTACAGAACAACCTTCTCGCACACAAAGATGTGCGAGAAGATCCGCACTTTTAAAATGGATCGTAGTGAAGTTTTTTGCTGCACGTCATGTGCAGCTGTCTAACCGCATAGTACGACTTCATGCTCTACAAGTGGCACAATGACCTGTTGGCCAACATAGTGCATGAGATTTTCGCCAACCCCAATCGATGGTGAGGGAGCAAATTAGGTGTCCCAATGCTTCCTCATCCTTGTTATATGCAACATACGATGGCAAAAGAGAGCTAATTCTACTAATAAGCACCGCAAAGGCGAACACACAAAACAAGTACAAAAAAAGCGATCAACATGGTTCATCGAAAGTGAGTTCGTGAAGATGCAAACATACCAGGAAGGGGGTGGAAGTCATGGTACTCTTGATACATAAGACTATACGGTGTTGATTGAGATGTTGGCCATAAAAAACAAGTATTGTATCATTACTTGTGAAGCATAAACCGTTTGATGTACTGCAAATACTTCAGCAGTAGCCGCCCAAGCCATTCCATGCGGTCCAAAGGCAACGACAAAATGCACAAAAGGAAACACGAACACCCACCTACCTGCATGTCCGGGTGGTTTGTGAGGCATGCCCGTTCAGGGGCTCGGATTGTCCCATGCCTCTGGTTGCACAGGCGTTCTCCCAGTTGGATAACAAACCGTCCAAGCATGGAAGTAACACATAAGTATCATTATTACCGTAAGACATATCGGCACAACTCGACGCAAAAATCCATACCCACGGCCGATTTGGTGCCACTCAAATTTGTTAGACAAATGGTTGGCCAATTGCAACCTAACCAAGTGTGCCGCATTGGATAATTTAATGCGGAACAACTTTGGTCCACGGTGATCAAGTAACAATCTGCAGACATCGACAATGGAAAACGTTAATATGAAAAAACACAAAGCATCAAACAAAATGAACGTTCGCGCATACCTTTCAAGATAATTTCGCTGATGGTTGGCAATTCTCATCCCTTGATTGGAAGGTGAATCCCTACAAACCACGCAATCATTTTGACATGTCCATCAATGCATCAAACCGCGACGAGAGTGCCAACCAAACCAGTTTGCACTCACACACCATGACACGGTCCTTTGGCTTCGCACATAATCATGAACTCTGGACCGTGTTTGCTAGTTCTTTCGATTTGCATACTTGCGGTGTTTGTTGTGCGACTTTTTTGTCATAGTTAGGGCTGCATACGACATAGAGGGTTGTTAGATCACCCCTAGAGGACATAAGTTTGATCATTTTTGCACGGTCAAAGCACGGGGGGGCCGTCTCCTCAGTTCGGGTACGCGACTCCCCCCGCCCCCCCCCCCCCCCCCCCCCCCCCCTCCCTGCCCTCCGGGCCCACTTAGTTACCAAGGGTCAATAGCTGCTGGCCATACATATGGTGGCGCCGAAGGCGCCCAAAATTTTTTTTCCCTTGCCCAAGTAGCACCCCCTCCCCGCCCAGGCGGTGGAGCACCCCAACACTATCCTTGAACCCAACCTTGACTCTAACGCCATCCCAACCCTCAGCCTACTCCTAACCCCACACCTAACCCTAACCCTGGTGGATGATGTTCAGCCCAATCAAAATGGCTGGCATGGTCAAACCAGGTTGCTGCAAAGGTTAGGGTTAGGTTTATGGTGATGGTATGGTTAGAGGGAGGGCAAGGGGAGGTACGCGGAGCCCCCCCCCCCCCCGAGCTAACCACCAAGGCTTTGTGCCACCCCCCCCCCCCACCCCAAATTGCCCCACCTGGACCCCCCCCCCAACCGACCCTCCCGACTGCCCCCCCCCCCATCGCCCCTCCCTGAACCCCCCCTCCAATGCCCCCCCCCCCCCCCCCCCCCCCCCCCCCCCCCCCAAGGGGCCTTCGGCCCACTTCTACTGGGGGGGGGGGAGTCGCGTACAAAAGCGAGGAGACGCCCCCCCCCGTGGGTCAAAGTGTCAAAAAAATCAGTTTTGGAAATTCTATTGCCTTCGGCAAGTCCACCTTGCAGAGAATCTACTCCAAGCAACGCACACCCGAGATAGGGTAAAAACTACATAAATATGGGCTAAAACATGCTTTACATATCTTGATTGGTCATTTTCGGTGGTCACGGTATCAAAAAAATAAGTTTCGGAAACTTCGATTTTTGAGTTGCCCAAGGTGAAAAACTGCACAAGCAAGTTGTGTACCAATCCCTTAGGAGACCCCCACCCACCCACCCAATACCCAAATAGGGTGAAAAAGACATAAATACGGCCTACAACATGCTTTACGTACCTAGGATGGTCATTTTAGATGATCACGGTATCGAAAAAAATTAGTTTCGAAAACTTTGATTTTTGAGCTGTCCAGGGTGAAAAATTGCAAAAGTAGGTTGTGTACCAATCCCTTGGGAGCCTCCCCCCCCCCTCCCCGCACACCCAATACCCAAATAGGGTGAAAAACACATACATACAGCGTAAAACATGCTTTACATATCTTTGATGGTCATTTTAGGTGAGCACAGTATGAAAAAAAGAAGCTTTGAAAACTTCGCTTTTTGAGCTGCCCAGGGTGAAAAACTGCATAAGCAGGTTGTTGGGAGACCCCCGTCCCCCGCGCCCAATACCCAAATAGGGTGAACAACACCTAAATACGGCCTAAAACATGTTTCACATACCTTGGATGGTCATTTTACGTGATCACAATATCAAAAAAATGAGCGTTGAAAACTTCGATTTTTGAGCTGCCCAGGGTGAAAAGCTGCAAAAGCAGGTTATGTACCAATCCCTTGGGAGCCCCCCCCCCCCCCCCCCCGCGCGCCCACTACCCAAATAAGGTGAAAAACACGTAAATACGGGCTAAAACATGCTTTACATACTATGGATAGTCACTTTAGGTGATTGCAATATTGAAAAAAAAAGTTTGGAAAACTTCGATTTTTGAGTTGTCCAAGGATAAAAACTACATAAGCAAGTTGTGCACGGGCACATTCACTGGGCCATTATTGGTGGAAACAGTCATTTCACATTTTTGGCACGGGTTTTGACCGGCCCTAGGCAAGGCTATAGACTGCAAAAAGCGTCCTTTCGTATCCTAGTGGGCATATACTGTCACAACATCCCCACTCACACCCCTCAGAGTGGGTACCACGGGGTCGCCGAGGTCGCCAAAACCGCCGACATAGCAAAAATGGCTGAAAAGTGCATAAACTGCTTACGCGCTCGTCCCAGTTCGCCCCATACAAACCCCATGGAGTCGGGACCCGGAAACACTTTTTCAGCTCAAAATGAAAAAAAACCAAAAGATTCATGATTTTCGACCCCAAAAATGGGTGGGGGGTCTTTTTTGACCCCCCCCCCCCGACCCCCCGCTCCACCCACCCACCTCCCTCAAAAGCTCAAAAAAGTGGGTTTCAAGTGGGGGGGTTCTTGGGGGGTCCGGACCAAAAACTCATTCTTGTCATTGGGGGATGCGTTTGTTGGACAAAGTAATGATTTTACAAGGGGTTAAACTAACAATTCAACCCCTTGGGGTGGGGTACGCAAACAGGCCCAAAAGGGCCCAAAATGGAGGGGTATGTGGCGTTTTCCCCTACACACGGGCCTGCCCGGCTTCGATCTAACAACCTCTGCGAGGTGATTTCCATTTTTGACCTGTAGAGGGTGGAAAGCTGCAAAAGCAATTTGTGCGCACACCAAATGCCACTGAACTACCTATCAACATCAATTTTGAAGCTTTCGGGGGGCTCATGGCTCGGGCTAGATGGGCCTAGTGGCCACTACGTGGGTCCCCATGGGTGCGCAAGTATTTGTGCTGTCACCGAATAATCACCCAAACCCATCCAAGAGGCAACAAAAAGGCTTTGGAAAAAGTCGAAATTTGACAGATTTTCAAGTGTCACTAAACAACCTACGCAACAGCAATTTTGGGGTTTTTGGGGTGCGGGCCCATGGCACGGGCTACATAGGCCTAGCGGTCCGCATGGGTGCTCAAGTACCCGTATTGTCACCAAATGATCACCCAAACCCATCCTAGGGGCATCGGAGGGGTATCATGCAAAATCAAATTTGGAAAATCTTTAGGTTCCACTAAACAGCCTGCCTACCCAGCGTGAAAACGGCTAAGTCCTCGTTGGCAAGGGGCCATAAGGGGGGGGGGGGGGGGGCTGGGGGTATCTGGAGTTGGGACGCGGGACCCCCACCATGGGTTCGGGGGTCCATACACAAGAAAAAGCTTCTTTAGGACCCGGCTCCAAATACACACACAACAGCCACAATACGCAAAGAATTTTTGACCCCCCCGCCCCCCGGCAAACAAGTGGTACCCAAGTGCGGGGGGGGGGGGGGTACAGGGGTCAATATCCAAAATGATGATTGTACAAGGGGTTGGACGTCAAAAACCATACGTTGGGGTATGCTACGCGAATGATCCCCAAACGGGGGGATGTACGACACTTGCGCTTGATCTAACAACCTCTCTTGGAGGTGTTTTTGTGATATTCTGACCATTCACAATGATGAAATATCCTATGTCAAGCATGTTTTAATTTGGGTGTTTGGGTGGGGGGGAGGGGGGCTCCCAAGGGGGTTGGGGCGCAACCTGCTTGTCTTTTTTCCGGCCTCGGCAGCTCAAAAATGGAAATTTCCTAAACCGATTTTTTTCATATTCTGACCATTCACAATGATGAAATATCCTATGTCAAGCATGTTTTAGACCCTCTATATGTGTTTTCCCCCCTATTTGGGTGTTGGAGGGGGGATGAGGGGCTTCCGAATGCCTTCGTGACTAGCTAACTGATTGACTGATTGTGCTCCCTCCCTCTTTGAGCTGTCTTGCCGATAGGCGCTAGAATTTTGAAGGTCTTGTTCAGCATGGCTGGCATGGCCGAACCAGCTAGCTGCAAAGGTTTGGGTTAGGTTTAGGGTGATGGCATGGTTAGAGGAAGGGCAAGGGGAGGTTCGGGGAGCCTGTGATTGACCAACGCTTGGCCTTGGGGGCATGTAACACACAGACCGCCCCAGCCCCCCCCCAAGTCGCCCCTCAGGACCCCCCCCCCCCCCACCCCCTCCAAGGGGCCTCAGTGATGCCTGACCGTATGTCAGCCTCGTGTGGAATCCTCATGTGGAGATCCTAAAATGGCGAAGATCGACGTGAAAAAGTTGTCACTACTTTTAGGGACGGTCAAACCACAACAAACGGCAACAGGACAACGTGTGGGGGGCCTCTCCCTCGAGCGCTCATGATTCGATGGCCCCAGGCTGCCTTGTGCTCTGTGTGACCCCCCCATTCTGCAGGAGATCAACCGACTAAAACGGGAGCTAGAGAGCGGCTGGAGGGAAGCAACAGCCAAATGGGATACGTCCTCAATCGACTCTAGCCTCCCTGTGCCTTCCGTCAGTACCTCCGATGCGTTCTCTGTATTCTCGGGCCAGCGCCCAAAGTGGAACAAGGCGTGGGTCGGGGAGTACCCAGAATCACGGGATCCCGAAGATGTGGATGTGGACGTGGATGCCAATCCCCAGGGGCAAAAGGCGCGTTGCCGGAGCAGGTCTGCTGAAAGTATTCCGTTGTCCGATTACCGATACCGGTCCCCGGTCATGGAGCGGCCACCTGGAAGCCTCAACGTCCAAACAGTCCCGTCACGGGCAGTGCAAAGCGTGCCGCCGCACGTGCCTGCGTGCAACAACGCCGTGGCTCGGGTGTCGCAGCTGCAGCCAGCCGCTTCGACCCCTGACATCCAAAACTACGTGTCGCCTGCGCGGTCCCGTAGACCAACGGTTGAGGAGCGGTTGGCGGAGGCACGCCGGCGGCGGCAGCAGGCGACAGCCGGCCCTGAAGTCCCTACTGGGGTTCTGCCTGCGCCCACCACAGCCTCGGTTGCACAGAATGCGATCGTAGACGATGCCTCAGTTGTCACCCTTGCCTCAGCTCCAGGCTCCACTGCACCGCCTGCCAGCGAACACGACACAGCGTTGGACCTGCGAGAACCCACTGCTGGTGTGTGCATCACTTTGGTGTAGAGTATTAGCGATGGACATAAGCCCGTGTCCCATGTCTGATCGAGTGGTGTTGCAGATCGTGAGTCCGGCGTACAGGTAATTGTTCAGTAGGGTTTGCCTGTTTGCAACACAACACAGGCAATTGCCGGTCCATCTGCCACAAGTCTGATGCACATCTGATACAAGAGGCAAATAAAACCGATTTCTGCAGAATACGGACGGTTTTGCATGGTGCCCTTGCGAAACCCTCAATCCACAAGGACTGGAGAGGTACTCAGCCCAACAACCAATGCTCTGAAAACGCACCAATCTTCCCCAGTACGCAGTCACATAGAACTCGACGGTTCCCCGACGGATAACCAAGTGCTACAAATCAGTGTTGTGCGCAGTTCCAGGCATTTTGCTGCTGCGGGGGGGAGGGGGGGCGGTTAGGCCACCAGGCAGACATGCAAAACAATTCTGGATGAGGCATCGCTTAGGCGTGCTGCCACGCAAGCAGGGTCCTATGGGAACAAAGTGTTGTACGGAAGAGGAAAAGATTTTGGAAGAGTGGCCCAGGATGGCTGGAGCATAGTGTGCATGCAGCAGGGCAGCCCCAGGGAGGACAAAGGCTTTGCCCTTAGTGCCCCCTCTTAAAGAGAACCAGTCGGGTGCGGGGAGGTTGGGCACCTGACGTGGAACGGGAGGGGGGCTTAGAGCAATTGCAAGGGTGGGGGAATTGCAAGGAGGAGGGGAGGCGGGATTGCGTGTTTTGCATGTCCTCCCTGCCCCCCTGTCTCAAGTAGCATTGCAGCCATCAACCCCCCCCCCTGGTGCTAAATTTGGCCAAATGCTCAATAAGGCCAGGGGGGGTACTAATTTTGGGCTGCTGCATATCAGTTTCACCTGTCATTCAGTTCTCCTGTCTGTTGGCTGCATGGAATTAATGTACCACACGGGGGGGACGTCTCCTCGGTTGTGGTACGCGACTCCCCCCCCCCTCCCCCCCCCCCTGGGGGCCTTCGGCCCACTTCTACTGGGGGGGGGGGAGTCGCGTATAAAAGCGAGGAGACGTCCCCCCCCGTGATGTACCATCTTCTGCAGCTGTAGCCTATGCCTGTGCAGGTGTTTCCAATTTGAAGAAGATGAAATTTACTGCATTCTTCAAGTACCCTCTGCAGTTGCACTAAAAGTGCACCCTTGATTTGTTCATGTTCTGTTTGCTTGTAAAAGGCTCAAGCTTTCGCTTGAAGGCATGTAGTGGTGCACCCGAGGTGACCGTGGCTTTTTTTGGCAATTTTTGACAGTTTTCTGGAACCCAGTTGTTCAATTTGCCTCGGCAGTACCTGGCAGCCCCTTTGGAGGCATTCACTGAAACTTTGTGCAATTCATCTTCACGTGCTGAGTTTGGGCCGAAACCAAACCAACAGACAGGGCTGAGGCTTCAATTTTCCCGGCTTCACCGCTTGCAGGAACATGGTGACAGTAACTGATGGCTGCGCACAGGTATATGCCTGCGTCGAGTTTTCTGGGGTGTTTGAAGGTCGAAATTGGGTCTAAGATGTTTTGACCGTGAGCACCCATATTTGGCCCGTTTTATGATCTAGTAAAACCCAAAATGCCTTGAAAGGGGCAAGTTGGGGACCAAAAGTGGGTCCACAGCAAACGATGTGAGCTTGGGAGTGCAAATGCACTCATTTATAGCCCTGCACAAGGTGCCGAAGCATACCATCACTCTGCGAGGTCTCTGAACACCATCACTCCAGATGACTAGCTGCCAAAGATTGGCAGTGGCGCCGGGACAATCAGACATGATTGAGTAGGGCTAGCCTATACTAAATCACACACCGGATACTGATTGAGTAGGGCTCCTGCTCGGCTCATGGATTCCATCTGGCTACACCTTGGGATAGGGGATGTGCGAGTCACTAGCGTCCATGCTGAGTGGGTCATGGCGAAAGACATAACAAAAACATCCTGCACATTGGATTTTGCACAATGCAACAGCTCAGGAACATTACTTTATCTCATTAATTATAGTGCATTTCTATGTCCGTATTCGAACTGCATAAAGTGAAGCCACAAATGCTATCCTTGCGGAGAGGTTCGGCAATCCCAGGCTACTTGACCATGAACAAAAAAGTTCGGTGACAGTTGCCAAGACCATTGCTAGCCCATTCGCACTGCATTGGCCAATAACATTGCCATTGCATACTGTGCGCTCTGCAAATTTCACTGTGCACCCTGCACAGTTTGCACTGTACACTGTGCATTTTGCACAGTGCCCCATGCATTTTGCACATTGCATTGCGCACTTTGCTGCCCATGGCACAGTCAAGGCATTTTGGGGATTTTTGCAGGGACAAATTAGGGTCAAACTGGATTCTCGTGGTACAACAATGCCATTTGTACCACTGAGATAGTCCCAGAACTTTTGCCACTCTGCACCATTGTCAGGGCCGCCATTGTCAGAGCTCATGGCGAGTTTGGACATGCCGGACACCAAACCAGGCCAGACCACGTACGATGTGGCTGTGGAGCAATTGACCCAGAACAACCTCCTGTACGACTCCGAGCCCTCTGCCACTACGAATCTGGAGGAAGAGGAGGACACGTTCCATCCGATTGTGCCACGCAACAGATTTGGGGACGAGGAGCTGCAGCAGCATGTGGGCCCGGCCGCAGATCCGGAAGAAGATTTTGACACTTACATCGCGGGCGTCCGCATGCGGCTGCAGGCAGCAGAGCAGGCGCTGGTTGAAACAAGCGGCCCAACGATGTCCGGCCCCGCAGTGCGTAGCAACACCGACTTCCCGGACGACGATGACGACGACGATGACATTTTTCACCCGGCAGTAGAGAGCATCGTGCGTGCGCCTGCAGTGGCTGGAAAGGGTCCGCAGGTGTCGACACAGAGCACCGGATTTGCACCGGCAGTGTTGACTCCAGAAGAAGAGAACAGTGCCATTGTGCAGGGCCCAGTGCTGCGGCTGGCGCGGGATGAGGGTGAGCCCGAGCCGGTCGCTGAGCTTCCGGGCACCAAGTCTCGGCTGCGACAGGTGCAGCCCATTGACGTGAGCCCGGAGGAGCTGGGCCTCCCACCCCTGAAGCCCAGTGCCATGGACTTTGGTCCCTTCGGATTTCCAGGGGAGCACGGCGCTGGTGGCGTGGCCAAGACCAGGGTCCTCAGGCCGCGCCATGCGCTGTATGGGGCGCAGGTCAGTGAACAAGAGCCGCAGGGGCACCGAGCCTCCATGAACGTGGGTTCTGAGCCGCCGAAGGGAGACGACTGCGTGATCTCGTGAAGGGACTACGGGCCTTTTTTTTTTTTGATGTGAGGTTGTGATCGGCCGGGCATGCGGTGAGTGTGATGTAGCAACGGGCTGGGCAGCAATGCTTTTCAACCCTCTGACCATCTCCCGGTCAGGCGTCATGTGCTATGAGCTGCTCAGCCACAGCTGAGGTACACGACGTCCTTTTTATGTAAACGGCTTGACTTGTCTTGCTCCTGAGGCCCGTGGGTCTGCAAGGGGGAGGAAGGAGGTCTGTACGCCCTGCTGTCTGTCTGCCGTCGTGTCCATATTACCGACTGCAGTCTTGTTATAAACATGTCTCATAACCTTCCTGACAACACCATATCAGTCCTTCTATGCTGTACACACGGCACTTTTTCTTTTCTTTTTTCTTCGCTTCCAGGCGTGAGTGTTTTCAGAGCCCAGCACCAGTTGAAAATATGGGTACCAAGTTACTGAGGGACTGCTGCTGGGAGGGTCTGAGGGACAGCCATTGTGAGCCTTAGGGAGGGTTTTTGCAAACCCCTTTCCCCCTTGAGCCAATCTGGTCCTGTCGAACACAACCCCGTAGTACTGTCGGTTTGGGGGCTTGTTTTTCATTTTTCGGACGCTGCTTTTCGGGTTTGCAATGAAAGTCCGCATAACTTATAGCTGATTGTGGGGGGGCCGCACTGTGCGCTGTGCGCTGTGCTCGCGCTGTGCGAAAAGCCGGCTGTTTTCCTCCACCGGTAGCCACGGGTCCCAGGGTCCTGAATTCTGCACCCTACAGCCCCTGCTGGTGCATCAGGGATTTTTGTTTTAGTCTGTTGCTTGCCACGGGTCCCAGGGTCCTGAATTTTGCACCCCATGCTGTTTTGAATTGATGACGCATGCTTCTGTAGGCGGGTGGTTTTCAGGGGTGGTCCCAGGATAAACAGCGTAATAATTGGTGCTGTGCTTGCGCTGTGCGAAAACACCCCCTAGAGGGGCTAGAGAATTCTAAAGGCTCTTGGGAAAGAGGGGCTATTTGATGCTTTGGGGCTTGTCTGTGGACATACGAACCGTGATACCAACATTTTGGTTGGGAGTCAAAGCCAATCCTTCAGACTTTGCTCTGATTCATAGCAGTGACTGCTGCTGCCATTTGCAGCATGGCTGTCCCCTTTATGCCGCCATTATTGGTCCCTCCATTGGTCCCTCCAATTCGGGGAGTTGACAGATTAGCTTTGAAGTACACGCTGAAGTACACGTGGAATTTGTCGCTGGCAAATGTAATGGTGAAATTGCAATGTTTGACATTGCATCTGCGCGTGAAAGCAAAGGCGGATGATGGAAGTCCTCCACCAATATTTTCACAACTGACCATGCAATACAAGCCTCAAACCGGAAAACATGTTTGTTCAACCAGGGATGTAACAACAAAGCAGTGACGGGATTGGGCCATTGCAATTTTTGAAAGTGGTTTTCGCCGTCCAAAGGGTGTGGTTCATGCGCGGGACCTTGTTCATTCAATGAAGGTAAGAAAAAGCTCCTGCAAGATATTTTCGTGCCCGGGAAATCGAGTGTAAAAGGGGAATACTGTTGAACTATATTCGTGATGCCTCGGCGCATGGAACGTCCAAAGATACAGATGTTGTTGTTTCAAGCAAGATACCGCTGTAATGCACGGGGCGCCGGCCATATTTCATAATGTCTCACTGTCAACGGTGAAACAGCAACTGGCATGGAAGCATTGAGGTGTGATGGATAGCATCCCCAGCCCCCCCCCCCCCCCTGCATTCCATCCCATTTGCGGCTGTGGACCAGATGCAGCCACGAACAACTTCCCCCTGTGACAAATGAATGTATGCACAGGAGCGATACAAAACACAGGTAGGACACTTGTGCACACAGTGTAGCTGCATGTGTAGAAGCACATTCGTGATGAAAAACACTGGCACTGGCAAATGACATCAGCAAGGGACCAGCCCAAAAGTCCAGCTCGATTTTAGCATCCCATGGTTCATGGAAAATGAAAATGACAGTTGGTGCATTTTATTTTCAAAATGTCATCCATCTCCGCTATTTGTCTTCAAACCTCAAAAACAACTATTACTCTTCTTGTTACGGCTTTAACTCGCACCACGGAGCATGCATATTCAATTCGCGGAAATCCCGGTCATGTGTGTGCCGCCTGTGCACCACTACAATCGAACTATAACTCCACTACAATCACACTATAACAGTCAACAGAACTAGCACCTTACATTGTACTGTACTTTTGTACTCCTCGATACAGCTCTGGGATGCGTTTTGTGTATTAGTGTTATTGTCTTGCCGTCAACTCCAAGCATCCCTACTACTATCCTTTTCCTTCTCTATGCAGGGCGGCAAACATCGAGAAAACTCCGGAGCCATGTCGAGAGCACAATGACAGTGACGTTCAGGATGTCTGGGCCACGTGCAGCAAGGGAAGAAGGGGGGGGGGTACCTTTTGCCGTTTTAGCACCTGGTATTCGGCCCTTGGAACCATGCCCAAGTCTTCTGCAATGGCTCCTCGACGATGCCATGCACCGTCTGAAGCCGGTACCGCATCATCCGAGCCTTCTTGATGGCATCCGTGTACGCCTCGAGGAGCTGTTCCTCCGTCATTTCCACCATCACCGACATGGTGGACCCCAGCCCTTTGCGCTTCTTCCACGGGTCGGTCTGCTACCCCTGCCATGCCAGCTGCCGTTCTGCCCCAGTGGCACTCAATGCCGAGGGCCACCGGCCCTCCCCGTGCCGAGGGTGCCGATGGGGCGTTGGCGCATCCGAGGTGACATTGAGCAATCTTGCGAATGATACCATCGGCTGCCTTGTCGGGGTCCCAAGTAGGGAAAACTTGCTGCTACAACCCCAACGGTGCCGCCGGACTTTGTGCATTTTTCACCCCGCAGCGCAGGACGTTCCGCACTGTTCTTTAGGAGGCCTTGCTCCGCACCAACAGGCCCAGGCCCAGAAGCTATCGGTCTGCGGCACGGAAACAGGACACGTAGGACACATACAACACACAAGACTTGTGCCGTTGTGCTAGAGGACAGCCATGGAGCATGCATGAAGGACGCGCCCGACGCGGAGGACACTGCGGAGCCACGATGAGAGCCTGACGTCACAGTCACCCAAAAAAGCCCACTCGCTCAACAGGCACCTTTCGCATTCCGCCTCCCGTCCAGACACATGGAGTAATGGTGCTCCACTTGTGGTACCGTTAGGTCAACTCCTTCAAGGTACCTCTCCATGATGCCGAGCTTCTTGTTTTGCTGATCCCCCTCCGCGTACTTCCCGCCGCGCGTTGCATGTGTCGGAACGCGGTAGGTTGCTCCCTTGCCTTGTATGAAGAAGTGGGTGTGCTTCCCCTTTGCTCCTTCACTCTTGACCATTGCCAGCGCGCTTTTTGAGCCGCCTTCTTGCTCAGGTTTGCTGCCGCAAGCCGCTGCTCCTCCTCCTCCTCCTCCTCCTCCTCCTCCTCCTCCTCCTCCTCTTCGCCGCTGCCCGTGTGCCCAAGTTGTTCGATGACGTCATTGTTGTCATCGGCCTCCAAGGGGCGCTGCAGTATGGTTGGCCGAGGGGCTTTTTTTCCCCCGCTGGACATCCTACACAACAAAGAGAGCACGTGCAGGACACACAGGACACGTAGGACGGGGACTGCTCTACCAGAGCCCACACATGGAGCATGCACGCAGGACGCGCCCAGCGCGGAGGACACTCTGGAGCCATGATGAGAGCTTGACGCCACGGTCACCCAGAACAAGCCCACTCACTCGACGAAGGGGGAGGGGGGCACACATTACCTTGAGACCTCCTTTGAGGGCTTCTCACTCGGGACGGCTTAATCCTTTGCATCCACCGGTTCTTGCTTCACTTTGGGCTGCTTGTGCTTCTTCTTCTTCTTCTTCTTGCCCTGTACCTCTTCGGCTTCCACATCCTCCTTGCTCTCCTCCTTCTTTTTCGTCTTTTTTTTCTTCTTTGGTTCCTCAAAAAAAATGAACAGGCACTGTGTGACATGGAGTTTCGTTCTTTGTACAGAGGAGGCCGATTCTTTGCGCGAAACGGAATATGAACAACAATGCCAAAAATACCTCGTTAGTGACGAAACCCCAAAAACTGCCCGCTCACATCTTGCCGATGTCAACCACCATGTTGCCTTGCGGCCGGGTGTTTTGGATGAAACGGCCACGGGCCGTTGTCGTGTGCCTCTGGTACTTCACCGCGTGGGTCAAGTGCAGGTTGTGCCACTCCTCCTCATCGTCATCCTGCATGGTCGTCACCTTTCGAATCCAACCGGCGCAGAAACCAGCTATGACAGGGGAGCGTGCCAGACACCGACGGCGGTGGAGCATCAGGAGGGGGGCGCATGGGACACAAAGTTAGTCAGTCGGTTGCGTTACGCATGCATAGTGTGTGATCAACGACACGGCAACGAAACAAACTTGTTTGATGTTGAATTTGAAACACCACCGATGCGGACTCCTGCTTGGTGGTGGGCGTGTCCAATAGGCTTAGCCTCGAGGTGGGTGCCAGGGATCTGGTACTTGGCGGGGGAAGAGGGGCAGGGCCCTTGGGAAAGAGGATGCCTAGCAACAGAACACGGAGGACGTGACTCTGATCTCTAGAGCCACATCTTAGAGCACGTCAAGCGCGTCGGGCGCGTCGGGCGCGTCACACACGTCGCTGCTATCAACAAGCACAACATGTAGAACACGCAGGACGTGGAGCCGAGACAACAAATGTAGCTCTGCCCGGGAAAATGTCAAAAGTGCACGAAACGGTGTTGAAATTCAGATTCCTCGCCCTGAAAAACCCCCAGAGCCCTCGTTAGCTCAGAGATGACATTCGCGACGTGGAGCGCCCTTTTGGAGCCATAGTTAACGGAATACGGGCAAGGCCCCGAAATCCCAATCTCATCGGTGAGACTCGTCTCAAACATCCTCCCCTATATAAGCAAGGCCCCGAAATCCCATTTTGGCACAGCGAGACTGGCCTCAAACAACCTCGGCTGTATTACCAAGGTCACAAAATCCCAATTTCACCGACGAGACTGGCCTCAAACAGCCTCTCCTATACATGCAAGACCTCGAAATCCCAGTCTCGCCGGCGAGACTGGCCTCAAACAGTGTGGCCTATATAGGCAAGGCCCCAAAATACGACCCTCGTGGGCAAGATTGGCGTCAAACGGCCTCACCTATATAGGCAAGGCGCCAAAATCCCACTCTCGCCGGCGAGACTGGCTTCAAACAGCCTTTACTATATACATAAGGCCCCGAAATCCTAGTCTCGCCAACGAGACTGGCCTCAAACAGCCTCTCCTATATAGGCAAGGCCCCGAAATCCCAGTGTTGCCAGTAGGACTAGCCTCAAACAGCCTGTGCTATACAGGCAACATCCCAAAATCCCAGTCTCGCCGGCGAGACTGGCCTGAGGCAGCCTCTCGTATATATGCAAGACCACAAAATCCAAGTCTCACCGGCGAGACTGGCCTCCAACAACATCTATTTTGTAGGCAAGACCCCGAAATCGGAGTCTCGCCGGCGACACGGGCTTCGACTAGCCTCTCCAATACTTCAAAGAACCGAAAATCGTAGTTTTTGCATAAGGACGGGATTTCGTGGCCCTCCTTACATACGAGACGTTATTCAAGGGGACTTTATTTGGCAATACTAAGATTGAGGGGCTAACTTCACGTTAGAGAGGCTACATGTGCTTACTTGCACCGTAAACAAGAGAAATATAAAAGTGGGTGCATGTTCGATACCTGAGGGGGGGGGGGCTGCATCTTCGATCAGAGTGCCATATATACATATATGTACATATATATAATATTACTGCACCTCTCTCCCCTCAAATCTAGCTAACAACAAGCAACAAGCAAACAAGAAGCAACAAGCAACAAGCACTTGGGGGTACGAACCTGACATCCCAAGCCGGCGGGGACCCCGAAAAACGGACAAAAAGTTTCACTGTTGGCCTGTGTGGCCAACAGTGAAACTCACATAAAAATTCAATTTCCCAAAACTGCGCCGTGGGGGTGTTGTGCCCTCACTGTGGCTTCGGAACTTTTTACGCGTCCTTCATGTTTGTTTCGCAGACCGGACATCGGCCACCGTTTATGGGCCAACCGTCGGCGGGCCTTTATCCACCGCAGCTGCCGCCACCGCCACAACTGCCGCAGCCGCCCCCACCACAATGTCCCGCTGTGCAGGAGGACCCATACGCGACTTGGGAAGTCAGTTGGGAAGAATGGGAGAACGAGGAATGGGGGCAAGATAAGGCGTACCGCGCCGAGTACGAGCAGTGGGAAGGGCGTGCACCGGACGATGGCAAGGGCCACACACGGGTTGATGGCCAAGGCCGCCCCTGGGACGATGGCCAAGGTCGCCCCTTGGATGATGGCAAAGGTCGCGCATGCGACGATGGCAAAGGCCACGCGTGGGACAATCGCATGGGCCGCACGTGGGACGATGGCAAGGGCAGCATGCGGAACGATGGCAACCGCCGCACGTGGGACTATGGCAAGGGCCACACATGGAATGATGGCGAAGGCCACACTTGGGACGATGGCAAAGGCCGCGCATGGGATGACGGCAATGGTCGCACGTGGGACGATGGCAACGGTGGCTACGGAGGCAAAGGAGGCATCGACAACAGTTGAAAGGGCCGAGTCGAAGAGTAAGACACTTACGTGCTGCCCTAAGGAGCAGATGAGTTGTCAGGTGTATGCGCAAGGCACGTCCTACACGTCTATTCATCGGGCTCCCACGTTGGCTCTGAACTGTCCTCTTCGTCAACCTCGTGTTGCACGTCTTATTCGTCAGGCTCCCATGTTGGCTCTGGAGTGTCCCGCACGTCGGGCGCGTTCCCCATGCTAGCAGCCGCCCGAGTTCCCTGTGTCCTACTTTCTCTGCATGCTCTACAGGCGCGCTGCAGCCTGGGGAGGTCGTGCCCAAGCTCAAAGAGGAGGAGGAACCCAAGTGGTCGCTCCCACTTGCAACAGGAGCACCCTTGGTGACGCAACCTACGCACCAAAGTTTGTGAAGTGTGCGGATGGGCCTGTCTTGCATGTCGCACATGTTGCATGCTTTGTGCTCCGTGCATGGCTCCAGAGGCGATGTGTCCTCTTACGGCCGTCGTGCGCATTTTGCACATGGGGAACATGACCGGCTCCAAATTTGTCCTGCGTGTCTGCGCGTCGGGCATGTCCCACAGCAACGTTCCGCGTGTCCTTAGGCACCCCATCGCCAGATTCAACTCGTTGGTCTACACTGTCCTCAACCATACCGCTCCCCTTCTCCGAGGGGTCCACCCAGTGGCCCGATGCCGACGAGGTGGTGGGTAGACAAGCATCGCCGCCACAACCACCCCACCGGGAGATATTGCGGCTTGGCACGCGCAGTGCAACGCAACATGTCCCCAATTGGTGGGTCCGTAGTGCATACGAATACTAGGGTGCAATTTCAGTTCACATCGCCATTTTTTTTTTGTCATTAACGGTCACACACCATGTGGGTTGCATTATTCTTGGTTTTGTGTTTGCTTCCCGGGGACCAATGCACTCAGGGCCGGCGCAGCCTTTCGGGCTGCCGGAGTTTGGGATTTCTTGACTTTTCTGTTTTTCGATTTGTTGATCTGCCTCAGGCCCATTACTGGGTCTCGTACGTACTGTCATGAACGTGATGTGACGAACAGTGCCAAAAAAATTGCATTGACCCCTGTTTGTTGCCGCAATTTGCCACATTTTGCCAATCGTTCCAAAATTTTCCAAGAAGCTTCCAAACGGTTCCACAACTTTCCAAGAAGTTTCCAAACGTTTTCAAAAGTATCCAAGAGGTTTCCAAACATTTCCCAAACCTGCCAAGGATTTTCCAACCGTTTGCAAATGCATGTGGAAGTTTCCAAGATGATTCCAATGGTCTCCAAAAATCTCCAAGAAGTGATCAAAAAAGCACTGTCGTCAGCACTGCCGTCAACACTGTCGGCAGCAGTGTCAGCCACGTCCCGCACGTCTTCTGTGTCGTGCACAATCATGGCTCTGGAGCTGTCAAGCAGTGTTAGCCACGTCGTGCACATCTTCCGTGTCCTACACAATCATGGCTCCGGAGCTGTCAAGTAGTGTCAGCCACACACTGCACGTCTTCCTTGTCCTGCACAATGATGGCTCTGGAGCTGTCAAGGAGTGTTAGCCACGTCCTGCACCTCCTCCGCGTCCTCAACCTTTGTGGCTCCAGAGTTGTTGCACGTGTCCTACGTGTCACAAGCATCCTACAACACGCACATTACACTTTGTCAAGAGCTCACTAAAATGCCCCAGCTAGCCAACGTTGAGAAGGGTCCCCTGCCAAAGGCACAATGTGTGCCGCCAACATCGAATATGGCACCAGGCCTGGCAAGTCGTTGTTGGAGGGGTTCTCAATATATGAGGTCTGGCACTACATGATGTGACCTATTGAAGGGCGCCAACACGCCCTTCTGCTAGCCGGACACAAAAACCGCCTCACGGACCTACTCGAAAGGTAGGTTGTACGTTGCTCGTAGTCGACCGGTCGTAGCCGTAGCGTTAGCTCTAGCCTAGTCTACCAGACTTCCTCCTCCGGTGTTTAGGTACAGCACCTTCCTCATATGTCTCGGCATGGCGAGACATGCAAGTTGACGGGGTATGGGAGACAAACCACTTCGCTTACAACCGCTACACCCCTGGCACACGCTAGAAGACCCAATCTTGTTCTAGCCTAGAACACTCTAGCCTAGATGTTCTAGCCTAGAATGGTTGTAGCCTAGAACACAGATCGTTCTAGCCTGGAGTGGTCGAATAGGTAGAACATAAAAAAAACAAATTATCACAGTGGGTTGGGGGGTGCATGACACACACACTCATAGCAACCAACACACTTGACGCATGCATACGCATATGCCCCCCCCCCCCCTAGCATACACACAGTTTTGCATAGGCATATGCACAACACAACACACAACATACAATGTCAAGGGTGGGGAGGGTGGGTAAGAGGCCAAAAACAATTAATCAATTAAGCACCGCACAAACACCCCCTCAGTGTCAAGCTATCAGCCCCCCCCCTTTCCATGTTGTGGTCTGGGTTGTGGGGCCCGTGCTTGTTCTGCTTAAGGTTAGGGAGGGTATCCATTTCCTCTTTGTAGGTGTGCTTGTTTTTTTTATTGCAATGTGGATGTCAAGAAGTGGGTACACAGTGACACCAAAAGGTAGGTGTGTTACTCCTTCCCTCCTCCCTGCCATGTGTATCTATGGTGTGGGGTTGTCTAGTGTATAGGTTCCCCCTTCCTACCATCTCTCCTCCCCTGCCCCCCCCCCCCCCAGCTGGGTTATGCACTGTGCTGTTGTGCGGGTCAGTGGTACGCTGTGTCCCCTCTCCTCCCAGGTTCTGCACCCCCCCCCCCCGTGTGCACTGGTACCTGGCTTGTTGGTTGGTTGGTTGTTGGTTTCCTGGTTGCTTGGTTGGTTGTTGCGTTGGTTGGTTGGTTGTTGGTTGATTAGTTCTGTCACAGCTGAGTTTGGCTGGTTGGTGGGGTGGTTGGTTGGTTGGTTGGTTGGTTTGTTGGTTGGTTGGTTGTTGGCTAGTTGCTGGGGTGTGTGTGTGTGTATTGTCTGCACACCTGCTGTGTGGTGTTGCTGCACAGTGTGTCTGTGTGTAAGCCTGTATGTGCAGCGATTGCAAGGGTCTTTGGGGGGCTTGTGCACATTTCGTTTTGGCGTTCTAGCGGCGTTCTAGCGAGGTGTTCTAGCGGCGTTCTAGGGAGCGAAGCGGCGCCGCTAGAACGCCGCTAGAACGCCGCTAGAACACCCCACTAGAACACCGCTAGAACGCCAAAATGAAATGTGCACAACCCCCCCCTAGGACCTTTGCAATCACTGCACATACAGGCTTACACACAGACACACCGTGCAGCAACACAACACAGCATGTGTGCAGACAATACACACGCATACACCCTAGCCACTAGCCAACAACGAACCAACCAACAAACCAACCAACAAACCAACCAACCAACCAACCAACCAACCAACCAACCAGCGTGCCAAAACCAATCAACCAACAACCAATGAACCAACTCAACAACCAACCAAGCAACCCGAAAACCAACAGCCAACCAACCAACAAGCCAAGCACCAGTGCACACAGGGGGGGGGGGGGGTTGCATAAACTGGGAGGAGGGGGGACAAAGCATACCACTGACCCGCACAGCACAGCTCCTAACGCTACAGCAGTGCACTAGGCAACCCCATACCACACACACACGGTCAGACACGTGTACATGGCAGGGAGCAGGGAAGGAGTAACACACCTACCTCTTGGTGTCGCTGTGTACCCACTTCTTGACATCCACATTGCAATAAAAAAAACCAGCACACTTGCAAAGAGGAAAGGGATACCCTCCCTAACCTTAAGCACAACAAGCAGGGCCCCCGACGACCCAGACCACAACATGGAAAGGGGGGGGGGCTGATAGCTTGACTTTGAGGGGGTGTTTGTGCGGTGCTTGTGTTCGACCTCTTGGCCCACCCCCCCCCCCCGTGACATCTTGTGCTGTGTGTTGTGTTGTGCATATGCCTATGCCAAACTGTGTGTGTGGGGGGGGGGGGGCACATATGACTATGCATGCATGAAGTGTGTTGGTTTTTATTAGTGTATGTGTATTACCCCTCCACCCCACCCCCACTTTGGTGTCCCTTAGATGCGACACATGCATGAATGTTTTTGTTCTAGTTGTGTTCTAGGCTAGAATGTTCTAGCGACGTTCTAGCAAATGTCGCTAGAACATCGCCAGAACGCCGCTAGAACGAAAATTTTTTGGACTCCAAAATCAAGTGTAAACAGTGAAATTGTGAAAACAAAAGTATGGGCCCCCGAGTATGGATAGGGGGTCCAGGTTAGACACCTCGCCCCCCCCCCCCCCGCGCCCCCCCTGCGGGGGGGGGTATCCCCCTCTTTTTTTCATTCTAGCCGCTCTAGCCGGTTCTGGGCTAGAACGAGATTGGGTATTCTAGCGTGTACCAAGGGCATGGCTAGCCTCTTACCAAGAGGTAGGTACTACGCCCTCCAAAAGGCCCTCTCTACGGATGTCACGGACCTGTTGGAGGAATGCAACGCAGCTTGGGCCGCCGCGTGGGAGATTGGGGGGGCAGTATGTGGAGACGAGGCTCTAGTTCCCCACGCCGTGGGAGGGAGCATCGGTCTCCGCCAATACATTGCCCGCAAACCCCACTCCACCGGCATCAAGTTCTATGTCTTGTGTGACAACACGCATGGGCAGGTCCTGGAGTTTTACCTCTATACGGGTCGCCGTGGACATCTACGCCGCTACGGCTCCTGCAGCGGCAATCTAGATGCCAAAGGCATTGTTCGTTTCTGGTCGATGCAAATACTGGACACCACCGTCTTGTGTGGTGACTCCTTCTTCGGAAGCCACAACATGACACGAGAGCTAGCTGGAAAAGGTCAGCCGTTCCTCCTCCTTACAAAGCGGGACAAGACGGACGACACCTTGAATGAAGCCCAGCGGGCAACAGAGGAGGGGCAAGCCGCAAGGGCCGTCGTGAAGGGGGCCAAGTACGAAGTAGTGGTTTACAAAAACCCAAAGGTGGGACACAAACCCCACATTTGGTCCCCTTCGTCACCAACTTGTGGTTCCCGGAGGAGGGAGCCCAACATGGCCGGAGTGGTTAGGAGCTCAACCCGGTGGTGGCTGCGTACTGGGACTTCTCGCGGGCTGTGGATGCTGCCGACTAAATGGCCCTCCAAATGCGGCAGCTCGGACGGCAAATGACGTGGTCGCATGCCGTCCGGGTATTCATCCTTCGGTATGCCACCGCAAACGCCTTCGCAGTGTGCAAGCGCTTGGGGCTTATGGACTCTGGGGTGAGCATGTGGGACTTCTAGTGGAGCATCCTTATGCGGCGCTACTTTGCGAACGTTGGGTTGCCGGCCGTGCAACCAAGCGCAGTACACAGCCCGGTGAAGTGGTCCACACGCCAATCGTGTGACCATTGCCGCCAGGGGACCACCGCGTACATTTGCGCGGCATGTGGAAAGCACCTACACATCAACTGCTTTGTGGTGGCCGACGACATGTAGTTTGTCATGGACATGCAGGGAATCAAGGAGACGGTAGTGGAGGTGCAGGCCGCTGCTATCCCCGCCCCGGGGGCCAGTGCCAACCGTGTGGGAACACCCGCGTAGGCTGCATGCCCAACTGTGAGGACACCCCCCCCCCCCCCGGACGCATAGCGGCCTACGCGTCCTGCGTGTCCAGCGCGTCGGCTCACATTGTGCCTCTAGAACCACAAACATTGTCCTCCACGTCATACACGTTCTGCATGTTGTAGATGTTTAGGCTTCATTTCGCGATGACGCGCAGGGCGTGTCGGTGGGGCTCTAGCAACAAATGGATGCTCCATAGCCAAAGGAACATTGCAGAGGCTGTTTGAGCCCGGTCTTGCCGGCAAGATTCGGATTTTGGGGTCTTGCATGTATAGGAGAGGCTGTTTGAGGCCAATCTCGCCGGTGAGACAGGCCTTACGGAGCCTTGTGTACATCGGAGAGGTTGCTTGCGCCCCGTCTCGCCAGCAAGACTGGGATTTCGGAGCCTTGCGTATATAGGACAGGCTGTTTGAGGCCAGTCTCGCCGGCGAGATTGGAATTCGGGTGTCTCACCTATATAGGATAGGTTGTGTGAGGCAAGCCTCGCCGGCGAGACTAGGATGTCGGGGCTTGCTTATATAGGAGAGGATGTTGGAGGTCAGTCTCGCCGGCGAGACTTGGATATTGGAGCCTTGCCTATATAGGAGAGGATGTTTGAGACCGGTCTCGCCGGCGAGACCGGTATTTTTGGGGCCTTGTCTATATAGGAGGCTGCTGCAGGCGAGTCTCGTCGGCGAGACTCGAATTTTGGAGCCTTGCCTACATAAGAGAGGCTGTTTGAGACCGGTCTCGCCGGCGAGACCGGTATTTCTGGGCCTTGCCTATATAGGAGAGGCTGCTGCAAGCGAGTCTCGTCGGCGAGACTCGAATTTTGGAGCCTTGCCTACATAAGAGAGGCTGTTTGAGACCAGTCTCGCCGGCGAGACCGGTATTTCTGGGCCTTGCCTATATAGGAGAGGCTGCTGCAAGCGAGTCTCGTCGGCGATACTAGAATTTTTGGGTCTTGCCTATATAGGAGAGGCTGCTATAGGTGTCGCCGGCGAGACTGAGACTTTGGGGCCTTGCCTATATAGGAGCGGCTACTTGAGGCTAGTCTCGCCGGTAAGACTGGGATTTCGCAGTCTTGCCTATATAGGAGAGGCTGCTTGAGGCGGTCTGGTTGGCGACACTGGGATTTCGCTGCCTTGACTATATAGGACAGGCTGTTTGAGGCCAATTGTGGGTTACAAAGACCGTCAACTCTATCCTCTTTCACAATGGGAATGGGGTGAGGGTAGTTGTGTGTTACGTAGAGCCCGAACCCTATTTTGTTTCACAAGAGGAATGGGGTTAGGGTACTTCTGTGTCACGATGAATCCTAAGTGTTTACTAGTTCGCATTGGGAGTAGGGTTGGGGTAGTTGCTAATTGTATCCTAGTTCGCACTGGGGGTGGGGTTGGGGTAGTTGTGTGTTATTTTGAACCCTAGCCCAATTCCGTTTCGCTAGGGGAATGAGATTGCTTTACTTGTGTGCTACAAAGAACCCTAGCTCTATCCTCTTTCACAATGGGAGTCGGGTTATTGCAGCTGTCACCCTAACCCTATTCCCTTTCATTCTCGGAATGTCGATGGGGTAGTTGTGTGTTAGTTAGAACCCGAAGCCTGTTCCCTCTTATGATGTGAATGGGGTTTGGGTAGTTGTTTGTTACACAAAGAACGGGGTGGCCCTGACATCCTAGACGGGACGGACACTGCGCCTCTGGCCGCCCAAGTTCCGCCTCCTCACGGAGGCCAGCCCCGACGGCGTCCGCTTCCCGGACACACCGGAGGCCCTCTAGGAAGAGCTACTCCGCCAGGCGCAGGAGCTGCATTGCGGCCATGCGGGCCTCCCGCTGGACCTCTCGCACCACCAGGCCCCTGTGCGCCCGGGCGACCCCGCGGACGACCCAAACTTCATCTCGCGCATGCGCGCGGCACTGCCCCGGCCGCCGGAGCCACCGATCGCGGGGGCCCCGCCGACGTACCACGACATGGAGCAAGCCGTAAAAAAGGGTTCCCCGGCCACGTCCGTCGACGAGCTGCTGCGGCCCCTGGTGTCCGCCCTGCCGGGCTTCGGCCTGCGGGTACTAGTGGGTGTCCTAGAGTCCCTCGCGTCGGGGACCCCTCGGCGGTCCTCCACCTCTCCCTCGCCAGGAACTCCTGGCGTGGCTCGTGCGCAACAGCCAGCCCGTCATGCTGGAGCCCTACCTCCGGCGGCTCGAGACGGGCGTTGTGCACGCCGTCCCCCTAGAGCACTTTGCCTATGGGCGGCAATTGCCAGGCCAGACGATAGCCCTGGCCTGCCGTTGGTTGTTGGCCGGTTGGGCCATCCAGCACGGGGAGGTCTGGTCGGACGACTTGGATGAGGCGAACGCCTTCTGCACTCCCGACCGAGGCGCAAGCGGGGCGTGGGATCACAAGGCCTTAGAGGAGTCTCTGTCGCCTTGGCTCCAAGGCTTCTACCATGGGCTCGACGTGTGGGTGGCCTCCCCATACACCCCGGCGGGCCCTTACAAGCTGCGCCACGGCGTTGCCCAGGGCGACAGCTAAGGCGTGGGGTATTTCTCCCAGATCTCGGGGAAGCGGACGGAGTACCTCCGCCACGCGGTCCGCAAAGGACTTTACCCTGAGGACCAGTGACCCGGCGCGCCGGACCCAGCGTCCTACGTCCCGCGGCAGCCCGCCGCCCCCCCCCTGGCTTCCTCCCCGAGGTCGCCTTCAGCGACGACCGCCGCCACTTCGCCCTCACGGGGTGGGGTCTGGCCTAGCTGATGGGCATCCACGCGGTCACGTGCGCGGCTGCTTGCGGCTCCATGCAGGTAGGGAAACTGAGGGTATGCCACCTCGTCCTGCGCAATTGCCGGCTGCACTACGCCCCACGGACTCTGCCCACGACCCTGGGCCCGCTCCCGCTGCAGTCAGGGGGCTTCACGCCTGCTCCACATCATGTCCGAGACCCACCTGGAGGTGTACGTTCTTCCGGCTGCCACGGCACAGCCCGCGGCTGTGGACACCCGGGTGTATAGGCCGTACAAGTCCGGAGGGGTCCTCCTGGCCGCGGATGGAGCCATGGAGACCATGCCAGACGGCGACACCCTAGCCTGGGGCGCGTTGGTGGCGGACGCCGGTGGGGTCCTAGCGACCGTCGCCTCCCAGGTCATGACGCGGGCCGCCGGCCCCTGGGCCGCTGAATGGGTAGGCAAGCTGGAGGTGTGGCGCCTCGCCGAGACGCTAGGAGTCTGGGAGTCGCCCCCGCGGCAGTTCCGTACGTCGGGGCCGACTGCACCTCCGCCACCCTCGGCAGTGACAGGGGCGTCACCTCCCAGTCCGCCTGGGTAGACAAGGTACGGGTCGCCTTCGCCGAGGCCCTGGGGCGCGGCCAACCTGACCTGTATGTGCGTGCGGCGCACAACACCCAATGGTCCGGCCTCCTATCAGACCTCCAAGCGCGCACCCACGACGTGGCAGCGATAGGCCTGGGCATGGCGCGCAAGGGCACGTACCCACTTCCGAGCACGCTGGACGGGACAGCCCATCTATTCTCGTCGCGCCGCCTGGTGGCAGGAGTCCCAAAGGAGATGGACCGCCTCTACGCCCAGCTGGTGGCCCTATCCGTCACCTTCGTCAAGGGCCCGCCAGAGGACAGCCAGGCTCTGCAGGCTTGGGCCCAACTCTTAACCAAAGGGGAAGTGTCCACAGAGGGCCTCTGGTTGGCGGCCTGGGTGCGCATGGCACCCTCAACCCACACCTCGGCGCACGCGGACTTCCACTGCGCGTATTGCTCGCAACCCTACAAGGGGTGGGGGGATCACATGGTCTGCTCCTGCCCGGTGGTGCTTGCAGCAGCCTTGACAGGTTTTGGGGACGTGTGCGCGCTGCTGCGGTCCTGAGGTAATGCCGTGTGCTGGCGTGATACCCTGGGAGCCACGGTCTACGACAAGGCGGGCCGCACCTTGCATTGGCGGCTGGTGCGGGACGACGACGTGGTCGTACAGTCCAAGAGCGCCGCCTGGGACGTGGCCATCACGTGGTCTGGACTCCTGTGGGCCGTGAACCTGCAGCCCTAGCCAGCCCGCAAGCATGCCGCCCTGACGGCGAGATACCTCCAGGCTGTGACGGACGGGGTGGTGCTTCCGCCGTCCGCCCGGTGGTCGCGCCTGATGTGGGCCGGGGAGCGCGGGTGGCTGGTGGGCCTGTCCCGCCCCCTCGCAGACGTGGGCACCCTGCTGCGCTACACCTTGGGGGAGTCCGCGTGCTCAGTGGCGGGACCGTGCCCAGAGCTGGTGGGCCGCGCCGTCGCCGTGTCCGTGCTGGGTGTGCCCAAACGTGGTCCTCAGCGTTGGCGCCCCACCGTCCCTGCAGGGTGCCATCCTAGAGGTGGTCCTGGCCCCGCTTGGGACCACCCGGGCACTTTTCCCGGGCTTCACCCTCCAGTAGCTCGGCGACGGGCCCCTGCTGGCGTTCCCAGCGGGCGCGGCGCCGCCCGGCCTCCAAGCGGCCTTGCGGGCCTTCTTCTCCGTGGAGGAGGCGCCTCCGGGGGACCTGCCGGGGCAGGCTGACGGTCCCGAGCTCCAGGCTGGCGATCTCGATCTGGGCCTGGAGCACGACGCCGACGAGGACGACAAGTACCTCCTCATCTAACCCCCCCCCCCCCTTCCTGTCCCTCCAACCCCCCCCCCCCCCCAGGGGCCTGACCTGGCACCAGAGGGGGGGGGGGGCATCGGCTCACCCCACCTCCGGGCACCCCTCCCGCCCAGGGCTGGGATCTCCGGTGCAGCGCACAGCCCGGGGGCGACCCAGCTGCCGACTAGCAGGGCGGCGCCGCTCCGGCGGGCCATGACCTCGCCCCTTTGGGCGGCAGCGACCCCCCCCCCCCCCCTGCAGCGCCCTCCTCTCTCCCTTGACCGGCATGCCGCGCCCCGACCCGCGGAGCCGGCGGGCCATCAGTGGGCCTAACCTCGCCCCCTGTGGACGGCGGGTCGCCTAGCGTATAAAGGCGCCCGATGTGCGCCACAGCTTGCCCTCCTTGACCGCCCCAACGCACTTGGCTGGCCTCTGAGCAGGCACACCGGCACGCCATCATCCCCGCCGCGGGCCGACGGCGGCGCCCACGCGAGTACATGGCATGCAGAACCCGTATCGCAGCGAATGACCAGTCCAGTGCCCGCTCTGCTTGCTCGCGACTTGTGCCACTGCCCATGCCTCCCAGGATGGAGCACAGGGGCGGCGCAGCAACCCGTAGGGCCGGCGGGGGGAGAGTGGGGAGGGAGTTCGGGTGGGGGACGCTTAGGGCGGGACCACCACCGCGCGGGCAGTGGCCCGGTCAGCAAGGCCAGGAGCCTCCGGCTCCCCCCCCCCCCAGAGCAGCACGTGCCGCCCTACAGCCAAGCAGACGACACAAGACGGGTACGGTGCTGTAAGGGGGAAGGGACTAGGCAGAGAATAATGAACGGTACACGGCGCGACGTGCACCGACGACCGCGGGGTAGGCGCGAAGGAGCGACGAGCGGTACAGCGAATCCACACCCAAGAGGCCGCAAGGTCGTCCCCCCCCCCCCCATAAGATAGCGGGCCCGGCCCGGCGCGGCCTGACGCAGAGGCCAGGGGCACGGCCACCCCGGAGGGATGTTTGGGCAAGGCGCGACCACAGTCGTGGACCCGGTCACGCCTGCACAGTACCGCCCCCCCCAGCAGGTTGGTACGGCGCCGCCCCTCTCGCTCTCCACGGCGCAGACAGCCAGCAGAATGCCGCAGCGCGACATCGCGTACCCTCCGTACCGTGCCCTCCCGCCGCCGTCCCCGTACCGGATGGGCCGGCGCCGGCTGCAGCCGCTTTCCCGCAGCTACCTGCGGACTTGGGAGCAGCAGACGCGCGGGTGGGTGGCGCGGAGCGACCCGGCGCTGGCCCTCCGCCTCTGGCTCACCCATGTGAGCCGCGTGCTGCCCCCCCCCCCCCCCCCGCCACCCGCGCACGGAAGGGTCCTTTGCGGCTGTCGCTTGCGCGCTCCACGCCCTCAAGGGGCCGGTCCCCCGCCTCCTCAGTCTGGAGGACATCCTCATGGGATGCTTCCTCCAGTGGACGGACACGGGCGCGGAACCCAGGTGGGGGCTGTCGACCGTGCAGCGCGTCCCCCAGGGCCTGGCAGTGTCGGGCCCTGCGCTCCACGAGGCCCTCGGCTGGCGGTATGGCCAGGCGGCCACGCTCTGGCGGTCCCCCCGTCTCCATTGGAGGGAGGGCGCGCAGCTCTCCCAGGTCGCCCCCCTGCTGGCGCCCCTCTGGGGCCTGGGTCCCCTCCCGTCCGCCGCGCTAGTGCCGCCGCCCCGCAGGCCTCGACTAGCGCTCCCCAGCGCCGGGTGCTCCTGGTCGAGGGGTGAGACGACGAGGCGGAGGGCTCCGGGGCCCATTGACGCCCGAGCGTGGGCGTCGCCCCCCGGTCGGGGGTACCGGTGCTGCGGGGGTGGCCGGGGCGCCTCCGGGGCAGGCATCACCGCGTACCACACGGTGTACACCCGCGGGATGGAGGCCACCACTGCGGCGGCGGCCGCGAGCGGGTCCCGGGGCGGGGCGAGGGGACTGTCGCCCCGGAGAAGGCACCTAATGGTGCCGCCGTGGGTGATACCCACCGGCTCGCGGTCCGCGAACTCGTGGAGGCGTGGCGGCGGCACCGCAGGGTGCAGGTCGTGTTCCCCGCGCCCTGACCCACGTGTGCGGACACCGGGCGGCCCTACCGCTGAGGCCACCGTGGCCCTTCCCCCCCCCCCCCCCCTGGCCACCCCCAGCCCGGCGTGCTGTGGTGCACAGAGGACGAGAACTCCAACCCTCCCCCCGGGGCGGCGGTTCCACAGCACGTCCATAACCCCTCGATTGGTAACGGGGCAGGGGTAGGCCGCAGTGGGGCGGCGCCCACCGCCGCCTCCACCCGTGCTGAAGTGCGCAGGGGTGGCGGCCCAATCCCTCCAACCAGCGCTGGCATGCACACAGGTGGCAGGCGACCCCCACCCTGAGTTGAAGGCACAAGGTGGAAGCCCTACCCCCACACCCACCAGCCGTGCATGGGGCCCTGCCGAGGCCTCCGCACCCCCCACCACCACCCCCTCCACCCCCCCCAGCCTACCCCCCCCACCCAGCAGGAGGCGCGCGACCCCCTCCCCCCTCCCCCCTCCTCGCCCAACCCGCGGCACGGCAACAAGCCTCCCCCCCCCCCCCCCCGCCGCCACCGCCCGCGGATGCGGCTGGGTGTGCACCGCAAGAATGGCCGGCCGATATGCAGAGTTGTCAAGACAGCCATCGAGCGCCCCCCAGGCGGCATGTGAGCCTCAAGATCGGCCCTCAAATCAAATCAAATCAAATCACCACCTCCCCACTTTCCTCCGCCTTGACCCCCCCCCCCCCACTAGCCTGGATGTCACCCTGGCTCTCTTTCCTTCTTCCTTCTCTCGCTTCTTGTCCTTCTTCCTCTCCTTGCACCCCCGCCGCCAGTCAGAGGAGTCGCCGCTTGACTCCTCTCCCCCTTGACTCGGCGGGGGAGCTCTCGTTGGTGGTGGTGGTGGTGGTGGAGCCGGAGCTGGAGCTGCTGGAGCTCCCACAGCTTGCAGGCGTTGCTCCATGTGGCTCATCCGTAGAGAAAAAACAAAAAAAGTTCACATTCACGAATAATATTTGCGGGGTTAATATTTGACCACCTAATATTAATTAATATATTAGATATTAGAAGTCGCCGGCGTTAATATTAACCTACAAAATTAATTGAAACTGCCCAAAAATTAACGAACACAAAAAGCAAACAACAAGCAAAACAAGCATCCCAGGCAGCCTTCTTGGGCTTTCAACATGTCCCCCAAGAGGGACTTCAACATGTCATGGTCCATGAGGTGGCGAAACAAGAGCTAGGGGAGGGGACGAAAAGGAGGAGGGTGGGGGGCTTTGGGTGGCCATGAGTTTGGCCATAGTGCATGGGGCCGTATGTGGTGCCCCATGGTGTTGTAACGGAAGATCAAATTTCAAAACCACCACTCCCACGCTTGCAAAACCACCTCGGCCTCCCGTTCCAATGCCGTAGCCCCCGGCATCCCCCCCCCCCGCGGGCCGTGTGGTCGTTGTAGGCCCGCTTGAGAATGGCGTTGAGGCTCTCAACGACATCGGCGCACACCGCGCCCAAACCGACCCCAAGCCGCACCGCATATGCCAATGTCACATCCTCCTCCAAGTAGAAGAGGTAGTTCGATTAGCAGGTAGCCTTGCAACAATGGAGGCGGCACGCCCGCGCGACCTCCGCGGACCGTAGGTCGGCGCGCGGTGAGGTATCCGAGTACAAGTCCCGGAGGAGGTCCCGCATGGCAACCACCGCCTGCCACTCATCGTCCTCCGGGGCGTAGGCCAATAGTGGCCCGAGTTCCTCCCACGTGAGGAACAATGTGCCTCCTCTCCGTCAAGCGAAGCCGAGGCCCCCAACCTGACGCCGGTGCGAGCCCAATAGAGCACGCGTTGCACGGCCACGGCGTTGTCCTTGGGGAGGTCCCCTAGGCGGGCCTCAATGAAGGCCACTTGGAGGCAGACCATGGCCATGCAAAAATGGAGGATGCATAGGAAGACCAAGCACCGCTCCACCACAACGTGCGGGTCTCCTACGCACCCCCCATTCTCCAAGCTGAGGCCCGTCTCCTGATAGCGGCGACGGGCCACCGCCTCCCCCTCCAATGTGCGGCGGACCCCCGCCTTCACCCAAGCCGCCGCAACCTTGTCCCACACACCCATATTGTAAATTGAGCCCACCGTGGGCGATACGGAGACGCCAATGAGGCGTCTCATGAAGGGTTGGTCACCCCCGATGACCAACTCAGCGGGCACCCACTAGGTCCCCCAGTAGAACTTCTTGCAGTCGTGGACCGACTGCAACACCTACGAACAAAAGGGAATTGATTTTTGAATTAATTTTTCGAGGTTAATAGTAGATTAATTTTTCAGTCGACGTTAATTTTTGCAAAATATTAAGTATTAACCTCGAGAAATTACCGCAAAAACGAAAGCGAAACAAAACGACTGTATACCTGCAGGTTCTTGGGCCATATTGTCGCTAGTGCAGCCATGTCCTTATCCCCGCATACGGCCATGCCAAGCACCCATAGGTAGGCGGGTGTTCGGCCCCGTGCGCCGTGGTTGAGGAGCCCAATGGAAAGTTGGGTCCAACTTCCACCGGCGCACGGGTAAGCATCCCCACGGAGGAGGAACGTGAGCGGCTGCTTCCAATCGATGGTGTCCACAAGCGGTGGATGCGATTGGATGTAGCGGGCCCACGATTGCAACGGCCAAGAGCGGCCGCTTGTGGGGGGATCCGCCACGGACACGGGTCGATCTAGCGCAAGCGGCTTGACCAACTCCTTCCATGTGTCCATGAAGCGGTCACGTGAAGGGATGGGGCGGGGGAATGGGAGGCCCGTTGCGGCGGTGTACGCGGCCCCCCGGCGGGTCATGAACTCCGACACATGCCGGAAGCCGCCCTTCGGGACATTCAAGTCCATAAGTAACCCGATCACTTCGGGTGCGGGGAAGAGGACAGAGGCATATTGCTTCACGGCCTCTATTTGCTTGTTGCGGATGAGCGGGAGTTGGGCAACCTCGGTGGCCTCGTACCACCGGGCCCTAGCCAAAGGGGATGAGGCCACCCACTCACCAAGGAGTTGTGAGAGCAAAGGGTCCTGCAAACTCTTGGCCCCACTCAAACGCGTGAGCGTCATACTAAGCTCGAGTAGCGTGTCCCGAGAGAAAGGCATAACAAGAGCTACACAAGGGAAAAAGGAGGTTGGGATTGGGGTGAGTGGGGGGACCGGAGAGGGGTGTGTGGGGCTACATAACCACATATAGGACTTTGCAACCCCTGTAGCAACCCGTTGGGCACCCTTTGACCACCCAAACACTTCAAGTGGGCATGGTACGCGCACAAGCAAAGCGGTGCAAATGAGCCAAAATTGGGTTAACGTGGTAATATTTGCCACGCTAATTTTTACCCCCTTTCATTTATTAAAAATTAAAATTAACCATATTGGTTTTAACGTAGGTCTCTAGGGCCATGACCGGAGTGCTCACAAAGCAGAATACAACCCGGCGCATGTTGTCGTTGAGCATGTCGAACGGGGATGCTCACTACTGACTGAAGTTAACTGTAGGCAGTTCCCGTTCCCCTTGCTGCGGATTGTACAAACCAACCAACCCCTGCCACCCTCCCTACCCGGGCAGAGACTCTCTTGGACACTCCCAACAAGAAGAAGGCGCAATGTCCTTGCTGCAAATACTTGTCCCTCATATGTGTGAATTCGTGACGGTGAGCCACCAACTTGGGCTTTTTAGTCACACTGCCCCTCAACACCTTCCGTGCCTGATGTCGTTACAAAACTGGAAAGATGTGCGCCACTCCTTGTGCCCCTTCGACGGAAGGCGTGGAAGTGGCGGGCAAATTGGTGGCCCACATCAACAGCCCCTTTGTCCAAGGTTGACTTGTGGTCGCATCCGGTTGGGTTGCTGGAGCAACAAGCGAACCGTTGGTGTTTGCCAAATTGGGGACCAGCATACAAGTGACAGAATACTGGAGAGCAGTGGAGTTGACCTTTGAGGTGCTTTGCTCCCATCCCCAGCAAGGGGAGGGGAGGATGAGACGGCGCCCCCCCTGAGGAATTGTTGGGGGAACGGGGTGAGTTTCTAGGGGAAATGCCAGCACACTTCTCAGATACTGAATCAGCATCAGATGATGAATCCACAGTTTCGGGGGCACGGTTTGAGAACTCCAATTGAAGGGACACCGCCCTTGCGAGGGGGGACTGTTTTTGCTAGCCTCTTTTACCTGGGCCTTCTTCTTCGTATCTTAGCGGTCACACGCCCGTGCTCGGAGCATAGTGGGGTCAGTTCAAGCCCTGTAGTGGCTCATAGTACGTGGTATTCATGTTGTCGTCCATAAAGATCTCCCTACCGTCCACGGTAGTTACTGCTCCAGCCGGGGGGCAGGTCATGTAGTTTCCTCGCAACGTTGCTCAAGTGAGTTTTTTCCGGGCACAGTGGCTCACCAACGGGGTGCATGAGTGGTTTTTCTTCAATACAACTTGTAGGGCAGATCCGGGTCCTATGCTTTTTCCGGTACACCAGCAGGCTACCCCATTGGTATCGGGCATGGGTCTTGGGGCGTAGTCGCTGGTTGGAATCTTCAGTTCCTCGAGGCTGATAGGGAAGCACCAAAGGGCCTGGAATGGTGCCCCAGCGAACCATGATTGGGACGCTGGGGATCCATTTTGGGTTTACCAGTGGGAGAAGGCTGTGGTTCTGGTCAGACCAGGCTGGCAAGGGCTGACCCAGTTATGAGGCAAGGGATGAGTAGACTACCCTAGACTGCCCATGAAACGTTCGATAGCCATGATAGCGCGGTGACCTCGAGGCAACGTTCGGTGCGGATCTGGTTTGCGCTGCGGGAGCAGCACGGCAAAACAATTTTGATTGTGAACGTTGCATTGGATTGAGCTGAGTGAGTCTGGTGCGAGGTCAGGATCATGCCGGTTGTTTCAACACCCGACGTCATGGCCCAATGTTTGGCTCTCTTTGAGGTGACCTGCCAAAGGCAGTAGAGTTATTTCGCCTGTTTTCTTTGCAGTGAGGACCGCACATCATGAAGTTTTGCAGGTGATATTGGCCCCCCAGAGAGTCGGTGCCGCTGGGCAGTGCCAATTGATGTCCAGCAGTATACAAGTGGACAGGCTGCAGGCGCTGATCCAACAGAAGTATGTGCAGCAACAAGAATCCCAGCGACAGGCCCTGTCCGCATTAGTGGAGGAGTTACGCACATGGACTACACAAATGCATAAGGATTATGATGCAGATTTGGGGTCCTTCAAGGAGCAGTGCGAATGCAGCCGCCAGAAGCCTCCACCCACGGTGCAGCGGCTGGTGGAGGTAGAATTGCAGGGCTCAAGTTGTGAGCAGCAGTTGGCCGACCTCATCAGGGAACACACGATAGAGATGTTTGCAAAGAAGTCAAGTAGCAGACTGTGGATTCAGTTCCTGTTTTGGACTGAGGCAGAGCAGTATGTGCCGCTGCAGGGCGGTGCGGTGCTCGAGCCCTGTCCCGTGGGGTGCCTCATGTTGATGGGGGGACACCAACTGACGGAGCTGCGGGACAAGTTGAAGCTGCTGCTGAGCATCTTTGGCGATGTCCACCTTTCACGGGTGATGAAGGCCGAGGACATCCCAGAAAAGGTCCGCAATTGCACTGCAGTGGAAACACAGGGCTCCAACGAAGAGGACTTGGACTTGTCCCTCTTGAGCCGCTTCTTCTGCAGCCTTCAGAAGTCCCACTTCCTGTTTGCCCGATACACGGATCCTGACGCCCTCCTCTTGACCTTGTACAAACTGCAGCGGCGCTTGCAGGGGCACAACCTTTGGTTACTGGGGGTTCCGGATGGAGTCCCGGAGTGGTTTGAGCTGCGCGACCACCTCGCACTCTACGCCAGGCCGCGGGGCTGGATGTCGCCCGATAACATTTACCGGCTGCAGACAGTGCATCGTGCCACGGTGAAGACCGTCACAAAGGACTGTGTCGAACTGGAGGGGGATGGGCCGGGGCAGGAGTGGGTTGGGGTGGTGAAGCAAGAGGAGGCCAGCGATCCGCCGGTGAGGGATTTTTCAGAACTGCGCTTCAAGGACGGGAAGACAGTGCTTCGGGCCCGTGTGCTGGCCAGCGAATGCGCGGACGGCTTTTCATGGTATCAGTGCTCCCTCCGCAACACGCTGCTTGTGGGGCCTGAGGACGGAGACCTCGTGAAACGCGTCCGCAGTCTGCGAATCCGCACGTTCAATGACCTCGAGATATTTGAGATGGTGACAGGGTACGTGGTGCAGCTGGAGCCCAAGTATGTGAAGGTGGACATCGGGTTCCTCTCGGACTATGCCTACATCCCGACACACCACATCGCGCCGGAGCAGTTGCAGATGTACGCCCGCGGCAAACTGATCCCGGCGCGCATCCACAACTGCAACCAGTTCACATTCCCATGCATCGAGCTCTCGCTGCAGGAGCTTCACGCCCCGGTGCTGGACGGGGCGCGCAGCATCCCGGCCGTCTCTCATAAGGATATCCTGCCGGGGCAGACCCACAGCGGCCTCGTGGTGGGGGTGTTCCAGCCCGACGTGGCGTGGGCGCTGCTGCGCATCAGCGGCTGGGCCGCGGAGGTGTTCCTGGGCAGTCGGTGCTTCAAGCGCGCTTTTGTACCGCTCCCGAAGGACAAGATTCCCAAGAAAGGGGACAAGGGCCACAGCATCGGGACCATTGTGCAGGTCAAGATCACGCAGACGAACGGCCTGCGGTTCCGCGGCGCCATAGTGCAACACGGCCCCCGGAAGGTGGACGTGGGGGCGCTGCTGAATGAGGTCCGCACCAAAGCAAAGCCCCCAGCGACGCCCTCAGCGACGCCCCCTGCCCCTCCCACTGCGAAACCTGGGGCGTCGTCGTGCCCGTATCGCGGCGCCGTCCGCGTCACGAACCTGCACCCGTCCGTGAACCGCGAGTTGCTTCTGGAAGCGTTCAAGCGGAAGGGCGGCGAGCTGGCGAACGTGCAGCCGGACCCTGACACCGGCATGAACAAGGCAGTAGTGTTCTTCAAAGAAGCGGAACAGGCATCGCAGGCGGCGAAGGATTATCAGAACAGGCGGTTGGGAGAATCGGGGCAGAGCAGCAGCCAAATCCGTACGAAAGTGGCGGACGCGGATGAGGTCTATCATGAGCTCCGATCGCGGCAGACAAACGCAAGGCGCAGGCCTGTGCCGTCCCCGTCACCACCACCATTGCCAAAGAGGCCAAAGTCTGCGCCCGCAGCTGCTGAAGAGGTGTCCGCTGATCCACCCATTCAAGTGGACCGTCTCATCAGCAGTCTGAGCTTCCAATTTAAATCCACGGACCCAAACAGCGTTGTAGACTCGGATAGGGACCCGGCCATACCGCCGGTGGCGGAGGAGTTTCCGACATACGGCCGTCCGCCCGGCATGGAGCAGGCAATGGCCCCCGCACATGCGTCGAGGTACCCACAAGGCTTTCGCCTTCTTGCACCCCATTCATTGCACCACGCCCATGCGCAGCAACCCCATCAACATCACACCCACCATAGCCCCCCGAACCACCACCATCACCACCACCTGCACCCTAGTCACCACCAACACCACCACCACCACCACCACCACCACCATGACCACTACAATAGCCACGTCCCGCACCACCACCACCATCACAACCACAACCATCACCGTCAGGACCCTCACATCCCGCAGCACGGACACTTCCTCGGCGCAGAGCATACTGCGGGGGCTGAGGGGCAGAAGCCTGATTTGGATCTCCTTTTATTGGAAGGGTCCATGCTGATCCGTGGGGATAACGAGCCCGATGAGGCAGCTCGGGATGCCGCAGACAACAGCACTCAGCACCCGCCCGGCGGTCCTGCTGCTGGTGTTCCGGCCAAGGATCCCGAGGATAGTGGTCTCCCAAGGTCTTGCAGTCTTTCAAGCAGCGCAGAGACGGTGTCTGACTCGGAATCTGAAACAGCCAGTACCGTGCGTACTGTGTACTCCTACCAAGCCAGTCCGGACGTACTGTCTGCCTCTGATTTGGAGGAGACCAGTGAAGACAGTGACCGGGAGTGCCCATCCGCGGGCAGCGGCAGTTACATCGCCAGCAGCAGCAGCAGCGGAACTCGCAGTGAGATGTCTGCTGATGCCATACTGCGACATGAGCCAGCGGATACCACATCGACAGACATCAGCAAAGAAACACTGCAAAACGTCAGTGGCCCTGACACAAAGGCAGCTTTGGAGGCCAACGACGGCGCAGGCTCTGGAGATCAGGGGCTAGTGGAATGTGATACAGTCTGGAGCGATTCCGGGGGCTCGGACAGTGATATGAGCGTCAGCGACGGAGGGACTACACAGCGCGGCAGTAGGACTCCTGACCGCTGGTACAAGATGTTCAACACGAAGAAGGAGCAGGACACGGCCTTTTCTGCGGCTGCGGCAGGAGGAGCTAGCTCTAGCTCCAGCAAAAAATAGATGGCTCCAGCAGTGATCAGCCTCTGACAAGTGTGTGGATCCGCATTCAGGTGCTCATGGGGGGCTGTGGTGGGGAGCGGCGGGGCATTCTGGGGCGAAGGAGAGCTTTTGGGGAGGGTGCCTTAGGGTAATGGGCATGTAGCCCAGTCTAGACTGGGCGCATGCAGTGCCAGATACAGATTTCTTGGTAAATAGGTTCACGGATGCAAAGAGGGGTAGGTAGAGGCTGGGTCCATGCAGAGGGGAGTGGGGGGTGGGCGGGGTTTCGCACGGACAGTACCTTTCAGGGGATGAACCATCCCCTGCAACCAACCAGTGCACTGACCAGTTACCTTATGACCAAACTCACCAGGCATCCACTCATCAAGCACAGGCGCGGCACGGTGTGTGGACGCCCGAGCACCATCGACAATTTCATATGGCAACTGGAAGGTTACGACGGCATTCGCTCTTCGCAATGATGCGCATGATTTCCAGAAGAAGGGGCATTGTGCTTTGATTCATTGTGCAACTCATTGGGGGAGCTGCTGCTGCATGCCTTTTGGCACAGAGTGTGGGTGGGTTGGGGGCTTGGGGGTGACGTTTGGGGGTCTGTCCCTTTCGATTGTTGGTTCACACACTCCCTGTCTTCGGGTAAGCGAATGGCAGGCGAACACCTGTTGCAGTACCATATGGATCCTTCCTGACCCTGGAACTTACAGTGACCTGCAATGTCTACAATAGCCTGCAGTGACCTGCAGTATGCTACCAACCCAAGCAGACATCGCATCTATTTAGATCAGTGACAGACTCCTTGATACACCTCAAGAGACATGCCAATTCAGTCAAGTAGGTTTGCTGGGATGCATTGGACTTCAGCCCCGACGCGGTCCATGAATCCTAAAAGAAGGGATTGTGAAATATCCGGTGATAAGAAATGCAGTATGTGGGTGAACGGGATTCCGTCCATCATCCATTTCCAAGTGAGCTGGGCACGATCAAGGGGTGCGGATGGCCACCACAATGGAACCCCACCCCATCCCGGGGGAACCGGCTTTCTGCGGGCAGACACCACTGCCAGTTGGCGAGACAGATGGTGTGATATGGGTGTGTGTACTTCTTTGCGGTGAATTGCCGTCAGGATTCCAGATGGCCTGAGCTCCGACATCATGGCATTGCTGCTTCACAGGACGTCAGGAACCTGGCCGCTTTACGAGTTTTTGGGTGTCAGGACTCTGTGTGGAAGGATAGGAGAATGGGGGGCTTGCTCCCCTCAGAGTGGGCGGTTTTGCCACCCATTTCGGGTGGTTCGGTGTGAAGGACGGGCTTATGATGCAGCCAAGCCAGCCACAGGGACCCAAGTGTCGAGGCATATCCTCTCCTGCCCGCGAACCAGATGCCTCCCTGTCCCCTCTCAGCTAGCACTCTGAAAAAGAAATTCAAATTACCACGGATGTAGCAGTTTGCCTTTTGCGTGTTTTTTACAGATGCAAATCAGTTTCGTGGTTCCATTGGTCCAAGGTTGTGCATGTTCTGCTTTGTGTACTGTGCTGATTTGCAAAAGGTGGGTGTTTCAATCCTGCTTTACCAGTCTATGTTGCAATTTTTCTGTTTGTGGATAACTTTTATGTGTTGAGCCCCTATTTGTCGAAATCTTTTCTGTTTTTAACCTGTTCTGAAGTCACAGCCTCCACCATAAAATCTGGGCCACCATAAAATCTGGGCCACCCCAATTCTCTTCACATCCTCCCAAAGCAGTTGCTTTCCATTCATTGAATCCTCTCAACGTATTAGTGCAGTTTGTTGTCACTGTGGCAACATGCTGTAAATGTGTCATCCATTGTACTTTTTGACAAAGCCATTCATTGTATTTTTTGACACAAAATAAGCTTCCTTGATTTGTCCATTCACAGTGTATTTTTTTTGTGCGAGCAGTGCCATTTGTAAACAGACGATTTTTTGGCAGCCATTTTTATTTCAATGGTAGTATTAGTAGCCGTGTGTAGTGAAAGAAGTCTCGGAAAGGTTTGCTGATGCACTGGGAGAGCGCGTTGGTGGCCACTACAACTGGCAGCCTATCGCTGTGTCAATAACCCCCAACAAAGGATGTGGCGGATATCCCCCCTACCCCAAACGGGGAGAACCCCCCCCCCCCCCCTGAGGGGTTTGGGCACCATCTCCGTAGGAGAAATCCCCCCCCCTCACACCTCCTTTTGCAGTAAAAAAACCCCCCTTGGGGTGAAACCCTCCCCCCCCCACCGCCACCAAAAGAAAACCCCCAAAGTGGTTAACCCACCCGCCACCGCCCTGGCATGCCCCAACCATTTCAAAGCAACAAATCCATGAGCTCAAAAAAGGAACTTCCAAAACCCACTTTTTTTGGATGCTGTGCTAATGGTGAAATTTTGCATGTCAAACATGCGATGGTTACACCGCAGCAGCATGAACAGAGCAGAACACAAATCTTGAATCTCATGAAAGAGTGTCTGTTGTGTGCAAATGCAGATTATGAACAAAATCCCCGATTTATAGACACATATGATCAGCACAACCCAATCATGGAGATAGCCAGGGTGTGAGCAGGCCATGATAGCCATTTTACGCTTTCAATCTGGTTTTTCTGTTCTCATAAATGTGTGTCATATGCTCTGCCGATGGCATGCTTCGCATTTGCACCACAGCCCTTATGGCTGAATATTTTATCCAGAATGCCCTCCGCCCCTATACTCAACTTGAAGCCCACCAAAGGACATTGCTTTTTGGACTTTGTCGAGCACATACCTATTTACAACACCAGCAATGCATGCTGTTGCAATGGTAGTGAGCTACATTGATATATATTTGTATAGGGTTGTAGTGTGCACTCTGCTCTGCTTACCCCGAGAGATACATTGTCAAGGCTTAGATCATTGACGGCTGCAGCCACCAGGAGGTGGCGACCATGCCTATGTCGCACACTGTTGTTGTGGCACTCATCCTTGGCGAGTGCCGGAAGTCTTGTTTGGCAGTTGTTGCTTGGTTTACGGCAGTCTAGTGTGTAGATAAGGGTCATGCTTGTGCATGTTTCACACCTTGCACTTTGCGTAGCGATTCCAAATGTGGTGCTCGGTTTTCGGGTGCACCAGTACTGTACATAAATGGACCTTCTGCTTTCAGGGGTTCTCCCGAATACACTTAATGACACCTTGAGCGTCAGGAACTCAAAAAAAAAAAGATTCCCAAGTGTGGTGCTGCAACAACGGTGGTGCTATGTGTGGCTGTGGCAGAAAACCAGGACCTCAAAACAGAATGCACCAAACAGCATTCTAGCTCAACCCAATCGAACATGGCCAACACTCTGGATGGGGCATGCACAAGAACTGGAACCAAGTTGATTTGCGCATGGAGAGGACATTTGGAAAAGCAGGCTACCCTCAACTTCCCACCCCTGCCACTTCCACCCAGCGGGGGGGAGGGGTCCCTGCCCCCAAAGTGAAGTGGTGCCTTATTGCCGCTTATCATGTGAGATACGCCTTTGCTTTAGGCTTTTTGTGCAATGTGAGAAATGGCACCATGATTTAGAATGAGGTGGTTGCCCTCACCATGCGGCTGCTGGAGAGTCCAGGTTTGGCTGATGGTGGGGGTTGCCCTTCTAAGTGATACCTGGCAATTATGTCACTGCGTCGATGAACTTGCAGCTGCCGAATCGGGATCTGGTCCAAACCTAGATTCCTTTGTTCCCCTGCGCCACAGCAGGTCTCTCAAAGCATGGGCTGGGTATGGTCGATACGATTTTAGTCAAGGTGTGTGTGTGTGTGGCAAGGCTATCGGTGGCAACATCATATGGGACTAGGGTTGTCTGCCACTCCCCCACTTCTGGCATCATGTCTTCGGCGGGAACAAGCTGTCAGCAATGTGTGAGGGCGCCTCATCCTCGGTGGCAGACCGCAGATTGATGCAAATGCCGGGTCGGGCATGGTGGGGATGCTTGTCTTCCGAACACCACCACCAAACAAAATCGTTCCATCAAAATGCAATGCAGCAAACCAACAGACAAAGGAGGTCTGAAAAAGTTTGGTGCACCAGCGCAATGATAAGGATGTACGGCAGAGTTGCAACGGTGTTCTGGCCATTGGAACAACATTGCCATTGCTGATCTTGTCCAAAAACCTCCACTGTCCATCTGTTTTGGTCTCAGAATCATCCAGGTTGGGAGGAACCACAAGGATGGAGGTCTGCTGATGGATCTTTGAATGCCGATGATCAACCAAGCATTAACCAAGCCCAATATACTACGTTACATCAACTTACTGTGGCGCGTCATACGAGAGCCGAATGCAGTTTTTATTTGGCAACCCAGCGTGGGGGAGGGAAGGCAGACAAGTATCCTGTGGGATTCAAAACAATTTCAAAACAACTATTTTTATTGCTGGTGGCATATACCGTTATGCCTCCTGTTGTATTGGTCTTGCTTTTTGCCACTGCCGCTACCACTGCCACCCAGGGAGGCGGTTTTGAACCACAACAAAGCTGCATCAAGTCCGAGAGCAAAAGTCCAAGCAAAATAACTCCTACACACCATTCTCCCCGACCTGTCAGCAGCACAACCCTTTACTTTCGAGCCCCATGTCATGTCTACCGTGCGACCCTCTCCTCCCCAGGTGCCCAGTGAAATCCGCGAGAAAGATGACCTGTGCCAGTATCATGCACAGTTGCCCATGCCTGTTGCACTGGACCACTCTTCAAAGGCAGCCTCTAGCTGTGTGCATGGACGGGAAAAAGTGGTCCCTGCGGCTCAAAGTCCGCAAGATGATCACACGTGGCATACACCTTTTACACATGTCTGCAGGCATTTTGGCCGCTCTCTGCCTGTCCATGTTGACGAAACCCGCCAAATATCAAACTAGGCAAAAAAAATGGTAAGCACGCCGCAAGCTCGGTCTTTTTTCGACTCTTTGCACTGCCCATATCTAGTCCATTTCCCCACGTGACATGGACGTAGGTCCCCGGCACTTGTCACTGATTGCCGCTGCTGCTTTGGTTGTGTGCGTTCGTGCCTCACTAAGCAAGCACTCTCAACCAGATCTATGAAATCCTAATGCATACTGGTGCACACCATCAGCGGACGCCCCATGCCCATCACAAATATCGTTGGCAATGGGGTGCGCCATATCCACTGTGGGCATTGGCTGTGCATGTACATCAATCGGAATGCGGGTAGGATTCAGATGAGCCTGTGGGTCAAGCCGTAACTGCTGGGTTTTACATTCGTAGGGTCCAAGGCTGATTCTGAAGATACTCCAGTGAACATGGACTTTCTCAATGAGGCCATCAGCTCTCTACCTGCGACAGAGGCGACAGGGTACCACAAGGCCAACCTCGTTCTTGCCATGGCTGTGGGCCATGTCAACAACTTCACAACCTCATACATGTCCTTTGTTGTATCGGCCCTCAAGCACCTTCCGTCTGACACTGACGTTGTCTTCTTCACTAACAAAGAGATTGCCAAGCCCTTCGCAGATTGGTGTGGCCACGGAAGGATTGAAATGGCTGATGTCAAGTAGCCAGGAAAAGAGGGCAATCAAGGAACAGGGGACGCCTTTGCACGCAGTGCCCAGGCAGTGCGCAAGCAGTGCAGAGCTTTTGCAGTGCCAGAAGTTCTGGGACAATGTTTCGGCCTCATTGTGCTGTAGGAATAAACTAGTACCAGGTAAGGGCCCGGGGGGGTCGCCGGGCCCGGGTCCTTTACGCCGACTCCCCCCCCCCTCCCACCCTGGAAATTGGCACCGAAGTGCCGGACCATCAGCGCCAAAGGCGCCCTAAGGCAAATTTGCTTGAATCACTAGAGGATCAAAAAATGGGTTTTCACCCTATGTGTCTATACTCAAAATACTCAGTTTTTTCAGGAGAACCCAATGATGGATGAAAACCAATTTGGACCAAATATCAATACCACCCCTATGTAGAGGTATGTCAGAGATGGCCCATACCCTAGTGGGTAAAGCAGTGCCTTTGCAACTCTAAAGTCGTTGGTTCAAGCCCCAGTGGGGGCAATCTGCGGATCCCAGACAGGGTTTTTTCTTTGTTTTTTTTTGTTTTTCCTTGTGCTTTGATGTTGTCCCCTTTGTTGGGGATCCCCGAGAATGCAGGGGTTATGTAGCATTTCCGCCCACTTGTGGGCCCCCCAGAAGGCAGGGCTTCGGCAGCCAATTCTGATTTTGTCCCCCTTTGTTTGGGGATCCCCAAGAATGTAGGGATTATGTAGCATTTCCGCCCACTTGTGGGCCAATTCTGATTTTGTCCCCCTTTATTTGGGGATCCCGAGAATGCAGGGTCCCCCTGCTCCTCCAAAGGGTTTCGAAACATACACCAACTCTGCCTTGAAAACAGCATGGTTCGGCCTGGGTGGGGCCGGGAATTGACTCGGGGGTGCTATGCCTTTAAACAAAAGTACCACCTACCATGCCCCCCCCCCCCCTGTTGCAATTTTTTTTGCTCCTACATCGGTACCTCAAAGTGATCAGCGTGATGAGGCGGCCATTTCACACCATATATGTAGGGGCCTGGAGCCCCCCCGCCCCCTCTAGCTCCCCCCCCCCCCCCCCCCAAACCCAGCCCCCCCCCCTCCCCCCCCCCCCGCCGTGAAAGTGGCACCAAAGCGGGAAGGAGTCGGCGTATGGCCCATTGTCCCGACCCCCCCGGGGGTAAGGGGCAGATGGGGATGCCTCCGGAGACGACGGGGACACTGATGCATTTTGTTTTGATGAATTTTTGTGAGGTTTTCGCTTTCATGGGTGACCGCTGCGGGTTCCCTCATTCAACATGGGTTCCGGTGCCAAAGGTGCATGCTGTGCGCATGGAGAGTCACATTGAGTGAGCCTTTTATCCCATTTTTGTTTGCAAGCGGGAGGTCCTGCTTGGGAGCTTTCTCCATCCCCTTCCCCTGACATTGAGGTGCCTTAGTCCCAAGATTTAGAAGGGCCAGACACTAAAGACCTCGAGTCTCTCCTCCCTAAACTCACGCTGCAGGGATTTGCCCCGTTTCTCTAAAACCAGGGTTCAAAGGGCAGCGGGCTTTGGAATGTTCTCGCCAGAATCAGCAGATGCTTCGGAGGTTAAATTTTCAGCTCACGTCCCCACATCCCACAACCAGACCCAACATGCAGCAGAACTGTAGCCGTCAGGACATTGCAGTCATGGGGGAGGGGGAAAAGTAGCAGTCTTTACGAACTCTGAATATGTCATTTCTGGTATGGGGGGGGGGGGATGCCTGGGTGGCAACAGAAGGTGTAGCGGGTCCTCTCGCCCATTGTCCAACGTTCCGCTCGGGGAAGACCTGATGGACCTAACACAAGACCTTTGCTTGGAGGTCCAATTTGCCCAGGTGCATGCTGGAGTACCCCCATGGGATACCCATGGGTATGTGGGCTGGAGGCTAAACAGGCGCACACGTTGGCCCTGGAACGGCTCTACACAAGCCCAATTTGGCAAGTGGCCCAAGGGCGAAGGTGAGAGCGGCAGTTGATAGACCAACAACACACCCAACGAAAGTACATGGGCCAAGAACAAGACAGGAATGAAACCAACGCAGACACAGAATCAGACCCAGAGGCGTTGTCGGATGATAGTGAGCAGGTGGATTATGGGGACCACTTTGCTGGTGCAACAATTGGGGAAGACCTGGGCCTCACACAAATGGTGAATGGCGAAGAATCCTCTGGTGGGTCATTGTCAGCATCTATGTCAGGGTGCAGCAACAGGAGCAGCTCACCAACATCAGCCCACTCAGACGATCTCGGGCAGTGGTTACCAGTAGTATTAGAGGGGGGTCAGCTGTTGCACACTGAACGCACAACGCACAGAAAAGTGCCGCCCACGGGTCAAAGCCATTGACCTCAACAAGAACTGTGCTTTCGCTCTCAATGCAAGGGGCTAATTGTGGGGATCCAGGTTTGAAATTCTCAACCTCAGCCACCAGCAGGAGGGTAACGAGCCTGTTGCTGAGGTGTCAATAGATGAACACAAGGCATTGAGACACAAAAATGCATTCACCTTTGCTATTATGGTGGACGGGTTTTCAATCTTGGTCTTGGGGCATTCTGGTCAAACTGCGAGGTTTACAGCTGATTGCAGCAAACGGAGCGTTCACAGTGCAGGTCCTGTTGTTGAGCAGAGAAAATATCACAATTTGGTAGATCAATTTTTTGGACCCTGTCCTGCTTCCCATGCTCATATCACCCCTGCAATATTCGGGATCGGGTATCAAGCGGTGTAGGGGCTGATGTGCGCCCTGAGCTTGGGTGGGGGTTCAAGGAAGAAGTAGAAGGGCGATTGGCATCCGCGTGTGTGTGTGTGTGTGTGTGTGTGTGTGTGTGTGTGTGTGTGTGTGTGTGTGTGTGTGTGTGTGTGTGTGTGTGTGTGTGTGTGTGTGTGTGGATGTGTGGATATTTCCCTGAAGATCCCGCACCCCAACTCCCCCTCCCGCTCTGCTTTCTTGTCCCTACCAGTCTTGGTCCCTCACCTTCTTTCCCCGGCGTGCCCTCTGCCACCCGCCGCATTGCCTCTTTGTACTCCTCCTGCCCTTGCCTCTGCCTGTGGAGTCACTCCTCCACCAAGGTCTGCACTCTGATCTCCCCCACCATTTTCAAACTAGTAAAAAGTATTTGTTGCAAGTTTTTCCTCTGATCAGTCAGTCAGTCAAGCAAGCAGTCAGGCGGTCGGTCGGGCAAGTAGGCAGGCAAACAGGTAGGCAGAAACACACAGTTTGGCTTTTTTTTCCAGTCGTAGACTACATCTACAAACAGTGGGGAACCCCTGTTCCGCCAGAGCAATCGGCGATCAAGTGGTAGAACACTCGCTTTTCACCCAAATTGTCGTCGGTTGGAATCCCAGCCAGCGATTGCCGGCGCACGTCCATCGACCGATTATTCTTTTTCTCCCAACCGTGCTTCAAAAACTTCTCAGCACAAACTTTTGACCCCCCCCCCCCCCAGCCCTCCCTCCCCGCCCCCCCCCTCCTAAAATGTGACGTTCACTTTCAGGGGGATAGAGGTCTCAAAAATCAAACAATCCATTGGGGGATCGTTTTGTAGGCAAAATAATGATTTTACAAGGGGTTAGACACCCAATAGCATGCCGTTGGGTGTGCTACGCGAATCACCCCCCAAAAGCGGGGATGTATAGGTCCGCGCCTGCGCTTCATCTAACAACCTCTCTTCGAGGTGATTTTTTCAACTAAGTTTTGGAACTTACTAAAAAACAACCAACCCGCAGAGAAGAGAGGCTGACTGTCAGCCTCTCTTCGAGGTGCTTTGCCAAAGGCAATAAGATTTTTGGTGCAATTTTTCCCCACTAGGTGAACAAGTTAGTCAAAAAAATTTTCTACCAAGTTGTGGAAAATAGAGGAAATTGTTCCTTTTTCACATGTGGGACCCCATAGACGGTGGGGTTACATCGCCACTTTGCCCACCCTTGGGCCACCAAGATGGTCAGGGTTTTGGAGCCATCTTTGAGTTTGTCCCTGCTCAGCGGACCCCCAAGATGGCAAGGGTTATGCGACCACTTTGCCCACATGTGGGCCCCCAAGACAGCAAGGACTATGTTGGCACTTTTGGATTTCGATGCCGGTGCGGAGCATTGGAGACCCCCAAGAAGGCAGTAGTTATGTGTGATCTTGGCCACTTATGATTTCTCCCCATGCAAAGCACTAGGGACCTACGAAGGCAAGCTTATGTAGCCATTGCCCAGATTTGGGCCCCCGAGACAACAGGGATTAGGTAGCCATTTCTGAGTTTGATTGCAGTGCAGAGCACCAAGGTCCCCCAACAAGGCATGGAGAAGGCTTTTCCTGCGGCGCATGGTTTGGGAAACCTACCTAATTTGTGGAGCTTTTTAGATTCCACCTTGTTGTGCTCCCGGGGGGCATGGGGGCCGGTTTTACCATATAGTATGGCCCTTTTATGTAGCTATATTGATCTCTCCCTACCCTGGGGACCTCGAGAAGGCACGGGTTGTGTTACGGGGTGTCAACCCGGGGGCAGGGGTTAGGTAGCCACTATGCCCACATGTGGCCCATTTCTGATTTTGTCCCCGTGCTGAGCATTGGGAGCCATTGATTTCTCCCCAGTAGCGGGGGACAATTGTTAAATGCAATCGTCAGCCCGCGGACAAGGGGCCCCTGGTGCGGGCCGCCGCCACCCACATTAAGCATTGTGTCCGATCCATCTACTCTCCAGGCAAAGCCGCTAGCCTTGCTACGCTAGCGGTGCCCCACTCAACAATGAGTGTGGGCGAAGCGTGGAGCCGCGTGACCACCACCGTTTGGTGGTTGTGTGGCAACCCGGGAGTGGAATTGCGGTGTACAATATGAAATGTGGGGCATAGTTGGTGTTGAATCGAAACGTGAAACGACTCAAACCGCGAAACGTCGCAATTGAGACGCGAAATGACTACATCACAGAAATGGGCACCCTATGACGCAGGGGGGTATGGGGAAGGAAGTAGTATTGGGGCTCTGCTACTTTTGACCAAGGGAGTAAGGCCCCTCCTCCTTAACCACGGTAGAAGGGTGAGACTTCCCTACCACGCTTTACACGTTGAGCCGGGGCCGTAGTCTTCACATTGATGGAGCGATGGTGTCAAAAGATCAATGTGTGCTATTTCTCGGTTATGTGGTTTGTTTCGTGAACAGTCAATGTCACCTCGTGTGACTCAAGGTAACATTCGGCAATGGTTTGGTTTGTGATGCGGTGCAACGCAAAAAAAAATGCACAGGGAGAGTTGTGGCGATGACCATATTCTTGTGACACGGGAGTATATGGGACCAATGTATCCGTTGCTTTATGGCTCTTGAGAAGGCAGGGTTGTGTAGCCCCTTGGCCCTGATCTAGGCCACTTGTCCATTTCTCTATATGCAGAGCACTGCCCCCCCCCCCCCCCAGAAGGCAGGGGTTGTTTTGCCATTTTGCCCTGATATTGGCCACTTCTGATCATCTCCCGACAAGGCAAGGGTTCGTTAGCCATTTGGCCTTGATCTAGGCTACTTTTGATTTTCTCCCCATGATGAGGGCTAGGGATCCTAGAGAAGGCAAGGGTTATGTAGCCACGTGGCCTGATCTGGTCGGTTTATGATTTTTCCTCCGTGTTCAGCAATGGCGACCCCCGAAAAGGCAGGGGTCATGTAGCTCTTGCCCATTTCTCCCCAAGCAATGTTATGCAGCTATTGCTCGGATTTGGGTCCATGAGACGGCAGGGTTTGAGAAGCCACTTCTGATTTTGATACCCATGCAGTGCACTCATGTCCCGCAAGAAGGCAGGGGGTATGTAGCCATTTGGCCGTGATTTGCGCCACTTCTGATTTTCTCCCCATATTGAGCATTGGGGACCCTTGAGAACGAAGGGGTTATGTAGCCATTACCTAGGTTTGGGCCCCCGAGATGGCAGGAGTTGGGTAGCCTCTTCTAATTTTGATTCCCGCGCAAAGCACTGCCCCCCTAAGAAGGCGGGGTTATATTTCCCCTTGGTCCTAATCTAGGCCACTTATCATTTTCTCCATGTGCAGAGCACCCCCCCCCCCCCCTGGAGAAGGCATGGGTTGTACAGCCATTTGGCCTTGATCTAGGCCAATTCTGATTTTCTCCCCATGCTGAGCACTAGGGACCCCAAGAAGGCAAGGGTTATGTAGCCATTTGGCTTCAATCTTGCCGTCTTCTGATTTTCTCTCCATGTTCAGCGGTGGGGACCCCCAAACAAGCAGGGGTTATGGAGCTCCGGCCCATTTTCAGGGCCCCAAGACGGTAGGGAGTCGGTAACCACTTGTGATTCTTGTCACTGCACAGAGCGTTGGGGACCCCCAAGACGGCAGGGGTTATGTGGCCACTTTGCGCTCTTTTGGGCCCTTGAGACGTCAAGGGTGAGGTAGCCACTTTTCATTCTTTGCCACTTTTTTCCTTTTGCCCCTTGTGCATGCATCAATGTGCTCCAGCAAAGCTGAGCGGATGGCACTCAGGCATGCAAGGAGAAATTGGCTACAATGAGTTCCATGGGCACAGATGATACTCTTGGAATAACCGCGCACTGTACTATTGCTTGGGTGTTTGTGAAACTCTACCCTTGAGTCGTTGACAGAGCTTCCTCATCATCAATGGCTATAGAGTAACCGACACAATGTGGGGGGCAGCCAATTATAGACACCAACTTATTTCTAGAAGTACCGCAAAGGCACCGCCAAATTGAGCTCTGTAAGAAGGAGCCATAGCAAGATGCCGTCTTAAATTCCAAGATTGGAGTACGTGGTACGCGTGCCAAATTCCGTTGTGTCATGGTGAATACGGAGCAAGGATAAGAACGGTGTCCATGCGACACGGCGGCCTTCATTAATGGTGCAAAAGGTCTCCTTCCACTAGGTGACCTCAGCAGCTCATGGTAGTCGAGGACACACCCTAGTGAAATAAACGGGCATCAACGTCATCCACAAACACTTTGTCGTGTAGCATCACCTGGGCCACCACATCCATAGGGCAGGGTGCAGCTCACGGCCCAATGTGTACCTAGGCAGGGTAGTACATCTTTCCAAAATTTGCAAATTCCATGCGACTTGTGTTGCCAGAAAAGCTTTGGGGAATGCTCCTTTGCCTCTGCTGGTGTACTGCCCCCTTCAACTCGCATTTCTTGGTTCCCATATTGTATGGTGATGCCCATGGGTGCTCCAACGGGCTGGGATCCTGCGAACACACATTGCAAGAAAAATAGAAACCCAATTGAGAGGTGCGTGGGTGAGGGAGGTAGAAGTATAGCTGGGCACCCCATCACGCACATGTACATGTACAAAGAGAAAAACACAACATACAACATACAGTGCACGGGAAAAATTCAAGCCCAAGGTCTAATGTAACCCCCACAATGTCCAATGAGCGCCGCAAACATGAATGTGATTGAATGTGTATAATGTGTGTGATGAGGTTAAGCCCTTTACGTATGCCTCTCGCGTTGAGCTACCGCATGTGCGTGAATTGAAGTTGCAAGTAGGCCCCTCCAAAGGTGGCAAAAAAAAAGCCTAAAGGGTTGTTGAGGACAACCCCTCCAATGGCAGTAGCTATGATAGCTATGATATGATAGCCTCTTTCTCTTGACCAAGACGTGAAGCGTCAGTTGGCACATGGGAATGTCCCGTGGCGTTCATGGTGCTTATATAGTCCACCATTTCTGTGTGGTCAAATGCAATAGGGCCGTGTGTTTGTGGTGCATCTACTACAATGGGTGTATTCACTGCTTGGTTGGAGTGGGGTTGCCAGATAAACGGTTGAAGGATAGGGATGAGGTAAAATGGGTGCTCCAAAGGTGGGAAGAGGTGCAGGCTGAAACCATCTTGCACCCAACTCCCTCTATGAGTGTGGGTGGCAGCAGTGCCTTTGTAGCTTATGCCGAGGTATCGAGAACCCACAGGACCCTGTTCCACCAAGTTCTATTCCGTTCGAAATTGTTGTGGTGACACCTTGTAGTGGGAGTCGCTCAACATCTCATATTGAATGTCCTACTGTAGAACAAATCCTCGCGGATGTGTGCAAAAGACACCGTGATAAGCATGGCTCGTTTTGCCCATCGTTGCCAGAGGTCACGGCACTGCTTGGTTATGATTGGGGGTTACCACTACATGTCACGCTTCCAAGTTTGCCTGCTCAACGATATGAGCCGTAGGCATGCCATTTCACGGACCTCACCTCCAGGAACTATGCCACGGGTTGTGTTGAGATTGTGGTATATTGCTGGTGGGTAGCCCAAACCGCTCTTGGTGCGGATTGGGGAGCAGTGGGTGTGGCATGGGTTGTCTGTGATTCCTTGTGGAATGTGTTGTGTGCGCCGGTCAACAACGTAAACAGAGTTGGTTGAATCACGGGCAGACCACACTTTGCAAGCGGGGTCCATTGATATGTCTTTTGCACCACCCTTGATTGTGGCACACATGTATAATTTGGTCAATTGGCATTGGGCATTCCGCTTGGCAACGCGTGAATACCTCTGCCTTAAGTTTGAACCCCTATGTGACGAGCCACACATTGCTAGGGCAAACAAGGAGAAGTTGGCTGTTGTGGATTTGATTGCTGAGCGAGAAGGCATTCAACCCCAACAACGGAAGAAGTGGGTGACATTTTTGAATGCTTTTGGTAGTCTTGCTTTTCCAATAGCACCCGTGTATTTCACCTTCATCTGGCAGGATGATGATGTTAGTTGCCATCCAGCATGCCTCTTGATGTTGCATTGTGCCCTGTCTAGACGTGTTGTCAATGCCAAATTGCAACCTCCACACGATAGATTGCGGCCTTTGCATGAAATGGCACAAGCTACTTTGTACTACAGTGGTTCCAAGTTGGCCTCCACACCCCGGACCCCAACAACGAGTTGGGTTGTGGCTCGAGTGTACCCCACACCCATATTTGCACACCTCCCTCACTCATGCTACTTTGTGATGGGGCATCCCGCATAACGTGCTACAAGTGTGGGGTTCTTCATTGTACCTTCCATGTCTCTATCTTGTGTCAATCAGAGGTACATGTAGGATTGCGCCAAGTGTCAAGGAACAACACCAACCCTACTGCAGTTGATGATGCCCTTGAAAACACCCATCTTGGTGCCTCCCAACTACCCCCAAAATGCCGATGGTCAATTGAAAAATGACCAAGAATTTTGCACAAAGCTGCAAGGGGACTTGAAGAAAACTATCTTTGGCATCTGCACAAGGAATCCAACAGAGGTAGGCAAACCAACACATTAAGATACTAAGGCCGATTTGATCCTCAAGCATGTCTTTTGTAACTACTTGAAAGTAGTTGGCATTAACATTGGCTATGGCCTGCCAGGTTCTCTTTTTTTATTACGCCTAGTTTTGTTCCTAGTGCCGCCACACTGATGTTGGCCATGGCCCTGTCATGACTCTTTTCTTGAGCCTGATTTTGTTTCTAGTGCCAAGTCCCCGTAATATTATGTCATACTATGTTATATTGGCCGAGTGCTAACTGATGGTTTGGCCTAGGTGGGGTGCCACTAACACAAGTGGCTGGGTATCGACCTAGGGGCTTTATGCCCTTAAACAAAAGTACCGACCATCGAAGTGCGGATTTACTTAGTAAAGGGGGGGGGGGGTAAAACTCAGTTCAAATTTTTCTTTTACTTGGTAAAAACAATTTCTTTAACAAATGTTTTAGAATTTAGATTTTAAAGTTTTACCTCGTTTCTCCTAAGTTTTACCACATTTTACTAAGTTTTACCTAATCCAGCACGAAGGTTTACCAAATGACCCCCCGGTCCTCCACCGTCCCTTTTTCTGCCCTGTCCGTTTGACCTGCCCTCCATTCCTCCATTACCGCTAACGTGCGCCTCTGGGTGTGTGGGTGTGTGTATGTGGACGGAGTGTGTGTCCAGTGCTGTCCAGGAAAATGGGGGAGAAAGACACTACATGTCCTCATTGTCAGAGGTTTTGTAACTTTTCAACTCAGTGTCGGACAGTGATGTTCCATATGCATTGAACACATTCATTCAGCACATTGTGGCATTATGGAGATGAGAAACGGGGCATGTCATACCAGTTGCTGCCGCTGTGATTTTTGCAAGGCGGAAGAGGGGGCACAGAACCTTTCATATTTAGACCTGGGTGATCCCTGCAAACCAGCAATCAATTTGGCCAACGTCGTATGCGAAGTTCTGAGAAGCACTTCCTTTGCGTGCCACCTCTTTTGTCGGAGGGTGATCACACAGTCCATCTCCCTCCAGCTACATCTCATGTTACAAAAGCCAGCGTACCGTTTCTTGGCGTTTCTTGTGCACACAAAGCGATGGGGTTCATCTGACTGGCTTCTGTCTGGCGAGGAGGGAGGAGTGTGGATGAGTACCGCATTGCCCCATCTGCTTTGTGATTTCAGGATCAAATGCTTATCCAACCTGCCTAAATTTGCGGGCAATGTCTCCTTGAAGGTCAACCCCTTTTTGAAGGTCAGGGTTAGGTATGTTTGTTGGTGCTATTGGTACTGCATTGGATGCAAGTGTTGGTGGGTTGGCTTGCTGTTTGACATTGCCATACCTCGTCATCAGTGTAAGTCATGGGGGCCCCACAGAGATGTTGCAGAATGTGTTCCCCTCCCCTTGGGCTGGCCGCCTACACCAAGTAAGCTCCGTTGGCAAACATGATCCGGTTTGCTTCAGGAACCTTTTGGTGCCTTTGGGTGATGTGTATTGTGCGCACCCGCTCTGCCGGCAACACATGGTCCATGAAAATTGCATTGATTCTTGTTCCTGGACTCTTGACACCCTGTTTTGTCAAATGCCAAACACCATTCAGGCGTTTTTGGACACCAGAAACAAGGGCCTTTCAAACAATATGTACAAAAGCCTTCATGTACGAGCGGGAAACGAGGCAGTATACACCACTGTTGCAGCCTTTTCACGCGTTGGTACTTCAGAGGCTGTGTTCTGTCGTCCTTCTGCAGCCATAAAAGCAGTGGTTCTTTGGAAAGTCACATGAACTCTCTTGGCTGTCAGAGCCCCCACCCCTCCACCCCTGTGCACAAACCCGGACGCGCAGCCGATGGAATTGCTGTGGAACAAGGGCTGGAAGTTTCTATGGCGGGGACATCCAGCTCAGCCTACCGACCATTTCAAGCCCCATGCACAGACACCATTTCCAACAACAGGAGCTGTTTCTTACGTCAAATTGTGAGCTACAGATTTGCTGTCCATGGTTTGGTTTTGCATGATGACTGTGGCCTGATGTGCTTGGCTGCAACCAGTTTGTATTAAGGAGTGTAGTGCAGTCCTGATCGCTTCATATTGTTGTTGTGACTGCAAATCTGCTGGTGCGCGTTTGCCAGATTTTTGGTGCAAATGGGTTGAACCCATGCAGCCCACCCCCCAAGCCTTCGGCTACCCTTAATTGCCAAAAGGTACCCCGGCTTGGGCCTCACATGACCCTTGGCACCAAATGCGCCAGAAGGGGAATTCTGTCCATGATGACCACCACAAAAAGTCCACGATGCATACCAGTCCACCACATGTTTCTGGGCTTAAAGCATGTATGGTTTTTGTGAGGGCATGTGCATATGAGCCTCCCACCTCTCCCGAATCAAGATTGCATATTGGGACGGAGCTGGTGGAGCAAGGGCTTCAGAACATAATCTGCGCCGTGTGCAACAAATCACAAGCACCTTACACAGTCCTAAATGTGTCAAAACAGGTGGAAAATGGGTTGAAAATGCTTATTTACTTTCCCTTATGGTCGATGATGAATTTTAGCAAAACCCATTTTGGACCAATTTTCGGTGCCCATCTGTGCAACTTTGAAGGCATCCTGAGAAGGCAAATGGACACAAGTGTGCAAGCAGTAACCATTCATGGCTCTCAAGCACCAATTGTAGCCCCGCCCTCCGGGCTTGTCCAAACACAGTGACCCAGTGTTTCCACACCTATGGGCCTTTTTTGGAAGCATCATGTTTGCGGTTCCAATCCAATAGAGAATGTCGTTTGTTGCACGGGGGGCGCCCATGTGCAGCCCCGGACCCCAACACCCCCCTACCCCCGCCCCCTCCCCTCCCCAGGGGCCAAAATGTTTAGATGGTCCCAACCATCGTACAGGCCAATATGGAGAAGTTGGTGGGCGCGGCAAGCGCTGGAAAATTTTGGTGCCCCATTTGAAGGGGTTAGTAAAACCCGTCACCCCGTATGTTTATATTCAAGCCCCTGCCCCCCCCCCCCTGTTTCGGGGACCCAGTTTCCTCGAATCAGCCCGAAACGCTCGCCCGAATCACTGCATTTCTGTCAGCGGTGCGATAAAAAAGACCATTTGCCCATGTTCCCATGTTTCCGTGGAATTTGTGCGTGCATTTGTGTGCCTTTGCCCTCATGACACCTGGTGTGAAGAGCGTGGAGATCACCAGTTTGAAGACCAACAATGTTTCCATGCATTTTGTGTGTCCATTTGAGAGGAAAAGTGAAAAGTTTTCCAATCCGTGGAAAGCTGGGATTGAACCTGGGACCTCCCAAATGCCAGCACAGTGCACATACCACTAGGGCATCTGCTTTTCTTGCTTTGTAGGGTGCAAAGACAACATGCAAACTGACCAATGAAGAAATTTTTTTGGGAATGGATGGAAATACGGTGATTCCACATGACTCTAACAACACAGCTACCAAAGGGAACGTGTGTTCGGGGCCTAGGACCGAGTTTTTGAAACCGAAATGCAGCACCTGCCCTGAGTTATGGCAACTTACTTCAGCCCAAAACGTTGAGCCCAGATCAATGCCCCCCCCCCCCCCCCCCCGAAACGGGGAGGGGGGGGTTGATACTCAAAATGCTCAGTTTTTTCTTGCCGTTTTCCTTGGACCCCCAAGAAGGCAGGATTTGTGCAGCTAGTTCTCATTTTGTGGCCATGTTGATCTTTCCAAGATGGGGACAGATGGGGACAAATGTCGTCTGTTGAACAAACATGTTAAATAGTTTAGCCCTTGTGGTGATGCTCAAGAAGGCAGGGGTTACTTTGCTACTAGAGGCGGTTGGGGGTTCCCCTTTGCTTCCCTTACATCAAACCATCCATGCTTTGAGCGCCATATTCGCAAGACGAGGCGCTATAGGGGGAGCACTTGACACGGCGCGCGTGTGGCGCGGAGATTTAGTGGTCTGGCCTGACCAAGCAACTGTAGCTTCTGCCCCTAGGGCCCCTTGTCAAGGGTTTTGAGCCTAGTCCATGATACTCCGGAGTTGAACACCTACACTAAGTTGTTCCGTCAAACCGTCCATGCTTTGAGCGCCGAAACGTGCAAGATGGGGCGCTGTACAAATGTCGTTTGTTGCTCTTTGAAGATCCCGCCCTCGAAGCTCAGCCCCGTCACGAGGTAGCGGTCCGTGTGGGGCGAAACGAGCTAGTGGCCCACGATACTGTCAGACCCAGCACTCGATTCAGTGGTGCTGCTTTGCGTGTGGCCCCTTGAGTTGGGGATATGGACTCGGGCATGCGGCCCCTTGAGTTAGGGATACGGGCTCAAAGTATTTCCCTTCGGAGAGTTCATCGGATGCGGGACCACGAGTGGTCACCCTTTGTAGCAACCAATCCTTGCTAGGGGCAATGTTGAGGAACACCCCGGCGCCAAAGCGGCGGAAGGTTGTGCAAAGGGCTCGTCCGACGCCAACAAACCGCAATTCCTGTGATTCAGAGTGAAATGTTTGTATGCATGATACTTGAATGTTGTATGTATTTGTTCTAACCCTTTAATGGCACGTGCAGTAGGACTAGTTGGCGGCACACAATGGCGCGGGGAGGGAGTCCTGGCCCGCCATAGCCATAAGGGACTCCCAAGTTGCGTCAGCCAACTAGTAGAGGCTCGAAAGGCTACCACACGTAGGAGTAGGTGCAAAATGCGACACGGTACGAAACGACTGCCTCATGGGACTGGGCACCCCATGAGATGGTGATACGAAACGCGAAATGGTCGAAACGGTCTCATAGGCTTGGGCACCCTGTGGGGCACCCTCTTTGGTGCTGGGCCGTGCCAAAGAGGTCTCTGCATAGTAAACGCCCTCCCCCCCGGCAAGGGCTGTGGGCAGCTACAACCACCGTGACATTGGTGAGGAGGCAGAATGGAGACCTCCGTTGTTGTATGCTAACCCCCTAGGCCACCGCGTCCCTGCCACCCCGAAGAGGGGGGTGGTTTTTGGTCCCAACCCCCCCCACCCCCAACCCCACCCCCCCTTCAAGGGGCCAAAATGTTTAAGGGGTGTTCGGGTCAAGGAATGCACCTGGGTGCCCCCCATGGTTTGTCGCTTTGTGCAAGTTGCAGGTGGAGTCAATATGGATGGCAAAGTGTTGGTGTGGCTGTATTTCCATGTGCTCTGGTGTCCTGGGGTGTATGTTGGCCTGTTGGACACCCTTTTGTACACCAGAATGCCTGTCACATACCAACGGTACACGAACAATGAATTTCCGCCTGCTTGAGCTTTGGGTCCCTCTACACAAAGCGGTACATACGCATTGTGTACGATTGCAATGGGAGCATGATGGCCCCCTGGATCGGGTCACCTTCCCCATACACTCGCTTTCACCCTCGCATGGGGAACCCTTACCACCAGCCCCTGAGCCAGCCCCAAAAGGCAAGCATGTCCAGCTCTTCGAGATGAGGCGCAAGGTTGGCCACGGGTTCTATTTGGTGCCTGTCAATCAGAATGCAAGCAAGAGTGATCCCCGAGTTGTGCATGAAGAGAAATGTTTTGAGGGGTAGGGTTGGCTCATGTTTGCAACATGTGTTCCATGGTACTGCTGCGCGGTAACACGGGGTTGTCCAAACATTGTGAGCCTGTATTTCCGCACTCTTGCCCCATGAACCAGAGCCTGGCCCATGCTAGGACAAGGGGGGGGGCATCCTCAGTGGTCCATGACCAGTCTTGGAAACTGAATTTAGCACCCATTTTTGCCCACTGAGCAACCCCCATACAGGTGCACCCTAACAGGCGCGCCATGTGGCACCGTTGGTTGACAAATGTGGGCATTGTGGGGCACAAGTAGTGAAAACTAGATCAAAAACAGACCAAAACACAAGTTCTGCGAGTTTTTTTTGAAACAAGTTTTGTCTTCGTGGTGGATGCTGAAAGAACATATTATGCCCAGTGGCCCTACGCAATTTATATAGCACATCTTACATCCCTTTTTTTTTTTGTGCAATTTGGCACTGCTTTTTTTTTTGTCACCCTGCAGAGCCCTTTTGTTAAGCCTTGCACTTTTTTTGTGTTTTGTCTTGCACTTTTTTCTTCTACAAAAACAGCCATATTTTGGTCCAAAACAGCCGCCCCATGGTTGGTCCAAAACAGCCGCCCCATGGTTGGAGAGTGCAGAGTGTGCAATGTGCAATGTGCAGTGCACAGTGTGCACACAGTGTGCAGAGTGTGCACTGTGCAGAGTGCAACTACCCCTGACTCTACACAATGTGCAGAGTGCAGTGTTCTGTGTAGAGTGCAAAGTTTGCAGTGCAGTGTGTAGAGTGCGAGATGCACAGCCTGCACTGTGGAAAGTGCCCATGTTGTAGGGTGGTGAGTGTGCAATCAGCAGAGTTTGTACCGTACAATGTGTAATGATCCATTTGCCACCAGCTCGGTCCCAATCTCAATCCTGGCTACCCTTACGGTGGGGGTTAGCTTCGGATTGGCCCTAGGCCTCACCCTAACCTGAACCAGAACACCAAAAGTTAGCCCTCAGTAACAAGAGGGACTTTGTAGTGTCGAGCCGGAATGGACCCCCCCCTTCTCTCCCTGCTTTCAAGCAGGCCCCCATCCCCTGCGTCTTCCATCTACCTGACCCCATCCCCCCTGCAGTAACTAAGGCGCCTCTGGCGCAGGGTTTGCATGGGGCGTGGGGCAGTCACGTGTCAAGAAGTCCCCCCGTGCCAACAACAAGTTCCACAACGATTGCCTGCTGAAAGGCATTGAACGACCACAGGAGTATCTGATGCACGGCCGCACGCAAAGGCTTGGAGGTTCGCGCATGCGTCTCTGTTTGTGCACCCTTTGTCGTGCTGACGCCACCGCTGCGAAAGTCAGAAAGAACACCAAACGATCCTTTCATTTGCAGATGGAGGCAGCTTCCGCTGGCGAGTGAGCGGTACGTCATGTATTTCACATATTTGCACCCGCGGGCGCATATGTATGACAAGGTCATGATGACGGATACCCGGTATCACTGCGTCCGTGCATGCCTGTCCCCCGACGCCATATCTGCGCCCCTGCATGTCCGTCCGGCCGTCCACGTTTATCAACGCAGAACAAGCTACTGTTGTGTTGCGCACTGATGTAGCTGGGCCCTCTCGGTGCCCATTGGTCATAGAAAGTTGACTCCCCTCTTACCACTTCGGGAGGATCAATTTATGCTGTGTGCCTACAAAAGCCTGTTTCAGAGAAAGCGAGCCGTTGAACAATCCTGTGGACAAGCCACACGGTGGACATACCTGTGATATAGAGACCCTGTTCCACCGAAGACATGGCCACTGGCCAAATCACAATACCCTTCTTCCCAATACCAGCATTCCCATGTGGCAGGTTGGGTGTCCCACGGAACCCAGGGAACACTTTATCATGGCAAACTTGAATCCTGCGAATTTGTCCGCCATGTGCATCCGGGTTCACATCCCCCGCCGCTGTATCAGGGATGTGATCTTTCAGGGTGACCCCTTCCAGCACGTGGTCGTGAATCGCACGTACATGTTCTCGGAGGACAAGCGGCTCGGGACCAGCGGGATGAACAGGGCCTGGTTTCGCGGATGCTACCACAATGACAGGTCAGTCCTGAGCCCAGGACGCTGTTGTAAAGGTGGAGGGTTGCCGGTTGCTTTGACGCGCACAATACTGGGGTGAGTACAGGAATAATCGTCAAAGGACGCGTTGCATGGCAGAAAGCGTGCGCAGGACAAGTGTGCAGTGGGGCTGTCAAGGTGCGGGTGCCCCTTTTCCGGGGTGGTGCCTTCCTCTGCTGCATTCTGGTAGATTTGCTGCCCTACCGCGTGGGGAGGTGTGCCTCCAATTGTTTGCGGACATGTATGTGCAGGTCTGTGTACAAACGCCCGCGTGCATTTGCCTGACCTGCACACAGAGACGCATTTGTATCTGCAAACAGGCGCAGGCGTCCCTTTTCGCGGAAACTGTGCCTGCATCCCCCGATGCACACCTCCGTGCACAAACACACCTGTTGTGGTTCTCTTTGTCTACACTTTCGTGGGTGTGCATTGCTCCAACCCCTCTGTGCACAGTCTTTGGTTCGACAGGAAGGATGCATGACGTATTTGTGGATGAGGGACGCATGTATATCTTTCTGTAGCAGACATGCGTGCAGCCCTCTGGCAGCCACCGACGCAAGCATCCTTTTTATCACTGCTTGTCTGTTTGTCCCGTCTGTCTATCCATCCGACGCCTCCCCCTCCCCGTGCATGCCTGTGGTTGTGCTCAGGAGGGATATGCGCGCGTGCTTGTGTATGGGAGGGGTGCATTCACATCATTGTGTAGAGGGGTGATGTATGCTTGTTGTTGTTTAGGAACACTGCATGTGCTCCTGTAGGATGCATCCTTGTGGTTCTGTGGAAGAGGGATGCATATATGTACTTTGGCATCTTTTTTTACGGGGTTCTTTTGCATTGTATGCCGGGCGTTTGAGGTCTTTCGCGCCGCAGTCAATATCCCTTCAGCAGTGTTGTGTCCTTTGGGGTCGGAGGTAGGCTGCATTACATCGTCTTCCCGGAATCTTCCGCTTCGTCCTGCCACAAGCCCTGCACCCCCTTTGTATTTGATGTCCTAGAGCCGCCAAAATGCTGAAAGAGCGGATCGTGTGCTCTGGGATTACCATGGGAAAGCCCAAGCCACTGCTGCTTTACTTGAAGGTGTGCCCTGCCGCCTTGCCTGCCAAGCACCTGCGCGCCCTGCACCCCAGTACTCATCCCTGTGCCCCGAGGGCGCCGCGGCCCCTGGCTTGTGCACATTTGAAGATCCCTGCATCCCACTGCATCTCCCGGTGTCCCTCTGCGCGCTGTTGTGCGCGCTTCCACCTCTTCACAGCCCTGCAGATTGGTTACCCCTCTACACCCCCCCCCAACACACACCTGCCCAGCCTCGGTTTCCCATGCTTATCCTCGCGCACACATGCAAATCCTCCAGGCATGGCATGCAGTGGGCCCGTTGTTTGGTCTTCTTGGCTGCAGGCATGGGTAGGTTCTGCGCGGGTATGCTACCTAATATAGAGGAAATTGACGCACAGCCACAGTCACCGGCATATACCAGCGTCCTGCCACCACAAACGTGTGGAGTGCTTTGTGCTGGCCAATTGCGCAAGTGCGCTGTACACCTGTTTTTGGTTCTGATTGATTACTGGTCATCAACACCGATTATGAAGCCATCATCGGAACCATAAGCAGGGTTCATCAAAGGGACCCATAAGCCCCAACGTCAACGTGCCTGCCAGACACAACCGTGCATTGTACTGGGCAGGATGTTGCCACAACATGCACACGCCGGGGACGATGGTCTCTGGCGGTGCGCTCGCATGGAATCTGATCGAAGCCCTTTGGACACTGATATGGAATACGGGTCTGGATCGTGTGCTCAGATGATGGGTTTGGATGATGCGACTGGATGATGGGTTTGTACGACGGGTTTGAATGATGGTTTCCTTCATGGGATTGGATGCTGATCTTCTATATTGGGGTTGGATGGCGGGTCTGAATAGTCGTCTTTTATAATGGGCTTGGATGACCAATTTAGGTGATGGGCTTCAATGATGGGTTTGGATGATGAGGTTCGATGATGTGTTTGTGCAATGGATTGGGATGATGGATTGGGATGGTTGGTTTGGATGATGGGTTTGGATGACGGATGGGCTTGGGTGATGGGTTATTTGCGCAGTGGGTCTGGAGGATGGGTCTGGATGATGTGTTTGGGAGAGGGTTTGGATGATGGGCGTAGATGATGTACTTGGATGATGATTTTTCATGACGGGCTTGGATGATGGGTTTGGCTCCACAAGTCAATGTACATCTTGTGTCCTACGAAGCTGTAACCTGCTCCCACTTCCGTTTACGTCTCCACTCCGATATTTGTTGCCATACCCATCCGCAAACAATTATCTGGACAGGTCATCCAAACCCATCATCCAAGCCCAGTGGAAGACAATCAGTCAACCCCGTCATCCGAACAAATCATTCGAACAAATCATCCAAATGCGGCGTCTTGAACATACAATCATCCAAAGCCATCAGCCTAACTGCGTGTTCCAAACACGTCCTCCAAACCGTCAGCGCAACCCTTCATCCAAATGCATAACCCATAAACACATCATCCACACCCATCATCAAAAACCCGGCATCGAAATCGGTTATCTGAACACATAATCCACTCCAATTATCCAATTCCATGCCTTTGTCCACAGTCTATGGCCGCGGAGATGATGCGCATCCGCAACCGCCCCCATTGTCAGCACGTGGGCATTGACCAACCGGCCCACAACTGGGTGGCCTACCGAATCCCTTCGCTGTTCCCGAAGACCATCCTCGTCAACGGAGATCCGGGCAATCCAGTCAGTCCCTCGTGCCCCCACACTGCCCAGCGGAGATGTTGGTGGGGGGGGGGGGGGGTTGTCCCAGGAAGACTCCGGTCCCCAGCCCTTCATGTGCAAGTGTTTGTTGTATTTAGCTTCAGTTTACGGCTCATAATTCTGATGAAAGGCGTCGCAGATACAACCGAAGTAGTCCAGGGTCTGATGCTGGGCACTGCCAGGGTCGTCGTCTCTTGCGGGTCCCCCCGCCCCCCATTTGCTTGCCCTACAAGACCACCGTGCCTTCAACCCTGTTGGCTGCTCTCCCATCGCTGTCCGCCACCCTCTGACCGCCATGCAACCGATGCCAGGGTTGTGGCTGCTGAACACCGCCTGGGCACTGCTGACCAGCACAGCACAGCCCCCAGGGGAAGGAAGCCGGGCAGGCGGGCAAGTTCTGAGGTGGTGAGGCCGGGGTGCGGGTACAAGTTGAGTTGCTGGTGGTTTTCGGGTTTGGTGAGGGCCGTATCGCGGCTTTGTGCCGGGCAGTCCGGGGCATCCTCCCGAGAAGAGCAACGTTTTACTGAAGGCAGGAATTTCGGGGCACTTTTGCAGCATAATCCCAGTCCCCAGAGCCCCCCCCCCAACCCCAAGCCCACACACACGTTGCCGTCTGGAGCCTTTGTGTTTTGGTGCCCCGGGCCGCCATCGTGAGGAAACAGAAGCGGTGGGCCAACACAGCGGCTTGGTGGACCTCCGTGAGTACTGGGACGTCGATGAACGCCCCCCACCGCCAGGGGAGCAGCAGCATTCCAGGGGCTTTGTCCCAACCCTCCCTCGCGTGATGTAAGTTCCAGCGCGGGGGGCTCTTTGGAAGTGCGTACCCGCAGGCGTAGCTCTCAGGTATGCCTTGGCGAAGGAAGGCCTGGTCGAGCGCGAGTGCCAGGAGAGCAGCAACAGTTGAGGGCTGTGCCCCGACCCCCGCCCCCCCGCTCCCCAGCACAGCTTTGCGACCCTCACCCATAATCACAGCCAGTCACACAAAACAAAATCCAAAAAAAAAAACACTTCCTCCCTTGATCGCCAGATCATCGGGGGGGGGGGGGTGGCCGGGAAGGGACGGTGCGCGGCTGTGAGGCAGCCGATAGTGGGGGGGGGGGGGGGGCGCCCGGAGTGGCGGGGGCGCGGCGGGTGGGGGGCGGCGTGGCCATCCCCCCCCCCCCAGTCGAAAACCGAGACGCGCCCGCAGGGAGGAAAAACGCCAGGCACCAGCCCCCAGGTCGAAAGTTCCAACCGACATACTCCCTCAGCCTTGATGGCACACCCCCCCGCCCCCCCCCCATCCGTCAAGCACAGCCCTGGCTGCCCTCCACGTAATTTTCATGCGCATCAGGTTTGGAACATGGCACTCAACTCGCGCCACGCGCACCGCAATCTGTCGTTGTACTTGTGGAAGGACGACAAACTGCAGACGACTCAGGGGGGCACGCCGGAGGTGCTCCATCAATACGACCGGCATCGCACCCTCGCGAAGTATGGCTGCGTTGCCGTGCCCCGCCCGGTGGTGGCTCTTGGCGTGAGGAGGCCCTCACCCAGGCAGCCGCACCAGGCCTGGCCCCTACAGACATGCACAGCAGTCCCTTTGTATGTGCTTTAAAAGACCGTCCTGGGGGGACCGCTCTAGTGGCCGTCTCACCGCCGTTGGCTACTGCACGACTGGTGGTCCAACTGCCGTCGGATACCCCACAACCGCCGTCGGTTCGCTCCCAACCATACTTGGCTGCTGTCAGCCGTAGGGGAAGAAGTTGTTGATTTCAAGCTGTCAGGGACCGCTTTCGAGGCATTCAAGGTATAGTCCGGCCGTGCTCACAAGGGGGGCCGCATCGCAGCGTTGTCCGGTGTCAGTACGGGTCAGTGCCGTGGTGGCCGCACAGCCGTTTGGTGCATGTTATGCTGCCATTTATCAGTGCTACACCGCCTGATTTGCTGTTAGACAGGCAGCCCCCGGCAGCATTCAGCTGATGGAGTCACATCCGGCATGTCCAGCAGAGGCCTTGGTCACATGATCAACTGATGTCTCTGGGTTGGCAGGGCTGCGGCACATCTGGCGGTCTCCGGCCCAAATTTGCCTCACATCCGGCGGAGCCTCGCTTGCCGGAGTCCAATGGCACGTCTGTATGTCTGTACGTCTGTGTGGGGGTTTGTTGTGTGACCAGTTGCATCGAAATGCGGCGCCAGGGGCTTGTCCTTTCCACGTGAACCGTGTGCAGGATGCCCCGTCGTGCAGACCGTATCCGGGAGGTCCGCAGGGCGTGTGTACGGCCAACATGCCTGCAGGCCATGGGCCTGAGCCTGGGCGTTCCTGGGCCCTGTGGCTTCCTTGAACTCCATTTTTGTAAGCGCCTGCACCTGCACCCGCCTGCTCTTGGCAGACAAAACTCAGCCCTAATTGCTGCTGAATCTGCACTCATTCTGCAGGTATTATCGGCAGCGCTACAGTGAACACCAGTGCGATGATGTACCCATGTCCAGCTCTCTGTCAGTGCAGCAGGACCCGGAGCTGCGGCAGGGGCAGGCAGGGGCAGGATCAGCGGCACAGGGAGAGGTGGGAGGGCCAGCATCGGTGGGGCGCAAATGACAGCGAGAGGGAGAGGGAGGGAGGGACAGAGAGAGCACAAGGGAGTGGCAGGTATAGAAAGAGAGATTGAGTGATTGGGCTAGACTGGCTGAGGAATTCTGCTGCGTAAAGAATATATAACGGCCCTGTCGCTCATGTGGCATGTTCATCCAGCTTGGGTAGGAAGCACCCACGGGGGTCCGTGCGCGGCAGGCGGGGGCTGAATGCGAAGCAGACGGGGGTCCGTGCGTGGCATGCCAGCATGAGCACACTGTGTGGGCGTGATGGTTGGTGCATTTTCAGATGCATGGCACGAGGTTTCAGACGCATGGCCGCACTGCGTGCGTTTTTAGGCTCGTGGAATTCCCAAAAGGTTGGGCTGGAAAGCATTTCCAGAGGCATTGTGTGGGTTGTGTCCGTGCGCATGGCCATTTTGTGTGTGTGTGTGTGCGCGCGCGCGTACACTCGGCGGCCGTGTTGTGCTCGTCTGTTTCGCAATCATGTGTGTGTACAGTTCATTGCTCTGATCTGGACGCAGGTTATGTATTCTGAGTTTCAGTTTGCCACAAAATCACCCAACCTCCGCTTGATCTCTACATCTTGTTCGCAGCCATACTGCATCTGTCCAGAGGGGCATCCCTCCCATAAGGTCAGGCATTCCAAACGCCCTCCTCTTTCCGTGTGGGGCAATCATCCCATTCATCCCAGCCATCTTTTGTGCTTCGAGAGGAGCCGACCATGGGGACTTAAGGGCTGGTTGGGGTGGATTCCCCCTTCAGGTAGACGAGCGATCGTTGGGCATCTGTCCCAGTATACCAGATCCTCGCCCATCCCAATCACTCCTCCTCCTCTCAGAGGCGGCAGCCATCCCAACCACCCATCCTGCTCTCAGGGGCTGTATCCATCAGAGGCGTGAATGGTGGGGGGAAGAGCGCAAGTGGGCAAGGTTGCGCGTTCTCCTCTGTGTACGGTTTACCCCCCCCCCCCTTGTGCAACGACCAAGCCATGGTCAAACGGTGCCTTTTGGCTTTGCAACTTTGTCCAACAAGCACTCGCTTGGCCGTGCAATGGTGGGGGGAGGGGGTTACGGCGGTGGGCTGGTGCCCCTGCTTCCTGTCTTGCCCGTCAGTGGTCCCATTATGGCTGGGGAGGGGGCCACGGACTTTCGGATAATCAGGGTTCGGTGCTGATGGGTGCTGAGTGGCCCAAGGTTCTGAGTGAATTGGACTCGCACGTAGTGGACACGGCTTGCTGGTGCTGTGGCCGTGCTGGGACACAGTGCGGCATTGCTCATCCCTGGAACTACGGGGATGGTGGTGGTACAAAAGGCGACATCCATTCTTAACCATGCCTATTCCTCAAAGAGGGAGCATCCATCAGTCCCCCAGGCGTTGCATCCATTCTGACCGTTCCTCATCCACCAGAGGGAGCATCCATCGTAACCGTCCTGTGTCCTTCTAGGAGGGCCGTCCATCCCAACCGAGGGCATCCATCCTTCCGAGTTTTCAGAAGAATCAACCACCCCTTATGCGTCCACAACCCAGCAAACCTCAATTACCGACATTTATTGCGGGTTCGAGGGATTTGTCAACGCAGTGTAGCATTGAATCACCTGTTGTATCTCAGGATGATGGTGCAGTGTGACTACAGGACAGGGAAACCCGGAGAAAGTACAACATGGCACAGTTTGTTGAATTGTCCCACAGTCCAACTCCAACCGCTGTCATGCTGCACTCGTCTGAGTACACCGGCCACGGCTCGTGCCAATCATTGATCGCGTACACCAACGATAAGCCTGTGGTGACCCCAGTTTGTCCGCACAAGCCAAACCCAGTGTTAGGGTCAAGGGTTCTTGGGATCACAACGACGATACACTGACGATACACTGTAGGCCGCTTTCTTTTGAAGATGAAGCTCCCCTGTTCCGGGACTTGTGGGAACAGTCATCGACATGAGGAAAGCTCGTGTGCAACCGAAATTGTGGAAGGACATTTTGAAAAGCTGCGGGTCCAAGACCTACATATTCTTTTGCAGGCCTTAGACCCCCATGTTTCCACGCTGTTGCTATCCATAAAACTGACCATTGTAGGAAGTTCAGAGGGAAATGCGACCATGGCCGCATTCAGATCATCTTTTTTGGAAAATTTTGGGATTTGCAGCCTGAAAGCCCCTAAAAAAAAGGTGTTTGGTTGGTCCGACCAGGGGGGTTGCAAGCCGCACTTGGATTTTCCTCATGAGCGAAAACAGGGGAGAATGGGGAGTATAGAGGTCCCTTTTCAATGGTTGAGATTTTTCAGAACTTGCAAGAACAAACATGTACACCCACACATGTCACAAAAGTTTAGAGCAAGGACTTTATTTTGCTTTGGGATTACCATTGATTTTTCCAGCCTGTGTGTGAGACGATTGCGAGTATTTCAATTGGCGGGTGGAAAGAACCTGGACAAAAAACATCACAGGTGTTTGGGTAGGCCTAGTATTTGGACATGCTGCTTGAGAAACGAGCTTGGAAGTCTTCATGAGCTGGAAGATCGGGGGAGGTGGAAGGTGCACGGTTGCGTGCGATTTTGCAGGCCAGCCAGCTAGCTCGGGCCGTGGGCTAGGTGCTTTGAAACATTGTCAGAAGCTTTGCTATGGGGTTGGGAAAGGGCTTGCAAAGGTGCTGGTGATATTGTAGGCCAGACCAGATCACCATGAAGGCCCCCCTTTTTTTTGGTAGGGCACGGCAGCAAGCCTGGCCTCATTCACATGGCCCACACAATCGCTTCGGCATTGACAACCCTCCACAAATATGACTACACCCCAGCATCACTCCACAACCCTGTCCACAACCCCAAACAAGTCCCTGTAAGGATTCACAAGAGGGATAGCCCAAGTGATACATTGAATCTCGAATCTGAAATGTCAAGATGCCGCTAACCTGTTATCTTGCCGGGCTCCAGGGCAAGGAAATCCTTACCATCTCATGGTGGCAAAACAGCACCAGCTAATACCATGTCAACATTACTACACCAATGGAACACAATGTCATTTTTTGTTGATGGTTACCATGCAGTTGTGAAGGGGAGAAGATGGGGATGGCAGTCACACCTCCTCCCCTTGATACCTAGCACTCCTTAGCTGCCCTCTTGCCTCTGACTAACAAAAGCCGCGAAAGTGTGGTCTGTAAGGACTTCGCATGTATCTGGGGGAGAATGGGATGGATCACAGATGTCAAAAGTACTCGACACCCTGTTTTTTTCAAAAGCAATGAAACGTCCATTATTGAGCCACTTTTGACCAAAACTTTCAAAAAAGCCCTCGAGCGAAACGTTTTTCTTTTCGGCGCAACAAGGAATCGACCCTCGGAAACGGATATAGCATATTTTGAGCCCGGTTGTACACATTCACGGCCCCAAGACATCGAATGGCATACATTCAACTTTTGAAAAAGAATTTGGTAAAATGGTTTGAACTCTCCTTCGCTTGCCTAAAATGTCTAGTTGAACCTCAGTTGAGTAAAGGACAGGACACGCAGCAGTTTGTCCTCAAGAACCCCGAAACGGGACATGTTTCGAGGGGAGAGCCTCCTTTTCAACTAGTATCTAAACAAAGTGATCCAGGGCTGAATATCAACAAAACAACAATAAATCAATCACCATAGAGCAAATTCACAGCAAGAGATGACAAATTCAATGCAATGCGGGCGAGTGGTTTGGTGCTTGCGCTTGCGATGTGTGTGCGAGGCGCTTTTTTGTGAGGCCTGCAAAAATGTGTCTCAAGTTGGGTGTGGGCTTGTGTACAATGAAAATCTCAAGAGTATGGATCACGTTGGGAACTCCTTTATTGGTTGTATGAACAACCTTAGAGAAGGACGCAAGAATGTACTTGTGGTGTTGGTTGCGGAAGGCGTGCACGTGTGCCCAAGAACGGAGTTTGCATTTAAAAGCAAGGAAGCTACAGCGCTCAGCCCACCGTACGGGGAGCGGTCTCCAAACGTTTGCCGGATAGCCCTGAAATTGGAGCGCTCAAATCAGCCAGGCACAACAAAGCTCAAAATAGGACTCCACAGAGCACAACCGAAGGTAGCGCACACACGCACCCCTCACCCACGCCGTGCCAATGTGCCAGGGCACATTGGCGCGCCACGGGATGTAGGTGCAGGTGTGTGAGGCCCTGAAGTAGACGGTGGTGTGTAGCACTGCAACACTAAGGCAATGAGGTCCATAAAAGGGATGTTGGTGCACATTATGTGTCGGTCAAACAAACATCTTAATTTAGCCGGTGAGGTTTGGCGAAGGACAATGAAAACAATGCCAGCAGTTCGCAGGGTGGGTGATGATGCCATCGTCTATGAATGTAAACAAGAAAAATCCCGTCGAGGGGCGGGCGTGGAGTTTCGAAACCACAGAGGATACGATTGCATTACACTATGGCAGCATTGGTGCCCATGGACCATCGTAGACATTGTCTTAATACCCCAAGGCCTGGGTTGTGAAAAACCAACTGATGGAAGAACACATTTAACAAAAATACGCCAAGCGGAAGATCTAAGTTCGGTATGCGGGGGCCAGCAAAGGAAAAATTTTGGACGATCGTAGTTCACCACGTGTTTCGGAACGGGCGCAAGAATCAAATCAATCAAGCTTCTCTGAATGGGTGACAATTGGACAAGGTGGGCGGGGCAGAGGTCCTCCAACCGCTCTTTCTAGAAAAGCAAGCCTACCATCACGGTATCCCTGGATACGTTGGGGCGTCGAAATCGCAGCTTGTAATCGTCGATTCGGAGGTTCATGGACCGCAAGCGGGTAGCAAGGTCAAAAGAATCACCAAGCGGGGTTCTCATAGGATCAATGTGGGCATCCAACGACAATAGTGTGTTGCCAAAGGCGGCCATCAGCACTGAAGCTTGGGTAGTTCCCCATGATAATAGGCCTACGAGAGGGCGCTAAGCAAAGCGCCCATTCTTCACGGAGAGGCCCTTGTGTGTCTCGACTGGGAGACGCAAGGTTGGGAACTCGAATTTAGGTGCAGCCATGAAAAAGGTGGCGAGAATCTTCGAAAGCGGGCGTTCGGCACACTCCAATACTAGCGAAGCAATGGAGTCACACCTTAGTCCAGCTTGGTTCAGCCAATGATCCCGCATGGCTCTAAACTCGCCTAAAAGTTGGTAGTTGGGCGTTTGAGCATTTGAGAGAGCCGTCATATGGGCATGTGCTTCGTTCAAATACATGGGAACGGAAACAACAGCCCAACTTGCGTCTTTATGAGCCTCTGCGAGCAAGCACTTATTATAGTAGTCATGTAAACCAAAGGTGTGAACGGAAGGGGAGATCATGTGCAAAGACTCCTTTTTGCCACAAAATCATTGAGGGCAAAATTGCAAGAGTCTTGTGCTTTGCGAAGGTGAAACTCAATGGTGCCCAAATAGGGCCCAATTTTGTTTTGGACACATTGAGGAGGGTGTGTGCCAAGGGAAGGAAACAACCGTTTGTGCAAAAGCATAGTAAATTGGGGCCACTATCACTCAACTCAAAGAATTTATCCCAAACAAGCACCGGGCAGTGTTCAACAGACTCATGTTGGAGATATTTGGCAATGTGACCAGAGAACACAAGAGGATTAGGAAATGGTATGAACTTTGGGCCTAGTTTAGTGATCAACGAAAGGTATTCGGGGAGGCACGGAGTTTGGTCACCAGATAACACACACAATCTCGTTGAATTGGACACGTTATCATCAGTGCCACTCGGTCCAAAGAACTTTTTGCAACGAGCCATCGTTGCCATTTCGTCTTCCTTTTCTTTTGCTGTTTGGAGTGTCTCCCGTTGGAGCTCGTTTGCGTTTTGTGGCCGGGTGGCGGTTGTTGTTCTTGTGCGTGTTCTTGCGAAAGAATCGGCGCTTGGGCTTTGGGTGGATCTTCTTCCTCTGTGGTTTAGCAGTGTTTCTTTTGTCAGGCGAAGTAGAATGCGGAGGCCCATTTTTTGGCGCGGGCTTTGTGTCTTCCTTCTCCCATCGCGTTTTGACCGCCTTCATCAACAAGTCCACAACAGAACCCATTTAGCGTTAAGACTATTCACTCTAGGCAAGAGAAATGGGCATAATGCACGTGTGATTTCTTCCCGGATGTTAGTATTGGCAATGCGGGTGTTTGTGGCAGCAATTTTCTTTGTTTGGAACACCTCCCAATCGTTGTAGATTTTGTTGGCACAGAAAACCGTTGATTGCTTGGCATATCCAAGAGCATTTACTGCTAGTGCTTTGTCACTGATGAAATTGGCGTTTGATTCATCATGAACGGGTTTGTCGGGTTGTTGTGGCTCCTCACCATCCAAAAGCACATTATCATCAACTTCATGTTCCATGTTGAACGCACTTGAAAGTTGAAAGGCTTCGTCATAAAATTCCGTGAGGGCCTTTACGTACTCGGCTCATGCATCTTTTTCACGTTCAATTGCCGTAGCACAGTCATTCGTGGCAAAGTGAATTTTTTTATCATATTTGAGGTCATGCAATTGTTTTTGTTGGGCTTCCCCAATGACCATGTTGACTTGTTCCGCTCCGTTGCGAAAGGAAGACTTTTCCACACGAAAGGTATTGAGCTTGGGCCAATTGAGCTTGCAAATGGCAAGGTCCTTGTCAATCACCGCCTTGTGTGAGAACAAGTACGTGAGGGCGGGCTTCTTCAAAATCCCCGCGATGTCGGATATTTGGTAAAATGGTTTGAACTCTCCTTCACTTGCCTAAAAAGTCTAGTTGAACCTCAGTTGAGTAAAGGACAGGACACGCAGCAGTTTGTCCTCAAGAACCCCGAAACGGGACATGTTTCGAGGGGAGAGCCTCCTTTTCAACTAGTATCTAAACAAAGTGATCCAGGGCTGAATATCAACAAAACAACAATAAATCAATCACCATAGAGCAAATTCACAGCAAGAGATGACAAATTCAATGCAATGCGGGCGAGTGGTTTGGTGCTTGCGCTTGCGATGTGTGTGCGAGGCGCTTTTTTGTGAGGCCTGCAAAAATGTGTCTCAAGTTGGGTGTGGGCTTGTGTACAATGAAAATCTTAGCACTACAAGAAATCAACTCTGGAACACGGATATGACAGCTTTTGAGCTTGGCTGTCTATTCAAACAGCGATGTTCAATTGAGTGCATGAATGTTCCACAAAAGGGCCTCTCACCAGCTCCTTAGAACTAGCAGACCTACACCTGCAGCAATTTGTGCCATTTGTGTCACCGGATTTTTTTTAAGAAGATGCTCTCCAAATGCAGAACTCCACTGGGGAAGGTGCAAAGATGCAAGCATAGAGTGAGACTCATGTTTACGACATAGTGAAGGAAAATAAATACCTCAGATTGCATCTCACGGCAGCAACTGTTTGCTTTGACCAGCATGTTATAGATGTAAAGGGCACGTTCTTGCAGGCCAGTTTATGATGCTACGGGATCCGCAGCTTTGAAGATTTGCAATACTGTGGGTGCTGTGCTTTTGGTACACCCTCACTCTGTTGCTTGTTTTTGGTCCAAAGAAGCTTTTGTCAAATCCCTTCCACAGAGGGTTGCATCTGGCTTACTGAAGGAGCCTAAGGTCCAGCCAGCAAGAAGCACAGTTCGCAGCATGGGAGGAAGCTGCCCTCAAGCTGTTACTACATCATATTTCAGATGTGAAGAGCATGTTCTTGTTTGTCATTTCATCGTGGTACAAGATCAGCAGCTTTGAAGATTATCTGCACCCTGGGTTCTATGCACAAGATGACGTATTGATGGTGTTGTGCCCGTAATGTACATCACTCTGTTGCTCTTTTCTGTTCAGGAGAACGTTTTCAAGAATCCTCCGAGATGGGGGTTGCATCCATTGATGGATATGATTTGGCCCTCTCGTGTTTCCTGGGTTTATCAGACCACGGCATGAGTGAGAAGCACCCCTGGTGCATTCTTGTTGCCCCGCTAGTGTCCCTCCCGTGCATGCCGTCATCAGGTGTGGGGCTGCAAATAGGAAAAGGTCTGGCTTGTGGAGTGTGGCCCGCCACCTCCCCTTTCCGCATCCCCTCTTACATCTGATGGATCTGGTGTGGGCGAATGGGGGATGCTTTAGGCTTTGAACCATGCCGTGCCGAAATAGGGCTTGTGTTGGTAGAGCCCCAGCTTTATTGTTGCATTGAATTGAAAGCCACATGAGATTCATCAAATCAACACGTGCCAGCATTTGCTACAATGTGACATTTTTATGCAACCCTGCCGTCTGTGGCATTCATGGTGAATGCTGAATTTGTTTTGCATCCACTTTCCGATGGTACATGGGATGATTTGGGTACATCGGGTCCAGATGGTGCATACCAAGTTGGCATTTGAGGGTACCCTTTGGACAGATGCTTGGCATCAGTTGGCATTTTAAGATACGAAGGGACCACAGATGGTTGGTACCCAATTGGCACCAAGGGAGGGGTCGAACCCGTGAACTTTGGGGGAGAGGGGGTTCTCCAAGTCCAGGCGTGATCTGCGTATCGCATCGATCTGCTAAGCCAACGTTTCTAAGATCAATGGGAGGTGCTGGTCAGGCCGATGTGCTAACAAGGGCGAAGAATGCGCAGCTCTGCGGGGATGCACACACTCCGCCCTCGTGGCGCACCGACAAGGGGGTAGCTATGCTGCGCACGCATTTTGCCCTCATTAGCGCATCGGCCAGGTGCTACTGGCTGAATCAGAGCGCCCCCTGTACAATGTGCTAACGAAGGCGAATAGTGTGCACACATTTTCCACTGGTGGAGGTAATGTGGGTTGCATTATGACATGTGGATGTGGGCATACATTGTGGGGGGGTGGGGCTGTATTGTGGATATGTAGTTTGGGGATGCAAGGACATGACTTGGGGATGCGAGGAATGTATTGTGGAGATTGAGGGATGTGGGGATGCAATTCCGTGATCATCCGTGCGCATTGTTTTTTGTGTCGTTTCAGCTCCGCGATGCGCGGGCATGCCATCGTAGTCGCTGTATTGCTGTGCTTGTTGTGTTCCGCTCGGGCCCCGTGCCCCAGAACGGAATGGGTGGATCCGGACACACCGGCTGCTGCCTGTGACCGGAAAACTGATTTCCAAGGCGAGCCCCTTGAGCTCGTGTTTTCGGATGAATTTGAGGTTGCGGGCCGCACGTTCGCAGACGGGGACGATCCCATGTGGACTGCGTTGACCGGGTACCCCAGTACAAACAACCAAATCAACGCATACACAGATGAGCCAGAGTACGCGATGACGGCGCACGGGAAGCTGCGCCTCATGGCCACGCGGACCCAGAGCAACTTGGATTACGGGGCAGGCCAGGCTACCCGCCAGTTCTCAACGCCGATGCTGCAGGGATGGAACAAGTTTTGTTTCCAAGAAGGGCTGCTGGAGATATCAGCGCAGTTGCCCGGCAACTCGTACCAGCCTGGCCTGTGGCCCGCTGGCTGGGTTTTTGGGAATTTGGGCCGAGCCACGTTGAAGGACACCACGGAGCGCACATGGCCTTTCTCGTACAACCACTGCCCCGACGCCGCGGACGATGAGGCCAATCAAGACATCCGTATGCAGCAGAAGATCAACGCCTGCCTTGGGCCGGAGTGGACCCGGCAGTATGGCCTCAATCCGCATCAGGGCCGCGGGGCCATCGAGATCGATATTATCGAGGCAATGCCTGGTACCATTCGCTTCGACTACAAGGGCTACAAAATCGACAGCGGCTTTTGTAAGCCGCTCTCGGAGCAGGAGCTGGAGAATATCCAGGTGCCCGCTGTCCTCTCCACCCACGCTTTGGTATAGTGCCCAAGGCTGTGTGTTGGTTCTTTCCAGAGAAACAGGGGAGTCCATCGCAGGTCCTTTACCGTGTTGGCATTCTGGTTGCTGCTGTGCAGTGGGCGTTACGCTGATGCCTGCATGGTTGGGCAATGGGGGGGTGGATGCACAAAGATCATGCACCTGCTCTGTGTGTCCTGCTATAGTCACATTGTACCCTGCTACAGCTCTTCACTGAGTACCATGCTGCAGCCCCGCTCCATGTGTCCTGCTGCAGCCCCAGTGCAGGGGAGGTCGGGGGGTTCTTTCTTTTTCAGGACCCTGTTCCCTCCCCCTGCACCTTGTGCACCGTTGGTTATTGCAGTCCCCAAACCACCGTCCCCAAAAACAGGGAAATCACAAACCGCTGCAGAAGCCCTACCATATTGGGGTCCCAAAGCAGGGAGGAGGGGTCACAAAGGCTAGATTGGCACAATTGGACTAGTATCTAACATCAATTTATGAGAGGAGATTTTGTGATTCTTGGATAATTCCAACACTCTAAGCACTGTGCTGCGGGTCACCAGCCACAGCCACAGCCACCCTGTGATCCCAAGCAATGAAGAGGCAGATAAGTTGGCAGAATGTGGACAATTTATATCGAGGCTGCATGCTTCCATCCTAGTGGAATGACAACCAGCTATTGCCGTAATGCTTGACCATGTCTCTACCCTTGTGCATACTCAAAGGAGGCTGAACTGGCCTCTTCAATCCTGTTTCGGCCAGACCTCACGCCCGTTGCTACACCTTTGAATATGGTGAAAATTTGCGCGATTCTTTGGGCACTCCACCAAGCGATGTCTCTCGTATGTTGACCTGTGACAGTCAAGACAAACACTCACTTTTGTAGTTTTAGCTGAACATCCAACACCCTGGTACGAAATCCACTAACTCCAACTTGTCTAAACCTATGTCACATTCGTCCCAACTCAGAAGATTGGGACTGAGCCACATCACCAAAGATGATGGCGAATTCAAATACCAAACAGCTCTGCGTACACAGGCTCCCCTCCATACTCTTCCGGAGAACAAATTAGAGGCTCAGTATACTGTTCACAGTTTTAGCACACCAAACACTTGACCGCAACCTCTCAACCACTTTCCCAACCAGGCATGACCTTAGATTAAGATTTGATTCACTGAGATGATCAATGGCAAGATGGCTGTCGGGTTACCAACCGGGTGCAGGTGCCTTTCTGATTGTACCATAAAGACGGTTGGTCGACAAGGCACGTCCAGCCGAGAAGAAACAAGCACATTGAGTCACGCAAGGGATAATGATCAACCTGCCAAACATTGCTGCATGTGCATACAAGGACGTGCATGTGTACATTGCTGAGTGTGCCTACAAGGGCTTGCATGTGTGTCTTTGTGATCTTCGTGCAGCCCTTTTAATTTGTGCTGCAATAACAGAAGCCAACAAGTTGTGTTTACAGGATGTTTTTCACCAAAAATGGAAATTTTTAGTTCCACTCAGTTTGAGGTCAAATTTGTGTGAAGCGGAGTCAAAAAATTGGGAGAAATAGAATTTTTACGTAAAAATTGTTTCAAATCACTTTGACTAGATTTTACTCAGTTTACTAGATGGCCTGCTCAATTTTTCTAAACGCCCGCTTGGAGTCCCACTACATGTGCCCTGCAGCAGTCCCACTCCACAGTAGAGACACTTTAGAGCCTCTGTTGAAGTTTAGCTCCTTTGCCACTGTCTTTCCTGGCAGGTGCAGCTTCCAATGGTCGCCACATCGCTACAGCTTGCGCCAGGGATCCCGCAGTGGTCTGATCAGAGGCCGGATGAATTCAGGGCCGGTGATGCAGCGAATTGTTATCCTGAGGACTGGGCGACGCAATGGTACCACGAGCTGGAGCCTGGCAACCGCACCACGTACGGGACCGTGTACAACAGCACCATCAACATCGACTTCTATGGAGAGTTCTTCGCGTTGCCGCCCGACGGAGTGCAGACGGACGCTGTCAGTGCGATATCCGCGCTGTCTGACAAGCACTACATTGAGCAGCATGTATACCAGTGCGAGTGGAGGGCCGGGAGCAACGGTTACATGCGGTTTTCACTGGATGACCTGACGCAGTTCTATGTGGACGCGGCGCTGGTGGAGCGCGAGCACAACATCACCCGCAACGGAACGGCCGTTGGCGTCATGAAGGGCCGGCAGATCCCGCAGGAGCCCAGTTACGTCACCCTGAACATCGACCTGTCCACGCGCTGGGGCTGGGTCGAGTGCGACCCGACCGTCTGCAACTGCTGCAACGAGTGCCGCCCGGAGTGTACGACGTGCCACTCCAAGCGCTTGGACGGGTCGGTGGATACCACCGTCAATCACCGCGCGTGGCTACAGAAGCTGTGCGATGACTTGCCGGGGTTCTACGAGATCGACTACGTGCGCGTGTACCAACGACCGGGCGCCACACGCATCGGATGCAACCCCGCGGACCACCCCACCGAGGGATGGATCCAGAGCCACTACCAGAAGTACGTGCTGCACTCCCGGGACGAACCCCTGCGCCCGGTCTTTGCCGGGGGGGCAGACTGCACCGCGTCCGCGGAGTGCGGGGCCCCCACGCGCGGCGCCTGCGCCGACGGCGTGTGCGCGTGCGACGCGGGATGGACGGGCCCGCGGTGCCTCACGCGACGGGTCGGCGCAGCGGCGCGGTGCCGGGCGCTCGAGGACGTGGTGGTGGGGGGGGGGCGGTGCTACGCGACGGCCACGGCCTGCGGCGCGGCGCGGGGCCGGGGCGCCTGCGCGGCGCTGCCCCGCAACAATCCCTGGGAGCGCCCGGTGCAGTACGCCGCGCTCCCCGACGGCGGCTGGAAGAGGCTCGGGGGTGCGGACGGTCGCTGCGAATGTGCCGCGGGCTGGGGCGGGCCCTACTGCACCCGGCCTCTCCCGCCGAGCCACTGCGTCCCCAGTCTACTGCCCCCTGTCAATCAATTGGGCAAAGACTTGGAGGTCTGGATCAGCGTTCTGTGTCAGACTGTGAACGGCACCGCGCAGACGTCCGCCCTCGCGCAGGCCTGCTCAGAAGTCTGCTGGAAGCCGCACTGGGAGAGCGGGGGCGGCTACTCGCAGTGCGGGGCCTGGCCGCGCGTGTACTGGATCGCGGTGGCGCATTGCCGGGACAACGGGGGCCGCCCCGGCGTCTCGACCCCCGACAGCATCACGGATTTGGCCGGGGACGCGACGTTGTCGGGGGACGCCGTGCTGTCCGGCCAAATCAATGGCGGCGGCCATGCGCTGACTGTAAACGGCCGGGTTTGGATCAATAGCTCGCTGACCGTCGCCCAGACGACTCTGAATTGGGAGCCCGCGACCTCCGTCACGATTGGCAGTGGCTTGGCTTTGGTTGGCGCGACTGTAAACAGTCGGGGGACCACCACCGTGACCAGCAGCGGAGCCGCCACAGGGGACGCCACGTCCGCCTGGAACAACGCGGGTACCCTCGTTGTAAGCGCGGGCGTCACGTGGTCCCTGGGTTTGCCCGCCACGAATACCGGGGTCATCATTGTGGAGCAGCTGGCGACGCTGGTCATGGCAGACACCCTTGATTGTGACACGGGGACGCTGGTGCTCAGTGGCACGAGGTCGTACTTCCATTTGCGAGCGTCGCGCGCGCTCCTGCGGTCTGTGGGCGGAAACGGGGTCCTGGAGACTTACCAGGACTCCCAACTGGAATTCGCGAATGCGGCGGTGGACGTGGCAGTCTGGGTGTATGGCGCACTGCCCGCCGCCTCCGGCAGACAGCTCTTGTCCCAGACCACAACGGTGAGCGGCACAGGCACAGTGGCATACCTCTTGACCGTGGCCACCGGACAAGTGACGGTGGACTGCGCGTTGGAGCCCATGGTCATCACCACGTATTTGAGACTGCACAGCACTGCAGAGCTGTGGTTCATGAACGTGGATCCGACGGCCAGCGCCCTGTCGGTGGGCACTGAGCTGCGGATCTTCACGGCGTCGATCTCCGTCGTTCTGAAGACGGGGTATCAGCCCATGCCCAACGACACCGTGACGTTGGTGACGTACGGCAGCATCGCGAAGGATCACGCCCTCTCCAATCAAACACTTCAAGTCACGGGCACCTCAGCAGGTGTAGTCGGAACATTGTTAGTGCTTCCGCAGGAACTCCGACTGGCGTTTGTGACCCAGTCGCACTCCACAATCGACACATCCCCAAGCCCAAGCCCAAGCCCCACGGCTTTCGTTAGGGAGGCCAGCGGTCGTCTGTCGTGGTGGCTGATCATGGTCATCGTCCTCGCGGGGCTGCTGTTCGTGGTCACTTGTGGTATGCTGATCTGCCTGAAGTACAGGGGGCGGTCTGACTCGGCCACGGAGCGGTCCCGCAAGCCTTCCTACAGCACTACGGAACGGACGGAACGGAGGCGCCGGTCCTACCGAGGGTCCGCAGACAGTGCCAGTCACGCTGGCAGTATGGCCCCCAGTGTACGGCGCAGTCATGAATTCCGGAGGAGCGCTGATTTTCGGCGGGGCAGCACTACGCCTGCGGCCCTTGCGGCCTTCAGGATGCCCGCAAACGGGCAGGGCTGTGAATCCCCGGAGCCCCGCAGTCCTCTCACCCCCGCAACCGGCGACACGTTCTTGTCAGCCCCGTCGGCCCGCACCGGTCGACTCTCCTTCTCTTTTGGCTCCCCCGCGGGCTCTGGGGCTGTCTCCTCAGCCCCATCGACCCCCGCAGAACCGAACCTCCGCAGGTCCGTCGTAAGTTTCGCCGGTTTCAAAACGTTCTGGCCCCCGGAGAATACCGCAGCGCCTGCGAAAGCGGACCGCAGCGATGAGACCGAGAAAGCAGCCCTTCGATGATGCGCCCCCAGCAGTGCCATTAGCAGTGGATGGCACGTCGCGGCACGAGGCTTCGTACGTGCATTGCACCCTCGGGGGAACCAGTAGCCCCGATCAACTAGCAAGCTGGTGGCTGCTGGGGGGTAGTGAGGAGTGGGCGACCTGGTGCCGAAAAACGGACGGTAGCTCTGATTTGGGGGGTGGATGCAGCCCCTCTTCCACGCACCCGGACCTTTCGAGGCTCAGTAATGGGGCATTGAGTTGTGGCATGAAGGACTGGACGTATTTATTTGTTGAGGAAGATGTTGGCGCAGAAGAAGGCGTTCCTCGCTTCCGGCAAACGTTTTGCCTCATACCACAAGTGAAACTAGTGATCACTTGCACTGCAATGTCATTGCATGAATGTGCCTCAGACGATGACGAAAACTGCTGCTGCTCCGCTATGTGTGCAGCAGAATCAAAGCTGCTGCCATCGTGTTTTGCGCCTCCCAAACCCAGGCCAGACACTGGCCACTGTGACTTATCACTTGAAGCACAACTGGTTACGCGAAGGCTTGTCTGCGCGATGACCGCGTGTGGTATTGATGGCGGCGTGCCTGGAACACGTTGGTTTTGATGAATGGGCCATAGTTCGTAATTTTTGTGTGCCCACTTGAACTGCGCCCGTTTCCCGCTACTGCTTGTGGTGTCGTGTGGTGTGGTGGTATTACTGGGCAGGTTGAATCGGTTGATGGCCTCCACGCAGCCCCTCGCCCTCCGTACCATTGAAGTACCAAGCTATCACCCCGATCATGCAAGTTGCTGGTGCGGTCTACCACCTACGGCTGGTGCAATGTCTATGTGAATCGGCTGATGTGGATCGATTCCCTTTGTCAAGGCCCGCACAACGAGTTGGCTTCCGCCTGCCACCTGACTTGGCACTTGTTATTAACAATATTATTATTACTTGTTATTAACAATACCTTACAATCGGATGGAGTTAGTCAGTCACACGTGCTGGGTCCTAATGAGTACTTGTTGGATGGAAACAAGGTTGTTCATTATCGCCCAAGCCCAATGTACATAAGTAAATCCTGGAGCGAGTCCCCGCTCCCTCCAGACCCACGCCAAGGCTGTTATACCGCTCTCCGTTCGGTTCCTATTTCGGTGGGCGCTTCGTCAGAAACCGGAAGGGGCCCCGGTCAGGCACTGCTCCAAAGACCCGAGCATCCGTAATCACCCTCTTGCATGCTAATGCAGACTGATTGGCTCTGAGACAATTGAGTCCCCAAGCTGCCTATCCCATATTGTCCTGCTCATTGTGCGCCGGCAACAGGGGCACTAGGATCAGGTTTCGAGAAGAGGCTGAGGGCTGATGCACTGCCCTGGGTGGCGTGACATCTTTTTTGGTGGATGGGGTGTCTCGTGATGGAGCCTCCCGCTCTGTCGGCCCAGGGGATCTCTCCCAAATGCCGTCCAGCTGGAAGGCGTCGGCAGGGCTCTTGACCCTGTAGCCTAGGGGCTCTGCCCCTTCATATGGGTTCCTTCCAGGAGTATTTTTTATGCATCGTTTGGTGCAATTTGGGAAGTTTGACAGGGCCAAGGCTGTCATCTAAGTGTATCGCTGGGGCTTCTGTTTGGATGGTGCGCATGCACAGCGTGTGGTCTGTTCTTTGACGACGACGCCGTCGGACAGCGCTTTTGGGCTTTGGCAAAGCACTTTGCAGACAAAAGGTGGTGGAGGCCGTGCCACGTTTTAAAGTTCCCACGAAACCCGGTGCTTTTGTGTTAGTGTCGCGTGCTGCCTCAGTGGCTGCACAATTACCCATTTCACGGAATGCGCGAAGTCAGACTCAGAAACGTGCAAAAGCTGTCATGTTATTCTGGAATTTTGTCACATGTGTCTGCAGCCTTCTCCGTTGTTACGTTACCTGCAGGCTGCTCCGTCGTTTTCCATTGATGGCATGCACACCTCACCACGTTCCATCATTTGTTGCTTGCAAGCTCTGTCTTGGGGGAAACAGGCAATTCATCGGGTCATCGCTTGCACACCGCGAAAGGTCAAAAGTCAAAAGTCAAGGCAATTTGTTCAGGCCCAACTTTGGACCTCAAAATTTTTTCGCAAAACACTGAATGGATTCCTTGTTGGCATCAGCGGTGGTGTGTAGCACTTCAAAATTCTGGATGACACCTCCACCTGCATGTCTGCAACTTGGAGTCGCTCTGTGCGGTAGCAGCCCAAGCTCACAGGCTTCGCCACAGCTCACGCTAACCATGTTTGCCTCATTATACACCAATATCCTCCATGAAGAAGCATCTCGCAGGTCAGGCCTCACAAGTGTGTCTGGCGTTACTGGTTTGTTTTGCCGTAATCCAGTTACATTTTTGACCTCTAAAGGTACTGCCAAGCACTTCTGCTAGAAAGATTGTGGAGGCGATGCTCCGGGATTCTCCACTACTGAGCTTTGCTGCGTTCACAATGAAACTTTTGATCTGGCAAAGCTTCAGAGCTCCTGCAAGGGAAGCAATGGACCTCCAGCTTTCAGACTTTCGGACTTCGGTACGTGCCACAATATCAGCAAATTTCCCCTTGGAAACAGACTGCGACATGGTGTGCCAGTTCAGTTGTCACGGTGCCACTTGTTGCTCGTTCGGCATATATTAGAAAGGGCATGAGCATAACTCTGTTACTGGAGGCTTCGCTCCGTACCCCCCCCCCCCGTCTAGGAACTGCCTTGCGCCAGAACCACCCCGCGGTTGCGCAGCACTTTTCCTGCGCTACTTTTTTTCCCACAGAATTGGGTTTTTCATGGTTGTGGTGGATGAAGGGCAGCTATCCACGTATGCATCACAGCATTTCATGTGTGTTGCATGGCACCACATGCATTTGGACCGCAAAGTGAGGCACATAGGACCGAATTTGAGGTATTTGCAAGGACGAATTTGCTTTTGCACCACTTCTTCCATTCCTTGTTATGTACCATGTGAGGTTCTCTTCTACCGGCCATCTGATGGCACTCGGATTCTGAAGCGGATTCTGATTCTGACAGTGACTCGGCATCGGAGCTTGGGGGCACGCTGTGTGACAAGCCGGCTGTTTTCCACCACCGGTAGCCACGGGTCCCAGGGTCCTGAACTCTGCACCCTTGATCATGCATGCTTCTGTAGGTGGGTGGTTTTCAGGGGTGTTCCCGGGGTAAACAACGTAATAATTGGCACTGTGCGCGGGCTGTGTGCGTGCTGTGCAAGAACGCCCCCGATGGGGATGTCTTTGACTCCGATGACAGTTCTGACTCTGAGGGGTCAGGTGGACTGATGACCAATGTGTAGATATCATTTCGGCAAAGGCAGCCAGAGGTGTCTGGGGCTTTGCGCATGTTTTCAATACCAAGCTTTTTTCGCAAGGGACATCATGGATGACGATGCAGTCCCCAAGCATTTTAAGGTCCCAGAACCCAAGCCGAAGCCTAAGCCAGCTCCCAAGCCCAAGGCAGCAGCCAACCCTGGCCCCAAGGGGCAGCCCCGACAGGAATTCAGGATGGTGTGCCACAGCGGTGTCACGTCGGAACCAGTTGAACAGTAGATCATTCCATGCTCATTGGAAGGCACACTGCAGCCCAGTTAGTGTTTTTTTTTCCTGCGGTACAGGGCTGCTCATGGCCGTGCGCAAGAACTGACCCCTGATTCTGCAGCAAAACATTGCTGGTTCTTAGACACGGGGGGGGGGGGGTGCCAGCACATAGAGATGGCCGTGCACGGAGATGGCAGTGCAGAGATGGTAATGCACAGATGATGATTGCCCCCGCCCCCCAAGTGTGCCTAAACCTTGTTGCCATTTCAAGACGAATGTCACCGTTGCATAAAGCCCCAGACCTGCCAGTAAATGTTGTCCGTGCACCCCCACCCTCAGTGCACGTCCCCAGAGGCTCAGGTAGGAAAACCGCTCTGGTGTACTACCACATCTATTTCGATGATGCTGCCGCAGTGATGGCCCACAATGACAGAGGCTTGTCAATGGGCGGTGCAGAAAGTGTGGCTGGCTCAACGGCTACCTATAAACTGCTGTGTAGCGGCCTTGCTACACACATTATACATGCTTGGGTCACTGAAGTTCCCAGGGAATATGTGGAATTCCTGGTGCCCATGTCTGACTGCACGGGTCTCTGTGTGGTTGCGCCTGCCCCAAGTAGCCCCTCTTTCGCTTGCCCCCCCTCCGTCCGTGTGTCTGACCTCGTCATCACACACTCAAACGAAAAGAAACGGAACAAAACTAATCCACTGACACGCCTTCGGGGTGTCTCATCACCATCATCCCCTCTTGCAAAGATTGTGCTTCGTGGTGAGTTACCAGTACGCCCTCGAGGGTCGCAGTGGCAGCCCCTGTTTGGCTCAGGGATTGTGCCAAGAGCCAGGGACTGTGAGAGGTGTGCCCCAACCATGTCCTGTCTAAGTGTACATCATGTCCCATCTACCCGCCCAAACCACCGGCCCAAGCAAAGGGACGCCACCCATTTTGGAGCTCGCCGAACTCCAAAGCTTATGGATTCCCCTTGATCCCAACGTAACGGATCGAACGCTGGTACGCTACCTGCCTCCCTACCCCAATATGCTTGGTTGTTGCCCTCGCCCCCCGCCCCCCCTGCCCCTGGCATGGAGCGTTTTGCGCTGTGCCGCTTTTTTGTTGTGGTTGAGCACGGGATGCACGTGAGATAAATCACCTCGAAGAGAGGTTGTTAGATCAAGCGCAGGCGCGGGCGTCATATACCCCCCTTTTTTGGGGTCATTCGCGTAGCATACCCCAAGGCATGATATTTGATGTCCAACCCCTTGTAAAATCATTATTTTGCCCAGTAAGACCATCCCCCAATGGATTTTTTGATTTTGAGGCCTCTACCCCCTAAAACTGGATATCACTTTTTTGGGGGGTGGGGGGGTGGGGGTGTTGGGGGGGGGGGTCAAAAGTTTTTGCTTCATAGGCTACAAGCAGTGGGGACGCACAAAGCTGTTAACACGGCCAGCGGTCCAGTGGTAACACAGCTGATTCCTGACTTGCAGGCGTCGGATCCAATCCTGGTCTGCCGAATTTTAGCGCCGCCGTCGGCGGCGGCGCGAAAGTGGCCAAACTGGGGTTCCAACCGCCGACCTGCTGGTAGCGGTCGGCTGCTTTACCACTCGGCCAGGCTTGGGTTGCAGTGCAGGGCCTCCCTGCTGCTTGGGTCCGCATCTGCCACTGACAAAAAACCCAAACTGTGTGTATCTGACTGACTGCCTGCTTGCTGGCTCAGGGACTGATTGGCTGACTGTCAACCTCTCTTCGAGGTGCACTGCCGAAGGCAATAGAATCACCTCGCAGAGGTTGTTAGATCAAAGCCAGGCAGGCGTATATAGGGGAAAACGCCACATACCCCCCCATTTTGGCCTTTTTGGGGCTATTCGCGTACCCTACCCCAAGGGGTTGAATTGTTAGTTTAACCCCTTGTAAAATCATTATTTTGTCCAATAAACGCATCCTCCAATGAGTTTTTGGTCCGGACCCCCCTAGACCCCCCCCACTTGAAACCCACTTTTTTGAGGTTTTCAAGGAGGGGGGGGGGTGGTGGGGGGGTGGGGGGGGGGGGGGGTCAAAAATGTCGAAAGAATGACCCCCCCCTTTTTTTGGGTCGAAAATCATGAATCTTTTGGTTTTTTTCGATTTTGAGCCGAAAAAGTGTGTCCGGGTCCCGACTCTATGGGGTTTGTATGGGGCGGAGTGGGACGAGCGCTCATGCAGTTTATGCACTTTTCAGCCATTTTTGGTATGTTGGCGGTTTTGGCGACCTCGGTGACCCCGTGCTACCCACTCTAAGGGGTGTGAGTGGGGATGTTGTGACAGTATATGCCTACTAGGATACGGAAGGACGTCTTTTTGCAGTGTGTAGCCTTGCCTAGGGCCGTTCACAACCGTGCCAAAGACGCGAAATGACTGTTTCCACCAATAATGGCCCAGTGAATGGGCCGGTACACAACCTGCTCATGCAGTTTTTCACCCTGGGCAGCTCAAAACTCGAAGTCACCTCGCAGAGGTTGTTAGATCAAAGCCAGGCAGGCGTATATAGGGGAAAATGCCACATACCCCCCCATTTTGGCCTTTTTGGGCCTATTCGCGTACCCTACCCCAAGGGGTTGAATTGTTAGTTTAACCCCTTGTAAAATCATTATTTTGTCCAATAAACGCATCCCCCAATGAGTTTTTGGTCCGGACCCCCCTAGACCCCCCCCACTTGAAACCCACTTTTTTCAGGTTTTCAAGGAGGGGGGGGGGTGGGGGGGGGGTCAAAAAATGACCCCCCCTTTTTTTGGGTCGCAAATCATGAATCTTTTGGTTTTTTTCGATTTTGAGCCGAAAAAGTGTTTCCGGGTCCCGACTCCATAGGGTTTGTATGGGGCGGAGTGGGACGAGCGCTGGTGCAGTTTATGCACTTTCCAGCCATTTTTGCTATGTTGGCGGTTTTGGCGACCTCGGTGACCCCGTGGTACCCACTCCGAGGGATGTGAGTGGGGATGTTGTGACAGTATGTGCCTACTAGGATACGGAAGGACGTTTTTTGCAGTCTCTAGCTTTGCTTAGGGCCGTTCACAACCCGTGCCAAAAACGCAAAATGACTGTTTCCAACAATAATGGCTTAGTGAATGGGCCGGGACACAACCTGCTTATGCAGCTTTTCACCCCAGGCAGCTCAAAAATCGAAGTTTCCGAAACTTACTTTTTTGACATCGTGATCACCTAAAATGACCATCCAAGGTATGTAAAGCATGTTTTAGGCCGTATTTACGTGTTTTTCACCCGATTTGGGTATTACGTCCGGGGGGGGGGTCTTCCAAGGGATTGGTACACAACCTGCTTATGCACTTTTTCACTATGGGCAGCTCAAAAATCGAAGTTTTCGAAACTTGTTTTTTTGATGTTGTGACCACTTAAAATGACCATCCAAGCTATGCAAAGCATGTTTTAGGCCGTATTTGCGTGTTTTTCACCCTATTTGGGTGTTAGGTCCGGGGGGGGGGGGGGGTCTCCCAAGGGACGGGTGCACAACCTGCTTATGCAGTTTTTCAACCCGGACAGCTCAAAAATCGAAGTTTTTGAAACTTTTTTTTTTGATATTGTGACCACCCAAAATGACATTTCAAGCTATGCAAAGCATATTTTAGGCCGTATTTACGTGTTTTTCACCCTATTTGGGTGTTGGGTCCGGGGGGGGGGGTGTCTCCCAAGGGACGGGTGCACAACCTGCTTATGCAGTTTTTCAACCCGGACAGCTCAAAAATCGAAGTTTTCGAAACTTGTTTTTTTGATATTGTGACCACTTAAAATGACCATCCAAGGTATGTAAAGCATGTTTTAGGCCGTATTTACGTGTTTTTCACCCGATTTGGGTATTACGTCCGGGGGAGGGGTCTTCCAAGGGATTGGTACACAACCTGCTTATGCACTTTTTCACTATGGGCAGCTCAAAAATCGAAGTTTTCGAAACTTTTTTTTTGATGTTGTGACCACTTAAAATGACCATCCAAGCTATGCAAAGCATGTTTTAGGCCGTATTTGCGTGTTTTTCACCCTATTTGGGTGTTGGGGGTCTCCCAAGGGACGGGTGCACAACCTGCTTATGCAGTTTTTCAACCCGGACAGCTCAAAAATCGAAGTTTTTGAAACTTTTTTTTTTGATATTGTGACCACCCAAAATGACATTTCAAGCTATGCAAAGCATATTTTAGGCCGTATTTACGTGTTTTTCACCCTATTTGGGTGTTGGGTCCGGGGGGGGGGGTGTCTCCCAAGGGACGGGTGCACAACCTGCTTATGCAGTTTTTCAACCCGGACAGCTCAAAAATCGAAGTCACCTCGCAGAGGTTGTTAGATCAAAGCCAGGCAGGCGTATATAGGGGAAAATGCCACATACCCCCCCATTTTGGCCTTTTTGGGCCTATTCGCGTACCCTACCCCAAGGGGTTGAATTGTTAGTTTAACCCCTTGTAAAATCATTATTTTGTCCAATAAACGCATCCCCCAATGAGTTTTTGGTCCGGACCCCCCCAGACCCCCCCCACTTGAAACCCACTTTTTTTTGGGGGGGGGGGGGGTGGGGGGGGGTGGGGGGGTGGGGGGGGGGTCAAAAATGTCGAAAAAATGACCCCCCCCCCTTTTTTTGGGTCGAAAATCATGAATCTTTTGCTTTTTTTCGATTTTGAGCCGAAAAAATGTTTCCGGCTCCCGACTCCATAGGGTTTGTATGGGGCGGAGTGGGACGAGCGCTTATGCAGTTTATGCACTTTTCAGCCATTTTTGCTATGTTGGGGGTTTTGGCGTCCTCGGTGACCCCGTGGTACCCACCCTGAGGGGTGCGAGTGGGGATGTTGTGACAGTATATGCCTACTAGGATACGAAAGGACGTTTTTTGCAGTGTGTAGCCTTGCTTATGGCCATTCACAACCCGTGCCAAAGACGCGAAATGACTGTTTCCACCAATAATGGCCTAGTGAATGGGGAGGTACACAACCTGCTCATGCAGTTTTTCACCCCAGGCAGCTCAAAAATCGAAGTTTTCGAAACTTGTTTTTTTGATATTGTGACCACCCCAAAATGACATTTCAAGGCTATGCAAAGCATGTTTTAGGCCGTATTTACGTGTTTTTCACCTCATTTGGGTGTTAGGTCCGGGGGGGGGGCGGGGTCTCCCAAGGGGACGGGTGCACAACTTGCTTATGCAGCTTTTCAACCCATACAGCTCAAAAATCGAAGTTTTCGAAACTTGTTTTTTTGATATTGTGACCACCCAAAATGACATTTCAAGCTATGCAAAGCATGTTTTAGGCCGTATTTACGTGTTTTTCACCTCATTTGGGTGTTAGGTCCGGGGGGGGGGGGGGGCTCCCAAGGGACGGGTGCACAACCTACTTATGCAGCTTTTCAACCCATACAGCTCAAAAATCGAAGTTTTCGAAACTTGTTTTTTTGATATTGTGACCACCCAAAATGACATTTCAAGCTATGCAAAAGCATGTTTTAGGCCGTATTTACGTGTTTTTCACCTCATTTGGGTGTTAGGTCCGGGGGGGGGGGGGGTCTCCCAAGGGACGGGTGCACAACCTGCTTATGCAGTTTTTCAACCCGGACAGCTCAAAAATCGAAGTTTTCGAAACTTGTTTTTTTGATATTTTGACCACCCAAAATGACATTTCAAGCTATGCAAAGCATGTTTTAGGCCGTATTTACGTGTTTTTCACCCTATTTGGGTGTTAGGTCCCGGGGGGGGGGGGGGGGTCTCCCAAGGGACGGGTGCACAACCTACTTATGCAGTTTTTCAACCCGGACAGCTCAAAAATCGAAGTTTTCGAAACTTGTTTTTTTGATATTGTGACCACCCAAAATGACCTTTCAAGCTATGCAAAGCATGTTTTTAGGCCGTATTTACGTGTTTTTCACCCTATTTGGGTGTTAGGTCCGGGGGGGGGGGGTCTCCAAGGGACGGGTGCACAACCTGCTTATGCAGTTTTTCAACCCGGACAGCTCAAAAATGGAAGTTTTCGAAACTTGTTTTTTTGATATTGTGACCACCCAAAATGACATTTCAAGCTATGGAAAGCATGTTTTAGGCCGTATTTACGTGTTTTCACCTCATTCGGGTGTTAGGTCCGGGGGGGGGGGGGGGGTCTCCCAAGGGACGGGTGCACAACCTGCTTATGCAGTTTTTCAACCCGGACAGCTCAAAAATCGAAGTTTTCGAAACTTGTTTTTTGATATTGTGACCACCCAAAATGACATTTCAAGCTATGCAAAGCATGTTTTAGGCCGTATTTACGTGTTTTTCACCCTATTTGGGTATCAGGTCCGGGGGGGGGGGGGTCTCCCAAGGGACGGGTGCACAACCTGCTTATGCAGCTTTTCAACCCGGACAGCTCAAAAAATGGAAGTTTTCGAAACTTGTTTTTTTGATATTGTGGACCACCCAAAATGACATTTCAAGCTATGGAAAGCATGTTTTAGGCCGTATTTACGTGTTTTTCACCTCATTCGGGTGTTAGGTCCGGGGGGGGGGGGTCTCCCAAGGGACGGGTGCACAACCTGCTTATGCAGTTTTTTCAACCCGGACAGCTCAAAAAATCGAAGTTTTCGAAACTTGTTTTTTTGATATTGTGACCACCCAAAATGACATTTCAAGCTATGGCATGTTTTAGGCCGTATTTACGTGTTTTTCACCTCATTCGGGTGTTAGGTCCGGGGGGGGGGGGGGTCTCCCAAGGGACGGGTGCACAACCTGCTTATGCAGTTTTTCAACCCGGACAGCTCAAAAATCGAAGTTTTCGAAACTTGTTTTTTTGATATTGTGACCACCCAAAATGACATTTCAAGCTATGCAAAGCATGTTTTAGGCCGTATTTACGTGTTTTTCACCCTATTTGGGTGTTAGGTCCGGGGGGGGGGGGGGGTCTCCCAAGGGACGGGTGCACAACCTGCTGATGCAGTTTTTCAACCCGGACAGCTCAAAAATCGAAGTTTTTGAAACTTGTTTTTGTGATATTGTGACCACACAATATGACCATCCAAGGTATGTAAAGCATGTTTTAGGCCGTATTTACGTGTTTTTCACCCGATATGGGTATTAGGTCCAAGGGGGGGGGGGTCTCCCAAGGGATTGGTACACAACGTGCTTATGCAGTTTGTCACCCTGGGCAGCTCAAAAATCGAAGTTTTCGAAACTTGTTTTTTTGATATTGTGATCACCTAAAATGATCATCCAAGGTATGTAAAGCATGTTTTAGCCGGTATTTATGTAGTTTCCACGCTATTTTGGGTGTGTGTTGCTCGCGGTAGATTCTCTGCGAGGTGGACTTGCCGAAGGCAATAGAATTTTCGAAACTTGTTTTTTTGATATTGTGACCACCTAAAATGACCATCCAAGGTATGTAAAGCATGTTTTAGGCCGTATTTACGTGTTTTTCACCCTTTTTGGGTGTTAGGTCGGGGGGGGGGGGGGTCTTCCAAGGGATTGGTACACAACCTGCTTATGCACTTTTTCACTATGGGCAGCTCAAAAATCGAAGTTTTCGAAACTTGTTTTTTTGATGTTGTGACCACTTAAAATGACCATCCAAGCTATGCAAAGCATGTTTTAGGCCGTATTTGCGTGTTTTTCACCCTATTTGGGTGTTAGGTCCGGGGGGGGGGGGTCTCCCAAGGGACGGGTGCACAACCTGCTTATGCAGTTTTTCAACCCGGACAGCTCAAAAATCGAAGTTTTTGAAACTTTTTTTTTTGATATTGTGACCACCCAAAATGACATTTCAAGCTATGCAAAGCATATTTTAGGCCGTATTTACGTGTTTTTCACCCTATTTGGGTGTTGGGTCCGGGGGGGGGGGGCTTCCAAGGGATTGGTACACAACCTGCTTATGCACTTTTTCACTATGGGCAGCTCAAAAATCGAAGTTTTCGAAATTTGTTTTTTTGATGTTGTGACCACTTAAAATGACCATCCAAGCTATGCAAAGCATGTTTTAGGCCGTATTTACGTGTTTTTCACCCTTTTTGGGTGTTAGGTCCGGGGGGGGGGGGGGGTCTCCCAAGGGACGGGTGCACAACCTGCTGATGCAGTTTTTCACCCCGGACAGCTCAAAAATGGAAGTTTTCGAAACATATTTTTTTGATATTGTGACCACCCAAAATGACCATCCAAGGTATGTAAAGCATGTTTTAGGCCGTATTTACGTGTTTTTCGCCCTATTTGGGTATCAGGTCGGGGGGGGGGGGGGGGGGGGGCTCCCAAGGGACGGGTGCACAACCTGCTTATGCAGTTTTTCACCCCGGACAGCTCAAAGATGGAAGTTTTTGAAACTTGTTTTTGTGATATTGTGATCACCTAAAATGACCATCCAAGGTATGTAAAGCATGTTTTAGGCCGTATTTACGTGTTTTTCACCCGATTTGGGTATTAGGTCCAAG